>CM070820.1:14793753-15393753 GCA_036326025.1 Chrosomus eos
GAAAGCAGAAAGGGAGTTTGTCAAGTGAGCGGAACCAGCTAACCTTAAATGAACATTTGAGTCACTTGTATGAGGAGTGTTTTTGGTAATAGATGTAGTGATTGACTTCAATTTATCAGAAAAATTGAGAAGTAATTTACAAGCCCCACAGAGCCCGAAATAACATGTTCTGGTGGATTTGTGAGTTTGTTAATCATTGCAAATAGTGATCTGGGCCTGCATTTGGAATTTTTAATGGTAGAGGTGAAAAAAGATCTTGCATCATTAAGGGCAGTACGGTACCTAAGCAAGTGTTCTTTGAAAACCAAAGAGTGCACGGTAAGTCCAGTTCTCCTGTATAGTCTTTCCAGGCGGCGACCCTCAGTTTTTATCGTTCGTAGTTCAGGAGTGAACCAAGGTGAAGCACGAGTAGATGGAACCAGTCTAGTTTTAACAGGAGCATGCATATCAAGTATTTGAGACAAAGTATTGTTGTATATACAGCAGATATCTGATGGACAGTTTGATCGTAGACATTCAGACAAGGTAGAATCCCTTATTGATGCAGAAAAAGAAGATGGATCACAGAGTTGATTTTACGATAAGTCAGTGTTTTCTTCAGTGGTGATATAGCTACTGGAAAACTACAACTGAAGCTTATGAGTTTATGATCAGAGATAGCAAAGTCCGAACCATTAACACAGATATTATTTAAGCCAGATGTACATATGAGATCCAGTATGACCCCTGGAGTGTGTAGCAAAAGTTACATGTTGAGTTATTTTGAAACAGTCCAGTACAGACATCAATTCATTGCATTGTGCAGTGTTTTCATGTATATTAAAGTCACCAAGCAGAATAACAGATTGATGGCTACCACAGACAAGAGTAAGTAATTCACTAATCTCAGAGAAAAAGTCAGAGTGGCTTTTAGGAGGTTGGTAAATTAAGATTATAGCCAGTGGAGTTTGGCCAGTCATTTTTATAGCTAGGTATTCAAATGCTGAAACATCGTGAAACCCGATCCTGTAAGTTTTAATAGTCTCACGGCAAACTACAGCCAGCCCTCCACCTCTGTGATGAAGACGCGTTTGAGAAAAGTAGATGTACCCAGGCGGAGTTAGGAGGTTCAGGTTGAAAAGGTCATTGGGAACCTGCCAGGTTTCGGTCAACAGTAGCATGCCCAGGTTTGTGTCAGTGATTGTCATTCAACACTGACGGAAGACACGCAGTGAGCTTACATTGGATTTAGTTGCCTCAGAAGAAGAACGCAATTTGAAGACAAGAAAGATGTAAGGTAAGAAATGTATTGTGAATTATATTAGTTGGTGTTATTGTTGCATAAACTTAACATTCCAGTTGAACTGTTGCTAGACTAAAATTTATGAAATCGACGGAAACATGTTGAAATATGAACTATAGCCTAGACAGGCATGAAATGTATATACATGTACGACACGATGATGTTTTTATGTTTGATAATAAAACACAGCATGATAGGTATCAGGTAGGCTAGCTGTAGGCTTCTGTTTACTGTAATATCATGGTTATCAACATTATAATATTCACCATGTTAAATACTGTGTTTGTAACAAATGGAAACATTTGAAGTAATAACAATAGCCTATAGCAGGGGGTGGTGATGGCGCAGTGGATAAGACACATGCCTTTGGTGCGAGAGACCCGGGTTCGAATCCGCTGTGAAACACCAATGTGTCCCTGAGCAAGACACTTAACCCCTAATTGCTCCAGAGGCATCATGTGACCCCTGAAATAAAGCAATTGTAAGTCGCTTTGGATAAAAGCGTCAGCTAAATGAATAAATGTAAAATGTAACTAGGCCTAAATATTTGTTAATAGTAATTAGTAAATAGCCTAGTAATTACGTTCTTTTCAGTGGCTTTAAATGTTATACTTTTAACAGGCAAATTCCCCGAACACATCCACCTACATAATGCGGTCAAAAATAATTTACAGGGAACATAAATAATTACTTTACCTTCCGAATCTTTTGTTCATTTGTCGCGTGACAGAGGTAGCTAAAGTACAGACGTAGTTCATGAACGACTCATCATGGCACGAAAAAAAAAAAAACACGTGTTGAAAGGCTGTGACTGTGAGTCCTCTAGATTCTCTGCCCGAGCCAGAACTGGACCCGATCCGGGCCGATATTTCCCGTCACTATCCTCGGGCTGGGCCCTTGATCTAGACTAGAGACGTGCACTTGCAATAGAGTGCAGCGGGGGACTACATTTGATGGCCGAGTTCAAGCGCGGGCGGTAATGCAGTCACTCTGTGTGTGCGGGAGAATAAAACGATTCGTGGGACTCCCGCAAACTAGAAATCTATGAATAAAACACAAAAACTAATACATTTTTATTTATCTGTTGCAGAAAAGCAACAAGAACAACTAAAACAAAATAGAAACTCTGGCCTGTAAATCGTTTCTATTTATAATATGTTTGCAGCGTTGAACGATTTAGCCAATCAGAAGCATTTTAGATAGACTTCCCTCACCGCACAAAACTGACTTTTTGTTCAGAGCTGAATTCTGTATGCTGGCAAATCCTCTAATTATAACAAATAAAGTGCATATATTATGAAAGATTCATTGTGCAGTCAGCTTCATTGATAATAACAGATGTGTGAGATCGCGATTAACTGATGTCAGCTTTTTAGGAGCAACAGCAACCTGTGCTTAAAAAAAAGGTAATCGAACTGTGACCTTAGAATCGAAAATGTAATCGAATTGAGGATTTGGAGAATCGTGACACCCCTACAGTTGATGGAGATTTGTGGGATGCACATCCATGGGGGGGGCACAGGGGGGACAAAGAACCAGTTAGGGGGGGGCCCATGGGAAATCAGCTAGAAAATTCAACTAGAAATAAATACTTGTTTAGAAAATATTAAACGCGATTTAAAAAATCTTTGCAATGTCCATGTGCCCTATTAAATGTGGTACTGAACAAGAGCCTGAAAATTATTTTGTATTTTACATGTGTTGGACCACACAGTTTTGTTCTTATAAATAAATTCGGGTTCGGGGGCATGCTCCCCTGCAAGAAAATTTTGTACATTTTAAGGTTAAATGCATCAATCTGGTGCACTTTGAGAACTCAAAATTAAGAGCTTCAACCGGCTTCAACCCATGAACTGTGCACATTGAACAAAGGAAAAGCATTGACTTGTACCTGGACATTAAAGAGGGCTCAAACATCTTTTTAGTTATGATATATAGAGTCTAAGTCTACATTACATCGTCACTGGCGTTTTAGGATGCCAAACAATTATTATAATAATGTAATAATGATTTATATAATTATTCCTATTACGTAAAATCCATATCGCCAATAAATGTAAATGGAAATGAATATTTCAAAAGTATATTTTACTTACACTATTCTTAGAACACTACTTACACTACCATGCCGATCGCGTGAACAAAGAGCGCACTTTTCTTTAAATCATGCAGCACAAACAGAATGCATAGGCTACTTAATTACAGTCTTGTGCTGTTTTATAAAGGCACAAAGCCATATCACGGTTTTTATTTTAGTTCGTTGGCAAAATATAACGCTAGAGACCTTTATGGTAGGCTATACATTTTACATCTGTGTTGGGAAAAGGGAGAAGAGAGAGTTCGGTAAAACGCTGATTCGAACTCTGGTCGAACGCATCATCAAAAGCTGCTTTCAAGCACCCACGCCCTCGCCCTACGCCACTGTATATATTTAATACCGTGAGTCTTTAAAACAACAGATAAAGTAAACTTTTAGAAGTGTATAAAAATAGATTTTCTAGGTCGTGTGCGCTGCCGCGGAATAACACTGACAAGTCATCTCTATTCAGTCTGCCGAAGTTACATTAGCTGTAGTTACTGGCTTGATCAGTCACACATGAAAGTAATCAGACTAACATACGGTGCGATATTTCAAAATATATATGTAATTGAGTGTGTATGTACCATAAACAATGACGTGTCGAGGTATCTCTCTCTCTCCAACTGTTTGAAAAACGCGGACCTGTGATTCAGCTTTGCGACTCGCAAATCAAGCAGTGATTGACAGCGCTCTGATCCAATGGCGTTGGGCATTGTCATGTTAACAGTAAATCTAGCCCAATGATGTTGGGGGGGCACCAGGGGGGGCCAATCATATTCCAGGGGGGGCCAGTGCCACCCCGTGCCCCCCTTCTAGACACGCCCCTGCATAAAGGGATGGACATGGTCAGAAACGGTGGCCATAAAGGGATGGACATGGTCAGAAACAATGCTCAAATAGGCCGTGGCATTTAAACAATGCCCAATTGGCACTAAGGGGCCTAAAGTGTGCCAAGAAAACATCCCCCACACCACTACCACCAGCCTGCACAGTGGTAACAAGGCATGATGGATCCATGTTTTCATTCTGTTTACGCCAAATTCTGACTCTACCATCTGAATGTCTCAACAGAAATCGAGACTCATCAGACCAGGCAACATTTTTCCAGTCTTCAACTGTCCAATTTTGGTGAGCTCGTGCAAATTGTAGCCTCTTTTTCCTATTTGTAGTGGAGATGAGTGGTACCCGGTGGGGTCTTCTGGTGTTGTTGCCCATCCGCCTCAAGGTTGTGCGTGTTGTGGCTTCACAAATGCTTTGCTGCATACCTCGGTTGTAACGAGTGGTTATTTCAGTCAAAGTTGCTCTATCAGCTTGAATCAGTCAGCCCATTCTCCTCTGACCTCTAGCATCAACAAGGCATTTTCGCCCACAGGACTGCCACATCCTGGATGTTTTTCCCTTTTCACACCATTCTTTGTAAACCCTAGAAATGGTTGTGCGTGAAAATCCCAGTAACTGAGCAGATTGTGAAATACTCAGACCGGCCCGTCTGGCACAAACAACCATGCCACGCTCAAAAATGCTTGAAGGGCACCTATTATGCCCCTTTTTACATGATGTAATATTGGTCTTGGGTGTCCCCAGAATGTATTTGTGAAGTTTCAGCACAAAATACCCCACAGTTCATTTATTATAACCATTTGAAAATGTCATTTTTGGGACCTGTTTCAAAAAGAGCTGTTTTGGTGTGTATCACCTTAAATGTAAATGAGCTGCATATCCCCGCCCTGCCTTTGGATGAGGGCGTAACTTGATACCTATAGCAGTCGGTAAAAGCAGAACGGCTGAGAGTGAGAGAGACCCGTCGTTTTATATGGCATTCAGCCATACATGTTTGAATCAGACCCAGATGATGAAGAGACTCCGGCAGAATAAACACAAATGAGAATGGACCAGGACGTCTCGGAATGGATATTTGATACATTTATGTACTTATAGAGTTGTAATCGCATCCCCTTTGCAATTATGGATGTGCAACACACACAAACTGATAATGTTGGCGCAATTTTTTTGAAACTACAAACACAAATACGGTGATAACATCTGCTACGTACAAACGAAATTACATTTAAGGGACCTGTTGCGTCATGTTTACATTACTTGTCGTACAGGTGCTAATGTGGCAAATGTGAGAAGATGGCTACAGAACATACACAGTTTTTAATACAATATCTTTAAAATGTATATTTATAAACGTGTGTTTACACACTATACAACCAATGTTTAAATTATATAAGTTACACAGACATCCTACGACGATGAGACCACAACTTTAGATGCATTTGTTGTTGAATTGGCTGACATCGACTGAGATGACTGCTCAAAAATCATAAAATACACTTACTTCTTCTGGAGGTGACTTGGATCGTGAACAGTAGGCAACGATCCACATTTGAGGATTAACTTTGAAGCAAGACCTGCTTTGAATTTACCCTCGTTCACAAAACAGTCAGTCAGAAAATGATTTTGGAAGTTTAAGTGGCGCCTTTCCTTCGTAAATATTAATCCATCCACTGCGTTTTCAGTGGCTGTGATGTCGGAAGTAAGTGAAAACTACTATGTACATTATTACATCCCACAACAGAACACTTATGTTTCTTAGGAGACATTACCGGCTGTCGTTAAAAACAATGGAGGATGTGTACAGATCACCGAGGGCAGGGTCATGTAGGTACCTACATGTGTAACGCTATGTAATCTTTAAGAATACTACCCTAAATCGAATGCTCAGTATGAAGCAGTCTATGTCCTCCATTATTCCTGTTCTTTCAACAATGCACTTGAATGTGATAAGAAGTCAGAAATTTCCCATAGCACGTGAAGGCAGCATAAGTTCCTGAGATGGGCGGGCCACAAACTTTAAGCATAGCGGAGGGAGAACGATTGCTGTGGCTTTTTTTTTTTTTTTTTTTCTCAACCGTTACATCGCCTTGTCTTTTAAAGTAGTGCAAATTTAGATGTATGAATAATTTGAAGCGTATTGTATGTGTTATACAAAGTGAAAATAGCTTGGATTTGTCTGAAATTCCATTATCGTCAGCCAGCTGAATATAGATATGGTTGTCAATGAATGAGGTTAATGGGATAGTTCACCCCAAAATGAAAATTCTGTCAGTAATTACTCACCCTTGTTGTTCAACCCCGTAAGACCGTTCATCTTCCGAACACAAATTAAGATATTTTTGATTTAATCTGAGAGCTGGATCACTCCTCCATAGGCTTCTAAGGGATTGAAACTTGACAGGCCCGAAAAATTATTTAAGACATTGTTAAAATAGACCAAATGACTACAGTGGCTCAATCTTAAGTGTATCAAGCGACGAGAATACTTTTTGAGCGCAAAAAAAAAATAAAAAAAAATAAAGACTTTATTCAAGTATTCATTTCCTACTCTATCTGCCTCGAGATTTCAAGTAGTGTAACAGCATAGCGCTTCTGGTTGTACGTCACACACATGACCAGCGTTGGCCAATAGTTAGCCTACGTGTGACGTACAACCCAGAAGCAGTACGCAATTATACTACGTGAAATCTCGAGGGCCACAGAGAAGGAAATGAATACTTGAATAAAGTTGTTATTTTTGTTTGTGGTTTTTAGCGCTCAAAAAGTATTCTCGTCGCTTGATGCACTTAAGATTGAGCCACTTAAACCTGGTGTCCTCCATGGACTTGAATGTGACGTGTTCGTAATAACTCCTCCAGAAGTGGGAAGTAGGAAATTTCCTATAGCACGTGAAGGCAGCATTAGTCTCGTAAAGTCCATTCATAATGTCGTTCAGGCTCGAATGCCCCTCTCATATGCTTTATCCAATCCACTTGTTGTGAAAGTCCCTAAATTACATTACCATTGACTATATAACCTTTATTTCGTTAATAAACATTTAAATGACTATATAACCTTTATTTTGCTATTAAACATCTAAATAATTACAGCTATGTATTAATCTATCTCTGCGAGAAGTTCTTGCATAAGTAAATGCATAAAAACACCGCTCTGTCAGCAGGTTCTGGTGTTCACGCCATGTTGTAATTATGAGATTTCAACTTGTAAAATTTGTAGAGCTCATAATTACAGCTTCTAAGATGAGAATTTTCTGAGACCTACTTGTACCACCTGACTGCTGCAGGTTCATTTAGGCGTTTATAGCAGGTGTGTTCGACTTGAAGTGGCACTGACATTAAAGTAACGCGAGTGATTCAAAAGCATATGGAGCCGTCTACTATCTAATTGCTCTCGTGGTACTTTGTCATACACAGATCGGTCTGTGCAGCGCCACTTCAAGTTGAACACTCATTATCAACACCTGAATGAATCTGAAGTGGTCAGGTGTTCCAGTAGTCACGTGGTACAAGTAGGTCTCGGAAAACTCTCATCTTACAAGCTGTAATTATGAGCTCTACAGCCACGTGAATGCAGTTGATGTCATACACCATGGCAGGTCCAGTAATAAGATGAAAATATTTATCTTTAACTTTTATTCATAGTTTCCATGAGTTCAACAATTTATTGATTTATTAAAGGAATTTATACCTAAATGATATAACGCTGTAGCCACATTGGATCAGCTGATTAGAAAATGGATGGATGAATAAATCAGCCACAGGCGCCATCTTATGGTCAGACGTGGGAATTCATTCAGTGTGCGACTCGCAGTGCATAATGGGTATTCTCTAGCCGTTGAGCGTATATTGGTTGTACACGTTATTGTGGAATTGAATGAGTGCACTATCATCCACTATGGTTTTGGACACCACTACAAATGGCTGTCCCTTCAAGTAGTGCCCTATTTAAGGGTATGGGGGCGATTTCAGACACAGCCCTAGTAGTGCCATAGAGACATCACATCTTGTCAGCACATGAATTCATCAGTTTCTCCCGAAATACATGAAAGTAAGTGCCCGGTGAACTGGGAGAAGAACAGAGTAAACTTTATAGTTACTTACATTGTGATATGAATAAAACACCTCAGCAAATATATTTGAATTTGTTATTGCTGCTTCCATAGAAGCCATTGTGTATTTTACAAACTATAATTTATTAAAAAAAACAATACATTTATATGTATTTAAATGTTAAAACCTAAAATAAACGTGGTCAAAAACACTGAATAGTTGTGATGTAGTATAACAAGCACTAAAAGTCCGTCTTTATCTCAGCGCCAGCCATGGCGTGAAAGCACAGTTTGAATCTGGCAGTTATGTCACGTCACTGTACATTCGCTCCTCAGTGGACAGCTGCTGCAGAGCGTGCCGGCATCGATGATGAGATGGACGTTAGAGGAACATATCTAGTGTAAAATGAGTGCTATCTATCAACACTAAATTTTCCCCGGCTTTAATTTAAGACCGGCCTTTATTTGTCTGTTGACCCCGGCCACTATCAGAGGCCCCCGCCGTTTAATTGACTACCGGTTTTTATTTGAGGAATTACGGTAGGCTATATCTGTTCTGTTTATTGGTTATTGGGCACATAAACATGTAAATAATCGGTATTGACTATATTAAGTCAATATCAGTCTATCTCTAGTGTCTTGTAGTGCAAATGTAAAGAAATGTTTTGGAAATATTATTTGGCTAATCACAGATAAGTACACTTTAATTTTCCTCCTTCCCAATTAGTTGTCTGATGGATGGATCGATAACTGGCTCAAAGTCCCGTTTCCTGCCCAGAATCCAAAATGACAAACTTCAGCTCCAGCTGGATGCCTTCAAGTTCCACCAAGAGATGAGGCCAGAGGTGTATATAGTGTATTCCCATGAAAACTTGTTCTCAGGCCCAAAACATCATAAAATGGTGATGGAGGGTTTATTTTTTTGTGTTAATAATATTGGATGAAAAAAGAAAAGTGGGGTTGTTGGACACATTGAATTCTGATGTCAGTAGTTCCGTTTGAGTTCATATTAACATACTTCTCAATTTGTCATGCAGATGTACATCACCTGTAATCTTCAAGCTTACCCTGTAATGGATGCAGTTAACCCCTTTCATAAAGCATGCTCCTTTATCGATGGAAGGTGTGAAGCTTTGCTTTAATCTTTTATTCCCCTTTTTTTCTATTGTCTAGTAAAGTTTTACATATAATCAGACTCTCGCCATGCAAACTATTTTCTACAATGTTTTTTTGGGAACCAACTGAGTTTCTCTCACTCCCCTCTTTAATCTACAAGCTGGAAGGGCGCAGATGGAGATGACTGGGCTTGTTACAGCTGCCAAGGAATAAAAGAGTATGCTCCATCCTTCCAATCCACACTGCAACAATCTTGGCCACCTCCTGCTCCCAGACCAGACCAGAACTCCTCTTCCCCAAAGCCCAACAAATTCCAGCCCAGAATTCAAGAGGGTTCTGGAAGTTATTTCAGTTCCTTGCTAACAGATAGTGAACATATTCCCTCTTGGAGGAACTTGATTCTCCCACAGGAGGAGGATGAGGGAATTGGTTCAGTGGGTAAGCACTCCCAGGTCTGGTGATTTGTCTTAGATAGTTTAAATGACTTGCTCTTTAAAGGGTACCTATTATGGCATTTAAAATGTTCCTAATGTTGTTCTGGGAGTCCCCAACAACAGTTTTACATGCATGCAATGACAAAAAACACTTTTGTTGTCTTATAATATGCATTTATTTTTACCTGATTTGCTCAGCGATTCCCAAATGATTCGTTTGACGACTGATTTTTCAAACCCCGCCTTTGCGTGACGCTAATCTGTGGTGATTGGTCAGACGACCCAGTCAGTTATTTTACGCGTTAACCCAAAGCTTAAACATATTGATAAAGCACTGCAGTACTACAATACGCTCTATTCTTTGACAACTCCAATAACAACGACAAACATTTTACATATTTCAAAAAACACACACAGCTTGGAGACCTAAGCGCTGAGCGTAACTGACACACACACACACACACACACACACACACACACACACACACACACACACACACACACAGAGCTTGGAGACCTAAGCGCTGAGCGTAACTCACACACACACACACACACACACACACACACACACACACACACACACACACACACACACACAGCTTGGAGACCTAAGCTGCGTTGAGCGTAACTGACACACACACACACACACACACACACACACACTGAGCATGCTACAAAACCCATAAAAGCAACAATTATTAACAGTACTTACAGGTTGTGATTCGGAGGAGGAAGCCGATCCAAATAAACTTGGTACTGAAAGTTCCTTCAGTATCAACCGACTCGCGAATCCATGAAAGCATTTATGTTTGTAAAGGAATCCTCATTAAAATAACGCGAACACAGCTCAAGGTGGCTATACTTGTGTGGTATAGTTGTAAATATAAACTCTAGCCAGATTCTTCACATGCTCGTCCCTGGGCAGTGAAAAAAAAGTTCGCTTTTGATTCGCACTTCAGAACAGCTCATCGACATGTTGTTTTCACTGTTTTCTGGCGCGCGCAATGAGTGGGCGTGTCTTATTCAAATAACTTGTACAAGTGACGTACAAAAGTGGCATTAAAACTGCATTAAGCATATTTGCACTAACCGTTTTGAAAAATGTGGCTCTGTGTCAATAGGGTGGGAACTACAGAAAACAGTGGGTCCATTGACCATCTTTCCAAAGAAAAGCAAATTGGGATTTCTTGCTCCTCCTAGAGTGAAAGAGGGTGTTCCTTCTCTCAGTAAAGATAAGAAACCGATGCCTCATAGTAGCCTATGGAAGAATGGTGTCACTGCTGAGATGGGTTTGTATTCAACACGTTACAATCTCTTTAAATGGGTCAGAAACTAGGACATGCAATGTATTTTTTTTTTCTCCCCTAACAGAAGTCAATTTTAACTAGTATATAGGTCTTTTGAAATGACCTATGCCAACAATTTGAAAATGTGAACTGATTGCAAACTGCTAGTTAGGCATTTGAGTCACATTCATTAAACATTTGCAGAATTAATTTGTATAAATTGTTCGTAAGGCCTTTCTAATGTAAATGTTTGGGTTCATGAATCTTTATTTTAAAATAGTTATTACTAAAATATTTACACCTGCTCCCATTTACGTGTAAATGGTACATAAAATATAAGGATGTTGTTCTTTAGGCAAACTGATGACATTGAATTTTAATAACATTACCGTAAAATAAACTTTAAACTTAAAATTACTTAACTAAAATTCTTGAAAAACTGAAAACCTTAAGTAGACACACAAAAATAAATCTATAATAGGTGAAAACTGAGCAGCAATACTATTTGTCGTCTGTATTATTTGACCAAAAATTGTCCTCTGGATTTACAAAGTTTCATAAATGAGGCCTTTTTTTAGTTTTTATATTTTATTTTTTGGAACCTCTTCAGTATTAACATGATAATTTAGTTAAAGGTTTATGGCAGTTAAAATGCTGAAAACTGCAGCCTAAAATAAAGTCTCCAACAGACCAAGTGGGTGATGTAACTCCATCTTCATGGGAACCCATTGAACAACCCAATATCACGGAAAGTGAACCAGAATCCAAGAAGCTGGAAGAGGATGATGAATATGACAGTGAAGATGAAGACTATGACGGTGGAGAAGATGAAGACAATGACTATGAAGAGAGAAAAGGAGAGACAAAAGCGTCTGATCAAGGCATGTGGAAGACTAGAGTCTTGCCAGAAGAAGGTACAAAGCGGCATAGTATTTCTGTTTATTAAAGCATTGTTTGATGGGGTACTTATGTTTGCTCATGCAATAGTTGATTTTATCTTGTAGATTTTAAGGAACTCTTCACATCTAATGCCTCTAAGAATGAGGAAGACTCTGGACTGCATACATTGGGTATAAGCCCTTCCCTACCAGAAGAGGAGCCAGCTGACGTATATCACCCTCCTAATGACTCCTGAACTTCTAAACCAAAGGATATGAATGCTGGCAAAGATGAAACGATCTCACAGAGATGGAGGGAAATCTATTTCATAAAGCACACGAGCAGGAAACGAGACATAAGAGCGGTTTCACCCATGCTGATTTAGTTACGTAAATAAAAATATTTTTTATTGTCTTCATTCATTGTCTGCATTTTTTTTTATGGAATAAAAGAAATGGAAACGCATGATTTCATTTGATTTTTCTATTTAAAAAAATAGCTACCAAGACCTAAAAAGCTATTTTAAATCTCGATACACCACAACAAGGGTTGGTGCAGCACACTAGATAAAGTTGGTGTTTAAATTAGGTTCTGAAAATGCCTGTTTATTGCTAATATTGTTCAGGCTATTCCACTTAAAGGGAGTTGTTTTGGGGAAGAATGGTTGTGGTAGATATTATTCCATGGGTTATAGTAAAGGCCGATTCATGATTCAAAAAATTAAGTGGCAATTAATAAAAAGAATTGAGCAATGCATATATATCATATTGGCATATATATCATTCAAGTCATCAAAAGCATCTGCTTGCCTAAGGTGGCAGCATGCCATGATTTACTTAAAATAAAAAATAATTTGAGCCCACAAATTACCCTTAACACTATAACCTTGGCTTTAAGGAAATAGCATCTTTTTAACATCTAAGTGGATTGAACAATGGAATTAACATATAACAAAATGTATACTAATTGTGTTGTTTTTGCTCTTTTTGATTTGAACAAGCAGCAAAAATCTTCTCTTTTTTTTTTTTTCAGTGCACTTGTTTTGGCCAGTGATTCATGCCTTGCATATAAAAACAGTAGCCTAACATCGCCGATGTAGGGCCTAAACCTGCAGAAAGAGTCACTAAATTATTTTATTTAATTTTTTTAAGAAAATTAGTGAATGAATTCAAAAGATTACTGGGTTGAATCAAAATTAATTATCAATTAAGAATCAATTAAGAACAACTGTGTAATTGAATAGATAGGCTCCCTTAAAATTAACCTAAATGAGAATTGCCATTTCCTGCTTCGGTTGTATGCAGGTTCTTCTGGCCACGATGATGCCATACGGTAAACTTATAGGGACAATTGTTACAATAAGTATATGCATTGCTGGCGCCATTCGTAATTTAAAGGAAGGTCCGATGATAGGGCCAGATTCTAGACAGTACAAAGTCGTATCTTTACCGATTGAGGATCCTACAGATGATAGTACAGACGTGCCCTCGAGCAGAGTTGCACCTGTGCAAGTGCTTTGCACTGAGCGACGCATGATTGTGCTCATCAGAGCGGACCTTCACTCCAACGGCCGTCATGTCACTGCTGAAGAGTTTAGCCTCGGTCAACCGTGCTCAACTGAAAGCTGCAAAGCCTCTCAGTACAGTGATACTGAATATGTGATTAAAGCAGATTTGCACCAGTGTGGCTCTGAATTATCGGTATGTAAGAGTTATTTTGTTTGTTTGTTTTTTTTTTGATACAAATGTTCTTTTTTGAGGGGAATTAAGTTAAATATCATTTGACAAGTCATCACCTTTATTTATCCAGCGCTTTTTATAATACAGATTGTTTCAAAGCAGCTTTACAATGATAACCGGAAAATAATGCAACAAAGTTAGTTTCGGCTGTACTAAAGATCTATAAGAAAAGTGTCATAGTCCTGCTTAAAGGGTCATGAAACCCCAAACCAAATTTTCTGAGATTTTAACGGCTGTATGTGTGTTGAACACCATTGAAGACAATGTTAGCATCTATTAAATTTAATAGTAGGGTTAAAATGGTAAAATTTAAAATTTCTGTTTTTTTCGTCTTCCGGGTTTAAAATCTTCATCGTGCATGTCCACATCACAAGCTGTGATGTGGCCGTGCTCTGTGAGTGCTTGATGACTCATCTGTGTCTCATAATTATTAATGAGACTGAGTTTTCATATCCTATGAGAAGACAAGCTGTGTCCCAATGTGCATACTATCTGCCCTAAATAATATTGACAATTACTAATGTCACATAGGCCTACTATTTAGGATGGATAGTATGCACATTGGGACGCAGCTACTGTCTCTTAATTATTCATGACACCACGTGGATCTTACCAATGACAGGCATGTCAAACTGTGATGATATTTGATATCGCGTAGTAGATGAGAGAGGCAATCATGGGACGCAAGTGTTTGTTTTCGTGGTGCAAAAGTCCAAGTGGGTTGAATGTTTCCCCACGATGCTGCCAGGACAGGGCTAGACTCTGGCTCTGGGCGATTGGTTTGCCATCAGCCACGGACACATCTAAACTATAGTGTGTGCTGCAAACATTTTTTCGAGAAAAACAAACAGAGCTTCGAGAACTGGAAAATGGTGGACTTTGCCTTGACAACCAATGCAGGTTGCGTCTTGCAAGTGATGCGGTACCAAGTCCCGAGGAGTTTTCTATCCATTCAGATGTATGTGTGTGTGTCTAAAATGAGAAGTCATCCACCTCCACAGAGCAATCTTTATTATGGGGGTTCAAGGGGCGCGTAGATCTATGCACAATTTTTTTTTTTTAAGCGTAAAATTAATCATTTTCAAATATATCCATTTATTGTGTCTATATAAACTATATATTTTATAATGACATTATAATTATACATGTAGCCTACATTTAATATGTTTTAAATATAATTACTGTAGGCTAATATATGTAGCAGGACATTCAGTTACTTTTGAAAGGACAATAATAAAGTGTCAGTGTATTTCATAAGACATTAACTTTGTCAGCTATAAAAAAATCTAGCATTTCCTCACGTTTTACCACTGCTTTTTAGTGACAGTCGATATGCATGGGACACTGGCGATGACAGTGATGGCCATACCACACCCACTCCCCTCCCTTCTCACAGCCATCCACGCCCATTTAAGTTGCATTTTTCAAAAAGATTGTGAGCTAGACTTGACCTGAAAGGGGGTTTCATGACACTTTAAGTAAGTTCAGTGAAAGTTATTTTCTGTTGTAAAAAAGTTAGGATAGTTCATTAATTTAGTTCATTTATCTATACTGCCACTGGGTAAAACAGATGCCATCGTCCAGTTCTCATATAATGATGTCAATGCAGGCAGATCAATAATATTGTTGAATATTAAGTCAGCTTGTCGGTGTATGTCAAGAAAAGGACCGTATATTCGTCTTTTAATATAATTAAATTTTTAGATTGATGGAGATCATTTGGTCTATTCAAACCAACTGATCTACACCCCTATGCAGAACAGCTTCGGTATTGTAAGGACAAGCACTGCTTCTATTCTTATTGAATGTCGCTACAAAAGGTATGGACTTTATCTGTATGGTTATAATCAAATACCTCTTAATTTCTGCTGTCTTGCTGCCTTTCTACTGTATATTTGCCATGGTGCATGTAACAGGACCCACTTTGTAAGCAGTATTGATGTGAAGCCTTCCTGGCCTACTACATCAGCTCTGGAATTGATTGGTTTTTCCTTTCATCTTATGAATGGTATGTTTAGGAATAAATTAAATTTAAAAAGTGGGGTTTTTCCTGTTTGTTTGTTTATTTCTCCCCTTTCTTTTTAGATGATTGGAGAACTAAAAGGTCATCCTATGTGTACCACCTTGGGGAAGTGATGAATATCCAGGCTTCTTTCTTGACGGCTGAGCATGCTCCCTTTAGATTAGTAATGGACAGTTGCGTGGTCACTCTGGAGCCTAATGCCGCATCCGTGCCACGTTATGTTTTCGTTCAGAACCATGGGTCAGTCAGGATTTGGGATTCTAGTCCAATGAAAACAAGACAATAATATCATAAGCAAATGTACACCTCTTTGGCCAATAAACCATTATTTTCAATGAAATGGTGAATGAATAGTTCATTCATTATATGTTTGGAATGGTTGCATCTTTTTGAATTTAACTGAATTGCACATGTACTTTGCAATATTACCACCAATTAGGTGCTGTAAAACTTAAGAAATCATCAGTGTTGCATGATGTTTTAATGACATGATTAACTAGTATTTGTATTTAAATGTTAACTAATTGAATTTCTGTCCCTTATGTGGTAGATGTCTTGTCGACTCTAAAGTGCCAGACTCTAGTGCCCGTTTCATGCCCAGAAAACTAAATCACGTGCTTCAGCTGCAGATGGATGCTTTCCGTTTCCACAAAGACCAACGGAATGCTGTGAGTCCTATATAAACGAAAACATTTTCACTCTTCAGTGTTATAGAACAGTGTTTTGAGAAGTACGACATGTTTTTCATGTTACTTTAGTTGGGACCTGTCACGTCTCATTTGTAAGTTGTTTTGTTTTCATTTAGAATTCTTTTTTTCTTTTTACCAAAATTGATAAATCTTTACTCTATAGATCTATATTACATGCCAGCTGAAGATTGTTGAAATGAAGTTGAATATCATGAACAAGGCCTGTACCCATTCTGGAAACGGGTATGAGTGATATGTATATGTTAACCTAAGGGTATAAAACTAAAATTCCTAATTTAATTGTTTGAAATGCAGTATTTGCATTCGATAACATCTGATATTTGATGTCTTCTGACTCAAGTTGGTTGCTTTCTGAAGGTGGCTCAGTGTGGATGGCAAGGATGAGGTTTGTGAATGCTGTGAGAATACTTGTGATGTCATCAACCAGAAACATATTGGCAAATGGAGTAGTAGACTACCAAAAAGGTCAGTCAGTAGAGGTAAGCTTTAGGCCACATCATGCCAACAAAAGGCAGTACCATGTGTTGTATACAGTTTCTTCAGTTTTCTCTTGAGACCATCATAGCAAGCATCAAGAAGCAGCGGAAGATGCCCCTCTTTCCGCATACACTTTGCTAATCTACAATCATAAAAACCCATGGAAAACTTTCTACATTTCACCTCTGCTTCTTGCTACCTTTCGTTGAATACTATGAATATCGTTGGCTCTGACAAATTGCTTTTTTTTTCTCCTTTCAGATACAACGGAGTCCAACACTGTGTTGCTTGGTCCCATAACCGTTCTTGGCGAAATTGCACAGAATTCATGAAAAATAAAAATTGTTTGTCAATCTCTTTGCATTCTTTTAATGTTTTAACCACTTAATTTGAAGATGTAGTGGTTCTGCAGAAGTGTTACCACTGTTTAAAATGGGGTCTGTTTATAATTTGGGTTGGTCTGGATGCTCAAATCAAGCAAACAAAAACCGAGAAAACCGCTTTCCTGCTGTCACTGAAACCAAATAGAACTTCAAATAAAAATCTCTGATTCTTGATGAGGGACAAAACATGTTTTCGAAGTTAGTTTTGATGATTTAATACATTATTATAAACCAATATATTTGTAGACAAGGGTATCTGCTAATTAATCATGTAAGTGAATTTTTTTTTTCGGATTTTTTTTTTTTTAATGTACATTTATTCACTTAATTTGTCAATTGTCAGACGCATTAAAAAGCATGCCATTTTAATTTGATCAATCCAACAAAAGTATAAAGTCTTCAGTTATGTAATGGTGTTTCATAAATTAGTTAAGTAAAAATACATTCTCTACATTTTTTTCCTGGGTTAGGGAAATAATGAACAATCCAGTTCTTAAATGCCTAAATATTCTACACTCCTTTTTAATATAACCACACTCTTTTTTAATATTAAACGTATAACCAATGTTCATGGATAAATCAGACGTGTAGTTCAGTTGATGTTTTAATATATTGAAACCATAAATGGCAAAACATTTTTATTTCAAAATAAAGACACCATCTGATGTTGTTAAATGGGTCATTGGAAAATAAAGCTTCAAAAAGTGTTTAAAAAATATCAAAACTGATGCTATGTAAATGTAGAATAACAAAACCTAAACCACGGGCCACGTACAACGGGCATGCAGCTTCAGGTCTATGGACGGGGGCTCAGCTGCATTGGCACATTAACTCCCTCGAGTTTCAACTGCTGCTTCAAAGCGCTACTACTAGGCAAGCATGTCCGTAGCAGACAGCACTGCGACCGTTGCGTACATCAACCATCTACGCTCCCGCCGCATGTCACAACTCGCCTACCAGGAGAATAGCGACTCCATTCCCAGGTGGTCCAGCTGATTTTCAGGCGCTTCGGGACCGCACAGGTAGATCTGTTTGCCGCCTCGGACAGGTCTCACTGCCAGTTGTTCTATTCCCTGACCGAAGGGGACCTTCGGCACGGATGCTCTGGCACACAGCTGGCCCTGGGCCTGTGCAAGTATGCGTTTCCTCCAGTGAGCCTTCTTGCACAGACCTTGTGCAAGGTCAGGGAGGACGAGGAGCAGGTCTTGTTAGTTGAGCCAAATTGGCCCAACTGGACCTGGTTCCCGGAACTGTTGCTCCTCGCGACAGCCCCTCTCTGGTCCATTCCTCTGAGAGAGGACCTGCTCTCTCAGAGACGGGGCACCCTATGGCACCTGCGTCCAGATCTCTGGAAACTCCATGTCTGGTCAATGGATGGGGCACGGAGGTTTTAGGTTACCTACCCCCAGCGGGAGTTGACACCATCACTTCCGCTCGAGCCCCCTTTACGAGGCGCTTCTATGTGTTGAAGTGAAACCTATTCGTTGACTGGTGTTCTTCTCACGAGGAGAACCCCCGAACTTGCTCAATCAGAGTTGTGCTTTCCTTCCTGCAAGATGGGTTGGAGTGAAGGCCGTCTCCCTCCACCCTTAAAGTGTATGTTGCCGCTATCGCCACACATCATAATGCAGTTGAAGGTAAGTCGTTGGGAAAGCACGATCGTCAGATTCCTGAGGGGGGCGAGGAGACTAAATCCGCCTCGCCCGCTTTCTATATACCCTCTTGGGATTTGTCTCTGGTCCTTTCGGCTCTTCAGAGACCACCCTTTAAGCCTTTGCAATCTGCTGAGTTAAACATGTTGTCTTGTAAAACAGTACTCCTGGTTGCATTTGCCTCCATCACGAGTGTAGGGGAAATGCATGCATTTTCGGTCAACGAATCATGCCTATAATTCGGCCCGACTAACTTTCCTTCCGGGACCAGGTGGTGAACCTGCAAGCACTACCTTCGGAGGAGGCAGACCCAGCCCTGGCTTTTCTCTGTCCCGTTCGCGGTCTGGGCCTTTACATGGACAGAATGCAAAGCCTCAGGACCTCAGATCAGCTCTTCGTCTGTTACGGAGGCAAGCAGAATGGAAACGCTGCCTCCAAGCAGAGAATGGCCCACTGGATAGTGGATGCCTTGGCTTACAAAGCCCAAGCCAAGTGGATGCCTTGGCTTACGAAGCCCAAGCCCACCATTAGGAGTGTGGCTTCTTCTTGGGCGCTGGCACACGGCGCCTCGCTGACAGATATCTGTAGAATTGTTGCGGGCTGGGCGACACCTAACATGTTCACTAGGTTTTATAGCCTACGTTTTGAGCCGGTTTCTTCCTGTGTGCTCACTTCAATCAGCCGGTAACACAGAAGTTCCCGCTCTAGTGTCGGCTTGTTGTGCCACTCCCCTCCACATGGAGTTTAGTTTAGTTTAGTTTATTAATATCCCCATTAGCTGCTGCAAATGCAGTAGCTATTCTTCCTTGGGTCTATAGACTTCAACACAAAAAAAAATATTCTTATAACATAAAACCATACATTATATAGACAAAAAAGGAGTGTACACATTTATACATAACAATACAGCAACGTACTAAAAAAAACAATAAAACAACAGCTCTACATTATTCATTATCACAATACACAGTTGCAGCCATACTACTATAGGGTTCATAATTTTCACAATGTTTTTCCTCTTTTCAACCATTCATATCACAAAAACAACACATATAAAATAATAACAATTATTCAAATGTAAATAAATAAAGTCTTAATCTTTTACGAAAATTCATTGCATTCATTCCCAAAATCAAAAACTGCGAAAGAGAATTCCATGCCACCATTGCTCTATACAGCACCGTCTTTTGTATAAGATTAGTTCGACATGGAGGAAACAAAAAGCGACTCTCTGTTGACTGACGAGTGGAATATTGATGGCCGCCACATTCACAAAGGAGAAGGTTTTGTACACAGCCAAAACAAGGAACGATGAACATACATGTAAACAACGTAACAGCGATAAAACACTCCATTAAAAAAAACTGCTAACAAAAAGCGACTTGTTATAGAAATTTTAATAGTCATTTATTCCTAATCTATTCAATGTGTAAAAGTATATGTGTGTACGTGCTTGTGCGTGACGTTTCAGGAATATATGGGACAGGACCTCTTGACCTTAGGAATGGTCAGATTTGGCTAGTTTATTTTAGTACCAGTTTGTGTCCTTAAGTAGAAACTGAACAGCAGTGGGGACCTTATCTGAGTGGGGGAAAAGTACAGCGGGTGAGAAGGAACCTTGAAAAGAGTATAAAAGCTGTCTCATGTCTTCCTGGTGCGCGCCACTCACTTCACAGAATGTAACGGCTGTGATGGCGACTGGGCCTTCTTGCAAGAATAAACATTTCTCTTTTTATTAATTTGACTCTGAGTGTCTCTTACGCAGTGATGATGTTTAACAGAAATTTTGCCACAACAGACTCTCTGTTGACTGACGAGTGAAATATTGATGCACAGCACTAAAAAAGACATTCTGCTATATAGTATTATAGTATAATAATTTTCCTAAAAAAATTAACAATGCAATAATTAATTCTACTTTTTACACTTAGCCAAACTAACCTAGTATTCAAGTCTCTAACACTAGTCCTGAAAGGGCAACTTAAAACTACCCGAGCTGCTTTATTTTGAGCAACTTGCAATTTTCTTAAATTCATTTCAGTTGTACTTGACCAGATAATTGAACAATAATCCAAATGTGATAGAACTAATGATTCTACTAATAATTTCATCACTCGATTTTGAATACATTTTCTACAATGCTTAAATTACTTTTTTCAAGTAACGAGTAAAGTAAGGGATTACAATTGCAAAAACAGTAATTAGATTACTGTTACTTCCCCGTAAGCAGGCTGCGTTACTGCGTTAGTTAACCGTCATTTTGTTTCGTGAGACTGTCTCGTGCCATGAGTCGTGCGTGAATGACAATGACATATGAGCGCCGCGACGTCAGTGGTAAACACCGAAATGTGTAGTGTTGAACAAGAGACAACATGGAGCGTGGGAGAGAGACACGCATTTGATTGGTCTCACACGCCACACCCCCGATTTCTCACGCTGAAGTGTCAACCTGGTCGGTCAAATGCCTGAAAGATGAGTTTATCTATAGATCTACCTGTTGAGCCACTCGTGATCGACTATACCGCAAATTAGTTAAAATCTCCTGGAATCTAGAGCGAGCGTGCATGCGAGACAGAGACCGCGTAGCAAGCGCACAGCAGAGAGGGAGAGCGAGAGATCTCACACTGCAAATCTCTACGCTCTCGAAATTCTTGTTTGTATACATATGCAAACTTTGCAATACATTTAAAATTATTTGTTTTTATATATAATCAACATATGTAAAAAAGTTTTATATTTTTTTAATTCAGTTATGCAGTTCACAATGCTTCATGAGATGTTATTTCCATTAGTAAAGCCATGAAGTATACTAAACCTTTGTCTTTTTCTCCGATTCTCAATTGTTTTTTGTTTTTTTTTAAATAAAAGTTTGTAGTTTTGTGATTGTGGCTTGATTCATGGGTTATGGCTTTAATGAAGACTTTTAAAAAATCTCTATGGGAAAAATGAATGGAAAAAATATTGTTTCGAACCAGCGCCGCTGAAAAAGTTGGTGGACCATAATGTAGGTCAAACCAGTGCACACACAAATGTTGGGTTTCCATGTTTTATGGGGTGTTTTATATAGACATAAAGATTTTTAAACTATACAAACTGTATATTTTTTACCCTAACCCTACCACTAACACAACCCTAAGATTTTTCAAAAAACACCATTTCACTAGTTCACACTTACATATAATTAGAGGGAGAAAGTTTAATGCGTATTTGGCGTGCTGTCCGGGGGGAGAGCTTCGTGATCGGAATTCGGCCCGAACCCATAATACTCCCCCGGTATGTAAGTGCTTATGACAAAAAGTGAGGCGAAAGGGGTGGTGGAGGGATGCTGCAAAAAACTGCCAATGCAACGAGGTGAGACCGCTGGGTATTTATAGCTCTCATCGTTGATTGCTGAGTGCTCTCCACCCGTGTTAATTATCTGCGCGTGCTCCTCCTGAACTTTGTTAATAAAACATCATTTCACTAGTTCACACTTACATATAATTAGAGGGAGAAAGTTTAATGCGTATTTGGCGTGCTGTCGGGGGGGAGGGCTTCGTGCTCGGAATTCGGCCCGAACCCATAATACTCCCCCATAAAAGCCAAATAACTTGGGACAGCACTCGTAAAATTATGCGGAATTAAACCCCCCAAAAAGTGAAAGGCATGAGAAGGTATTTACTAAAGAACGAGCTTGACCGTTCGACCGTGAGGGCTCTCGCAACATCCGACGGGAACTTGGATGCTCGCGGCATCGGACGGATAAGCCCCGCCAGCAGTTGAACTGACAGCTCGATGACGCCAGATTTAAACGAGCTTGATTATGGAACGAGTTTAGCCGTTTGACCGGGAGGGCTCTCGCAGCATCCAACGGGAGCTTGGGTGCTCGCGGCATCAGACGGGTAAGCCCTGCCAGCGATCGAACGCAGGGCGACCGCTGAACTCGGTCGGGAAGCTCGACCAGCGCTTCGAAGGGGGCTGGGACACGGAAATAGACCCCTCGCCACCCGACGAACGGGGAGCCCGCACAGCGACTCGAGCGCGGCCGTCCAACGACGATTAAGACAGGCAGGCTCTCACTGCGATTCGGACGGGAGGGCTCGATCAGCGCTTTGGGAGGGGGACAGGGCCCGGCCTACGAACGAGGAGCCATCACTGCGTACGAACGGGGGAGCCTGCAATTGTAAAAATACACTGTATATTAGATCTACTTATTGAAACGGGCGAGAATACAGTGAGCCAGAAATAGTTTTGAAGTGGTTTGGAGAGTGACGATGAATGGAGCGTAACAGGTGGTGGGAATTAACTAATTAATTGGTTAATACTTGGTGAGCGTTTCTGATGTGGAAGCGGCTGGATCTGATGTGGGTATGGAGAGCTTCAGATGACCAGCGACCAAGGGTTTGAGTTTGTTGCTGAGAGAGACCTTTTTGTGCGGCTGAGGTTGCTGCTCCGAAGCGAAAAGAATGACTTGGAAATTGGTTTGCTGCAATGCCTAACTGGATGAGAACTGCTTTAAGATGTTTTTGGAACCAGAAACCTGTGGCTGGATAATTGTAATCGACAGCAAATAGTGGGTCGAGTTGGGACTTGACCATGGAACATCTATGCTGCAAGTAGTTTATAAGAGAATGATACTGTTGAATGGGAGTTAGCAAATTGAAAATGTAAACAAATTGACCTTTCTTTACGCAATCCGATTGCTTTAATGAAGAAAGATAATGTTTCGTTATCTACGATCTGTAAGTCTGAAATGGTGGATATTCTAATCGAATTTAGACGTGTTGGAGGAATGGTAACCGAGACGGAGTCATGAAAAACGCTTGAGTATATCAATAGTATGGGGATGTTTGGTATCCGGGCGAGTAGGAAGAGCTCCTTGAATTCCTTTAATAAGAAGGGAACGTTTGAGAATCGTTTACGGCAGGGGCGGGCTTACCGTAGGCTAATTTATAGGGAAAATTGAAAGCTGCTTAGGTAGCTTTTTTAATGGACCCGGCTTGGAGACCAACTTAAAGTGAGAAATGTATGTAACGGCTAAAAGAGAAATCGGGAAGCAGCAGGTTGTGAGTGAGGTGAAAAGTTTTAAAAGATTTCCATGCGGTGTGATATGTTTGGAAAGTTCTCGGTGCGACTGCTTGGAGGATGGAATCGATAGAGGTATCCAGGGGTTTTAGCGATTGGTTTGATGGAGGATCGGCTGAGAATAATGAGGGACTGGAGTTGGAATTGAATCCGCTTCTGGGGCCAGCATCATGAATTTCTGAAAGAGAAATGAGAGAGAGTCTGCAATTTGATTTTGTCAGCCTGGAACGTGCTTGGCAGTTATATAAACTGCTCGCAAGCGGAATCCAGATGAGGCGTCTGAGGAGTGGCATTAACGCTGGTGAGCGAGAACGACCTTTGATAATGCAGTGAACAGTTGGTTCGTTGACGCAATGGACCAGGATGCTTTTAGTGGACCACTCTTTTTCCCATAGGAAAGCTGCAACGACGATGGGATCGACGACGATGGGGGAGCGACCTTGGTAAAAAATCCCCCAAACTAGGGATGTCAAATTTCAGAAATTCCCATGATCGATCGTCGTTTAAATCGTTTAGATTAACGATCAATTAATCGATTAATCGCTCGCCTTAATGCTGCAATATGACTGCTGCAGTGGCATATGGCATATGGTTAAGAGATCAGAGGCCCCTGGACACAATGTCTTGTAGGCCCTCCTTAGGCAGGCCAAATGTATGGTTTGACCAATTTTAATTTGCCATTAGGCTAACAGTTTTACTGATTTTTAAAAAATAAAATGTTTTTGGAGTAAAGTTCATGAATTATTGTTCTTTCCCATAGGATTCTTTAAAACTATGTTGTGTGGAATTTTGTCCCTCTAGGGGGTCGGGGGGGGGGGTTGGAATTTTGTACGTTTTAAGGTTAAATGCATCAATCTGGTGCACTTTGAGAGCTCAAATTTAAGAGCTTTAACCGGCTTCAGACCCATGAACTGTGACATTGAACAAAGGAAAAGCATTGACTTGTACCTGGACATTAAAGAGGGATCAAATATCTTTTTAGTTATGATATAGAGTCTCAGTGTGTTTAGGATGCCAAACGATTATTATAATAATGTAATAATGATTTATATAATTATTCCTAGCTATTACGTAAAATCCATATAGGCTATAAATGTACTGTATAAATGAAAATGAATATTTCAAAAGTATATTTTACTTACACTATTGTATAGGAAAATTACAATACTTTTGTCCTAATTTCTTCACTTGCAAGAAATAGAGCTTTTATTTTGGAGAAAACACCTGATTACCATGCTGATCGCGTGAGCAAAGTGCGGACTTTTCTTTAAATCACGCAGCACAAACAGAATGCCTATATAGGCTACTTAATTACAGTCTTGTGCTGTTTTATAAAGGCACAAAGCCATATCACGGTTTCGGAAGGGAGAAGAGAGAGTTCGGCAAAAGGCGGATTCGAACTCGAGTCGAACGTGTCAAAAGCTGCTTTCGAGCACCTCACGCCCTCGCCCTACGCCACTGTAGATATTCAGTGAATAGTATCTTTTTGCTAAAAAGACAGGCACGTAGTCCAAATGTAGGCTACGCTCTCAACTCGCGTTTAAAGTCTGATAGGCAGCACGCAGCACAGAAGAATGTCCAATTTAGCGTGAGATTTCTTTGGTGAGCGTGAGATTGAGGCTGAATGCGTGAGTGTCACGCCAGATGCGTGAGAGTTGGCAACCCTGCATTTTATTCGATTTACTGAAGCCTGTAAAACGCATTTGCCGCTGCACGGCCGTGTGTATATCTAGGCTGCAGAGTCTGGCTCGCTCATAGGCTGCGCTGCGGATACTGACATCCAATAGCGCGGGCGCCTCTGACGTGCGACCAATGAGCCAACTCTACGTCATTACACGTCAGAGCCCGCCGAGGGGGCGCCAAGTCCCCGAATTTGCCATTATAGCAGGTCTTCGTTCATTCATAGTCTGTCTGACATATTAGAAGCGATGTGTGTCATGGATTTTCACTGAATTGATTCTCAAAAATACAAAACGAAGTGCATTCCGTATCAGTTCAATACAGAACAAGACTTATGTGTCAAATACAGAATGATTCCGTATTATACGGAACGATTCCGTATTATACATAACGGTTGGCAACCCTGCTGTTACGTGTCTTCCGTTGAGAAATACGAACGGCGCGTTTAGCGGAAAATAATTTGAGGTACGTACGTGTAAAAGTGGCTACCCCCATACTGCGCAAGCTCCGCTATGATGGAAAGACAATCGTTCGACCCGCGCTGTCTACGGAAAAAAGCAGAACATATGATTTCAGTATTTTTACTGGAGAGAAAACATCACTGCTGCGGCAGTGTAGAAAATTTGCCAGAGAAACTGAGCTCCTGTGGGAGCAGGGGAGACATCACTGCTGTGGCAGTGTAGAAAATTAGCCAGAGAAAACAGAGCTCCTGCGGGAGCAGAGGAGACCGATGTTTGTCTTTTCGTGCGTTATCGAAGACGCGAGGAAGAGGAGGAGAGATTCAGGCATCCGAAGTTTAAGTGGCCAAGCAAAGACAGCAGTTCACGTTCACGTTTAGAACGGTTTAGACTGTCTGGGAAAGTAGACGAGATGAAATAATGTCCTATCGATTATTAAAGGGTACCTATTATGGCATTTAAAATGTTCCTAATATTGTTCTGGGAGTCCCCAACAACAGTTTTACAAGCATGCAATGACAAAAAACACTTTTGTTGTCTTATAATATGCATTTATTTTTACCTGATTTGCTCACCGACTCCCAAATGAATCGTTTAGCGAGTCATTTTTCCAAACCCCGCCTTTGCGTGACGCTAATCTGTGGTGATATGTTAGACACCCAGCCGACGGGGTGTCATTGGTTGTTGCGCTAGATCTTACCCAGATACAACAGTGCTATTTTCTGATTGGCTAACAACACCAGACGAACAACACCCGAGGAGACCAGGGTTGCCAGGTCTGCACAACAAAACCAGCCCAATTGCTCATCAAACTAACCCAATCACGGCCAAAAATATTCAAATAGCGTTCCCGGGTGTTTCCTCAATAACAATCATGTTCCAGTGGATAAAACAATCGGTCAACCAGCGTGCACTACACAAACAACCCGCGGAAACAGTGCAGGCATACGGACCTGGCAACACTGGAGGAGACGCGCTTGAATCCTGCCGGTTCCACAGTGAGTGAGTTTTGGGCACTGCGGCATATTAAATATATTACAAATAGTTTTTCAGCGTGAGAAATACAATGTGTGGCCGGAGAGCGTGACAAAAGACCGAAATGAGTGACTGTCACGCTCAATGCGTGATGCGTGACACTCGAGAGCCCTGTGACAACTCCATTAACAACGACAAACACTTCACATATTTCAATACAATTGACATTGAAGACCTAAGTTAGCTGCTAGAAGCTGCGCTGTGCCTGTGCGTACACAACACACAAAATAATTATAGAACATGATACAAACATAAAAGCAACAGCCTACTTACAGATTGTGATTCGGAGAAGGAAGCTGATCCAAATAAACTCGGTACTGAACCTCCCTCCTTCAGTATCAGCCGGCTCGCAAATTCATACTTTATAGCATTTAGGTTTGTGAAGCAATCATCTTCAAAATGACGCGAACACAGAACAAGTTCGGGCTATAATACTTCTGTGGTATAGTTATGAACTGTAGCCACTGTCTTCAAATGCTCCTCACTGGGCAGATGAAAAAAGTTTGCTTTTGCGTCGCACTTCAAAACACAGCAGCGTCTCGTCGACATGATGTTTTCCCTGGTGTCTCCTAATGCAATGAGTGGGCGTATCTTATTCAAATAACTTGGACAAGTGACGTACGAAAGTGCATCGTTCGTCTATCGATTCATATCAACGACTCAGAGTCGACTCTTACTTTTGAGAGATAATAACTTTGTATACGGTGAACTTTCATATTTAAAACTTTGCAGGATGTTTTCGTTCACTTAGATCTATGTTACACACTACATGAAAGGTAATTTTCAAAATTCCATGATAGGTACCCTTTAAACGAACCCTCAATGTTTCTATGGCTAGGGTCACATTCCCTGCCGATTTGTTCGTTTTGAATCAGAAAAACCAGTAAGCTGTGGTTTAAATCGCTTCAAATTAAAATGAAAATACATTTATGCTATAAATTTAAGTTTCTAAGCGATTTTTTGTAGATAAATTGCATGACAGTGTTAACGATAGATAGGTTATTTGTGATTCTGTGTGCAAGCTGCACGTAATGTAAGACTTACCGTTTACGTGTGAGAGTTTATCACTAGGAAGCCTCACGTAAATGACGGCAAATCATTTGTACAGAACGGGTTTAAAACGAGTGATTCCCGAATCCTGATCAAAAATGAGTATCCAGGGCAGTATAACTGGCTCGTGATTAAATAACTGAAATAACTTCGATGCGAAGTTCAACCAGGGACGGAAAACGAAAAGTTTTTTGAGCTGAGCACTCACGGACTGGACTGGCCGGGTCTGAAACTGCAGGGCAGCTTGGGCTGAGGCGGCCTGACGCTGGAAAAACACCCGTTCCTTCGCGTGAAGAGGGTGGCATTGCCTTATTGCCCATTTCTCTATGGCAGGATTTGTTTGAATGCGGTCCGGTTTAAAGAAATACCCGGAAGTAGATAGCATAGCATGTTTCGCCGGCGGTGGCAAGGACCCGTTTGTTTGGCCTGATGCCCGCGAGATAACTCCAGAGGATTGCGAAAAAGATTCCTGATTCTGGTGGACGAAAGATTCTTCATCGAACGGGAAGAGCTTAGTTCAGACGTGTTTAGGAAGGTACTGCTTGGTCAAATGCTGTTATGCTGCAAAAAACTGCCAATGCAACGAGGTGAGACCGCTGGGTATTTATAGCTCTCATCGTTGATTGCTGAGTGCTCTCCACCCGTGTTAATTATCTGCGCGTGCTCCTCCCGAACTTTGTTAATAAAACATCATTTAGTATGATTTATAAGCGGTTTTCCTAATGGGAAACATTAGGAATTTTTCAAACATTTTTCCCCACATGGTGAAAAATTACTGGTATTACAATCTTTGTGGGGACATTTGGTTTATGATAAAAAGGAGCTGCAGAAAATACAATTTTTTTTCACAGTTTAAGAATTGTAAAATTTTATTTGGCATCAATTAGTAAAGTATTTTGAGTGTACAGTAGTATCTAAAAGCACTATTTAAATGCTTCATTAATTAATTGATTCATTTCCACAATATTCTCTATGAACGTTCGGTTCAAATAAAAAAAATGGCACAGTGCTGTAAATGCTATAAATTAAGCTAAAGTACTATATAAAAAAAATACATTGGCATCTAAGAAAACTACTTTGGTAAAAACCAGCAAAAAAGGGAAAAATTCATCAATCAAACTTTTTGTAAGGTCAGAGAAATACAGAGAAAATTGGCAATGATGTTTATTTTCAGTATACGATCACATTTCTGTTGTATCGAGCAGCGAGGTGAAAGTACAGTGTTGACCTCTCCTCATACATATGCACAGGTTGTTTATTAGATGCAGCACCTTCACCAGGGGCATCTGCTGTTGTTTAGTCAACGTTGGCTGTAGTAAAACTAGCTTCACCAGCAGATGGCAGCACTGGGCTTTCTTGGTCATCAGTTGAAAATGTTTTGAAAAAGCCCCTCTGAAAAACCCAGCAGTACATTTTTTAATTTTTTTTTTTTAACAAATAATAGTAAATTAAAAACAACAGATCCATTGGACACAAATATTAACAGTTAAAGGTGAAGTGTAATTAATAAGCATTGCAAAATATAATTGTAAAAGCGATAAGACAAAATTTAAACAGATTTCCTAGACCACAAACTCAAAGTCAAACCCTCCACCTGAAGGGCTACCATCCTGCAGAGTTTAGCCTCAACCAAACACACCTTAACCAGATAATCATGGTGTTCAGGAATACTTTAAAATAAGCAGCGTTTGAACTGCATAGGTAGCCCTACAGGAGCAGGGTTGGCTACCCCAGTTTACACTCTTCAATGGAATGAAATGCATTTAAGCAGGGCTCTTAAACAGGATGCAGGATGAACTAGAAGGGCCATGGCTGTTGCGTTACATGGGAAAAGAAACACCTTAATTTGCTTGTCCGGTGTGTTTGGTTAGGGTTAGAGACAAACTCAGCAGGACACTGGCCCTCCAGGACTGGAGTTAAAGAGCCCTGTCTTACAGTTTTGAAAATGAATATGGAGTATTTTAGGATAAAGAATTACACTCAAGCTTCAACTGTTTATAACACATACATGCAACTGACACTAACTTTATACAGCAGCACAAAGATGATCGCCATAGCAATGAGTCCAAGGATGACAGACAGAGATGCAATAAGCGCTGTGAAAACCTGAGATGGGACCTCCAGCTCTGTCACAATCTGTAGAACACAGAGAAACAGAGAATATGAAAAATGACTCCAACAAGGTCAAATATACCCTCCAGAAGATGATGTGGTAATGATGATGTGTCGTTATATCTCCATTTATACTTATTTATATGCAAGTATTACTATTTTATAAATATATTTATAAAAACTCAAGACCTATAATGGATTATAAGAACAGCACAAATTACAGCACACAACTAGCTTATTTACATTTATATTATTTTTATAATTACAGTGTATAATACTGGTTTTCAATGCATGCACATTGAAAAAGCAAATGCATGACTATAATGCATGCATAAAAAAATGATAATACAGTTACTAACCTTTATTAATAAAGTGCTTTAAATAAAGTGAAAACATAGGATGCAATTTTTCTAAAGCAAATGTTAAGAAATCTTGAAGATGTGCTCACTATACATTTTAAGTGGTTTACTTGTAAATGCAACTTATGAACAATAAGTCCTGTAATAAAAAAAGAAAATCTTTAATATAAACAGTTGAAATAAAATATCTTTTTAAATATTACATACTACAAAAACACTGCAACAATATTGTTAAAGTATAATTCCAAACTGTTATAAGCAAAACCATGCATATGTTTGAGGAGATGTAATGCAAACATTAGCCATTAAAGACATAATTGATCACTAAGTCTTTATAAATATATTTATTGAATAGTAATACTTATTTTTTAAGTAAGTATAAATGGGCTTCAAAGAAAGAGTTACCGATGATGTTTTATTTTTCTTACAGAGAGCTGATGAGAGTCATCAGGGGGATACTGGATGTATCTCTCAGTGTCAAATGAGAGAAACCCCCAGCTCATGATCCTAACCTGCAAACCAGACACCTGAAAAACAAGAATAGAAGTCAATGACACTCACCCAACAATATTATTGATTTGACTGCACCGAAACTAGCTGGACATCACTGTTTTTCTGCAGAACTGCTTTATACTCTAGAAATTAATTTAAATCTCGTTTTTAAAAAACACCCCTGAAAAACAGGCAAATCTCCACAAAATACCGACTATGACGCAATAGTCGGGATCATTAATATGTACGCCTCCAAAGATTTGCATATGCCAGCCCTCAATGCCAGGCATTGCACAGCCGAATCATCGAAACAAGCGAGGATCATAGGGAAAATGGCAGATCATGGAAATAAATGCTATGTTCCAGGCTGTGCAGGGGATGTGAGTACTTTTCCTACCCTTCTCACAGAAAAGGAATGTCAACAGGCGTGGTTGATGTTTATATATAATCTGATACCGCAACAGTTTAATTCGAAGTTGTTAGTTTGCTCTGCCCATTTCACCACAGACTTATTTTCAAACCTGGGACAATATCAAGCTTCTCTCAGCGTCTCAAACTGAAGAAGGGGGTAATTCCAACTATATTCCCGCAACCGGTAAGTAGTGATTTTATTAAAGATAATTTACACTGTGTTAGATCCAGCGCAAGATCCTAGTGTACAGTAACAAATAGCAGAAACTGTGTTGTCTCGCGATCAACAGACTGTCATCTGCTTGCTCAATGCTCATCACAGCAACATTGTGATGGAAATAGATTTAAATACTTTAAAAACATCTCACGATTCGTTAATCTCGATAGCTGTAATAGTTAAAATGTATAACAGCTGTAGTAAAAGTATTCGAGAGAGTTTCACATGTAATACGTAGCTATTTCATATGCAAGCATGTCAGCCAATCACAGCAGTAGCCGGTTCTATCAGCAGACATGCCCCTTCAAACAGAGTGTTCAAATCAGAGACTAAAATCAGGCTAGGAAAAATGCCTTTAATTTCTAAATTATGACTATTTTTGATCTACAAAACATACTAACATTATAAGGGCAACACAGAAAACATTATAAAATAACCCCATTCTAGGGCACCTTTAAAGCACAGGGTCTGTTCTTTCTTTTAACATGTTCAGATATTGTGAAAATTACCAAAAACGCTAATGGTGGCTGATTTTTATTTTTTTATGCTGGCGAGAGAGTTAAGATAAAAATGTTGGTAATTGGATGATGATTAGAATATGAACATGATTGTAATCATATTTTCAATTTGTCATATTTTGAACAGGGTCAATTAAACATGAAAAGAAAGGGAGGGATATCAGAGATCTTTTTAAAGAAGCACAAACAGACAGGTCAGGTGCAAACAGACCCCAGCCTTTGCATCACCACTGGAACCCAGAGCAGCTCCCTACCTGAGGCTAGTCAGAGTCAATGTGGTCAGACTTCAGGACCAGCAACAGGTCAGAGCATCTAGACACAGGCAGTCAATCACATACCGAATTCAGGAATTTAAGTTGAAATGATTTTGTCAGATTAAAGTTAAGTTCACCCAAAAATGAAAAAAAAAAAAAAGATATTTTAAAGCATGTTAGTAACCAAATCATTTTATAAATAAAATAACCAAGGAATGGTGACTTCCATTGTTTTTTTTTTCTTTCTACAATGGATGTTAATGGGAACCAAAAACTGTGGTTACCAACATGCTTTAAAATATCTTCTTTTGTGTTCTGCAGAAGAAGGGCATACAGATGTGGACCTTTAAAATGTTGGTTCATGTGTGTTCTTGTTGTTGATGGCGGTGTCATTTATATTGTTATTATACACTAATGCAGTGGTTCTCAATCTTGGTCCTAGGGAGCCACTGCTCTGCACATTTTATATGTCTCCTTTATCTGACACACCCACTTCAGTTAATAAAGCTCTTTCCTAACGAGCTGATGATCTGAATCAGGTGTGTTAAATGAGGGAGACATACAAACTATGCAGAGCAGTGGCTCCCTAGGACCAGGATTGAGAACCACTGCACTAATGGTTATTGTGTTATAAATAGATGCATCAAGGGAGGACACAGATACCTCTGGTTCTGAGCAAGACAGTGAACCAGAGCTGCCAGGAGATTTTATGGAGCCCCTCCCAGCTGCATCTAGCACCAGATTTGCTGTTCCAAAAGGACCCAGTGGTAAGCCAGACCTTTATTTTAAACTACACAGTTTAGTTAGCAGCTGTTAGTATGTAATCTTGTGGATCCCTTGTGTTAACCTTTCCTGCTTCTGTCTCCTAACCGAGGTTGGGAGACACAGGGGAGATTCGTCTTCTCCAGGGTCGGTAATTCTCCTCCCGGGGTTAACTCCCTAAAATTCACGCTGTTTGGTGTGATGGTAGCATATAAAAGGACAACGAAGCCATCTTGCAGAAGAGTTTAGGTGCTTTATTTGACTGACTGCACTGAAATACACAGCACATAGCTAGCTACCTGCACGGATAACCGTATCACTCTCACACACACACATCCGCTGCTTCGCGAGGAACAACAACAAGGGGCGCGCGTGTGCGCCTTCGACAAGCGCACTCGCTCACTCTCGGTCACACACACACTGAGCTGAGAATTAGTAGCAGATGGAGTAGACGGCCAGGAGTCGCTGGGGCCATCACTCGAGGCGGTAGAGTAGAGGCTTTGCAGGCCGAGATCCTCTCGATCTGCTGGGTGCCCGTCCACAGCTGGTGGCAGGATCTCAGAAGGCGTCTAGTTCTGGGATTGGTCCAGGACCCAGGTGTTGTCCAGGGGCTCAAGGCTGCGGTAGCATTTGAGTTGATCATGGTGGACTACTTTGACCTTAGCTCTGGGGCCCTTTTGGATCTGGTAGACTAGGTCATCTAAAAGTCCCATAATAAAGTAAGGTCCCTCGTAGGAGGGGAGGAACTTTTTGACTTTGTTTCTGACATGGCGTGTTCCTTTGATAAGATACCACACCGCATCGCCGACTTTGTACTGTATGTGGCAAGCGTTTTTGTCGTATTGTCTTTTTGCATGCATGACTGTCTCACCGAGGGCTTCCTAGGTGATGTTATGAGCCAGTTCCAACTGCTCACGCATTTGTTGCACATACTCGGGGGCTGAAGTTGCATGGTCAGAGTCCGGGGGCAAACCAGCCACAAGGTCCACTGGCTCACTTATTTCACGGCCGAACATCATGAAGTTGGGTGTGAAACCAGTAGCGCTGTGCTTGGTCGCTCTGTAGGCCATAACTGCACATGGGATCATCAGGTCCCAATCCCAGTGACAGTGTTCTGCAGTGGAGGCCAGGATCTTTTGTAGTGTGGCGTTGAAACATTCAACTTGGCCGTCGGACTGCGGTCTGAATGGTATATCGGGGTTTTGTCGATGCCAAACAAACGGCACATTTCTTGGAATACCTCTGATTCAAAATTGCGTAATGTCCAGTGCAATGCGCTCCATGGGGTCTCCAACTCTGACAGTTCCCATGGGCGCTTGTGGAGTCTTGTGGGGTCTGGCTCTGCATGCACAGTTCGTACAAGTCCGGCACCAGAGGGCCACATCTTCTCTCATGTGGTACCAGTAGTATCTGGTTTGAAGTCTAGCCACAGTCCTTTCAATACCAAAATGTCCACCTACTGGCCCTTTATGCATTTGACGCATAACATCGGGTTGCATCTTGCGTGGGAGAACAATTTGAGGATAGAACTGTGTATAGATAGACAGTAAAAGCGGCGGACCAATACTCCATCTCTGAAGTACAGTCTTCTCCATTGACTCCAGTACGTTTTGGTCGCTGGGCTGCATGGGGAGACTGTGACCCACGAGGGCCACTCACTGCTGACCCCTAACCAAGCTCTAATTGGCGCAATGTCTGTATCAGCAGCCTGAGCCTGACGCAACTCCTCCATAGTCCAGCCAGGAAACAGTCTGGTCTCGTTTGTGTTTGTCACATAAATAATCTCGGTTTGTTTTAAAATGTCTGTGTTGGTAACACTAATAGCGCTTACCCCCACCGGACTCAGCAATAGGGAGCTGGTGTCAGAGTCCAAATCACACTGAATGGCTTGGTGACTTATGGTTCTCGGCTGCAATGAAGGGTCCTGCAGATTACAAGGACAGGACTGGTAGCAGGGCCTGCGGGAGAGACTGTCAGCATTGGTGTGCAACCCTGGGCGATGGATAATTTCAAACTCGTACTCCGCTAACTTCTCAAGCGACCGGGCTAACTGACCTTCACGGCTCTTTCATTCGCGTGAGCCAGCGCAGGCTGCTGTGATCAGTCCGTACCTTGAAAGGCCACCCAAGTAGGTACTGCCGAAAATGCAATGTAAAAATCGACAATGGTTAGCAACTCCCGCCTTGTAGTGCAATAGTTCTGTTCCGCTTTGGCTAGTTTGCGGCTGCCATACGCCAACACACGCTCTGTGCCACCCTGCATCTGCGACAGGACCGCGCCGATACCGGTGTCGCTGGCATCTGTGTCCAGAATCATTTCGCCATGGTCCAGTGGATAGCATAAGACAGGGGCTGTGGTAAGGCGGTGCTTGAGCGTGTCGAAGGCGGCTTGGTGTTCAGCGTCCCACTGGAAGTGTGCATTCTTCTAAGTCAGGTTATGTAACGGTTCGGCAATGGAGGCAAAGTCTTTCACAAACCTGCGATAGTAGGAAGCGAGGCCAATGAAACGTCTGACCTCTTGGACTGATGTGGGAGTGGGCCAGGCTTGGACTTTGCTGACTTTATTGGGGTCAGTGGCCACACCGTGCTCAGACACAATATGACCTAGATAGGCAACTTGACGGCGGAACAGGCAGCATTTGGCTGGTTTCAGTTTGAGATTTGCCTGTTTAAGTCTCTGGAACACTTGGCTCAGTCGCTGCAGCATCTCGGGCACATCCTTAGCCAGCACGATGATGTCGTCCAGGTAGACGAGACAGGTCTCCCACTGCATGCCCCTCAGGTCTCCCATAAGCTTGCTGCAAGTAACTTGCTACAGTAACCTGCAGAAAGATCCAGAGTGCTGAACCATTTGGCGGTGGCGAGAGTGTCAAGCGTGTCTTGGATGCGGGGTAGCGGGTACGCGTCAGTGATGGTGAGGTTGTTGAGTGCCCTGTAGTCTATACAAAGGCGTTAAGTCCCATCTTTTTTACGCACCATAACGGTCGGCGAGGCCCAACTGCTGTGGCTGCGTGTGGCGATACCGCTCTGAAGGCCCTCACTGATCTGCCGTTCTGCGCTTCGCTGTTTTTTCCCGGCCATACGACGAGGAGACTGCTTCACTGGAGGTCCCGGCCGGGTTATGATGTCATGCTGCACAAGACTGGTCCTGCCCAGATCACCAGGTCCCTTGGAAAAGACACTTTCATAGGCACACAAGAGGTTAGATAATTCAAGTTTTTCATTGTCATTGTCAGGACAGAGCTTCAGCTGGCTGGAGGAGACCTGCAATGGCACCTTCTTTAATAGTCACAGCCTTGTTGCCAGGGTTAAAGAGGCGTAATGGAATGATGTTGGTGGGCAGTGCGTTGACTAGGGCTCTGGCAATGAGTACTTTGTGCTTTCAACAAAGCCTTTTGTGGGGCTAAGCATCATCTCTCCCTGAGCTTCTCTGCAAAAGTGCACGTTGCCTTTGTCTAGGTACTCTTGTCCCGCTTCAACCACAACAGTTCTGGCTACTCTTACAGCATGTGACTTTGGAACAGTCTCTGGGTGAAAGTAGCGCACTTCTTCTCCAAACAGAATTATGCGGTGCTTACCGAAATCCAGGCGGGCCTTAGCTTGGGTGAGGAAAGGATGGCCAAGCAGCACCTCATTGGCCTCTATGTCTGCTACAAGGAAGTCCACTTCAACTTGACGGATGTTGATACTGACTGGTACCTTGGCTTCACCAAGCACTGGCACGTCTCCTGGTCCCACCCCGAGCAAAGTCTCTACGATGGATGACTGAAGCGGTGGTCTCACGTCTTGGTGAATGGCGTTGTATTGGTGAAGAGGCAGCACGCTCCTCCGTGCTCTTGTGCTCACGTTCTTGTGCTGCTTTAGTGTTTTTGCAGATGTGCGTGGGACAAAGTGATTGGGGGATGGGCTAACTGTAGAGGTAGTGGTAGTCACAGTCTCATTTTTGTCTCTTTCTCTGACAACAGTGTCCCGGAGCCTGCGTTCAGTGTCCAGCTACACTAGCTAAAGCCTACGAGATAGCCCACCATCATGACACTACCAAGAGAGGTGCTTCCTATGTCACCAGCATCATGCAGCCCGGGGCCTGCGTTCAGTGAGGTTGCGGGCCCCTGGCTGCATGATGACTCTGACCAGTCACCATAAGATATAGATACTTTTCCATAAATGTCATCCCTGAACACATGAAGCGCCTCACCTGGTTTACTGGTTCACCTCAGCTCTATGGCTACAGCCACTGCATGATCTGAAGAAGGGCCATAAGCAGTTTCGAGTTCCTCCAGCAGGCGGTGGTAGCCCCATTTGGATGAACGAGGGTTTCTGTGGACGATGGCGCCTGCAGCTCTGGTGAGGCAGAATTTCAGCTGAATAGCCATTGTTTTGACTGACCAGTGATTTGCCTCTGCGCAACTCTCAAACCTGCGCAGAAACTCTCTCCATGGTGTGCTGCCGTCATACTGGCCAGGGCCGGGTTTCCCGATAACGATGCATCTTAGCTCTTAAGAGCACTCTCTACGTGCAAGGTTACGAACGCTCGCGGCAATTCTACGTGCGTTTCCCAAAAGTGCCCTTAACATGAACGCGCGAGAACGCGCTCTACGTGCTACTTAAGCATCGCTGTCCATTCGCGAAGTGCTGAAATATAACCTTATATGGAACCATATTCTGAACGTTTAACCTAAAAATCGTCATTTGTTGTGGATTAGAAATCAAGACAAGTCTAAAGCATCTATACAGGTGGAGGCACTGACAAAATGGCTGAGAAAAACAAAAAACAAAAAAAAAACAAGAGAAGATACCTTTAAAAAAGGTCAAATTAATGTCCTTTTAGAGGAGATAGAGCGAAACAAAGACTTTATTTTTAACAGATTTAAAGGACACCATACAAATAAGGAAAAACAAAACATCAGGGAGGACAACATTGCAAACTAAATGCAACCAGCGGCGTTCAAAGATCAGGGAGGTCCGCAAAATACATGGCTGGTTTTCGTGGACGTCAGCAAGTCATTGGCAATTTTTTTTAAAATTCATCCCTATTTTGCCCAGTTTTTAAAACATGATTCCCACATTACTTCGTTTATGATTTTTTTCTCATTCATTTAATTTAAATGTGTATTTAAAAAAATGTCTTCCCTTTTTAATTATTTCATTTATAAATTAATTTAAACAAAACACGAGTACAATAATAAAGTATACAATAAAGTACAATCAAAACCTTATATTATACTCACGTTGCAGTGTAATCTGTTAAATCGAGATAAAGTGTAATCTGCCGGTTGTCCTGCAGGTGACCTCATATATCTGTCTTCTTACGATGCACTTGGGGATGTACGATTACTCCAGAGCACTCGTAGTTCTACGAAGATTTTCAAGTGCTACTTAAGTTACGATGCTTTTGGGAAACAGACCACAATATTAAGATCAGTCGTACGATCGTTTTTTACGATCAACTTAGGCTTACGATGCTTTTGGGAAACGCAGCCCTGGACGTAGAGTGGGGACTCTCTCTTTGGGGTTATAGTCCCCATCACTGTCCGACAGAGGAGGCTGACGGGGCGCAAAGCGGCTCTTACGTGTTGGAGATGAGGGACCAGGCTGGCGCAATGGGAAATGTCCATGTTTTACAGTCATGTCTGGATTAATAGAAGAATATGGCATGGGAAACGTACTGGCTTCGGGTTTGGATATAGCTGCTGTGCTATGTACAAAACTTCCCATGTGAACATTGGCAAAGGGATTTTTGTGACTTCATAATGCCCCCTAAATGGCATGTCTGGAGTGGGATATGTGAAGAAGTGCATGTCTGGTCTTCTCACGGAGCCGTGGCTTTGACTGTTGCCTCTACTAAAAGGATTTGTGGGCGAAAAATGGGCGGGGTTGTCGAACGGCGCGAACAGATCTTCTCCATTAGAAAGTGCGGCAGTACAACTTTCATCACACAGGAATGGATTATAATGTTCGCGTTTTCTCTCAGCCTTGCACTCGTAAGCTTTCGCAGTACCTTGATTGTTGTCCTCCACATTGGTTAGCGACATTAACGGGTTTGATTAGGTGGTTTCTCGTCCGTAAACATCGGAAGGATAGCAAGCGGCCGCCATTTTATATTAGTTCAGCCACGCCGCTATAACAGTTATTATTAGTATTACAGTCACTCAGCTTTACTTTTTATTGTCCTCCCGTTTTCTATGCTCACCAGTCTTCTCCAGGGCCGGTAATTCTCCTCCGGGGTTAACTCCCTAAACTTCACGCTGTTTGGTGTGATGGTAGCATATAAAAACCACAACGAGGCCGTCTTGCAGAAGAGTTTAGGTGCTTTATTTGACTGACTGCACTGAAATACACTGCACATAGCTAGCTACCTGCACGGATCACCGTATCACTCTCACACACACACATCCGCTGCTTCTTATTCTCTAATTAATCTTCTAATTATACATTTCCATAGAGATTTGGCACATTATTTAACATTATATTATTATAATATTATTTATTTTGCATTTTAGACATCTCTAGATCCAGAGAAGAGGGCCATGTTTGAAAACATTTCCCAGAACTCAGCGTTGGGTACTAGAAAAAGGGCTTTCAACAGCTCCTGGTATAAGGACAATTCATGGCTTGAATATTCTGTGAATCAAGATTCAGCTTATTGTTTTGCCTGTAGGCATTTTTCTCTCCCCAATACACCTGAATCTGCCTTCACTTCGCAGTCAGGATTTTGTAACTGGAAAAAAGTGCTGTTTAAAGATTCTGGGTTTAAGCTCCATTCAAAGACAGAGCATCATATAAATGCAGGAAGCAGGAAAAAGAAAAAGAAACAGGAAAAAGAAAGTGGAGGAAAACCGTACCTACATTAAAACAATGCCGATGTGCTACTATTAACTGCCACTCAAAATATAGCACAGATAGGTCATCGTGAGTCTTATGACTCTGACAACAAAGGCAATTTTTTGACGATCTTGGACGAAATAGCAAAGCATGACCCTCTCATTAAGAAAAACCTGTTAAAAACCAGTGCCCTCGGTCCCGGGGGCAAACACCTTGTTATGATGTTCGTACGTTCTTTTTACAGGCTTCCATATAAGGTATAATCCAATTCATGGTATCATTTGAAAGCTTAGAATCTAAACTTACACTTAACTTAAACTTTACAAAGAATACCATCACTTTCGTTTTTATGATATATATCAAATTGAAATATTAGCTTAAATATACAGTGGTCCCAGGCAAAAATTTCCGCTTTGTGATTGCGAATAATTATTTTTACAAATATTTATTTTTTATATATTTCACAAAACAGTCAAATCTTACATAGAAATAAAGCCCTCGTTCTAAGGAATCTGTCGATGTAGGTTATTACATTGTGAGACAATCATAGACCGAAATATCTTCATCTTCATTCCTGCTCCGATGTCGTCTTCAGTCAGCCGAAAACAGCCACATAATCTATATCAACTTTTAGATTAGGATGTTTTCTTTCAAATAAGACCATTTTCACGTTTCTGTGAGCTTTCTTTGGTAAGATAAACCGTTCCGAATGAACTGAGGGGAGACACGCTCTGAGCGCAAAACACAGACTCTCCAAGTCATCTGCGTAAGGCGTCCTATAATAGACATCCAACTGCCTAAAGTCGATCCATTCAGCTTAGAAATCTAGTAGGAACTATTCTTGCGGTAAAAATATTAGGTGGAACCTTTACTGTGCGACACCGGAGCGAGTGTGCAGCCCAAAGTGTCCTATATCCGGGTTGGAACGCGAGACGCTCTCTGTTGACTGTAGCGCGAGTTTACCATAGTTTTTGAACGGTTTTGATCTCTATAATTGCATCTAGAAAGATAAAAGCATCGATGGCATTGATAGAAACCGATCTTTGATAGTGCAACTGCTTTCTAAATGTACGATTTGGAGAAGTTTGGAGTGCCAATGTCAAGACGCACTGCGTTTGGGTAAGTAACCTTGTGGTTTTTCAGCATTTACAATGTGTATACTTTTTTTTTTGATAAAGTTATTGCTAGTTTGAAATGTGAAAGAACAGCAACCAATCAGATAAACTATTATGTGAAAATAAATGTCATTTTGGATATGGATTGTGTGATTGCGCAAGTTAGTTTCACTTTGGATAAGTTGATAAAATGGTAATTTCAGTAAATCTACATTTTGATATTGTGAAATGGATATTATTAGTGCAGAAACTATGTATAAACAGTGATTTATTTGTTTCAGTTTCTATTGAAGATTGAAGATGTGGCTGATGGCACATCTTGGCACAGCGGGCATCAGATCTCCAGGAGGCTGTGTTGAGGTGAAGTGACAAAACTGATGCCCATATAATGAATGAAATACATCTGGAGGATGATGATTCTGTTCTAGATTGTAATAGACCACATATTTTAGGCAAATATTTTGTAAAATTATAAGTTTTGTATTTTCTGAAAGAATAAAATTACCAAAATTACAAAGCGCCTATTTTTTTTCTTTTTGTTTATTATAGCACAGACAACATATACTATAATATTTATCACATTCAGCAGTGTTTTATATCATTTCAAAGGGTTTTCTGTAAAATTACACTGAAATATTGCATAAATACCACTGTATATGGGTATGAGCAGAGTTTAGATTTGGCTAGGTGGAAATTACATAAAAAAAGGTAATATTCCTCCCTTCAGATTAATATGAATATCTTTTTCATTTTTTATTATAGAGAAAAATTTTTTTCCAGTGTTTGCTGACATCTAGAGGAAACAACCATACTTGTCTGCATGTTTCGAGAGCACACAGGGGCTGAGTTATACACTTTCAAAAATTAATTTAAAATCAAAAAGCGCCTTTTTTTGGGGGGGGGGGGGGGGGGGGGGGGGTTATTACAGCTCAGACACATATACTTAAATGTTTATCACTTTTAGCACTGTTTTATGAAACTGCAAAGGGTTTCCTGTAAAATGACACCAAAATGAATTGAATTGAAAAAAGTATGTGGGGCTTTTCAATTTGGGTAGGCAAATCCAGGCGGAAATCTCCAAAAATGGTCCTGGCAATGCTAAGTACACAAGCCACCAAATCCAGAAGGAAGTTCTTGAGGGGTTAGCTGAGATGGTACAAAGTGCAATAATCAGTGAAGTAAAAGAAAGTGAAGTTTTTAGTGTAATTGTAGATGAAACCAAAGATTTAAAGAAAAAAGAACAAATCTCTTTAGTTGTGAGGTACTATTACAACGGGGCCATCCACGAAAGTTTTTTACACTTTCAGTCAGCCGAAAGCTTAGATGCGGCAGGCCTTTAAAAAATGATAATTGATTGCCTTGAAAAACATGGCCTGGACTACAGAAATAATCTTGTGGGGCAAGGCTATGACGGTGCAGCCGTCATGAGTGGAAAGCATTCTGGTGTGTCTACGCGAATTAAAAACAGTGCAAGATTTGCATTTTATGTGCACTGTAATGCATATTGTTTAAATTTGGTTCTTGTCGATTCTGTTAAATCTGTGCCTGAGGCAGTTAACTTTTTTGCTCTCCTGCAGAAGGTTTATAACTTTGTATCAGGCTCGTACGTTCATCTCAAGTGGCTTGCAGTTCAGAAAGAGCTGTATCCACAGCAGAAGCTTAGGGAATTACAGAGACTTACAGATGTAAGGTGGGCATGTAGATACATGGCATGCCGTAATCTGAGGGAAAGGCTTCCAGCAGTTCTGAAAGTGCTACAGGAAATAACAGATGAGAAGCGTGGTTATAGATCAGTGGAGGCAAGGGGAATTCTTTCTCAGATAGACGTACATTTCATTGGGCTTTTGGTCACCTTCTGTAAAGTGCTTGGTGATGCTAAATGTCTTTCTGACATACTCCAATCAAGCTCTCTTGACCTAGCAAGGGTTGTTGATCTAGTAGGTGCCCTTACAGGCACATTACAGAACTACAGAAGTGAGGATGTATTTGGAAAACTATGGAAAGAGGTTGAAGAGATTGTAGAAGCCCTGCAAAATAACTGTACAAACAGTGTGTAAAAGACAACCTAAAACAAGCTTAAGATTTTGTGACTCATTGATGATGAGCACTGTAGGACCTAAAAATAATGACCAAAGTGATGGCAAGAGCTTCCAAAGAGCTATATTTTATCAGGTACTTGACAGTCTCACAGCTGAACTGCAGAGGCATGAGTGAATGAGGAGCCTCTGTTTGCCTTTGCTCAGATATACGAGTCAGATTTAGAGGACCTCAAACATGAGGTTCATCAAACCAAGCGGCTTCTTGATAGGAGAGAGAAAAGTGGAAGTGACAGACCGTCAACTCTCCTTGACTTTTTTGTGTGAACCTTATAAAGAGGTCTTTCATGAGCTATTTCGACTTTTTAAGATTTCTGTTGTTACACCAGTCAGCACTGCTTCTTGTGAGAGAAGCTTCTCAGCTTTAAAACTGATTAAAACCCACCTTAGGACAACAATGGCTGATGACAGGTTAAGTCACATCGGAATTCTCAGTGTTGAGACAAGGAGAGCACGCTCCCTCAACATGGATGAGTTCGTGAAACATTTTGCCAGTTCTCATCAGAACCGCAGACTTATGTTGTATTAATTGATGGGCACTAAAATTGTTTCAGTTTAAAATCCAAGTACATGTCTGTGTGATGCCTGCTATATCTAATTAAAAAAAAGGTTTGTAAATGTGATCTTTTTTGTAAATAAACATAGCAGTTCAAAACAGACACATGCTACTGTATCTTATCTCCTTGGTGCTTCAGCTTTGTTTTCTGCAAATATGTTGGATGTTCAACACTTATAGTTACAAACAGAGTGACCCAATTCCTTCCTGTGTGTGTGTGTGTGTGTGTGTGTGTGTGTGTGTGTGTGTGTGTGTGTGTGTGTGTGTGTGTGTGTGTGTGTGTGTGTGTGTGTGTGTGGTGTGTGTGTGTGTGTGTGTGTGTGTGTGTGTGTGTGTGTGTGTGTGTGTGTGTGGTGTGTGTGTGTGTGTGTGTGTGTGTGTGTGTGTGTGTGTGTGTGTACCCCGAAAATAGCAGTGGCCACCCCCTGGCCACCCCATGTATAAAACTCTAGTTCCGCCACTGCCTCCACACACACTTTCAATTTCTTTTACTTCAATGAAAGGTTTGATTTTTGCGAGTTTTTGTAATGAAAGATCAACATGATAAACAATGCAGATTTACTTTTACAGCCATCTTTTTACAGATCATATTTACCAGGGATAACAAAAATTCTGACCACAATGTTCATTCTATTGCTCCATCATATTTTATTTTTTATTTAATAGCACACCACATATTTAGAATTGCTTCAGCAGGGCTCAAAACTAAGGATTTTTTTTTCTACTGGCCTGGTTGGGTCAGTGGTTCAAATATTTAGATATCAGTGAAATATCACAATGCTCTATTACAATTTTGATACTAAACCAGCCAGTAATAAAATGAGAACAAATCATCTAATTACAAATAGCATAAATAAATATAATAGAACAAAGATACAAATTAAATAAACAGTGCTTTAAACTCTTAAATAAATTCAAGAGCAGTGAGTGATTTATTTTTCCTTTGTTGTTTGATTTACATTAAAAACACAGCAGCAGGCTTATTAAGCTGCTTTCCCGCATGCATTTTATTTCTCAACTGTTTATGTTCACTTAAGGCATAAAACCAACTATGTTTACTAGGATACTCACAAAGACTGGAGTTTTTACATAATTTTGTGTGAATTCATCAATTCAAATGCAAGACGACGTGAAAGAGAATTCAATGCAGTATTCAAGGGCTGTCTAAGAAGCGGCTTTCTGGTCAAACACTTCGGATGTTTGCGCACAGTAAACTTCTTTTCCAGTAGTAATGTAGGGAACCACTTGTCATACATAAATGTCACGTAGCAGTTCAAGTTTTTACTTATACCATTTAGTTTTAATTTAAATGACGCATGTGTACCATCTTTTTTTTTATCATCAGTTAACGTTAGAAATATGTGCTTTGTTTTACCTTCTTTTCAATTGACATATCCAACCGAACAACAAACTTTCCATTGATGTATGTGAAAAGGGGATGTGCATTCGACAAGCTTGCGTGTCTGTGCCGCTCAATCAACTCAGCGTTTCGCTTAACAATCTCACGCTTAGCAGCTATATATGCGTAAATATTTAATTTGTTAGAGATACAGAATTGGGGTAATATGATCACGTTTACGGCTGCCAGTGAGTAAACGGGCAGCCGCGTTTTGTACCATTTGAATCCAAGAAATTGCAGTCTGAGGGAGCCCGACATATAGTGAGTTGCAGTAGTCCAATCTTGTGGAAATTAAAGCATGAAAGCTGTCTCTACTAAAAAAGTTTTAACTTTGGCTAGCCGACGAAGATGATAAAAACTAGTGCTAACTGTGCTATTAATTTGTTGTCAAGATAAAACCCCAAATTTTTAATGTTGGTCATAAGGTGTGGTGTGAGGGTCCCTAGGTTGGAATAATTAACATTAGAGAGCTCATTTGGACCAAATATAATTATTTGGGTTTTATCATCGTTCAATAGCATGAAATTATTTGTAATCCACAGTTTAAAGGGATAGTTCACTTTGAAATTAATTTTTGATATGTTTTAGCTTACCTCAAGGGCATCCAAGATGTAGGTGTCTTTGTTTCCACAGTATTTTCAATTTTGATATTTTTAGGTCAAAGCGTTCTTGTCTGTCAGTCATATAATGCAGGTATATGGGGTCCACCTCAAAGAGCATGCACAGAGAAGTCCAAATGAAACATGATTTAATGACTCGTTTTAAAGACCGACGTGCCCGGACGTGGCTGTTAATGGGGGGGAAAAAACTATATAATACTGTTCGTTTTCTCACACAAACCGCTCGTTTCGTGTCTTAGGCCATCAATGTGTACTTACATTTACGAGTCATTAAATCATGTTTAATTTGGATTTCTCTGTGCATGCTCTTTGAGGTGGACCCCATATACCTGCATTACTGTATATGACTGACAGACAAGAACCTAAAGGTTTGACCTAAAAATATCAAAATTGAAAATACTGTGGACACATAGACACCTACATCTTGGATGCCCTTGAGGTAAGCTAAAACATATAAAAAATTAATTTCAAAGTGAACTATCCCTTTAAGTCAGTGCTTCTCAAATAGTGGGGCGCGCCCCCCTGAGGGGGCTCGAAGCGATGCCAGGGGGGTGCGTGTGACCTCAGGGAACATGCTTTTTTTGCAACGAAGAAGAACAGAGTACAGAGTAGGAGATATGAAGTGCAGATAAAAAACCCGTGAGACACCATGGACAAATATTTAACAGGGATGAAAAGAAAGGCAGAGAAAGACGGAGATAATGAGACAAACAGTCTCCCGAAAGCTAAGACGAGGAAATATGACAAAGCGTATTTAGCGCTTGGCTTCACTATGACTACGGTGGGAGACGAGGAAAGACCGTTATGTTTACTGTGTCTAAAAATGTTGGCAGCGGACAGCATGAAGCCAAATAAATTAAGGCGTCACTTAAAGACATTACACCCCAATCACGCTGATAAACCGCTTAAGTTTTTTTCAGCGGAAACGTGCCGAATATTGTCAACAATCGTCCCGCTTTGTGAATGCTACTTCAGCAGACCAGCGAGCACTTTGTAACGCAAAGTTGTGATGTTGCCCAGAGAGATAAAAACAGGTGTCCGAGGAAAATAAGCACGAGACGAGAGATGTTGTATTTTCCCCGCGTTTAATAAAACAACTTTACGTCACACACTCGTCCGCATACATGGGGATCGAGTGAGGAAAAAAGTATACAAAGAAACATCCAACTCTGGTCACAATATAAAACGAAATAAAAGAAAGAATACAAAGAGAGTCTGCAGAGCGGTTATCTCCTCTCCTCACTTGTCAAAAACTAACTGACACGCACATGCGCAGTTCTTCCCATATGATTTGAACTCAGATTAAAATAAAACACAAAGTGACCGTTACAACTGTTAGCGTCATATAAGGTGGCGTACCAAATTGCTCGGTGCAAAAAACCCCACTCCATAGCAGAGGAGCTGATACTGCCTGCAGCATTAGACATGGTCTCTGTCATGCTGGATGACGCAAGTGCTGCAAAAATAAAAACTATCCCTCTGTCCAATGACACTGTCGCCAGACGTATAAATTACATTGCTAAAGATTTTAAGGAACAGCTGGTAGATAAACTCAAAGACAAACATTTTGCCTTACAGTTCGATGAAGCAACTGACAGCAACACAGACTGTTTGTTTATTGCTTATGTGCGTTTTGACATGACAAACTCCCTGTGTGAGGATCTACTTTTTTGTAAATATGTCAGAGACAGAGCCACAGCTGAAGAGCTGTTCAAAATGCTGGACTGCTTCCTGACTGAGAATGGGTTAAAGTGGGAGAACTGCATTGGTGTTTGCAGGGATGGTGCACAGACCATGGCAGGGATGAGAAAAGGACTTCGGGCACTTATCAAGAAGGAATCACCTAATGCTGAGTGGACACACTGTGTTATACACAGAGAAGCACTGGCATCAAGGCACCTTTCCTCTGAATTAAGTGAGGTTATGACGGACATTGTAGGTGTAGTGAATTTTATAAAGACCAGACCACTAAAAACAAGAGTCTTCTCTGCTATCTGTGAGGAGATGGGAGCTGAACATCAAGCTCTGCTGTTTCACAGTGAAGCAAGGTGGCTGTCACGAGGAAAAGTCTTGTCCCGCGTTTTTGAGCTCAGAGAGCAGATAAGAATATTTTTGGAGCAGGAGAACAAGTATGACCTCGCAGAAAAAATTAGTGGTGAGAACTTCCTGGCAAAACTGGCCTACATGAGTGACATATTTGGAAAGCTAAATGAACTAAATAAAATGTGCTCATAGTAGCCATTAATCCTGACCTCCTCATTTTGATAAAAAGAAAAAAATCAGCACAAATTGTTTTATCGATTTTTGTTTTATAGGTCAAAGTGTTTTATATATTGTGCTCCTGAGTTAATGTTGCTGATCAATTTGAATTTATTATTATTTATTGATTATATATATTTTTTTAAATTATCAAATGGTCAAAAAATGTTTACAGTTTAAATAAGGATTGATTTTTTTTTTATTTCAGGCAAATTGATGCACTTTAAGTCTTTTCTGTTACAGACTAAAACAAGTATTTTCTGTTACAGACTAAAAAACATAAGTCTTTTCTGTTACAAACTAAAAAACAAGTATTTTCTGTTACAGACTAAAAAACAAGTCTTTTCTGTTACAGACTAAAAAACAAGTCTTTTCTGTTGCAGACTAAAAAACAATGTTAATAAAGTTATTCTTTGTTGTAAGTTGATCTATATTTCTTTTTTTATGTTAATAAGGATTAAATGTTATGCAGGGGTGTACTTATAACAATTTTATAGACAAATTATACTATTTACAGTCGCGGCGGAGAGTTGGGTGGCGCGAAATATTTGCTTCTTCCTTGGGGGGGAGGGGGGGGGGCGTAACAGAAAATAATTGAGAAGCACTGCTTAAAGTTCATGAAGACATGCATCTAATCTTTCAAGTGGTTGGCTGTCTTTATGTTTTATTATGTGATTTTGGGTGTAGTTTGCGTGTATCCACGTAGCAGTGGTAGGACACACCAAATCTACTCATGATAGTTCCCAGGGGTAACATTTACAGAGAGAATAATAGAGGTGCCAGAACCACAGGTAAGGTGGGTCGCTGAGGACGTTTGAGCTTGTATATTAACTGAAAAACTTTTGTTAGATAACTGCATCCATAGTTGGTACTGATGCATTTGATACATTATAAGATATTTTTTACCTGTGTGACTGAACTCATATTTCCAGTAAACCTAAAGCTGATTAGTTGATCAGTCAACAGCTGGATGGAGCAACCAATGAGATGACACGTAATGGCACTGCAATGCTGCTAGAGAAAAAGATACAACTCCATAGTATGAAACCAATTCTTACTATTTACTAATAATTTACTCAAAAAAAAAAAAAAAAAAAAAAAAAAAAACTCACCTGTGTCAGATTGGAGCTTTTGCCATTTTTGGAGGAAACTTGGTTTTCACAAGTTGTACCGATTTCATTCTGGCTCACACAGAAGAAAAAGAAGAAGAGTCTGTATTTCGGGCTGCACTTGTGATCAGATCAGCAGAGGCAGATATTAAATTGAGTAAAATGTACTTTATGTAAAAATAGCCTGTCACTCACTATTTCAGGAAGAGACACACTCCATAAGATATCTAACGTCATCTCCACTGGAAACAAAAAGGAAATATTCACAGGTACAGACAATTTTCCAATGTTCTCCACCTAGAGTTATTTTTTTTGAAAAGGATGAGAGAAAAAGGTTATGGATAATGAAAAGTCGAGAACTGGTTGTAAGGAAAAATGTAAAATAATTTAGCTCAGATTTAATTAACATGAAACAATATTTACAACCCTTTTTATTTTCACAGAGTGGAACTTGAATTGATTTTACAGTGAATGTGAATTTGCAGTGAATTGTGGAGGAACACCACCAGCACTCACCGAGTATGGTGACACACTACAACATACCTACAACATCCTAATACAATGTGTAAATAATGTGGCTTTGATTAACATTATTTTTTTCTGCCTACATGGCCTGGTAATGTCAGATAAACAGAAACCAGCTTATTGCTTTTGGAAAAAAGATTAAAACAAGAAGCATTGGTTTCTTTGGCATAATGTGCACAAATTAATCCTGCACAATGAGACTAAACAGGGCCAATGTTAATTTCATGTCCACTTAAAAAAAAGCACATGATGTGTAATTAGTTTTACCGTATATACATGATCAAGTTGTGCTCTGTCAGGATATCTGACAAACCGAGTTGACTCTCCACTGAAACATCAAATAAGTGACATAGTAAGTAATATAATCACTTACTGTCAACTCTATAAAGTGAGAAAAGAAAGTTGACACTTACTCATTTAAGACAACATTAACAGGAAGTTTAACCACCACGGATGTAGTAGCGTGATTATCTTGGGTTGTGTCATTGTTCTCATTCTTGCTGTTATGGGAAGGACAATTTGAGGTTAGCTCTAAAAAAGCACTTTAATGATGCAGCATCTTTTTGATTTAGGTAATTAACAGTGAAGTGTGTAATATTTCAGTGTTAAAATACAGGTACTGGTCATATAATTAGAAAATCATCAAAAAGTTGATTTATTTCAGTAATTCCATTCAAAAAGTGAAACTTGGATATTATATTCATTCATTACACACAGACTGATATATTTCAAATGTTTATTTCATTTAATTGTGATGATTAAAACTGACAACTAATGAAAATCCCAAATTCAGTATTTCCGAAAATTAGAATATTACTAAAGACCAATACAAAAAAAAAAGGATTTTTAGAAATATTGGCCAACTGAAAAGTATGAACATGAAAAGTATGAGCATGTACAGCACTCAATACTTAGTTGGGGCTCCTTTTGCCTGAATTACTGCAGCAATGCGGCGTGCCATGGAGTCGATCAGTCTGTGGCACTGCTCAGGTGTTATGAGAGCCCAGGTTGCTCTGATAGTGGCCTTCAGCTTTTCTGCATTGTTGGGTCTGGTGTATTGCATCGTCCTCTTCACAATACCCCATAGATTTTCTATAGGGTTTAGGTCAGGCGAGTTTGCTGGCCAACAGTGGCACCTCCAGAAATTTTTCATAGGGGTGGCCAGATGGGGCCACTTAAAATCTTGGGGTGGCACACCAAAACTATAAACCATAATTTCAGAATTTTATTCTACTGTTGTAGTAAACCGGCCTGTAGAAAACTATCAGAAAGAAAGAAAACTCCTACTGATATACTTTGGTTTATTGTGTAATATTTAATGTTACTAACAATATTAGTAGGGCCCTACTAATATATATATTATTGTATATATAATGATATATATTATATAGATATGATATATTATATATATATATATATATATATAGATATATATATATATATATATATATATATATATTATATATATATATATATATATATATATATATATATATATATATATATATATATATATATATATATATATATATAAGGGCCCTTTATTTCAAATTTCCAGATACTTAATTGTGATTTTAATTTAATTTAATCCTTTTAAGTTATTATTTTGCAGTGTAAGATTACGGGTAACACCTTTAAATATTACATAAATGTATTATGAATTTTTAATAAACTTAATGTGTGTATAAATCAGCAGCAAAAAGTAATTCTTGAAAAAATCTGCACAGTAATTTTATAAAATCTAAATATGTTAATAAAAACAAATTACTACTAGTTCTCTTATAAAATTCAATCAGGCAATCATACATGTCACAATTTTATATTTATATATTAATGTCAAGAATTCAGAAGTGCATATATAGCCTACACTACAAAGAAATAATATACAATTAAATTATGCTTATTTAAAATGTATTGAGCAGGCTATAGGTATAACAAAATATATTGGCTTTTGAAAAATATATTGGCCAAAATATATTGGCCTAATATTTCAGTGCGCAAACCCATGATAACATGAAAAACAGAGCGCACACGGCGTGTATGCGCATCGCGGGATTCGCGGGTGCAGAATGATGTGCTCAAAGCAACATGGAGTCACAGTGTGCAGCGCTGCGCTGCATAAAGCCTTGTTTATACTCGACGTGTCCGCAAGAGCGACTGCGCGCTCGTCTCCCCAAACGGATTTAAAAGTTCACGTAAGTGCGCATTTAAAAGTTCACGTCACAAAACGAAGAAATGTCGAGCGCACAAATCCTAGTGCGATTTGTTCCTTTGTTTCACAGTTTTAAATTCCAATTATTGTGCGGTTGATGCCGATTCATAGTCCTTGTGATGTGTGTGATCTAACAAGCACACGGTAGTAGTGAGTCGTTTAAAAACAGCAACAAAGTAATTTTATGCAAATCTACAGCCTTTTATCTACAGATCATGCATTATAGCCTAATGTGAATATATCATATTGGAGAGAGTTTTACCGTGCATCCAAGAGGCGCGCGCGCTGTTTGAATATGAATGGAGAATGATTGACAGCCGCAGAGGAGGGAAAACGAGTTTCCGTATACTTTAATGATGTAAATATACTTCTGTCCCTCACATTAAGCAATGGAATGACTTCAGATGACCCAAACTGACGTGAAAAAGTGGGAGGCGGCGAAAAGCGCGCTGTTTGCATCCCTGCTTGTCAAAACGTGGCAAAGACACATCAAAAAGCTGCTGTAACAGTATACCATTTGGCACTTAAAAAGCACGTCACGACACATAATTCCCCGTCTTCTTTTACTTAAGAATATTTTTGACTTATTTATAAAATGCATAACTGATGCTACAAAAATTTATACTGGCCATTGGGGTGGCCAGGAGTCTGCCAGGGGTGGCCGTGGCCACCCCTGGCCACCCCCTGGTGGCGCCATTGCTGGCCAATTAAGAACAGGGATACCATGGTCCTTAAACCAGGTATTGGTAGCTTTGGCACTGTGTGCAGGTGAAATCTGCATCTCCATAAAGTTGGTCAGCAGCAGGAAGCATGAAGTGCTCTAAAACTTCTTGATAGATGGCTGCGTTGACCTTGGACCTCAGAAAACACAGTGGACCAACACCAGCAGATGGCATGGCACCCCAAACCATCACTGACTGTGGGAACTTTACACTAGACTTCAAGCAACGTGGATTCTGTGCTTCTCCTCTCTTCCTCCAGACTCTGGGACCTTGATTTCCAAAGGAAATGCAAAATTTACTTTAATCAGAGAACATAACTCGCGAGGCGCTTCTGACGCTGTGTCTTGTTCAAGAGTGGATTGACACAAGGAATGCGAAAGCTGAAACCCATGTCTTGCATACATCTGTGCGTGGTGGTTCTTGAAACACTGACTCCAGCTGCAGTCCACTCTTTGTGAATCTCCCCCACATTTTTGAATGGGTTTTGTTTCACAATCCTCTCCAGGGTGTGGTTATCCCTATTGCTTGTACACTTTTTTCTACCACATATTTTCCTTCCCTTTGCCTCTCTATTAATGTTTTTGGACACAGAGCTCTGTGAACAGCCAGCCTCTTTAGCAATATTGTGCAATATGTCCCTCCCCTTGTGCAATATGTCAACGGTCGTCTTTTGGACAGCTGTCAAGTCAGCAGTCTTCCCCATGGTTGTGTAGCCTGCAGAACTAGACTGAAGCCCTATTCGCACTGGATTAGTATTACCTGGTGACCTCTAGTAATTTGTAATAATTGCGGAGTTTGTCTGAGATCTTAATCCCGTGCGAATCGACCATGTCTGTAATTTGTAAAGTAAAAATTCCCCCGCAAATTACCTACTATATTTCGCCGAACACCGAGGTCCTGTGATAATATTAGTCCCGTGCGAATCGGCATCTCTGCGATTTGGCCGGATCGTATATCATTTTTTCAAGGTTTTTGTTTCATGTGCGGCTTTTTATCCATCTTTCGCGAAAAATGGAGGCTGGTTTGGAGTGTTTTGATAGTATTTTGGGTGCTGAGTCATATCGCTTTACACAACTACACAATTTGCAGAAAGTGAAAGCTGAAGATCATCAGAAGAGCAAAACAAAAAGAATGATTAGATGGAGATGAATTGGCATGTAGCAGCGTGCGGTGAGGAACATTCTTCTGTTTAGGCTATGTCATAATATATCTTACAGCTAGACCGAACGAAAAGAAATTTCCAAGCAATAGCCTGATGCCATATCCGGGAGATAAGTCAGTAAATTTGAGTAAAATCACAGGCTTCGGTTATCCCGTGCGAATGCGCCACACGAAATTCAGATGTGGCGGGGTAATTTCTAAATCACACGAGGTCCCCAGATAATACTAATCCAGTGCGAATAGGGCTTGAGAGACCATTTAAAGGCCTTTGCAGGTGTTTTGAGTTAATTAGCTGATTAGAGTGTGGCGCCAGGTGTCTTCAATATTGAACCTTTTCACAATATTCAAATTTTCTGAGATACTGATTTTGGGGTTTTCATTATTTGTCAGTTTTAATCATCAAAATTATAAGGAATGAACACTTGAAATATATCAGTCTGTGTGTAATGAATGATCATATCCAAATTTCACTTTTTGAATGGAATTACTGAAATAAATCAACTTGTTGATGATATTCTAATTATATGACCAGCACCTGTATATTCTACACACTACAGTGCTATCAAAAAAAAGCAACAGTCCCACATAAATGATTGCATTAGTTGAGGCAGTGTTGCTGTGTTTATCAGATGGGGAAAGCATTTTAAAAACAAATTTTCTTTTCAATTAAAGTAACACCAAGTAAAAATATAGCTGCAAGCAGCCATTACCGGGGCCAAGCGCAAGAAGCGGCAACAGATGCCATCATGGGTGGGAGTGGCAGACCAACTGCAGCAATGAGCAATTAAAGACATTTTAAGAGAACTTTGGATAAATGGCATTAAATCATATATACAGTAACTTTTAAGATAATTTAATGGTTTATCACTTTCGACAAATAGGTGGAGCACTTACGAAATTGATGTGATGTGGTCAGAGTGAGGTGAAAATGACACATACAAAGTTTGGTGTCAAAATGTCAAGGCATTGCAGAGATAAAGACTGAATAGTCCTTTTGGCATCCTACCCCAACTTTGTTGCTGCGCTACACGAAAACGGTTTTGTCTATCGACACGAAATCCATAACTTTTAGTCGGCACAGTCTGGAGATGATACGATTCGATTTTGGTGAAAATCGGACAAACGGTCTAGGAGGAGTTCGAAAAAGTAGGTTTTGACTGAAAATCAAGATGGCGGACAGGAAGTTCGGCCAAATTAGGAAAATCTGGTATCTATGTTCTCAGCTTGACCCAAGGAATCTATTAAGACCAGTGGCATTTCAACAGGGAGATGTATTCAAAAGTTATTAGCCTTTTTGGAAATTTTGTTATAACTTTTGACCACTAGGTGGTAGATGTTTCGAAACTTCTCACGCTCCTTCAGGGCATCGTACTGATGACCCATACTGAGTTTCGTAACAATTCGTTCATGCGTTCAGAAAATACAGCATTTTAGCACATAATTCAAAATGGCCGACAGACAAAATGGCTGATCTGGTAAAAATTTATATCAGACGACCCGGTGTGACGCCCTGAATCTAACGAGACCATTTTTATGATTTTTGGACAAATTGTTCAGAAGTTATAAGCAAAAATAGCCATGTTTCATATCTCCGGACCAGTAGGAGGCGCTGCGCCGAAACGCAGCATGTAGCCTCAGGTCATGCTTGTGATGATATGTACCAAGTTTGGTCTGAATACGATTAAGCGTTGCGAAGATACAGCCTTAAGTTTGTTTTCGCAAGCGCTACGTAAAATTATTTTGCACGGTATTCAAAAACTGTTAAGCGAATATACTTGAATTCCATAACTTTTTGTCCACACTGCCTAAAGATGATCTGATGCAATTTTGGTGAAAATCGGAGCATCGGCCTAGGAGGAGTTCGAAAAAGTAGGTTTTTCTGAAAATTCAAAATGGCGGAAAAATTTGCATGACGGAAAATGACGTCATATGGTGCAATCGAATCGTCATGAGCTCAGGAATCAGAGGAAAAAAGAATTTTGTTGATAGGCCTTACGGTTCAAAAGTTATTAGCATAATAAAAGTGAAACTTTGGACAGGTGGTGGCGCTAGAGGGAATGAGTTAGAGACACCAAAATTGGTGCATTTAATGTTGGGACTGTCTTCTATCAGAATGTCAAATCAAAACAACTTTCCCGCAAACGGTTCTATGGGCTGCCATAGACGCCCAGTCGGAAGAAGAATAAAAAAGAACCGGAACAGAAACAATTGGTAATATAGCTGCAAGCAGCCATTACCGGGGCCAAGCGCAAGAAGCGGCAACAGATGCCATAATGTTGGGAGTGGCAGACCAACTGCAGCAATGAGCAATTAAAGACATTTTAAGAGAACTTTGGATAAATGGCAAAAAAATCATATATACAGTAACTTTTAAGATAATTTAATGGTTTATCACTTTCGACAAATAGGTGGCACACTTGCGAAATTGATGTGATGTGGTCAGAGTGAGGTGACAATGACACATAGAAAGTTTGGTGTCAAAATGTCATGGCATTCCAGAGATAAAGACTTAATAGTCATTTTGGCAGCATGCCTAAACTTTGCTGCTGCACTATACGAAAACAGTTTCGTCAATCGACACGAAATCCATAACTTTTAGTCGGCACAGTCTGGAGATGATACGATTCGATTTTGGTGAAAATCGGACAAACGGTCTAGGAGGAGTTCGAAAAAGTAGGTTTTGACTGAAAATCAAGATGGCGGACAGGAAGTTCGGCCAAATAAGGAAAACCTGGTATCTATATTCTCAGCTTGACCCAAGGAATCTATTAAGACAAGTGGCATTTCAACAGGCAGATTTATTCAAAAGTTATTAGCCTTTTTGGAAATTTTGTTATAACTTTTGACCACTAGGTGGCGCTGATTCAAAACTTCTCAGGCTCCTTCAGGGCATCGTACTGATGACCCATACCGAGTTTCGTAACAATTCGTTCATGCGTTCAAAAAATACAGCTTTTTAGCACATAATTCAAAATGGCCGACAGCCAAAATGGCTGATCTGGGAAAATTGGATATCAGTCGACTCAACATGATGCCCTGAATCTAACGAGACCACTTTTATGATTTTTGAACAAACTGTTCAGAAGTTATAAGCAAAAATAGCCATTTTTCATATCTCCGGACCAGTAGGTGGCACTGTGCCGAAACGCTGCATGTTGCCTCAGGTCATGCTTGTGATGACATGTCTGAATACGATAAAGCGTTGCGGAGATACAGCCTTACATTTGTTTTCGCAAGCGCTACGTAAAATTAGTTTGCATGTTTATCAAAAACGATTTGACCAAAATCAAAATCAAAATCAACAAGTTGATCAAAATCAACTTGAATTCCATAACTTTTTGTCCCCACTGCCTGAAGATGATCTGGTGCAATTTTGGTGAAAATTGGAGCATCGGCCTAGGAGGAGTTCGAAAAAGTAGGTTTTTCTGAAAATTCAAAATGGCGGAAAAATTTGCATGACGGAAAATGACGTCATATGGTGCAATCGAATCGTCGTGAGCTCAGGAATCAGAGGAAAAAAGAATTTTGTTGATAGGCCTTATGGTTCAAAAGTTATTAGCATAAATATGAGTGAACTTTTGGACAGGTGGTGGCGCTAGAGGGAATGAGTTAGAGATACATTAGAGTTAGAGATTCATTAAAGAGATATAGGCTTTCGGGGACACATAAGGCTACATATTGAAGTGACCCTATTATAGCCATCCAAATGAAGAAGTTAGACCTTTTCTGATAATCATTGATCTAGACTAGAGAGTCCAGAGAATTGTACTGCACTGATTTTGAGAATTATGATATAGAGATTATATAATCATAGATGGAAAACACCATTTACAGCCAATAGAGGCAATTTACCATAGGAAATGTATGGTTTTAAACCTTTTTAACACACAATAATTATTTATTAATTTTCATTTATTCATTTATTTAGTCATTCTTTTTATTTATTTCTTTGATGTGTTTTATTGTTTAAAATGTCTGCGTAATGTCCTTTTATAATAAATTTGTATGGAGACTTGCATCATACAGTTGTCAGGTTTATAATGAAGTACTTACAACAAAAGGTGATGTAAGAAATTAAACAAACTCTTTGCAGCAGAAAGAGAAAAAAGAAAGGAAAGACAATGAACTTTGAGATATATTAGACTATCTTTGCTGCTTCATTCTCATCATATTCCAACACTTCAAGTATTGATAAACAGGTAAGACTATTTTTATCTTTTAAATTAGTTATAACTGTTATTACATTGACATACTATGCCTAGAATACTCTGTAATATTTGTTTCTGTTATAAGGATATTCTGTTAAATAAATAGTTGCTTTAAACACAATGTTTTAGAAGTACATAATTCACTTGTAAAGTGTAACTAAAATAAAAAATCCTAATCAAATCCTCATTGTCTTTAGGTACATCAAATGTCTTACGCTGCTCTGATGACAAGATCATTTTCATTATAGGACAATATTCAACTCCAGAACCAGCTGAAGATTCTATTCAATGCAAATCAAGGAATCAGTTTGACTGCAGAAAAACCATGTCCAGATCATCACAGCACCATCACCATTGTGGACTACTTCTGTGTGGCTCAGTTCAGCATTCAGATCATCACACCACCATCACCATTGTGGACTACATCTGTGTGTCTCAGTTCAGCATTCAGATCATCACACCACCATCACCATTGTGGACTACATCTGTGTGGCTCAGTTCAGCATTCAGATCATCACACCACCATCACCATTGTGGACTACATCTGTGTGTCTCAGTTCAGCATTCAGATCATCACACCACCATCACCATTGTGGACTACATCTGTGTGGCTCAGTTCAGCATTCAGATCATCACACCACCATCACCATTGTGGACTACATCTGTGTGGCTCAGTTCAGCATTCAGATCATCACACCACCATCACCATTGTGGACTACATCTGTGTGGCTCAGTTCAGCACATACTGAAATGCTGACCATTCTGAAATGCTTATCACAGTTGTATCTGACATTGTTGGATATATATTTGAAATAAATGATTTTTAACTTCCTTTTTAATTTCTACAGAAGCACCTATTGCCTAATGGCCATGAAATTTTGCATGCTTGTTTAGAGTCATGTCATTTGCTTATTTTTAAGAAAATCTGATCTTTCCTTGAGGACTGTAAAACACCCTTATGCCATTTCTGAAATGTTCTGTTGAAACGTGTCTGGAAAAGAATATGCTAAAACACAGAGAAAAGAAAAGCTTAAACAATAATACTTGATACAAACAATTGTGTGCATGCTTACACACACACACACACACACACACACACACACACACACACACACACACACACACACACACACACACACACACACACACACACACACACACACACACACACACACACACACACACACACACACACACACGGAATGTTAGTGTCAAAATACCTTTTAATGTATATAAGCATTTCACATATTTTTTTGTGATGTAATTATTATACATCCATTATAATAATAAAAAATAGCTTTAAGCATTTGTTTGTTAGCCAATACTGAAAGCTGACAAAAATGATTAAAAATGACTAATGCTGTTGCTCCATCTATTGGACAACATTGGTATTACATCATATTCAGTTGAAATGAATTAATAGAATGAATTGTTTTTTCACTTATCTCGGGAATGAGAAAATGAAAAAATGTGAAACTCAGAACTTAGATAGTGTTTGAGGAGTCCTGTTGAACAAGACCATTTCTGTGTTGCTGGGTGATTGAGTTTTTACTCTTAATTACCGGGAGTAATGTCTGTTGAAATGCATATCTTTGTGGGCTTATATCTCTGGAATGCCCGGCCCAAATCGCACCATACTTGAATCGAAGCTAGATGAGGACGGGCTCTTTCCAACAAGCTCTCCCACAAGGATCTAGCTGGTCTATTCAGGGAGATACAGCTGTTCCAAGACCGGGGTCTCACGGAATAGCGATCGCGGGGGGGGGGGGGGGGGGGGGGGGGTAGATTTAGCGACGATAGATTTAGATAAAGATCTTACCAAGGACCTTACCATCAAAATTTGAGCGTGCAGCGACTTTCCGTTCTCGAGTTATGAATGAATTTGTACTGAGGGGGCGTGGCCTAAATGGCGGACAAACGTTACTTTCACTTTAGGATTCTCATTTTTAAAATGTGACACAATATTCATTAGTGCAATAGTCAATAGTCTTACAAAATGTGAGTGTAAATGTTCAAATAGTTATATTATAAAGTCTAAATAAGAATCATAGAATAATATTAGTTATATTGCATGACAAAATGACTATTTTAAACAGCAGGGGGCAGTAGAATACCACTTATTGACTTAATATTCAATTATGTTTTTAGAATTTTCACCTGTTTAACTGTTATAGAGGCATTAATTATTATTATCTCATTTAGAGTCACATGTTCTGACATGTTTTTAAGAAGATCTGAGCATTCATTGAAGAGATATAGGCTTTCGGGGACACATAAGGCTATATATTGAAGTGACCCTATTATAGCCATCCAAATGAATAAGTTATAGCCTCAGTTTCTGATAATCATTGATCTAGAGAGTCCAGAGAATTGTACTGCAATGATTTTGAGCATTGTGATATGAAAAATTATACGATCATACATGGAAAAGACCATTTACAGCCAATACAGGCAATTTACCATAGGAAATACATGGTTTTTAAGCGTTTTAACAGTTACAGCGCCATCTATGGTCCGATCTCCATGAAACTTTGCATGCTTCTTCACCATGTTATAACACATATGCTCATCAATTATTGTGAAGTTCTGAGTTTTTATTTATGATTTATAGGCTTTTGAGTGTATTTTGACAGGCCCATTTTCTAAACGACCCTGTTACAGTAAACCAAAGGGCAAATTTCAACTTTTTTTCGATAATTATTGATCTAGAGAGTCTAGAGAATTGTCCTAGACTGGTTTGGTTCCGATCGGGCAAAAAACCAGGGACTAGTTTGCAAAAGTAGGTTTTTAACATATTTGTGAATATTTAATGAACAATTTGATTGACAGCAATGGTTCTAGAGGCAAAGTTGTTCAGCCTGAGGAGATCTATCGACTGATATGCATTTTATGGGGATTTGTGCAACACCACGTGATTACAGAGCCGTAAAACGACCAACTGCAGCAAGAAGCAATTAAAGACATTTTAAGAGAACTTTGGATAAATGGCTAAAAAAATCATACAGTAACTTTTAAGATAATTTAATGGTTTATAACTTTCGACAAATAGGTAGCGCAGTTACCAAATTGATGTGATGTGGTCAGAGTGAGGTGACAATGACACATACAAAGTTTGGTGTCAAAATGTCAAGGCATTGCATTGTTAAAGACTTAATAGTCATTTTGGCAGCATGCCTCAACTTTGCTGCTGCGCTATACGAAAACGGTTTCGTCAATCGACACGAAATCCATAACTTTTAGTCGGCACGGTCTGGAGATGATACGATTCGATTTTGGTGAAAATCGGACAAACGGTCTAGGAGGAGTTTAAAAAAGTAGGTTTTGACTGAAAATCAAGATGGCGGACAGGAAGTTCGGTCAAATAAGGAAAACCTGGTATCTATGTTCTCAGCTTGACCCAAGTAATCTATTAAGACCAGTGGCATTTCAACAGGCAGATTTATTCAAAAGTTATTAGCCTTTTTGGAAATTTTGTTATAACTTTTGACCACTAGGTGGTGCTGTTTCGAAACTTCTCAAGCTCCTTCAGGGCATCGTACTGATGACCCATACCGAGTTTCGTAATAATTCGTTCATGCGTTCAGAAAATACAGCATTTTAGCACATAATTCAAAATGGCCGACAGACAAAATGGCCAATCTGGGAAAATTGGATATCAGTCAACTCGGTATGACGCCCTGAATCTAACGAGGCCACTTTTATGATTTTTGGACAAACCGTTCAGGAGTTATGAGCAAAAATAACCATTTTTCATATCTCCGGACCAGTAGGTGGCGCTGCGCCGAAACGCTGCATGTTGCCTCAGGTCATGCTTGTGATGACTTGTACCAAGTTTGGTCTGAATACGATAAAGCGTTGCGGAGATACAGCCTTAAGTTTGTTTTCGCAAGCACTACGTAAAATTATTTTGCACGTTATTCAAAAACTTTTAAGCGAATCAACTTGAATTCCATAACTTTTTGTCCCCACTGTCTGAAGATGATCTGGTGCAATTTTGGTGAAAATCGGAGCATCGCCCTAGGAGGAGTTCGAAAAGTAGGTTTTTCTGAAAATTCAAAATGGCGGAAAAATTTGCATGACGGAAAATGACGTCATAGGGTGCAATCGAATCGTCATGAGCTCAGGAATCAGAGGAAAAAAGAATTTTGTTGATAGGCCTTACGGATCAAAAGTTATTAGCATAAATGTGAGTGAAACTTTGGACAGGTGGTGGCGCTAGAGGGAATAAGTTAGAGACACCAAAATTGGTGTACTTAATGTTGGTACTGTCCTCTATCAGAATGTCAAACCAAAACAACTTTCCCGGACACGGTTCTATGGGCTGCCATAGACCCCCAGTCGGAAGAAGAATAATAATAATAATAATAATAATAATAAGAACCGGAACAGATACAATAGGTGCCTCCGCACCTTCGGTGCTTGGCCCCTAATTTCCTCTTCGATCTCCCTACTGGTTGGAAACAAAATTGTCCATTGCCGCTGTCGTAAATAATTTAGCCTACCGTCGCACACACGCTCGCTGTTTATCCAGCACCGGCTTTAGAATGAACGTTGTCCACAGACAAGGTAGAGTATGTTGCATGATTTCATGAAAGGATGATGTATTGCGACATCAGAAACGAAGAAAAACGAAATAATGACTATTGTAGTGCTTGACGTAAAGCAGTCGAATTTTGTAGTTCTTTTTGTGCACGGGTTCCTACCCGAACCCCGAAGTTACATAGTGCCAGTAAAAGCGATACAGACCCCGTCAGGCTATGGCAGACGTGTCATTTAACTTATTTTAAGTCGATGTACCATCACAAGGGTCTTGGAAATATATTATGAAGGTTGAAAAACTACTTAGTGTTACTTTAAATCTGGTGCCGCTAGTGGTGCAAATCAAGTCACCTTTATTTTATATAGCGCTTTATACAATAGAGTTGTCATGATACTGGAATTTCTAATTTCGATATGATTCCCTAAAAAATATTCATATTCTGCCATATGGATATTTTTAATATTATCTCATATTTTTTTGTCCATCCATTGAAAGTCTAGGTAATCAATATTTTCAAAAAGTACATGAATAGAGCGAATCCAAGTCTTCTGAAGAGACATGATTGGTTTATACACTGAACAAATTTATAAACGCAACACTTTTGTTTTTGCCCCCATATTTCATGAGCTGAACTCAAAGATCTAAGGCTTTTTCTATGTACACAAAATGCCTATTTCTCTCAAATATTGTTCACAAATCTGACCCAATCGTGTTAGTGAGCACTTCTCCTTTGCAGGGATAATCCATCCACCTCACAGGTGTGGCATATCAAGATGCTTATTAGACAGCATGATTATTGCACAGGTGTGCCTTAGGCTGGCCACAATAAAAATGTGCAGTTTTACTGTATTGAGGGGTCCGGGGGTGACCACCATTTGCCTCACGCAGTGCAACATCTCCTTCACATAGAGTTGATCAGGTTGTAGATTGTTGCCTGTGGAATGTTGGTCCACTCCTCTTCAATAGCTATGCGAAGTCTGTCGTATATGCCGATCCAGAGCATCCCAAACATGCTCAATGGGTGACATGTCCGGTGAATATGCTGGCCATGCAAGTACTGGGATGTTTTCAGCTTCCAGGAATTGTGTACAGATCCTTGCAACATGGGGCGGTGCATTATCATGCTGCAACATGATGTGATGGTCGTGGATAAATGGCACAACAATGGGCCTCAGGATCTCTTCACAGTATCTCTGTGCATTCAAAATGGTATCAATAAAATGCACCTGTGTTCGTTGTCCATACCATAACCCCAGCGCCACCATGGGCCACTCGATCCACAACGTTGGCAAACCACTCATCCACACGATGCCATATACGCTGTCTGCCATCTGTCCTGTACAGTGAAAACCGTAATTCATCCGTGAAGAGAAAAGCTCTCCAAAGTACCAGACGCCATCAAATGTGAGCATTTGCCCACTCAAGTCGGTTACGACGACAAACTGCAGTCAGGTCGAGACACAGATGAGGACAACGAGCATGCAGATGAGCTTCCCTGAGACGGTTTCTGACAGTTTGTGAAGAAATTCTTTGGTTATGCAAATCGATTGCAGCAGCTGTCCAGGTGGCTGGTCTCAGACGATCTTGGAGGTGAAGATGCTGGATGTGGACGTCCTGGGCTGGCGTGGTTACACATGGTCTGTGGTTGTGAGTCCGGTTGGATGTACTGCCAAATTCTCTGAAACGCCTTTTGAAGACGGCTTATGGTAGATAAATGAACATTCAATTCACAGGCAGCAGTTCTGGTGGACATTCCTCCAGTCAGCATGCCAATGCCACACTCCCTCAACACTTGTGACATCTGTAGCATTGTGCTGTGAGATAAAACTGCACATATTAGAGAGGTGCCTTTTATTGTGGCGAGCCTATGGCACACCTGTGCAATAATCATGCTGTCTAATCAGCATCTAGATATGCCACACCTGTGAGGTGGATGAATTATCTCGGCAAAGGAGAAGTGCTCACTTACACAGATTTAGACAGATTTGTGAAAATTTTTTGAGAGAAATAGGCCTTTTGTGTACATAGAAAAAGTGCTCTGTTTTATGTACATGCATCATTGCAAGTCCTAATAGCCTGTCATTTCCCATGCTCGATTGTAGCCAGGCTTCTTAGATGTCTCAATGCAGAGAATGACCTCTCACATGAACAGGTGGTCACAGGTAGTGTAAGAAAGATGGAGAGGATACAGTGGATGTTGGGGTAGTATTGTATGTCTATGCGATCCAGTGTTTCTTTTGCTGTTGATGTCAGCACTGTTTTAAGTTGGTTCTTTACCTTCCATCTGTGAATCTTCTGGTCAATGGAGTCTGGCTGAGGGAGGTCTTCTCTGTGCCATGATACCATCATTCTTGCTTTTCCTTTGTGAGTTTGGACAAAGCTGAAGGTATTAGGTATGCAGCAAGCATAGCTGGCTCAGAGATTTCCACAAACCTGGTGTTTAGTTGGTTTATCACATGGTAAATAAAAGGGTAGAATAGATTGAGTTTGTAATGTTCTTCTATTGACTGTGAGGGGTTGTCCCTATTGTGGGTAGGGTCTTTACACACTTTTTTACTGGAACCACATCAGTGGTGCTGGCCATTTCTGTTGACTTTTCGTAAGTTTCATGGAAGCCCTCCTCATTTCTTAGTGTAAAAATGACCTGAGCCACCTCTCCGGCCTCTTTGTAGGCAGTCATAAGGTCCATATTTGTTGATTGTAACTCTTTAGTCAGTGGTTTGATGTAGCCTAGAATTTTGTTTGTTGTGACAGCAGTGACAATTGTGTCAAACTACTCTATACTATGTGTCGTAGGTTGCTAGCCCTGTTGGAGTTTGACGATGTTCCTGATTCTATCTCTATGAGGGCAGAATGGGCTGCTTTGAAGGGATCCAGAAAAGCACCTCCTGTCTTCCCTCTGAAGCCCCAACGTGTGTAGGACATGCGTGGGATGCCTCCTATTTCTTTTTTTTCACTTGCCTGTGTGTCCTTGCTTCCTTGTGGTTGCTCTTGTAACATGTTCTTCCTAACAGCAGATGCAGAGAAAAATACTGAAACATTCTCAATGGTAGCCATTATGAGAGGGATGTCAGAAAATCCATGGACTATTACAAGTTTGAGTGCATGGCTTCGGCAATGTGTGAATAGTGCCAGTGTTTGAAGCTCTCTAATGAGCTGTTGTACACCATTCACATGTCCACTCATTTTTCTGGCTCCATCATAGCCCTGGCCTCTGAGATTTTCAATCTCCAGACCCCACTTCTCCAACTGGGACAGGATGACTTTTGCAATAGATGCTGCATCTTGTTTGGCAAGGGGACAGAAACCCAAAAACTCTTTGCTTATTTCGGCTTCATTGTTCTGGCTCCATTGTTGATGTAGCGAATGCAGACAGACAGTTGTCCGGTCCCGCTCACATCCATCTTTTCATCAGCAAGGACTGTGAAAAACCTGGCTTTTTTATTTCCTTAATTATGTCCTCCTGAATCTCAGCTTCACAGCGTACTATTAATTCGTTTTGAATTCTTGGTCCTATGTATTTGTCATTTTTTTGGTGCCGTCTCAAGATGATGTTTCAGTGTGGCGTTGAATGAAGATTTCCATGTGAGAAAATGATTAAAGTTGCCATCTTTACTTTCTCCTGTCCAGTTAACAGCAGTGCTACATTTCTCTTTGACAGATTGATTATAACATCTAGAATGGCAGACTGATCTCATGAAATGCTGTATGTATGACACGCCAATTCGTATTTCCATTTTTGGCGTGCTATCAACACGCATAATCGCTTTTCAGCGTGTTTATGAAGGCCATTGACTTAACGTTACATTACTGTATATATAAATATATGACCTACCCCAACCCCATCCCTAAACCTACCCGTCACTGGGGTTAATACCATTTATGAGTCTTCCCCTACCATCCTAGTAAAAAAAATATTGCTCCCCAGATGTAGATCTACATTTTGCTTCGTTTCGCTCGGACATTTAACGGCATGTACATACACGCGGAATCACTCGGACATTTAACGGCGTAGACATACACGCATACACGCGGATAGCTCAAAATGTGTATAGATAACACGCCACTTGACTTAAAAGTGGCGTGTATGTTTACGCAAAAGTCATGATGTCATGTTGAGAATGGAAAGGAAAGCTTTGCGATTCACACTAACCTTCTCTGCATATGCATTGCTTAGAACAGAATTCATGCTTTTCTTTTCTGTTGCCTTTGTGCAACTGACAGAAAATTCTCAGCAAACTCAGAGAAGCCTTTAGGTGCCCTAGACTAGAATTGTGGTTAGAAATGATTCCCCACTTCTCTCCAATAGCATTTTTCCAGTCACAAAATCCTTCATGTGTGAAAATCATGTTTGTTGTTTTTTTTTTTTTTTTGCTAAATTACATAAAATAGCACAGTAGGTGGAATCTTCTGAAACTGAATATCTTAGCCAAAGATATTTCTCCTCCCACTTCATATAATAACACAAGTAATTGCTTTTCACCAAACTTTGTTTTAGGGTAATTATGGTTATGTTTGAACCACTTATTCTTTAGAAGGCAGTACTTCTCTTCATCTGTTAGCTGTTTATTTTTAAATTTGGCTGGATCAAATTCAGAAATGTGCCTTTTGACTGCCATCAGCTCTCTCCCCTCTCATCTCTCTCTCTCCTCTCCTCCTGTCACTTTTCCAGCCTGGTCTCCACTAGCATCGCTCTGTTCATCTCAGAGTAATTTTCCTTTGTTTCTCCTGTGTTCTTTCTCTCAGCGTCTTTTTCTCTCTGCTTTCCATAACCTGCTCTCTCTATCTCATCTCCTCCGGTCTCTCTGTCTTCAACATTACATTCTTTCTGTTCATGTCTCTCCCTCTGTATTTACTGTCTGTCCCTTCCTCTGTGACTCCTCACTTGTCTCTCCTGTCAAAGTGTATTAAAGTATATATCATTTACTAAATTATTTTTATTTTATTGGTAACACTTTACAAAAAAAGTCTCAATTGTTAACATTAGGCTAGTTAATGTATTAACTAACATGAAATAACAATAAGCTATACATTTGTTACACTATATATTAATCTTTGTAAATGTTAGTTAATAAAAATTCAGCTGTTCATTGTTTGTTCATGTTAGTTCACAGTGCATTAACTAATGTTAACAAATACAACTTTTGATTTGAATCATCTATTAGTAAATGTTGAAATTAACATTAAGATTAACAAATTATGTACAAGTATTGTTCGTTCTTAGTTAATGCAAACTAGTTAACTAATGTTAATTAATTCAATCTTATATTAAAGTGTTACCATTTAATTTTTCTGTTTATTTTCATCATTTTGGATTTCGTATGATAAAAATGCGTCTCAAATGGTACATAGACATAAGAAAAATATTTTATATGAGAAATGTGTATGAGGATCAAAGATCAAACAGTTTCAGTGATGCTTTAATAAATGTTTTGAAACTAATTTGTTCAATGAATGGTTCACTTGCTAACTTGTAAAGACAGTCACTTTTCGCTACCTACTGGCTAGTCACCGCTATTTAGATGGTCAGTCCACTGCAAAGAACATATATCTCTGTGGTAATTAGGAATACGTTGTAATAATGCTAATTCCATCCAGGGCACAGTGGGCAGAAGGCCTACCTGCTCTTCCTTTCTCATTTCTATCACCACCTTCTCTCTTTCTCTTTCTATCAGTCTCCTTATCTTGCCCTGTTTCTCTTTCCTTGCCAAATCTGAGCTTTTCATTGTCGTCTGTCAGTGAAGAAAGTAAACATAGGGTCAACTAATATTCATGTTTGATGAGTCATTTTCTTAGACAAGTGAATTTACTGAACTACCAGGAAAGCTGTAACTGAGTTTATTAAATTAATTCACAATATGAGCACATTCATTGTTAATCTTATGCCTAATATAATGAAAACTGATTCGTTAACGTTCTCTTACAAGAGTACTCTCGTATTGCGTAAGCTAGCTTACGCTACGGGAAAATCCCTTTTCTCGAGAATACTGAAGCCAAAAAATTATCCTTAATTTCCCATTAATTTAAAGCACATTGCTGCACCTAGGCAAGAGCAGACCTAGGCAAGGCGGCTCGCGCACCTATTGGTTGCTCTGCGGCAACTGCTGCAACCTATCGGTGGACTGATCGTGGGCGCCCTCGCACATCACGTCCCGCCAGAATGGGCGTGGCTTATGTCTATATAAGCTGAGTCCAGATAGGGTGTTCTTTGATTTTTCATCTCTTCGGCGAAGTGTTCACTTCACATCGCTGGTTCTCTTGAGAAGCCTGCACCGTCGAACAAGCACTACAGCAGGTCGAGCCATCTGCATTGCAGACCAGAAGCCGGCCATCTCCTCGCCGCTTCACCGCCGCTCCTTCTGCGCTATCCGGCGCCCATATCCTTTCTATTTGCTATCTTTTCTCCTAAAAGAGCCAAGGCGTTGTTTCAAATGCCTCGCTTTTCCAAGTGCGGCTCTGCCGAGCCCCCCTCAGCGACGGGGGCCGCCACATACTGTGCGTTTTCTGCCTGGGGCGGAACCACGCGCTTTCCCAGGGCGGCTCCCCGGAATGCGACTCCATGGCCGCGTCGACCCTGCGGGCTCGACTCGCCACTTTCAACTTGGACCCCTGCCCCTCCGCTTCTCTCGTCTGGGCCGCGCCGTAAGAAGCGCCGTTCTCAGAGAACTCCGGAGGTTACCACTCTTGCCGCCTCAGAGAGCGAAAGATGACCCCGCCCCTTCCTTGCAAGAATCGAGTGGCATGCGGGCTAGCTTCGCAAGGAAGCGGTGGCCATCCGGTCTCGGGCGTGTCAGAGTGGGTACAGAACATTATAATGCGAGGCTATTCGCTGCAGTTCACTCACAGACCCCTGCAGTTTCAAAGCAGGGTCGAAACTACGGTAAAAACAATGTAGCATCTACTTCGTTGCGTGATAGCGAAACTGCGGGAAAAAGGGGCTATAGAAACCGTCCCTCTGATACAGAGCCAATCAGGTTTCTACAGCAGGTATTTTCTTGTCCCCAAAAAGGATGGCGGTCTCAGACCCATCCTAGATCTCATGCGCTTGAACAGAGCCCTTATGCAGAGATCATTCAAAATGCTCACGACCAGACAAATCCTCATGCAAATTTGCCTGAGGGACTGGTTTATCTCAGTGGATCTTAAGGATTCCTATTTTCAGATTCAAATAATGCCCCATCACAGGCCTTTCTTGTGATTCGCCTTCAAGGGCCAGAGCTATCAGTACACCGTCCTGCCGTTCGGTCTATCTTTAGCACCTCGTACATTCACGCGGTGACTTCGGGGGATGTGCAAACTGAACTATCTTGATGACTGGCTTATTCTAGCCCATTCAGAGACAAAGCTGTTAGCACACAGGGCTTTATTGCTCAGTGTTACGGCCCTTAGTCCATATTAGCTTGTTCACAATCAACACAAGACAAGGACCGCACATATCAAAAATCACAGGCGAAAGGTAGCGTTTTTGAAGTTTTAATGAGAGAGAGAAGGACAAACACCTCAAACAATAAACAGTCAACAAACATAACTAAACAAAACAACAATGCACAGGTAGGGCAGCTAACAGAAAACAGGAACCCTTAACTACACCTAGTTAACCAGTAGATCTTACCTAGCTCCAGAGAAATAGAAAACAGGTGAGTCTTTCCGGGTAACTGCTTCCCTCGCTGTTCTAAGCTAACTAATAAAAGGTGAACTAAGAAAAGCAACCCCACTACCTGGTTTAAAGAAAACTTAGCTCAACATATAGCCATCTCAAAATCCTCCAGCATGTTGGGAGAAGACCGCGAGTAATCTCCCAGCTGGCAAAGCAGGTGAGGAAGAGAGAGAGCCGCCATCAACGCCATAGCCGCTTAAATATCCTGAACTCCCATGACGTCACTCCACTTACGTGGTTCAGGCAAAATCCCTTCCATGACCCCACCTACGAACTCACATAAAGAAAGATCAGACATCACCAGTTCAATAAATACACCCACGTAACACTTCGAGCATGGACCTCTGGTCATATTCGCCAGACCCAGAACTGTATTACAGCACTGGAACCCTGGAAGGTGTCAGACTGGTACCAGTCAGGCATGGATCTGGGAACGATCTCGAAACAAAAAATAATCTCGACAGACGCCTCCAACTCAGCTTGGGGCGCCCTCTACGAGGGCAGGCTGGTCTTCGGCCTGTGGGTGGCCCAGGAGGGGCGCTTACACAGAAATTGTCTAGAGATGAAAGCGGTCATAAAAGCCTTGGGGCATTTTCTCACATTCTTAAAGGGCCACAATATCCTAGTCCGCACAGACAACATGGCGGTAGTGTCCTAAATAAACCGTCAGGGCAGTCTCAGATCTCGGAGCCTTCATACACTGGCAGAACGCCTCCTTGTGTGGTCTCAGCACAACCTGCGCTCGCTAACGGCAGCGCACGTGCCGGGCTGCTGGAACGTGGGTCCAGACATGCTGTCCAGAGACAACGTTCCCCCAGGGGAATGGTCCCTGCACCCTCAGGTAGTCCAGTAACTGGTACTTCGAGGTACCCAGGTACTTCGAGCCCTTCCATATTTTTCAATTATGCTTCTGCAGGAACTGTTTGACTCTAACTTGTTACTGGCTCTGCCCTTTGTAAAAGACAAGCAATGGATTTGTTCTGGTGCTGCTTTTAGACGCATGTTAATTATTCTCTGTTATTTATCTCTGGTAATGTGCATCCAAATCCTGGCCCAGCTAACTTAGTTACTGCTCCGCTGTCATTTGATGAATTTTGTGACTGTACATCTTTGGTTTTTTTTACATGTAAATATCTGCAGTCTGCTGAATTCTAAGCATTTTGACACTTTAAAAACATTGGTGCACACAGCTAATCCTGATGTTCTTGCTATCTCAGAATAATGGCTTTAATAAGGGAACACTAATCTTGAGATCTGCATACCAGGATATAATGTTTTTCATCAGGATAGAGTGACGAGGGGTGGTGGTGTAGCTATGTATGTTAAAGATCATCTGCAATGTACTGTTGTTCTTTCTAAGTCAGTTCCTAAACAACTTGAACTACTGGTACTAAACCTTAGGCTTTCAACTACTTACTCTATCTCTGTTGCTGTTTGCTATAGAGCACCTTCAGCTCCAGCTTCTGCACTCACAGCTTTTAGTCAACTCTTAGCTCCTTATATATCCTCTGAGTTTGTCCAGATGGGTGATCTGAACTGGGATATGTTCAATCCCCCAAATACAGTTTTGCAACAGTTTGATGCTCTAAACCTTACTCAGATGATATTTGAGCCCACCAGACCTAATCACAAATCTTTTGCATCATTCACTCTGATTGACCTTATTTTGACTAACAATCCATCTAATTATCAAATAGGAGTGTTTAGTCAAATAAGTGATCATTGCGCTATAGCATGTATACGTTCTGGCCTTTCATTCAAAAGGCCCCTAGTAATTGTAACCAAGCGTTCTTTGGAAAAACTGGATATGCAAGCCTTTCTCCAAGATGTTGCCGCTGTGCCCTGGGATAGAATTAATTCCTTCACTTACTTGGAAGAGGCATGGTCTTTTTTCGAAAACACTTTCTGTCTGATTATGAGTAAGCATGCCCCTCTGAAAAAAATTAGAATAAAAAATCGATATAGTCTAGGGATGCAACGATACTGCTTTTTCAAAACCGATCCGATCCGATACTAAAATTCTGAGTATCGGCCGATACCGATACCAATCCGATACTAGTGCAGTTTTTTTTTGTAAATCAAGTAGAATTTCTATAACTCTGTGTGTTAAACTTATAATCACTATTTTGTGTGTTAAACACAATCTACTTAATACAGACAACTTCATTATAAAGAAAAACAACAAATCAAAAAAATACATGATGATAATCTATGGCAAAAATCTATTATAACTAGATTAGTGGATAATTCAGAAGTAAAATTTAGTCTAGAAAAATCACGAGTGCACAATAATTGTATAAAATCTGAACATTTAGTGAAAAAAACATTTAGTGGGTAACAAATAAGAGACAATAAGTGTAACACTAAATCTGGTAAAACGTTACACATTGCTCTTTGTATTGTTGTAAAATACATTCATGAAAAACAAGATAACAAAAATCAAAAAGATAAATGATTAGGCTACTATAAAATTGAGACATGTTTTAAATGTATAGCACAGCTGTTTAATGAGGCAGCAACATATGATAGATAGGACAGAACAAGAAAGGCTATTAATAATCTTTCATTGCGCAAAAGTATTATGATATGATTATGAAAGGCTCCAATGCAATGCGGCACACAGCGCTTATGCGCATCCCGAGCGCAGAATGATGAGCTTATGCGCATCCCGAGCGCAGAATGATGAGCTTATGCGCATCCCGAGCGCAGAATGATGAACTTATGCGCATCCCGAGCGCAGAATGATGAGCTTATGCGCATCCCGAGCGCAGAATGATGAGCTTATGCGCATCCCGAGCGCAGAATGATGAGCTTATGCGCATCCCGAGCGCAGAATGATGAGCTTATGCGCATCCCGAGCGCAGAATGATGCGCTTGAAGCAACACAGAGTCACAGCGCGCAGCGCGTCGAGTCCACTCCGCATTGAAAAGTTCAAATCACAAAGGAAATACATATTGATGCGTATGTAGGCCTATACAGTATCTATCTATGCAATAGTTTATTGAGCCTTTTATTTTAACAGTTTTAAATTTGAGTTACTGTGTGCGTGAAGAACAATTATAGTGCTCTGACTCTACTCTATGTGATGTGATCTAACAGACACCCGGTAAAAAAGTAACATGATTTAGTTACAGCAATAATGTCCAGCAATATAAAGTTGTTTTATGTGAAACCATAGTTTCATAGTGTTGACTGTCGTACCCGAACGCGACGCGCTGTTTGATTGAATGGAGTATGACTGACAGCCGCAGCTGAGGGAAAATGTTTACGTGATCTTGAATTTTTATCTTGAATGACTTAAATATTCATTTATATCTCACATTATACTTAAATAATGGCTTCAGGACACTTATAAGATAGTGCACAAACACTTTATGGTGCTTTATAATGTTTTTGTGCCTTTTGTGGGGCTTAACAATAACACAATAGTATACGCACAATATCGAATTTGGATCGGCCTCGTCTGACCGATACCCGATCCGGCAAAAATGGCAGTATCGGAGCCGATACCGATACTGAGTATCGGATCGGTGCATCCCTAATATAGTCCATGGTTCTCCAATGACCTGGCTGAGACTATTCATCGTAAAAATGCCCTCTGGAAAAAGGCCCGCTCTACCCAATCTCCAGTTGACTGGTTGGCCTTCCGTCAATGCAGAAATAAAGCAACACAGGCTATCAGAAATGCCAAAATCTCGCATTTTAAAGAGAAACTCACCTCATGTGGCACTGATGCTAGGGCATTCTGGAAAACAGTCAAGGTAATGGAAAATAAAATTATTTCCCCTCATTTACTAGTTTCTATGTTATTCAATGACATTATTATTACTGAGAAGTCTTGGATGGCCTCACTTCTAAACCATCACTTTATTAATGCAACCCATACAGTTTCAATGTCAAACCCTAATCCTGTATCAATGGACACTTCAGTTACAACCGGTGCAGATGCTCAACTTTCTTCATCAGACAAGATGTTAAGGGCTTCTTCTTTATGCCTCTTTCCACCACTGAAGTCCAGGATGAACTCACCAAGCTGAATACAAACAAATCTGCTGGTCTTGATGATCTTGATCCCATGTTCTTAAAAGCAGCATCCTGCATTATTGCCGCTCCCGTCACTAGACTATTTAACATGTCCCTACAGTTCTCTGAATTCCCTATTGATTGGAAATCAGCCACAATTTTCCCCCTCTTCAAAAGGGGTTCTGAATCTGACCCAAATTGTTACCGCCCAATTTCCATCCTTCCATGCCTTGCCAAAGTTCTGGAGAAGCTCGTACAAAAACAGTTAAATGATTTCCTGGATAAAAATCATATATCATTTGACATGCAATCCGGTTTTCGGACGGGACATGGGTGCATAACAGCCACCACAAAGGTCCTTGATGATGTAATTACAGCATTAGACAGCAAACAGGTCTGTATTGCCACCTTTATAGACCTTGCCAAGGCCTTTGACTCTGTCGACCATAGGATCCTCTTACATAAGCTTTCCAGTATTGGTCTGTCCTCCTCTAGCTGTGATTGGTTTGCTAATTATCTCACCAACCGTGTCCAGCAATTGAAGGTTGACAACATTTTGTCAGACCCAATTACTGTCTCTAAAGGTGTGCCTCAAGGCTCCATCCTGGGTCCAATCCTTTTCTCTATCTACATCAATGTAAATAGCCAGAGCTGTTGGTACCTCTTGGATTCATCTTTATGCAGATGATACCATTTTGTTAAGGGTGTCACGATTCTCCTAATCCTCGATTCGATTACATTTTCGATTCTATTCTTGATTTTTACCTCTATTTTTTTTAAGCACAGGTTGCTGTTGCTGTTGCTACTCCTAAAAAGCTAACATCAGTTAATCATGATCTCACACATCTCTGTTATTATCAATGAAGCTGACTGCACAATGAATATTTCATAATATACACTTTGTTTGTTATAATTAGAGGATTTGCCAGCATACAGAATTCAGCACTGAACAAAAAGTCAGTTTTGAGCGGTGAGGGAAGTCTATCTTAAATGCTTCTGATTGGCCATTGCATTCAAGAAATCAACACACATGTCTGTGATTGGGTAAATCGCTCGACTGCAAAGCATGTTATAAATAGAAACTCTGGCCTGTAAATCGTTTCTATTTTGTTTTAGTTGTTCTTGTTGCTTTTCTGACACAGATAAATAAAAATGTATTAGTTTTTATGTTTTATTCATAGATATTTCTAGTTTGCGGGAGTCCCGCAAATCGATTTATTCTCCCGCACACAGAGAGTGAGTGTGCATTAGCGCCCGCGCTCGCGCTCGGCCATCAAATCTGCTCCTGCGCCGCACTCAGTCTATGACAGCACTCTATTGCGTTGGGAGTGCACGTCTCTAGATCAAGGGCCCGATCCGAGGATAGTGACGGGAAATATCGGGTCGGGTCAAGTTCGGGCTCGGGCAGAGAATCTAAGCTAGAGGACTCACAGCCTTTCAACACGTGTGTTTTTTTTTTCCCGCGCCGTGATGAGTTGTTCATGAACTAGCTGTTCATTGCCTCTGTCACTCGACAAATGAACAAAAGACTCGGAAGGTAAAGTAATTATTTGTTCCCTGTAAATAATTTTTGACTGCATTATGTAGGTTGATGTGTTCGGGGAATTTGCCTGTTAAAAGTATAACATATAAAGTCCCTGAAATGAACGAAATGACTAGAAAAAAAGATTATGCCTAGTTCATTTTGATGAACGAGATCGAACTAAAGAGAGTCAGTAAAAAGATCCGAACGGGCGTGGCAGCATCGACGATTCTGTTTTTTACTTCGAAGTTCGAGATTGTGACTTCATTTCGGTCAATTTCGATTTAAAATCGAAATCGTGACACCCCTACATTTTGTACTCAGTTGGTTCCTCTCCCAATTCTGCGGCTTCCAGTCTTAAACTCAGCTTCACCTATATAGAGCAGTTATTTGACAGTCTCCACCTCCGTATTAACACAGTAAGACAAAATGTATCCTTTTTAGCCGAAAACAGGTTACAGAGACTCCACCTACAATAACCTGCATGAACGGTATGGCTCTGGAGTATGTCAAAGAATTTAAATATCTAGGTATCTGGTTGGATTCATCCCTGTCATTCATTACACACATCAATAACCTTCAAACAAAAGTCAAAGCTAGACTAGCCTTTCTTTTCCATAATAAAGCCTCCTTTACCCGTGCTTCCAAATGCACCCTCGTTAAGACGACAGTACTACCAATTTTGGTTTACGGCGATATTATCTACAGAATGGCATCAAAAACAGCTCTAAAAAAACTTGACACAATCTATCATTCAGCCATCCGTTTTGCCACTAATGCATCCTTTCACACTCATCTCTGTGACCTGTATAAACTGGTGGGTTGGCCCTCCCTTTATACCCAGCGGCTCCATCATTGGTTTCTCTTCATATACAAGACAATTCTGGGCAAGGCACCTCTCTATTTGTCATCCCTACTTCATGCCGCTGTAAGGACTAGGTTCAGGGTGAAATTCTTAAGTACTAATAAAGGTACATTCCCTTGTTAAAGTCCCAAAGGCTTCAGAGAGACTGGAGGCCTGGAATGTAAATTCAACACACACACACACACACACACACACACACACACACACACACACACACACACACACACACACACACACACACACACACACACACACACACCAACACACACACACACACACACACACACACACACACACACAACACACACACACACACAACACAACATCCCCCCACAAGTAAGAACCACTACGGACATAGCGTGGTGTCAGCTTACAAGACAATTTTATGGCTGATCGGAATGCCCCAACGGAAAGGGATTCTAAAGAGAAAAGAACCTTCTCTTTGTTTAAAGACATTTAAACAAATATATTCAATGTGTTCTATGTGTGTTTGTTTGTCCAGGTTACATTGAAATAACTATGACTTTATCGTTATGTATTTTTTTATATAACTGCGTATTCCCCAGAATTCGAACTAAGGAGAAATGAATCCTTTATTCAGATGTATGCCTTCGAGTATGTATGTCCCTTTGAGAATTGTATGAACAATCTATCTCATCTCCTTATCTCACAATGTGCCTTTTATTTTGTGTTTGATTGATGTTGTTTGAAAACCTAAGGGTATAATGTTCAAACTTTACAAACTATGATTACCCAACAGAATGTGTGGCATATTTGGTATCTGCAACCTGGTACCGGGAAGATTGAGATGACGGAGTAAATTATGTGTCGATAACAACAGCATATTAATAATAAAAGCAGCTTTCATAGTTTCTTCAACGAATAGACAACCCCATCTTCTCCCCCCTCCTTGCAAGCAAGGAGCTCTCTCTTTACACAAAGAGAAATAAAACTCAGGGTCCCGCCTGTGAATTCCAACACTCTTATTGGCCAAGCCAACGGGAAGAGGCTGGATTTCTCTGAGGTGATAAAGGACGCTTCCCCGCTCCGCCCACGTTCTTCCGTTCATGTCCTCGCGTCATAATGTAACGTCTCGCCTCCTGGCGAGCCCTTCGCCTTTCTTTTATGTGTTTCTAGTTTAGTTTGTGTTTTTCTATCTAGATAAGCCTCCGTGTTTAATTCCCATCGACGAAGGAAAAGCACACCGCGTGACATATCTCTTCAGCAAATCCACCTACCAAGGACTTTTGCTCTGAAAGGAGGAACACGCGCACGTGACCACGTGAGATGCACACGCGCTTCTCTGGGATCTCCCTTCGGAGATTTTTCGTTCCTGTTAGTCAAAGTTTGTATCGTAATCGACTCTGTTCACTTCCAAGAAGTGAAACGGACTCAGTCAAACTATTTTCCGTTGGTAATGTTACCTCAAAGACTTCTAACCTCTGTTCCGCGCCACGTGACGCTTACACATAATGGCCCTCATTTATCAAAAGTGCGTACACCAAATTTCCAGCGTACACCTGGCGTACACCCAAAACCACGGTGACTTTGAGATTTATCAATATGGACGTTGGCGTACGGCACGCTCAAATCCCACGCCAGCTCAGGAGGTGGTGTACGCACGTTTGAGTTAGTGCGGAAATGCGCAGAAAAACAATTCCTAACACCACAAAACGCACTGACAAACTAAAACATATGACAAAAAAAGAAAACATAGTAGGCTAATTATAAACTTCAGTGTAAAAATCTGTCACAAAGAACCGGCAAAAGTAATGATTATGAATATGTAAAATATAGCAAGGAGATATTTTAATTGTTTATTAATAAAGAAGTGTTTTCTTTGTGCTGCAAAGATGAAGTTGAGATGCTGACTCGCGATCTTCGCAGCGTGAACGCGCCAGAGAGAAATGCACATTTCAGATTACATAAGCAGAGAGCAGTCTGTTTTCTTTCGTTTTGAATTGAAACTTAAAGTAAAATTAAGATACAATTAATACAAAACGAAATTCAGTTTAAAGAAAGGTTTTGTGCTTTCTGTTTGATGTCTCTGTGAAAGTTTTAAAATATATTTTAGTGCCGCTTTCAGAGCGCTCACGTCCGTATCATTGTTTTTTCCTCATAAATGCGAACACGAATAAGAATAAGAATATTACAAATGGACATGCAATTATTAATGTGAATGAATGGTAGGCTACTCCACACATCATCATCACTATTGTACGTGATATGATAAATGCTAATTGTTTCAAAACACGTGCTGTAAAATAATGCATTGTGATAGGTAATTTGATCTCCACGTCGGAGAAGTTTCTCTTCTTTGCCGTCTTCCGTGTGTCCATGGCGTAAAATGAGGGCGTGGGGGAAGCGGAGACTTGAATATTTAGAGGCGTGTTATTCTAATGACGATCGTTTTCAGCCACTGCATTTATCAAGGACAGGTATTGCGTACACCTAGATTTCAAAGGTACGCACAGCTTCATACATCAGGCGGTGAGAGGAGTGTAAGCATAATCTTACGCCACCATATACGCCCGTTTCTACGCAATAATGATAAATGAGGGCCAATGGACTCTGCTCACGCACGCGGCCGAGACCGGGCCGTTCAGGAATGCATCGAACCAGAGAGACCAATACATGTGTTCAAGTATACTTCTTTACAGAGCTTCTTAGAAGCATTAAGATGATGTGTTCCGTGTTGTTTCAGAAGGTGAATGTCTGGGGAATCGTACCAATGCTACCAATGCTCTCTCTCCCCTCTCTCTCTCTCTCTCTCTCTCTCTCTCTCTCTCTCTCTCTCTCTCTCTCTCTCTCTCTCTCTCTCTCTCTCTCTCTCTCTCTCTTTCTCTCATACACTCCCTAGCTCTAACATGTGTGTCCATTGTCCAAACTCCACGCATTTCTCGTTCATTGATGTCTTATTGTGTTTTGTATGTTTTGTTATGTTTGTAAATACAAATATCCCAGTTAACCGTAGTAAATATATAAGTAGTTCTGCCTTATTAAATTCATTATATTCATGTGATTGATGAACTGCGTTGTTTTGCTCATTTTCAAGTCCATTAAGTGTCAAAGGTCTTAAGCTACGAGCTTTATAAATCAAAGATGTTTTAAAGAGTATTCGTTATAGGGCAGGAAGCCCAATTCTTCTGGCCAGAGAATTGCGTTTCCTGAAATCCTATAAAGTAAGATGATATTGGGGATCCCCACAATATTATTCTGACAATTGAGCTAAATTAATTTTGCCTGTTTTGTAAGATGTGATCAGTGTAATTAACTGCAATCAACTTGTAGTTAAAGGGGGGGGGGGGGGGGGGGGGGTGAAATACTCAGTTTCACTCAATCTCATGTTAATCTTGAGTACCTATAGAGTAGTATTGCATCCTTCATATCTCCAAAAAGTCTTTAGTTTTATTATATTTATAAAAGAAAGATAGGCTGTACCGAGTCTTTCCGGAAAAACCCGAGCGGGTGGAGGCGTGCCGTGTGGGCGGGAGCGCGCTAAGCTTTTGCGTGTGTTGTAAACAGACAGACTCGTGGTTTATGAGGACATGATTTAGTTTTACAATAAACAAACTGACACCTACAGTGGCCAGCTAAACAACTGTATTTAAACACACAAACCCACACCATACATCGCATGCTCCATCGATAAATTAACTGTACGTGATCATGTTGTTTACTTGCTGTGCTTAGCTTACACGCCGATAGTTAACAACACACAGACATTTGAAGCAGTTTTACTCACCGCCTGCGGTTCCGTGAACCTTTATCGTTGGGACTGCTCCATCTTTAAGTATTAGGCGATCTGCAAATCGTCGAACTGTGCCTTGTTTATAAAACTATTAGCAGCTACCGCCGAAATGAAGGGAACAAATAAGAACACTTGCGCAACTCCGTTGCTGCTCTGGAAAAACAAAATCCATCCACAGGTCCCTTAACTCTGGGTTCTTTGGAAATTTGTGCAGTGTTGTCTTGCCCTGGCAACCAAAAACACACTTTTTGGTGCCATTTTTTTGATTGCAGCGCAGCAGAGCCCAGCGCTTTGATGGACGCTCTCGTACGCTCTAGGCTACAGCTGCGCGCGCCCTTCCGGGAGAAGTGCTCTTAAGACCCGTATAAGGAAATTCCGCCCACTCTGACGTCACGTAGTCCCGTATTCGAAAAAAACTTTCCGAAACTTGTGACAAACCGGAAGGAGTATTTTTGGAACAGAAATACTCCATCAAACTTACAACTTCATTTTTGAAACTTTGTCCATGTTTACCATGGTAATCCAACTCATTAACAGTGTAAAAAACTCACTATGCATGAAACAGCATTTCACCCCCCCTTTAAAATACAAGGATACACAGGTATGCATGCAGGTAAAATGACATCCTCCCTTAGAGGGAGATTTATTAACATGTAAGACTGATCTAATCCAAACATGTATGAATAATTATTAATTACCAATTATTAATTAATTTATGCAAATTCCCCACTGATTAGATCCGCCCATTAGTCTTTACACCGCTCATAACACCTATCACACAAGATCAAGTAATTTGATTAAATTTAGTACCCCCTCTACTTCTACTACCTTTGGACGCTTTGCATCAGTACATGACTGGAACATATTACAAAATACTCTGAAACTTCCATCTCTGATCCCAATCTCCACCTTTAAGCAAAACCTTGAAAATCACATAGTTGACTCTTGTTCCTGCTGACAATCATGAACCATTTTATACACACATATTTAAGCACTCTATTTCTTTTCTTTTTCCCCTTTGTTGTCTATCTTTTTTTAATGTAGTTGCTTGTTCTATGTGTTATGTGTTTGACTATGTACAGCTGTACAGTATGTTCCTTTTTATTCTTGTAGCCTCTTGGCCAGGTCATGTTTGTAAATGAGAAGTGGTTCTCAAACAGTTTACCTGGATAAAATAAGGTTAAATAAATAAATAAATAAAAGTTACTATGGGACATTTTCGGCAGAGCGGAAATCGATCTCTTTGCATCAGCAGATAACGCGCACTGTCCAATATTTTTCACGAAGAACAGGAACGTGCTGACCCACAACTGGCCCAGCCGCCCGCCTCTATGCACTTCCCCGATCGCACTGTTACCACAGGTGATCAAGCAAATCAGGGGGAAAAAAATGCTCTGTGCTCCTCGTGGCACCGTTCTGGAGGAACCAAGGTTGGTTCAAAGTATATGTCGCAGCCATTGCAGCGTTTACAGAACCCTTGCATGGCCTGTCACTGGGGAGAAACGATCTAATCATCCGCTTCCTTAGAGGAACTAGGAGGATAAACCCTCCTCGGCCCCCTCTGGTTCCAGTCTGGGACCCTTCCACGGTCCTAGACGCTATGAAGGGCAAGCCACTACAGTCTGTGGATCTGCGGTGTCTCTCGTTTAAAACCGCTTTCCTCATGGCTCTCGCTTCAGTCAAGCGAGTGGGTGACCTACACGCTGCGATGAATCTCACGATTAATACCGTTCCCAATTATAAAACATCCTATTCAGGACATTAATATAATCCCGCGGTAACTAAAGAGCCTATCCTTTAGTCGTGTCCTCAAGAGTTAGATGATTAGTCTATATAAATTCGGATTCTATTCGAAAATAATAGATTTCCTCTTTATTATTCTATCTTTTATGGCACTCAACCGTGTTTGCATTATAACTACCTGTCATATGTATATTCAATAAACATATACCTGTTATTTGCTGCCTCTTTGGCTAGGCTATTTGATCAATCAAATCTCACAGGGATTATTCTTATCTAAAAAGAATGCTCACCCTCTGAGGTCTTTTCCTCCTGGAAGGATCGTCCTGATCCAGTTAGAAGAAGATGACTCGCACTCAATGATCCAAGGTCCAGACAAATGATTATAGTAAATGTTTTAACAAAATGTATTAAAAGAATCAAATGAAAAAGGAATACTTGTTACAGATCATAAATGAGTAATAACTAACAGATAGATAGCTAGGCCGGAAGCTTCTTGCCTCTGGCAAATGCTGGTGTGTTAGAGTGGTGATTGCAAGGAAGAGCAACGGTCCTTCTCCACGTCTCTTTCTTTATAGTCTTCTTTACAAAGATCTGCTTCTTTACAAAGATCTGCTTCTTTACAAAGATCCGCGTAAGCAATATTTTTTAGCAAGCTTTCCCTAAGCATTAGTAAGCAATTGTGGTTTAATAAGCAAGAGCGAATAGGTGGTTTTCCTAATGCAAAAATGAGCAATAGCTTGCAAAATATTAGCATCTGATTTCCTATAACAGATATCTCATGCAGGCACATGACTTTAGTCTACCAGCCCCAGGGCTTCCTAACCCCTCTTTTACAATGGGGTCTTAAATAGTTATGTCTTTCATTAACCCCGACAGTTGCTTGACACTATCAGTGTTTTGTCCAGAAATAAAGCACTTATTGTGACCCTTTCTTTTCTGGCGATGATTTGGGAAGACTGAAGAAGTGAAGGAAATGCCATTCTCAGATAGGCCTCTTTCAACAACGCACTCTCTGTGAGCGCTACGTGCATGGAGTTTGGGCCTAACGACTCTAAAGTCATTCTCAAACCAAGACACGGCTATGTCCCCAAAGTGCTCTCCACTCCATTCAGAGCTCAAGTCATTTCCTTGTCAGCACTCCCGGGAACTGACAGTGAGGACAACGTAAATCTTCTTTGCCCGGTCAGGGCGCTAAGAATATACGTTCAACAATCTGCTGCTTTCAGGGAGTCAGAACAGCTTTTTGTTTCTTTCGGTGGCCGCGCTAAAGGGCTAGCCACCTCGAAACAGAGCATTTCCAGATGGATATTTGAAGCTATCGCTCTGGCCTTTGATGCCCTTTATGCATTAGAGCCCATTCCACCAGAGGCTTGGCCTCTTCTTGGGCCTGGACCAGTAGGGTTTCACTACAGGATATGTGTAGGGCGGCAGGCTGGGCTTTTCCATCCACATTTATAAGGTTTTACAACCTGAAAGTTCCTGCCCTACAGGCTAAACTGTTCTAATACGAGAGTACTCTTGTAAGAGAATGTACTCGGTTACTAACGTAACCTCGGTTCTCTCTAGATGAGGGAACGAGTGTTGTGTAACCCTGCCGTGCTAGTGCTGCGTTCTAGTTTCACTTCAGTATGAAAAATCAAAGAACACCCCATCTGGATTCAGCTTATATAGACATAGGCCACGGCCATTCTGGCGGGACGTGACGTGCGAGGGCGCCCGCACCCTCATTGGTGCTTACGTCACGATCAGTCCACCGATAGGTTGCAGCAGTTGCCGCAGAGAAACCAATAGGCGCGCAAGCCACCTTGCCTAGGTCTGCTCTGTGCAGTTATGCGGTTTAAATTAATGGAAAATTATGGATAATTATTTGGCTTCAGTATTCTCAAGAAAAGGGATTTTCCCGTAGCGTAAACTAGCTTACGCAACACTCGTTCCCTCATCTAGAGAGAATCGAGGTTATGTTAGTAACAGAGTACGTTTTGTCTTGTCACATTGACAGTTAAGGCTATTGATGCTAGATGAATAACGTCAATTATAATTCTAAATGGCGAAATTAGACATTTATTAGTTTGCATCCCTGATTATTTCTGTCTGTTGTTTAACATTTATATTGTAAAACAACTGTCAAATATTAAATGTTGAGTTGTTTAGCTACTTACATCTTGTGTAACGGTTAACTGAAGCGTCGTGCTGTGGAATTTTCACTGAGATGCATTCAGCGCCTGTGAACATAAACCCTGCCCTACTTTGATTTGATTGGCCATCTCAAATATTTTGACATCTAGCGCTGTTAGACTGTGCTGAGGCAGGCAGTTCTGATGAGGTCGGTTATCGGTTGTTTTAAGAAAACAATAATTTTACCTGGTCAAAAACAGCTCTGTCTTCAGCACACCGTTTAAGTGCATATGCCTTTAAATAATGAATATAATATATTATAATGAACTTCGCTCACTCTGCCCCTCTGTTCTGCGGGCGTTTTGACACAACGCACGTGGAGTGTTACCTTGACAACAGTTGAGGGTATATTTTGGAGAAAGAATGGCAGCGGGATTCTCTCTGAGGACATATCTGTGCAACCGTATCAGTTTGAACCGGAGTCGGACCGGAACAAAATGACGGCCACAAAGAAGTTCGACAATTAAGGCTCGAACAGGACGTGTATGAATGGTTGGTTAACAAAATGTCACTTTGATCTATTTTTGTATGTACTGGCAGGGTAACGTTAGAGTAACTCAGTGAGATGTACGAACGCTATGTGTTTACTGATGTATAGGTACTAGGGCTGACTTCTAATAGTCGAGGATTCGACGATTAGATTCGGAGAGGTCTGATTCGACTATGAACCTGAATAGTAGGGAAGTGTTATGTAACCAATAGGGGTGTGACGGTTATTATATAACCATGACACCCACGATTATAGTTGAACACCTTCATTAGAACTCTATAACCGCCAAAACTGCTATTAAAATATTTTTTACAAACATTTTTTTTCATAGAGAATGTCTAAATACTAATATCATCTTACGTGGGAAACGGAGGCGGAGTTGGAGCTTCGGAGGCTGCTACTGCTGGAGATGATTTGGAAGAGGTCTGTGCTCCTTTACCGATCAGAGCGTGTGTAGCTGGTGTGAATTATTCTTTGATTCATTTTTTTTTATATTGTATTATTTTCTTTAAATTACTGTTCATTCTAAGTTTTCTACTCTTGTAATTAGAATGGATTGATGAACCTCACGAAATTTTGTTTGTATTATTGTTCACGTTAAAGTTGAGGAACCTTTCTCTCGGGTATTTGTTTGGGGTGGGAGCGTCATCGGTGGAACATCCTGGGGTTTCCCCTTGTATGGCATGAGATTGCGTCAGTCTATTTGCGCAAGGCTGATGAGCGCATGCACTTCGCTACTCTCGTGAATATTCTCTGGTATGCTTATGTTTGTTGTTTAAATGCATATTTTTGTGATCAGTAAGTGTGATTTAAGTGATAGCAACATTTGATGGTGTTGGTAGTGATGAAGTGTTTAATCGTAATACGATTTTTTACGAGATTCATCGTGGTGCTTACTAATTGTCATGTCACGCTTAGTGTCTACACGAGAGAGTGAGAACGAAGCCATTACCCCAGGTTATCCACTGATGATCTGTCTGTTTACAGGTATGTTAATTAGTTTTGTTTATTAGGTAAAGAGATCTGGTTTACTGTTAATAAACATGTATTGTACATGGTGTTTTAAGGGGTAAGAATCCATTTTGATGATTCGCGCTGTGTGTGACGCACGTGGTGAGGCCTGCACATGGTATGGTGCTAAGTGTGTTTTGAATGTTTTATTTGGATGTCACTAATGGCCTCATGATTGTTTATTTGTTTCATTATTTGTTTTATCATTATATCATAGGAATATTTGAATTAATGCATGTTTGAATGTAATCTAGTATAGATTACTTTAAATGTATTGTATACTATTGGAATGCATTAGTAAGGAATGTTAATGTGATATGTCATAAGGAAGACAAGAACTTTCAGAGTTATTATATTTATTTTCAAGCATTTATTTTTTTTATTATGAGATTGCGTCAGTCTATTTGCGCAAGGCTGATGAGCGCATGCACTTCGCTACTCTCGTGAATATTCTCTGTGTCTACACGAGAGAGTGAGAACGAAGCCATTACCCCAGGTTATCCACTGATCTGTCTGTTTACAGAATAAAACATTGGATCTCATCGTTGAGTGGTCGTGTGGTCCTTGTGTGTGGGGGTGTCCAGTCCAGACATGCTACATAATTTGGTGCCGTGACCCGGATGCACCAGATCTGCTGCAGCTGATCGCTGGGGTTCGACAACGCGGGATCACAACGCTTCTGAAATCGACAACCATAGAATCTTCATCGTTGACGTTTTGGTGGTAGTGTCTGGACATTGATAGTACTGAACTCTCGCTTCACACACCACGCACACCCTCATTGGACTGTTGCGTTTATTTTATTTATTTATTTTCCTTGTTTTCTTCTTCGCTTGGAAAAGCGTACAATAATTGTAAAGTTAATTTTTGTTTATGATTTTCATTGTTGTCATTTTCCATATCTAATATGGCTGAAGGGGGATGGAATGAAGACCTATTGACGCCATATGCTGGCAGGGGTCGAAGGTTATTGGAGATAAGTGAGCCTAAAGTCGGTAAACAACGCGTGTTGGTCTATGATTCAGTGATCGTTCCGAATGCACCTTACAACGAGTCAGGTAAACCAGAATCTTCCACAGCTACCAATGCTGGTTGTGACAATGTTACACAGCAACTACGTGACCTCATTAGTGAGCTTGGAAGCCAGATAGGTGACTCCATTGTCACACGGTTGTTAACAAACCAAACTTCAGCATTGCCTGATTTCACTTCATTGTCTGAGCAGCAGCCTTCTAGGACAATGCCTCCGTCTCAGAGTCTTGATCTGTCCAAGTTAAATCTCATAGTCAAAGCTGACATTAAAGAACCGCAAATGTTCAGAGGGGATGGTGGTGATAAGTGCACCATTCTTGAGTGGATTGAACAGATATGTCCAAAAAGGGTTGCAACAAAGCCAACAGTGTGGAAGAAATACTGAATCATCTCTGTGGCCGTGCAAAGAGCATTGTTAAGGTCAAGCTGAAAAGTAGCCCGGCTGCAATACTTTGTCCTGAAGTTGTCTATGAGGTACTGCGGCGCTATTTTAGCGAGAGCCCTGGCTCGTGTCAGCCATTAGCAGATTTTTATGCGACGCAGCCAAAGCCTAACGAGCACCCTGTTGACTATTGGGTCATGTTGAACGAGGCAGCAGAGCTAGCAGACGCTCACCTGCAAAGATGTGGTGGCAAAATGGAGAATATGAGCTCGGAGATTGCAATTATGTTTATCAGGAATTGTCCCAATCTTGATCTTTCCAATGTCTTTAGGTGCAAGCCCATAAGTAAGTGGTCAGCTGAGGAGGTCCAAGAGGCCATCGACGAGTATGAGAGAGACTTTAGGTCCCGGAAGCCGGTTCCGTCGATGCCTGTATTTGCAGTAAATCAGGCCAATGTAGCTGAAAGAGCTGTCAGCACTCACACACCAGCAGTGGGAAGTGAAAGTATGGGTGTAACCTCTGCAACACACACTGTAGGCCTGCACCCTAAAACAGGTGAATCCGCAGAATTGGGCACTTTAGAGCGTGTGCTGAAAATGTTAGAAAGGGTGTTGGAGCGCACGACCCTACCTGCTTCAGAACCACGTCCCCGAACATCACAGTGGTATAGATCCCCTTCATGTGAGGTCTGTGGAGACAGATCTCACTCGACTCGCTCCCACTGTATGAGAGAAAAAAGATGTCTCGCTTGCTTAGAAATAGGACATCAACGTAGGGAGTGTCGCAATGTTGCTGGCCGAGCTGTGGCCCAGTCTGGTGACGATCAGGGAAACTAGATCACTCACATTGGGGAGGGGGCAATGTGAGTGTTGAAAGTCAGCCTCTCATCAGTGAAGACGATCCAATGGTCATCTACAGCAACCATTGTCAGGTTGAGTCAAGTGGCAGTATCATTTTGTTCCAGGACATTGCAAAGCTGGAAAAAGCTGACAGTTTGTTTTATACCGATGTGTTGGTGAATGATATGGTCACTTGCCAAGGCCTGTTAGACATTGGTTCTATGGCATGTACTATTAATGAGGAAACTGAGCGCAAGTTGTTGGATGCATGCGGGACCCTTGAGTCTGAGCAGCCCCGTGCCGATGTTTTGCTTGTCGGTTGTGGTGGTGTTCGGGTCAAACCCAAGTGCATCCACCAGCTAAAGATGTGTGTGTATGGACATTTGGTTATCGTGCCTACCTTGGTTGTACCGGGACAAAAAGACCAGTTAATTGTTGGTACTAACGTGATCAAGTATGTTCTCAGCCAGCTTAAGCAGTCCCAAAGCTATTGGCGTGTCATGAACCAGCCAAATTGTACAGGAGAACCAGAGATTCAGCGATTCTTGAGTATGCTGTCTGGGCATAACAGATGGGAAGGTAGTAGTATCCCAACCGTTGTCGGTACCGTAAAGCTCACTCAAGCCGTCACGCTTTTACCTCAGCAAGAGCACCTCGTGTGGGGTAGACTCCCGACAAGCTCCACTATTTCTGTGGGTAGTGCGGTATTGGTTGAACCTTCTAAGGCACAAACTCATAGGAAAGGAGTCCTTGTCGGGCGATCTATAGCCACATTACCTGGTGACAGATGGGTGCCAGTTAAGGTGATTAATCCATCCAGTAAGCCGATCACTTTGAGACGAAATGCTAAAATAGCCGATGTATCTCCTGTTTTGGCGGTCGAAGACCTGGATGTTCAACCCGAGCATGGTCACGGAGAGAGTGTGAGTGTGCAGAGCCAGTCTGTCTCCTCTAGTGAAGACATGGCTGGTTCTCCTTCTGATTTTCAAGACGCACTGCAGAAGCTCGGCCTTAGTGATCTTGATATCGAGTCTTGCGAGGTGACTCCACACTGGAAAGACCAGCTTCTGCATTTGATTCAGCAATATCAAGATGTGTTTTCTAAACATAAGCTAGATTGTGGTAGCGCTAAAGAGTTTGTCCACAGGATTCACCTGTCTGATAACCGCCCGTTCAGACTTCCATACTGGCGCGTTCCTCCGGCTCAGTATCAGAAGCTGAGAAAAGTGCTATCGGAGATGGAAGAGCAAGAAATTATTCGAAAGTCTTGTAGTGAGTGGGCGTCACCGCTGGTTCTGGTGTGGAAGAAAAGTGGTGATCTTCGTGTTTGTGTTGATTATCGCTGGCTTAATGCCAGGACCATCAAAGACGCTCACCCCTTACCGCATCAAACAGACTGCTTAGCGGCTTTGGGCGGAAACGTGATCTTTAGCGCGATGGATCTCACTTCCGGCTTTTATAATATCGCAATAGCGGAGGAAGACAAAAATCGTTCGGCCTTCACAACACCGATGAGTCTTTACGAGTTTAATCGCTTACCGCAAGGGTTGTGCAATAGCCCCGCTAGCTTCATGCGCCTGAAGACAAATATCTTTGGTGATCAAAATTTCTTGACATTGCTCTGCTATCTGGATGACCTGCTTGTATACGCGCCAGATGAGGGTGAGGCAATCAAGAGACTCGATATGGTGTTCAGTAGGCTCAGAGAGCACGGGTTAAAGTTAGCCCCTAAAAATGCCATTTCCTCCGGCGGTGTGTGCGGTTTTTGGGGCACATTATTGACGGTTCAGGAGTAGCGACCGACCCAGATAAGGTTAGCGTTATAGGAGAAGTGACAGAGGCTGATTTGATGATGGAGGATGGGGTAACACCATCCCAAAGGAAGATTAAATCACTCCTTGGAATGGTGTTGTATTACCAGAGGTTCATCCAAAATTGCTCCACCATCACGAAACCCCTGTTTTCTTTGACGGCCGCGCCAAGGGGCAAGAAGCCTCCTGAGAAAGGTGCTGCTGTGTTAAGTTGAGTTGAGTTCTGGTGACTGGAAAGAGGAGCACAGTAGGGCCTTCCAGCAGCTAAAAGCCGCTCTGATAAATTCCGTGGTTCTAACACATCCAGATTTTAGTCGCCCATTTATTTTGTCCACTGACGCGTCCATGTGGCCGATGCTTTAAGTCGTCAACCATTTGTCCATAACCGGGTCAGTCAGAGGCTGTTGAATGAGCCTAATGGTGCATTGCTTGAGGAAGCGGAGCAGTTCGAGAAAGACAAAGTACAGTTCCATCGTTGTTCCATCCTCTTTAATCACGCAGGTGATGACAGGCGTCCACTATGAAGCAGGGCACCAGGGCCAAGGTAGAACTATGCACCTGGCAAGACAAAGGTTTTTTTGGGTTGGGTTGGAACGCGACGTTCGTAGGTACGTTAAGTGTTGCAAGCGCTGTGTTGTCAGTAAGACGCTCGAACCTGAAGGCAGAGAGCGTTAAAACGTCAAGCCCAATGGAGCTAGTATGTATCGATTTTTGGACTGCGGAAAGCTCCAAAGGCCGTAATTTGGACGTGTTGGTCGTAACTGATCATTTTTCCCGTATGGCACATGCCTTTCCATGTCGTGACCAGTCAGCAAAGCAGGTAGCCCGACAGTTGTGGGACCGATATTTTTGTGTGTACGGCTTCCCTGATAGGATCCACTCGGATCAGGGGGCAAACTTTGAGAGCCAACTGATCCGAGAATTGCTGCAGGTTGCCGGAGTAAAAAAGTCCCGAACAACTGCTTACCATCCGATGGGCAATGGCCATGTTGAACGGTTCAATAGAACCTTGGGCAACATGGTCAGAGCACTGCCGCCAAGGTCAAAAGAAAAGTGGTCACAGTTGCTTCAGACACTAACGTTCGCATACAATTGTACAGCGCACGAGTCCACTGGCTACGCTCCATTCTATTTAATGTTTGGTAGGATCCCGAAGCTACCCGTGGATGTGATGTTTAGCAATGTTGAGAGAGACTGTGATGTTGTTGATTACGACAAATATGTGAAAAGGTTACAAGATGACTTGAAAGAGGCTCTGACTGTCGCTCAGAGGAACATTGATGCCAGTCAGCAACGTCAGACAGAGTTCTACAACCGAAAGACGAAGGGCTGTAACATTGAGTTGGGTGATCAAGTTCTCCTGGCCAACAAAGGTGAACGTGGGAAGAGAAAATTAGCAGACAGGTGGGAGTCCACGCCCTATAGCAGTGTTTCCCAACCCTGTTCCTCGCGGCACACCAACACTGCGCGTATTCTTTGTCTCCCTAATCAAACACACCTGATTCAACTCATTAGCTTATAATCACATGGGTTAATGAGCTGATGAGTTGAATCAGGTGTGTTTGATTAGGGAGACAAAGAATACACGCAGTGTTGGTGTGCCGCGAGGAACAGGGTTGGGAAACACTGCCCTATAGGGTAGTAGCGCTGAACCCCCAGTGCCATATTTATCGCATACGTAACACCAAACCAGGTCAGGAGAAAATTGTTCATCGCAATTTGTTGTTGCAAGCGAATTTCCTGCCACTTGAGTTGGGAGGACCTGACTTATCTGAGGACAGTGGTGGATCTGTTCTCAGCAGTAGGAGTATGTCCGTGAATGATGTTGTTAGTCGCACATCATGTTCTTTGTCTGAGCGTGTTGCCAGTTGGGTGGAACAGACTGCAGCTTCTGAGGATTCTCAGCAGAGGTTGTCCTGCAGATCTGATAGCATTGTATCGGTGGACGTAGTCCCTGGGTCAATGGGACCGAAGCAACTGCCATCAAAGGATGATTCTGTCAGGGAGAACAGCAATGTGAACAGTCCAGATGAGGGATTGATTTGTGATTCTCGCAGTTCGCTTTCTGAGGCGGTTCTTCATGGTGACCGTTGTGTTTCACCTGCTAGAGTTGTTGAGCCACCTCCTGGCCAAGAGGAAAACAAAGTTCGGACCAGAGTGGGTAGAATGGTGAAACCTGTCAACAGATTGATAGAGAATATGACTCAGTCTGTCAGAACACTGAATCCAGTTGGTGGGTTTGTAAGGTCTTTATTGAAATAAGAATTTATTGAATCAGAACATCGCATTGTAATACAGTATTGTTTTCTTTTAAGTTGTAAGGTTAAGCCTCTAATGCACTGACTGTGCAATACAGCACAGTTGTCGTTCCAGATCTGATATGAAGTTTCATTTGACATGAATGGTGTTTAAGACACCTTTTGCGGGTGATTACGCTGGGCCTGATCAACCTGCTGTACTCACCTTCCCTGTGAGTGGGAAACATTTTGTTGCACCAGCCTCTGGATAACAGTTGGTCTAATAGTGCCAGTGTATATTATCCCTGTATAAGTCAAAATTTGTGAAGTTCAGGGGGGAGAATGTAGCTGGTGTGAATTATTCTTTGATTCATTTTTTTTATATTGTATTATTTTCTTTAAATTACTGTTTATTCTAAGTTTTCTACTCTTGTAATTAGAATGGATTGATGAACCTCACGAAATTTTGTTTGTATTATTGTTCACGTTAAAGTTGAGGAACCTTTCTCTCGGGTATTTGTTTGGGGTGGGAGCGTCATCGGTGGAACATCCCTGGGGTTTCCCCTTGTATGGCATGAGATTGCGTCAGTCTATTTGCGCAAGGCTGATGAGCGCATGCACTTCGCTACTCTCGTGAATATTCTCTGGTATGCTTTTGTTTGTTGTTTAAATGCATATTTTTGTGATCAGTAAGTGTGATTTAAGTGATAGCAACATTTGATGGTGTTGGTAGTGATGAAGTGTTAAATCGTAATAGGATTTTTTACGAGATTCATCGTGGTGCTTACTAATTGTCATGTCACGCTTAGTGTCTACACGAGAGAGTGAGAACGAAGCCATTACCCCAGGTTATCCACTGATGATCTGTCTGTTTACAGGTATGTTAATTAGTTTTGTTTATTAGGTATATTGGTAATTTTTCAGGCAAATTGACGGATCAGACCTGTTTGCCCAATAGTATAAGGACATCTGACAAATTAGTTTGTCCGTCAAGAACTAGGGGAAAAAAATTTGAAGACTGCGAAATAACCTTTACCATAATGTAAGTAGGCTACATTAAAAACCTTACTCTTTAACTTACCAGTTAAGTTGAGCTTTCTCATATTTTTTTCTATTGATTTGGGTGGGTTTGTCCCATCCCCAATGTCAATTCTCTTTCTTTTACGGCCCTGACGAGAACATCGATCTCCTCGGCTGTGAACCGATTCTGAAGCGCGCCTGGTAAATGCGCCATAATAATAACAATCCGCCATGCAACATGCGCACCTGCTCTTAAAGGGTATGTTGGATGACGCTCTGATTGGTTTATTTCACGTTACGCCCAAACCACACCTATGAATAATGAAGCTACTTCAGACCAACCTCTTTTAGATTTGCGCCAGGCGCAAGAGGCATTTATCCCGCCGGGAAAATAGCAACAGCGCCGGGATCTGCCCACAAAGTTACTTGCGCTTTGCGCTTTGACACTTGCGTTTCAGATCGTGCGTTGGGTGCAAGATAGGGCCCAAGAACTTTCAGAGTTATTATATTTATTTTCAAGCATTTCTTTTTTTTATTATGAGATTGCGTCAGTCTATTTGCGCAAGGCTAATGAGCGCATGCACTTCGCTACTCTCGTGAATATTCTCTGTGTCTACACGAGAGGGTGAGAACGAAGCCATTACCCCAGGTTATCCACTGATGATCTGTCTGTTTACAGCATGTGTGCCCAACCCTGCTCCTGGCGATCGACTGTCCTGCACAGTTCATCTCCAACCCTAATCAAACACACCTGAAGGTCTTCAATTAAGGTCGTAACAACCAATTAAGGTCTTCAGGGTTACTTGAAAATTAAAGGCAGGTGTGTTTGATCAGGGTTAGAGATAAACTGTGCAGGACAGTCGATCGCCAGGAGCAGGGTTGGGCACACCTGGTTTACAGAATAAAACATTGGATCTCATCGTTGAGTGGTCGTGTGGTCCTTGTGTTACGTCTAGGCTACGTCTCACCACACCGGCACGCAGTTTGCGCGTCTAAATGGCAAAGTTCATCGCAAAGTTTTTTTTGTTAAGGTTTTGTTTACTGTGTGCGATTTATTTAAAACAAAGCACGTTCATTGCAACGTTTTTTTTTTTTCGTTTTTTTTTTGTTAAGGATTCATTTAATGGAAGTCACATTCACTTCTAGTTGTCTTGCTGTTCATTTTAAATAAACGTAGAGCGAGTTGTCATATAACAGGTGTATAACAGACGAACAGTTATTCAACCGAACGTCTAGCTCAGGTGTGCCCAACCCTGCTCCTGGCGATCGACTGTCCTGCACAGTTCATCTCCAACCCTAATCAAACACACCTGAAGGTCTTCAATTAAGGTCTTAACAACCAATTAAGGTCTTCAGGATTACTTGAAAATTAAAGGCAGGTGTGTTTGATCAGGGTTAGAGATAAACTGTGCAGGACAGTCGATCGCCAGGAGCAGGGTTGGGCACACCTGGTCTAGCTGCTATCTTAAAAAAAAAAAAAAAAAGGTTAGACTATCAGTCGACTCCGGCAAAATCTAACAAATCAGATTCGACTATGAAAATCCTTAGTCGAAAACAGCCCTAATAGGTACTCAGTTTGTAATAACACAATAACCATAACGCGTTGTTCATTATAAACGTGGGAATTATATTGAGAACATCCTACATAGAAAACATGCCGTAATGTACCCTGAGTGTAAACATTAGCCGCATTCATCGTGAACCGTGCAAGCGATTTGCATAAATTAATATAAAGGTTAATACAATTTTACACTCACTTCTTCTGGAGGTGCAGCAGGGACAGGAATATTTGGTACTGATTATTTTTTCAGGAGCAGCTTCTTTTGCAAAACCAGCATTATACTGATCCTCGTTTATAAAGCAGTGTGGTGAGAAAAGTTTTGTGAATCGCGCAAACATTAAAGCATTGACGTTGCTCGTGGGGAATATTCCCTTCGACAACAAACTCAGCCACTGTGTCTTCAGCGGTTCGGGTTTAGGAACATCAAAATGACTGTTGTGTTCGTTATTACACCCAAGAACAGAACACCACAATCGCTTAGACTCCATTCTGCTCCAGTGTATCAACAATGACTATGATGACAGCTCGCTCAGGGCGGGTCTGTGTTGAAACACTGCTGTCAATCAACAATCGTGGGAGGGGCGTCCAACCGTTTGACGTCACACGGTCGAACGGCTCGATTTGAGACTGGGAAAAACATATAAGGAGATTAAAACAAAAACACTAGATAGATTTTTATCATTATATGATGGTTGTGTACAGGCACTGCCAACACACATTTCAGTACAATCAACTTGAAAAAGTGCATGTACCATTATATGACCCCTTTAAAACTTAAAACTTAAACATTAAGTTTAAGGCACTCTTTTCCATTCTGATCGAATTTTTAAAAGCACAAACACATTCCTTAATTTAGCTAACAGCAGTTTTAAAGCCTTGTTTTTGGCCAGTAGGTGAGGTCCATAGAAAAAATAAATACATGCGCCTATATGTCTATGGGATTGTCAGTCTGCAGGTTTCGATAAACCGTTATTGAATCAAAGGTAAGGTAAGGCTGATAAGGTAATAAAGATTTTTTAGAGAAATTTATAATGTTTTAAATATATATATATATATATATATACATACATACATAAACAGAGAATATACATATACAGAGAATATACTCACAGAGAATATACTCTGCGCATGCGCGTGCGGTCTGTGTTTGTGTTTGGAGCTCCGTCGATTTGATTCATTAATCCTTGATTTTCTTCTTTACCACTCAATTATAAACAGGCACTTTCTATTTTTATATCATGTGAACTTATCCTCGATACTATTCCTTATAAAAAACAATCGGATTGCTTTGATATCGCTACTTAGATCCAACTTTCCGAATCTCGGCTACTAGCCTTTAGCCCGCTAGCATTTCACGCGTGGCCTCGAGCGTCTCATTTTAGACCCGTTTCTCTGAAAGCTTCTCTGAAAGTACAGACACACGTTGATTGTGCTTAGAGCCTGCATCAACGGGGCATAAGCACATGCGCGTGCGGTCTGTGTTTGTGTTTGGAGCTCCATCGAATTGATTCATTAATCCTTGAATTTCTTCTTTACCACTCAATTGTAAACAGGCACTTTCTATTTTTATATCATGTGAACTTATCCTCGATACTATTCCTTATAAAAAAAAAAAAAAACAACAATCGGATTGCTTTACTGTTTACTATTACTACTAATTTACTGTTCATCTGTTAAAATGGCGAACATATCGGATGTGTGTCTAACGTTACCTCTGAGTGCAGGTGAGGACACATTCGAGCTGATTTCGGTACGATTGGAGCTGGAGTCGGTGGAGAAGCAGATTCGTGTTCTGCTGGAGAAGCAAGCCGAGCTGCGAGATCGGCGATCAGCCCTTGAAACATCACGCGCCGATGCTCACAAGTCAGTGGTTAGTAACTTTGTGACTTTGACTCCGACTTCATCTACTCCGTGCGTTTCTCTGCCCAGGAGGACGCGATCATCTCTGCCTTCAATCACTCCTGCACCCTGGGTCACGACACGAGCCAGGACCAGAGCAAGAACCTCTCCCCCCCTCCCGGTCTTCGAGATCTCCACCCGGAACCGCTTCTCCCCTCTTCGCGAGTAGGAACGCGACGACGCCGTGATCATCGGCACTTCCATGGTCCGCCATGTCCGTGCTACCTCGGGTAAAGGTAAGGTGCGCACTCACTGCTTTCCTGGTGCTCGTGTTCTTGATGTCGCTGCGCAGGTTCCCGAGATCCTGAACGGTGACGAGCGCGTCGGAGCTGTCGTGCTGCACGCGGGGACGAATGACATCAGGCTGCGGCAGACGGAGGTTCTGAAGAAGGACTACAGGAGCCTGATCGAGACGGTACGCAGCACATCGCCTAGAGCAACGATCGTCGTGTCTGGACCGCTTCCCACGTACCGACTTGGACAAGAAAGGTTTAGTAGATTATTTGCTTTAAATGAATGGTTAATGTCATGGTGTAATGAACAGAAACTGCTCTTTGTAAATAATTGGAATCTGTTTTGGGAGCGACCTAGGCTCTTCCGTCCTGATGGTCTGCACCCCAGCAGAGTCGGAGCGGCTGTTCTGTCGGACAACATCTCCAAGACGCTACACACCATCTGACTAGTAAGTCAAAGTCCAAATCATAGTCTTTGCTGTCCCAACTTAATTGATATAAGCACCAATGTAGAACATTATATAGAAACTGTGTCTATTCCTCGCTTAGTGAAGCCAAACAACAAATCTACTGTAAGATCTAGCAAGAATATTATTGTAATTAAACCAGAAAATCTAAATATCAGTGAACAAAAACAATTTCTAAAGCTAGGTCTTCTAAACATTAGATCGCTCACACCTAAGGCGGTTATTGTAAATGAAATGGTCACAGATAATAATTTCGATGTTCTGTGCCTTACTGAAACCTGGCTTAAACCAAATGATTATTTCGGTCTAAATGAGTCTACTCCACCAGGATACTGTTATAAGCATGAGCCCCGTCTGATCGGTCGTGGCGGCGGTGTTGCAACAATCTATAGAGATATTCTTAATGTTACTCAGAAAACTTGTCATAGGTTTAATTCGTTTGAAGTACTTGTGCTAAATGTTACGCTCTTAGATGTAAGAAAGAAATCCTTATTATCTCTAGCCTTGGCTACCGTATATAGACCTCCAGGGCCATATACTGATTTCCTAAAAGATTTTGCAGACTTTCTCTCAGACCTATTGGTCAATGTCGATAAAGCAATAATTATTGGCGACTTTAACATACACGTAGATAATACAAATGATGCGTTAGGGGCTGCGTTTACAGATCTATTAAACTCTTTTGGGGTGAAGCAAAACGTCAGTGGTCCCACTCATCGTCTAAATCATACACTAGATTTAATTATTTCATATGGAACCGATCCAACCGATATAGATATTATACCGCAAAGTGACGATCTCACTGATCATTACTTGGTAACTTGCATAATACGCACTGCTGAAATTTGTCATGTTGCACCACGTTATAGTCCAGGCAGAACAATCCTTCCAACCACTATAGATAGATTCTCAAATAGCTTACCTGATCTATCTCAGCTGCTCAGTAAACCCAAACAAACAGATGAACTAGAGGAAATGACTAGCAGTATGAGCAACATTTTCTCTAGTACACTAGATATTGTTGCACCAATTAGATTAAAAAAGGTTAGAGAGAAAACTAAAACACCATGGTACAACAGTGTTACGCATGCTATCAAGAGAGAAACTCGTAACTTAGAGCGTAAATGGAAACGAACTAATTTAGAGGTCTTCAGAATCGCGTGGAAAGACAGTATGTCACCTTATAAAAGGGCTCTAAAATCAGCCAGGGCTGAGCATATCCGCAAACTAATTGAAAATAACCAAAATATTCCAAGGTTTTTATTTAACACCGTGGCTAGACTAACAAATAATCAGACATCTCCAGAGCAAAATATTCCGTTACAATATAGTAGTAATGATTTTATGAATTACTTCAATGAGAAAATAGAAAGCATCCGAAACACAATTGTAAATGTACAATCCTCTATGGTGTCTTATGACTCGGCCTCAATTATGGCCCCTCTAGAACAACTACACCTTTACAACTATAGGACAGGAAGAACTAAATAAACTTATCATTGCATCTAAACCAACAACATGTTTATTAGATCCAATACCCACTAAACTACTTAAAGAAGTGTTACCTGTAGTGGAAGAGCCTCTTCTCAATATTATTAACTCGTCTTTATTTTTAGGTCACGTTCCAAAAATATTCAAGCTGGCAGTAATAAAACCTCTCATTAAGAAACCGCAATTAGATCCAAATAACCTAGAAATTACAGACCCATCTCAAATCTTCCATTTATGTCTAAAATACTAGAAAAAATTGTGTCCGCTCAATTATACTCTTTCTTGCAAGAAAATGATATCTACGAAAAATTTCAGTCGGGATTCAGACCGCATCATAGCACAGAAACTGCGCTAGTTAAAATTACAAATGATTTACTCTTAGCCTCTGACCAAGGCTGTATCTCAATACTAGTTCTACTTGATCTTAGTGCTGCGTTCGACACTATAGATCATAAAATACTCTTAGATCGACTACAAAACTACACTGGTGTTCAGGGACAGGCATTCAGCTGGTTTAGATCGTACTTATCAGACCGTTACCATTTCGTCTGTTTAAATGGGGAAAAATCAAAGATAACATCAGTAGACTATGGAGTGCCGCAAGGATCTGTCCTAGGCCCTCTGCTATTCTCAATATATATGATGCCACTTGGTAATATTATAAGAAAACATGGAATTAGTTTTCACTGTTATGCTGATGACACTCAATTATATATCTCATCACGACCAGATGAAAACACTAACTTATCTAACTTGACAGAGTGTCTAAAAGATATAAAATGCTGGATGACGTGTAATTTCCTGCTATTAAATTCAGATAAAACGGAGGTATTACTTATTGGTCCAAAAAACCACCCACAAAATCCCTTACAATACAACTTTAATTTAGAAGGATGTCCTGTTACTTTATCCACTACAGTAAAAGACCTGGGTGTTATACTAGACCGCAACTTGACTTTCGAAAATCATATATCGTCTCGGTTACTAATGTAACCCTCGTTCCCCGAAGGAGGGAACGGGAGACGTGACGTCGACGTGACGACGTTAGGGGATCACTTCAGGGAGCCCTATCAACTTCGAGTATCTAAAGAACAAGCCAATGAACGTTGGCGTGCGTGAAACGCGTCACGCGCCCCGCCCCGCAGCGCGGGTATAAACAGGAAGCGGACGCACGCACTCATTGTTTTTCGCTGAGGAGCCGAGATAGAGACGGCCGTACAGCGATGGTCAGCAACTGTGGCAGCGGGACGTCACGTCTCCCGTTCCCTCCTTCGGGGAACGAGGGTTACATTAGTAACCGAGACGTTCCCCTTCAGTCGCTCACGTTCGACGTGACGTCGACGTGACGACGTTAGGGGATCCCATGGCCAGAAGGGCAGTGCAACATATGGAATGTCACTGGGGTGGCTCCAGCCTGAGGAGGGGGAGGCAGCACCAGACAGTGACAGCAGAGCGGACTCTGCCAAGGGAAAGACACGGGCTCACCGTAGGGAGCTGGTCGTGGAAGAATACTCATATGGGATCGCCGCAGGAATCACCACATATGGAACCCAGCCTAGCACAAGTTACACAGGCATACGAGCACTAGGCCTGGCGTCGGACGCTCCGCAACGTCCGACTGCCGGAGGGGTGCGGAGGAACTCACAGGGTTCGCCAGAGTGGGGAACTCGACTGGAGCAAAAAAGCGCACGTATCCGCTCCATGTGGAGGGGAGTGGCGCAGCAAGCCGACACAAGAGCGGAAACTTCGGTGTTACCGGCTGGTTGAAGCGAGCACACAGGAAGAAACCGGCTCAACACGTAGGCTATAAAATCTAGCGAACGTGTTAGGTGTCACCCAGCCCGCAGCTCTACAGATGTCTGTCAGCGAGGCGCCGTGTGCCAGCGCCCAAGAAGAAGCGACACCCCTAGTGGAGTGGGCTCTCAACCCGGGCGGGCAAGGCACGCCTTGGGCTTCGTAAGCCAAGGCGATGGCATCCACTATCCAGTGGGCCATCCTCTGCTTGGAGACAGCCTTTCCCTTCTGCTGGCCTCCGTAACAGACGAAGAGCTGATCTGAGGTCCTGAGGCTTTGCGTTCTGTCCACGTACAGACGCAGAGCGCGGACGGGACAGAGAAAAGCCAGGGCTGGGTCTGCCTCCTCCGAAGGCAGCGCTTGCAGGTTCACCACCTGGTCCCGGAAGGGAGTGGTAGGAACCTTGGGCACGTATCCGGGCCGGGGTCTCAGGATCACGTGAGAGTTAGCCGGGCCGAATTCTAGGCACGATTCGTCGACCGAAAATGCACGCAGGTCCCCTACCCTCTTGATGGAGGCCAATGCAACCAGGAGTACTGTTTTACAAGACAGAACTTTTAACTCAGCTGACTGCAAAGGCTCAAAGGGTGGTCTCTGAAGTGCCGAAAGGACCAGAGACAAGTCCCAAGAGGGTATAGAGAGTGGGCGAGGAGGATTAAGTCTCCTTGCTCCCCTCAGGAACCTGACGATCAGGTCATGCTTTCCCAACGACTTACCATCAACTGCATCGTGATGTGCGGCAATGGCAGCAACATACACTTTAAGGGTGGAGGGAGACAGCCTTCGCTCCAACCCATCCTGCAGGAAGGAAAGCACGGCTCTGATCGAGCAAGTTCGGGGGTTCTCCTGGTGAGAAGAACACCATTCAACGAATAGGTTCCACTTCAATGCATAGAGGCGCCTCGTAGAGGGGGCTCTGGCTGAAGTGATGGTGTCAACTACCGCTGGGGGTAGGTCACCTAGAACCTCCGCGTCCCGTCCAGGGACCAGACATGGAGTTTCCAAAGGTCCGGACGCGGGTGCCACAGGGTGCCCCGTCTCTGAGAGAGCAGGTCCTTTCTCAGAGGAATGGGCCAGGGAGGGGCTGTCGCGAGGAGCACTAGTTCGGGGAACCAGGTCCGGTTGGGCCAATACGGGGCAACTAACACGACCTGCTCCTCGTCCTCCCTGACTTTGCACAAAGTCTGTGCAAGAAGGCTCACTGGGGGAAACGCATACTTGCGTAGGCCCGGGGGCCAGCTGTGTGCCAGGGCATCCGTGCCGAGGGTCCCCTCGGTCAGGGAATAGAACAACTGGCAGTGAGACGTGTCCGGGGCGGCAAACAGATCTACCTGTGCGGTCCCGAAGCGCCTGAAAATCAGCTGGACCACCTGGGGATGGAGTCGCCATTCTCCCGGTAGCACCTGCTGCCGTGAGAGCTCGTCGGCTGCACAGTTGAGCAGGCCAGGAATATAAATGGCACGAAGCGACCTCAGATGCTTCTGACTCCAAAGGAGGAGATGGCGGGCGAGTTGTGACATGCGGCGGGAGCGTAAACCACCCTGACGGTTGATGTACGCAACGGTCGCAGTGCTGTCCGTACGGACCAGTACATGCTTGCCACGAAGCGGCGTTTTGAAGCGGCCCAATGCAAGATGTACTGCTAACAACTCGAGGCAATTGATGTGCCAATGCAGTTGAGGCCCCGTCCACAGACCTGAAGCTGCATGCCCGTTGTACGTGGCCCCCCAGCCGGTGGCAGAGGCGTCCGTGGTGACCACAGAGTGCCTGGACACTTGTTCTAGGGGAACACCTGCCCGCAGGAACGAAGGGTCTGACCACAAGCTGAGAGTTTGGCGACAGTGCGGAGTCACTTGGACCCGGCACGAGCCGCTCTGCCACGCCCATCTCGGGACTCGATCGTGGAGCCAGTGTTGGAGCGGTCTCATATGAAGCAATCCGAGCGGCGTTACCGCGGCTGCAGATGCCATATGCCCCAGGAGCCTCTGAAACAGTTTCAGTGGAGCCGCTGTTCTGCGCCTGAGCGTGCTCACGCAGTTCAACACTGACTGGACGCGGGCCTCGGTGAGGCGCGCTGTCATGTTGATCGAGTCCAACTCCATACCGAGAAAAGAGATCCTCTGCCCGGGGGTGAGTTTGCTCTTTTCCCAGTTGACCCGAAGCCCTAGGTGGCTGAGGTGACTGAGCACCATGTCCCTGTGTTCGCACAACTGCTCTCTCGACTGGGCGAGAATAAGCCAGTCGTCGAGGTAGTTGAGAATGCGAACACCACGCTCGCACATGGGAGCAATGGCTGCCTCCGCGACTTTCGTGAAGACACGGGGCGACAGGGCCAGCCCGAAGGGTAAGACCTTGTACTGATATGCCCGTCCCTCGAACGCAAAGCGAAGAAACGGTCTGTGTCGAGGGAGAATCGAGACATGAAAGTACGCGTCCTTCAGGTCGATCGATGCAAACCAATCTTGGGGACGGATGCACTTGAAAATGCGTTTCTGCGTAAGCATCTTGAACGGCAGCTTGTGAAGGGACCGGTTCAAGACACGAAGATCCAAGATTGGCCGTAACCCACCGCCTTTCTTGGGTACAATGAAGTACGGGCTGAAGAAGCCGGTCTTCATATCGGCTGGAGGGACTGGCTCAATCGCGTCCTTCGCCAGTAGGACTGCGATCTCTGCCCTGAGCACAGGGGCACTGTCCGGCGAAACGCGGGTAAACAGAATGCCCCTGAATACAGGGGGGCGCCGGGCGAACTGAATCGCATAGCTGAGTCTGACAGTACGGATGAGCCAGCGAGACGGGCTGGGAAGCGCTAGCCAGGCTCCCAGACACCGCGCAAGCGGAATCAACGGCACCACAGACGTACCCGGGGTGGGGCAGCGCGGCGGAACGCAGGGACCCGACTCGGACGGCACAGCGGCCCGGAGTGGGGTCTGAATGTGTGGTGCAACACGTACCTGCTTCCGTCGAAGGGCAGAGTGAGTGTGTGGAGGCGGCAGAGCGTCCGGAACACAGCCACTGCTGCTCGCTGGCGATGAGAGAGGGGCTCGAGGGTGACAAGGCATAGCGTCGTCGACCGTCAAACGCGCTCTCTTGGGACCCAGAGGTTTCAGAAATTGCTCTTTTATTGAATATGTGGGTACCACTGAAGGCAGTGGCGGAAAAGGAACAAAAAGAAACAAAGGATTCTCCACCCGGCCCTCCACCGGGGGAAGGAGCGGTGCCTTCACCGTCTCCTGGAGAGCAACTTGATCCACCTCTGGGTCGCCCGTCTCAGGGTCGTTTGCACCTGCGCTTACCACCTGGTTTGGTAGCGGCCTGGACGGGCGTGGCCGACTTCCTGCGGCCTGCTCCACGCTGAGGCCTGGATGGTGGCTGCTGCTGCTGAGGCTTAGCGGGAGCGGAGGACGCCGCAGGAGGACGGCCTCGGCGACGAGCGGACGGAGGGTCTGCGGCCGGCGGACGGGAGGAAGCAGCGGGGGTCCGCCGGGGCAGGATGTGTCGGATAGCCTCCGTCTGCTTCTGGGCGGCCGAGAACTGTTGGGCGAAGCTCTCGACCGCATCGCCGAATAACCCAACCTGGAAGAGAGGGGCATCCAGGAACCGATATTTATCGGTGTCCCTCATGTCCGCCAGGTTGAGCCAAAGGTGGCGCTCCTGGACCACCAAGGTGGACATCGCCTGACCAACGGAACGCGCGGTTTCCTTCGTCGCCCGGAGGGCGAGGTCAGTAGCCACGCGGAGCTCCCGGAGGAGCTCTGGGTCAGAACCACCCTCGTTCATGTCCATGAGCGCCTGGGCCTGGTGGACCTGCAAGAGCGCCATGGCATGGAGGGCGGAAGCAGCCTGTCCACAGGCCTTATAAGCCTTCGCCGTGAGACCGGACGAAAACTTACAGGCCTTGGACGGGAGGCGCGGATTACCCCGCCAGGAGGAGGCGGACGCCGGACACAGTTGCATCGCGACAGCCCGCTCCACCGGGGGGATATCCACATACCCCTTAGCTGCCCCGCCGTCGAGGGTGGCGAGGGGGGAGGAGCTACTAGAACGGATTCGGGCACTATACGGTGCCTTCCACGTCCTAGAAAGCTCCTCATGCACCTCCGGAAAGAAAGGTACCGGGGCGGCGCACTGAGAACCAGCACGGCCCGCCCCGAGAAACCAATCGTCCAACCGAGAAGGTTCGGGACGTGGCGGAGGATTCCACACAAGCCCGACCTTCTCGGCGGCCCGGGAAAGCATAGCCGCCCACTCTGGATCCGGCTCGGACAACGCTACACACCCAGACGGGGGCAACGCAGCCGAGTCGTCATCTCCAGAGGAGTGAAGCTCCCCCTCCGATGCTGCGATCGACATCTGATCGTCAGCTGGCGCCCCAAAGGAAACGACCGGCCGTTCAGGAGAAGGACTGAGTCGATCGCAAAGGGGCGCGGATGGCAACAGCGCATGAGAGGCGTGAGGGGCCCGCGGAGATTGCCTCGACGGGGAAGCCCTCACGGTAATCCTCAGATCACCCTGGTCATGCGCCGAAGTAGGCCTATTCTGCAGGGCAGAATAAGCACTAGATCGGGGCATAGGCGAGGGGACTGCACCTCCCGTGAGGTAAGCGAGTCTCGATCTAAGCGCTGCCATAGTCATATTTCCGCAATGGGAACATGAACTATTCACAAAAGCTGCTTCAGCGTGTTGAATGCCCAAACACGAGAGGCAACTCTTGTGGCCATCTGCTGGCGCCAGGGAACGACCGCATCCAGAAACGCACAAGCGGAATGACATCCTGAAAAGGACGCAGGGTCACGCTTGTGTTGCTCTTTTAGTAAAATAACAAACAGAGGAAAAAAATAGACTCTTTAGTGCTGAAGCACCCAGGGGTAGCCGCGGTGTAATCGGGTACACTCTCAGATGAGGAACGCCCACGAGACCGACACACACACACACATAAACAGTGCCGTGAAAACGGCAGTTGTGGTAAAAGATGCTCGCGGCCACCACTGATCGCGCCGTCACACCAGCACTGCAGCAGAGTTCTCTTCTCCCTCTAGTTGTCGATAGATACAACGTTTCAAACAAACAAAGCTCGGCTCCGAAGCGAAAGACAATGAGTGCGTGCGTCCGCTTCCTGTTTATACCCGCGCTGCGGGGCGGGGCGCGTGACGCGTTTCACGCACGCCAACGTTCATTGGCTTGTTCTTTAGATACTCGAAGTTGATAGGGCTCCCTGAAGTGATCCCCTAACGTCGTCACGTCGACGTCACGTCGAACGTGAGCGACTGAAGGGGAACATATGTTACTAGAACAGCCTTTTTCCACCTTAGAAACATTGCTAAGCTACGTAACATGCTATCTGTTTCAGATGCAGAAAAGTTAGTTCATGCATTCATGACCTCGAGACTAGATTACTGTAATGCTTTATTAGCTGGTTGTCCTGCATCCTCAATAAACAAGCTACAGTTAGTGCAAAATGCAGCCGCTAGAGTTCTTACTAGATCAAGAAAATATGATCATATAACACCAATTTTATCATCTCTACACTGGTTACCTATTAAGTTCCGTATCAATTACAAAGTATTACTATTGACTTATAAAGCTCTAAATGGTTTAGCTCCTGTGTATTTAACAGACCTTCTATCGCCCTACAATCCATCGCGCTCTTTAAGATCACAAAATTCGAGGCTTCTGGTCGTTCCTAGGATATCTAAGTCTACTAAAGGAGGGAGGGCGTTCTCACATTTATCTCCTAAACTCTGGAATAGCCTTCCTGATATTGTTCGAGACTCAGACTCGCTGTCCCAGTTTAAAACTAGATTAAAGACGCATCTCTTTAACCAAGCATTCACTTAATGCTTACCTTTTATACTACTTCTGAATCAGTTCGAATGCATTAATATTATGAACATCAGCTATGCTAATTATTTCCCATCTGTCTTTCTGCTGTTATCTCGGGACGCTAGTCCCGAGGTAAATAGCGTTCGTCAGCTCCAGTTTGTATCCAGCCTCTCACGAAGACTTCAGATGCCCCAACACCTGTGGAGAGACGACTAAACGCCGGTGGAGAGACGACTAAACGCCTGTGGAGAGACGACTCGACGCCTGTGAAGAGACGACTAAACACCGGCGATATGTTATGCCTAAATTTATACATGATTAACTAACTGTATTTTTCTTTGTACATTTCTGAAATGCACTTTCTGTAAAGCTGCTTTGAGACAATGTGTATTGTGAAAAGCGCTATACAAATAAACTTGAATTGAAAAAACTTGAATTGAACAATGTGTATTGTGAAAAGCGCTATACAAATAAACTTGAATTGAATTGAATTGAATTGAAATAAACATATATGCAATAACTACATTATAATGATGCCCCTCTGGACTGTTAAGCACACCCTTAGCACCCCAAGAAAAAAATCCTGGAGCCATTATTAAGATATTTCATTATTAAACACTGACTACAAACACACCCCAAACAGAGGCATTTTAGCACTGTCAGCAGCACTGAGCTGAGTTTTTCTACTGTAGTGGATATTCACCGTAACAGCAATACTACTCAACCAGACTGACGAGCAAGTGAGAGGAAGTGGCCGTGCTGTAAAGCATCTCTAAAAAGACAATAGTTTCATTATTCAGCTCAAGTTAGTTCAGTGTTGATTCATTTATTCAATACCTGTAAGGAACAACACATAGCCCGGTGTAGAAAGAACACATTTCACCTTTAAGCATCAAGTTTAAGTTTCTGACCTTGTGACTGATGCATTGACAAACCAGACGCTCATTTCCAGCAAAGGGTGCAGACACCGTGAATGACATCATCAGTGTGGTCTTAGAAAAAACAAACAAACACAGAATATACATTTATTAAACTACAGTTTACTGACATATATGCATCAACAAGCTGCACCTGAACAATATAATAATTGAATAATGCTTTTTGATTTTTGGGAAATTATTAATTTAAATGAGATTTTTGCTTTTTCTGAATAAAATGTGAGTGATGTTTTTCTGTGCAAAATGGGTGCGTAATCTCTGTTTGATTACGCACCAGTGCGGTTTTAATAAATTATTAGGGAGTTTGAGCGTGGATGTCTCTTGGAAGAAGTTAGCGCAGGTGGGGCGAGCGATGGCTCAGGTGGGTTAAGTTGAACCTGGTCCTTTTAGCTCTGCGCTACGGGAACCGAGTGTGGAGACAGATATACACCAGCCTGAAGGCGATGACTTTCCCCTGGAGCAGTCTCGAGATGAGATGGTTAAAAATAGTTTGAACCATCGACGGTCAGCTTCTTCAATCAAACCGACCGCTCACCTATCCTTATTTTGCTAATAAAAAAGATAGGTTGTACCGAGTGACCCAGGACACATTTGTAAATGGATATGGATAATTTTCCAGGTGCCTCATTGTAATCTGATGGTGGGACATTCAGGACAGGTGTCAACACTGAATCGGCTCATGGACGGATTTTTCTGATCGGGCATTTAAGAGCATTTGTCTTGAATGGTGAATCCACCGGCCACTCCAAAAAAGCCAGTGCTTGATGTCCTTAGGGAGGCTTTGAGAGGACAGACCTTCATATAGTAAAAAGGACATTCAGTATGTCCTGGACCTCTGAGCAAAACTACACACCTTGGGACAGCTATATATGGAAAAGTTAAAGTTCTTGTAATACTCCCTTTGTCTAGCTCTAAATTCACAGCTCACTGATGTGGCCAGGTTGCAAACGAAATTTGAAGACGTGTTCTCGCCCCTGCCTGGTCGAACAAACCTTATTCAGCACCGTATCGATTACCTGAACATAAGAAAAAGATAGTTCAGGATGAATTAAAGGCCATGTTTGAGATGGGGTAATAAAAGAGTCCCACAGAAACTGGGCGAGCCTGATAGTTTTAGTACCACAAACGGATGGCTCGGTCAGTTTCTGAGTGGACTATCGCAAATTTAAGGATGCATGGAAATTCGTATTTTGAATATATCCAATATCGCGCATTGAAGAATTGCTTGATCAGTTAGGTGCAGCTCTCTTTTTATGCTGGATTTACCAAAAGGATATTGGTAGATCCCCTTTCAGCCTTCACCACACCGTTTGGATTACACCAACTTGTGATCCTTCCTTTCGGGTTGTTTGGGGCAGCGGCGACGTTCCTGCGTCTCATGGACAGAATCCTCCGGCCACATTCGGCATATGCCGCTGCCTATCTGGTTTATACCATCATTTATAGTAATGATTGGCAGCGGAATATGAAACATCTGAGGGCTGTCCTGAGATCGCTGAGAGCAGCCGGGCTAACAGCCAACCCGAAGAAGTGTGCAATTAGGCATGTGGAGGTAAGGTATCTGGGCTTCCACTTGGGCAGGTGCGTCCCTGAATTAATTAGACTGCAGCCTGCCTGAGACCCAAGACAAAAAAGGAGGAGAGGCTGGCTGGCTGGTTTGTGTCTAATACTTTAGACCTCATCAGCCTGCAGACTGACCTCACTAAAAAGGAAGTGCCAGACCCTGTCCAGTGGACAGGGCTATGGTAACAGGCTTTCTCTCATGTGAAGGCTGCTTTGTGTGGTGGACCACTTTTACACTCTCCTGACTTAAATCTCCCCTTTCTTTTTACAGACATGCGCCAGACTGGTGGCAGTCCTGTCCCAGAAGATGGAGGAAGAGGAGCGGCCGGTGTTGTATCTCAGTCACAAGTTCTCAAGGAGATAGACGGGGTACAGCACCATTGAAAAGGAATGTTTAGATATTCTATTGGGCCGTTCTCACCCTGCGCTATTATATCCTGGGATGGGAAATCACAATCTGTTCGGACCATGCGCCTCTGCAGTGGCTCCACCGCATGAAAGATACCAACACGTGTATCTGGCATTACAGCCCTTTGAATTTAAGGTGGTCCAATGTGGTCCTCCCTGCTAGGGAGGCGTGGTTCAGCAGAGTCTGAAATGGCAGAGCGAGTCAGGAGACAAGCGGTGCATAAGTGGTTCAAGTGCAAAGCAACTATCACCTGTGTCTGATTGAAGTGATTGCCATGGAGAGAATAAAGACCGACAGCTGACAGGCCACAGGGAGAGACCGGTGGCATACCTGTCAACACTCCCGTTTTTCCCGGGTTTCCCCGCCCGGTTTGTTATTTCTCCCGGGAAACTCCCGTAATTTGCATGGCCCTCCTTTATGAATAATCGGACCAATATGTTTGTCTAATGTTGACCAGTTGCCAGAACCGTTTCGGTACGAGGCTTCCGCTTCAGTACACAAACCGAACGATTCCTTTGGCCTTTTTCCCTGCCGACAAAATCCGCGCTGGCGCGACCACCACAACGTTGTGCAACATCAAATGGCAAACGTAATGAAAGCAGAACGAAACTGCGCTACTCATTATATTGTGCATCTCTCTATCAGATCAAACAGCACTGACGTGGGAACCAGAAGAAACATTGTGCCGTGAATGATCTAGTTAAAGGCTTTAAGTCCACAGATCAGCAACATTCACCATGGATTTAATATAGTAACACACTGTAGCCATGAAAGTTTGGCTGGAATAGTGAAATGCTTTCAAGTACTTCACACATCTTTTTCCAGCACTTCAAAACTAAACTATTATCTAAATATTATATATAAATATATGCCTATATTTAAATGTTATTTTTAATGTGATGACCTAAACATTATAACATTATTTGTTCATCCTTCAAGATTACCCCCATTTATAAACCTGAACGTTTCAAGATGTAGGAAAACTGATTGCTGTTTGATTACGCACAAGTGCAGTGTTAATAAAGAGGACCTGAGTTCACCTTAAGCAGACCCTGACTTCTCATTTCAAAAACCTGTTACAAGAAGCAATAGTAATACTAATGCTTTAATTAGCATGACCCAGTAATTTATAAATAAACATAGTAAAAGATGACTTTATGATGGCTTAAATGTTGATGAATTTTGTCTGGTGGTTTACCAACCTTTGCTCTCTGGCGGAATACTGTTGCACCAAGCTTGCATGCTGTGGAAGTGACGCTTGAGTGCTCTGTGTGATTGGACTCACACCACACCTGTCCACCAGACTACATGACAAAGAACAAAGTTTTAATTATGTCACTGGAACTTTATTTCTATTGCATGTTACCAGAACAGGCTCCAGCATCCCCACAACCATATATCGGACAAGCGTTTTTTATAGAATGGATGAATGGATATTACAAGATAAGATTGGAAAAGAGTCATTTCAATATATCGAGAAAAACAGCAGGTAAAAACTGCCAGTGAAACCAGAGGCTCTAAGAGATCCCAGCAATAAACATTTTACTTAAAGGGCATATTGCAGGTTAAAGGACCCAACGAGTCAATGTATAGAAAAACAATGTAGTAACTAGATTGTCTTTAAAATATACTTATAAATACGCTACATAGGCTTCTGGAGTCGTTTTTGTGAGAAAATTTTACTTCCACATCTGAAAAAGGGCATGGCGGGTGTGACGTAACTGGAGGGAGAGCGGTCGATTCAAACCATTCAAACAACAGGAAAACAATGGATCGCAATGACATTCGTATGACGGATGACGGACCACAGCCATACAATTATGAGCCTGCTATGCTGCAGAGAGAGCAGGGACAGCCCAGGATTAATATTGGACAGAACAACGGTCAGAGTAGACACACATTATTGCAAAAGAATTATTATAAAAAAACGTGTGTAGAGTGAGTGTGCGCAGCCGCAGTTTATTGCATCACTTAATCGCGCATCTTTTTGATTAGCCTAGCTATCAGATACTAAGTAAACATTAAAAGAAACAGGTCTATTCAATCTTCCCTGGATGTTTTTTTAACGAAGAAATTAAATAATAGCAATCAGAAGAATGGAAGCAGCAATAAAAAATGAGGACTGTATGCTGTCGGCAAAACATTATAACACTTATGCAATAAAAACTGCACTGCAACAAAAAGGTAAGGCATATGTGTTTTTATATTTAATGCTGTTCACTGTGAGTTTTAATTGATAGTGTAATAGAGTTAATAGTGCATCGTTCATTCTGTTTGGTAAAATGTGAGTTGCATATTGTTCGGTAATGTTGTTGTTCTACATGCACAGAGTAATGGGGAATACTCTAGGTTTGTGAAACGCCGCCACTGAGAATGGCAGGTGTCGTGGTGAGAGACCAGTGTTAGCTTATAGATATAGCCTATAGGCCTACACGTTCACTAACGATATACATTGTGCTCACAATATTGTACAGATTATTACCATCGTATATCAGTTATTAGCAAAGCTATTATTGGTCATCTAGGAGTAATGGAATTTACCAATAACAGCTTTGATCAGGCGCGTATGTCATGCTCATTAATATCCGTCCAGACTAACGTTACGTGATATAACTTAAAGGTGCTCTAAGCGATGTCACGTGTTTTTAAGGCCAAAACATTTTTTGTCACATACAGCAAACATCTCATTATCCGCTAGCTGTCTGTCCCCTGAACACACTGTAAAAAAACGCGGCCTCTGCGGACACCCCAGGCTCCACAAATGGCTACAAAAACAAACTCTAGCGACCCGCTCTAAGAAACATAACAAACTGTTCCAGCCAATAACCGACAAGAATGATTTGGGGGGTTAGTGCGCGGATGAGGAGGAGGGAGGGTCTAGCTAGCCTCCGTTTTGTTTGACAATAGTTCGAACGTCAACAAGAAGTGATGTCACCCAGGATCGCTTAGAGAACCTCTAAAGACAGAGCTATTTTTATTCCTGATACATGTTTTTGTTCCTCCGATCTGGTGTACACACTACACACGATCGCATTAATCGAAGCCGATGCGGAAGAGAAATCCCGTCACACCGCACACAGGCATGAAAGATAGCACCGTCCTTTTTCCTGTTAGGAAACCTGTGGACTCGATGTCCTGACAGGCCGGAGTTTTTGCAACCTCCACAAACACAATAATTTACCATGACGATGATAAATGAAAATACAAAAACTACCACAAACACTGATTCAGGACCGCTCTACTGACTGTTTTAATTCAATGCCACAAGAACAAGAGGTTTTACATATTCACAATATCACATTTACATTAACTGGCAGGAAATAAAAAAATACAAAAAAAGTTTTACATAAAATCCAGTGCTTTCAAAGCATTACATGTTTTCATTACTTTTTTGTTTTTACTTTGTTCCAAAAGATGTACAATGTGAAGTCATTTATAAAATGTGAAAAAAAGCCCAATTCTTTTTATGTATATTGTAGTTTCCTAATAAAACAAATAACTGTATAATATGTTGTTCTTTACATTCCAAATTGTCATTCTGAGTATAAAAAAGCAAATTTACCTGCTCTTACTGAATACAAACCTATCTGCGCTGCTGAGGCTCTCTCCCTCTGGTGACGTAAAATGACGCGATGTTGAAAAAAAAGCGTTTTTTAGCAGTCAAAGAAACGCTCACATTATCTACTAAATTGGTGCCCTTATGTCGTTTTAAAACATTTAAAATCCTGCATTACCTTTTCATATGGTATTTTCATACAAGGTTATATATTAATTTCGATTTTTTTTTTACCTGCAATATGCTCTTTAAAGGTGAAGTATGTAGTTTCTGCGACACTAGTGGCACCTAGCAGAATTACAAAAATAAATCATATTTTCAAACAACCTGGCAAACGCCCCTTTCACGTGTCGTGCCTCCAAACATAACAAAGACAGCTCTTAGAGGTGTTTGTGAAGGTATATCTCAACAGGTAAAAGTAGACTTTCAATAAAAGGTCCAACATATAAGGTATAATTTTAATTGTGTTGCTATGTGTCAAGAGTAAGCAGTTGAGTAGACTTAACACTCTCTAGAGCAAACAAGCGTTTTGCTTACAATAAACCCATCCAACGTATCTGCACCAGGAACATTATTTGACATGATGCGCCACAATTTGAGTTGTTTGAGTATGGCAAGTTGTTTAGATCAGTGGTTCTCTTACGAGAGGTTCTCTCGTATTGCGTAAGCTAGCTTACACTACGGGTAAAGTCATCTTTGCTCGAGATATTGAAGCCAAAAATGATACTTAATTTTGTATTTATTGTCAACGCAGTGCAGCAGCTAGCAGACTTAGAGCAGGCCATCTTGCGTGCTCATTGGCTGCCCTGCGGCAACTGCTGCAGCCTACCACTGAGCCTCGCGCGTGACGTCACGTCCAATGAGGGCTCATAGCCCATAGCCCGCCAAAATGGGGGTGGCTTAGCATATAAAAGCCAGGCTCGTAGGCTGCATCACTGATTTCATCATCTTCAGTGAAGCTCTCCGCATCGCTGGACTCTGAGAGAAGCCACCGCCGTTGAAACCAGTGACCAGCAAGCAGAGGAAAGAGCCTGAGGAAGCCGGCCGTCTTCGCCGCCTTCTGCCAGCTACGCCATCCGGCAACGAATATCGAATAAGACGAATATCTTTTTAATGCTATTGCTTCTGTGTTCGCCGCTGCGACACTCACTTTCTAAAAGAGTGCGAGGTGTTTTTCTAAAAATGCCTCGTATTTCCTTTGGCTCGTGCAGAGCCCCGTCCAGCGCCGGGGACTGCCATGTGATCTGCGCTCTCTACCTGTGCCCGGAACAAGGGAAGCGCTTCCACAGTCAACCCTGCGGGCTCGACTCGAGGCCTTCATTGTGGATGCTGTCACCCCGGAGCTCGCCGGATTACGTTACATCGCCAGCTTCTCTCTCTCCTTCTCCGCCCCTCCCGGACGTGCAGAATCTCAAGAGTATAACGGCTGGTTATCCGGCTCATGCCATGGTGCTCTAAGTGTAGCAATGTGCCCACATCTCAGTGTTCACCCCTACACGTAAGCACATTACCCCCGTGTCTCTCACACTCACAGAGCCCACTCTCATAAAGCTGGCAAATGCCGCTCGAGTGTTAGATTTAGAGAATGTGCCCACAAACCTGTGCTCACACCGCTCTGTTACACGGCAACAGCCTCACACTGGCCAAGTCATGAATGTAAGTCACGTGCCCGCTCACGAGCGCACAAGCTTACTGACAAACACTTTGCCCCAGGCTCCGCTCGCACCAAATATTTTCACAAAATGTTTCCCCATTCCCAGTAATCTCAAGTGATACAGACAGTCACAGCTGTCAGCGAGCCGCCGTTACCGAGATCAGAGGGTGCGTGCGCCCCTCTCACGCCTCCGGTTCAGTTTCCCGAGCCCGCGAAGTGCGGCGAACGGAACCCGGAGCCCATTCTGCTCCTAGCCATACATGTAGAAGCATGGAAGGCTATTCCAGGTGTGTCAGATTGGGTGCTAAGCACAATAACTCAAGGCTATTCGCTTCTGTTCGCTCGCCGTCCCCCTCGCTTTCGAGCGCGGAACGAGACGAAAGTGAAAGCAGATGTAGTGCATCTACTCCGTGCAGAAACGGCCAAACTGCTGTGCAAAGGGGCCATAGAACCAGTACCTCCTTCTCTGAGCGAGTCAGGCTTTTACAGCCATTATTTTCTCGTACCCAAGAAGGACGGAGCTCTAAGACCTATCTTACAGTAGGTAGCCAACCAGAATGCCTATTGCCGCCGCGGCATCTACCGCGGCAAATTCACCGCGGCAAAAAAAAACCCAGTCGCATTTCTAAGTCATTCACGAAATGACCGCCAGGTGGCGCAAAGGGACATTTAGCGAAAGCGTTTGGGCTTTTCTTAGTGAGCTTCGACATGGCCGAGTGGTAGAGCTGACGGTTCAATCATTCAGAAGACATGCGTTCAAATCCAGAACAAACATTGACTACTGCAACAAGTTTTTATTTTTAGGCTATTACAGTTTTTACCAACTGCTTACACACGTTTGCAAAACTAAGGCTCCTTTTTTCAAAACTCTACACACAATTTTCAAAGCTGCACACACAAAATGCAAAATGCCTCACATCTCCTTCAAAATGGAACACTGCATTCAAAATGCCATAAACACATTTCAGAATGAAGCATTTGCATCAAATGGCAAACACTTCTTTCATAATAATACATTTTTGGATATACCATGTAAACACTGCTGTTCTAAATCTAAAGCTCTTTGGTCTTTCATAGGCTTATACATTTCAATACAATGTTCTACATTGAAAGTAATCTGCTGAGAGTGGTAACAAGTACACCGGAAACGCCAATGCAATGTAGAAACAGAATATATTTATTAGGCCAAACATTACTGTTGTATACATTAGCATACAACAAAACTATAAACATTTACGAAAGCAATTAGTGTTTGCACATGTGAGGAGTGTGTCTGTGTGACCTGGTGAAAAAGTGTAGCATTTTGATTGGTTATGTTTGGAAAAGGAAAGCAAGTCACATCCTGATAGATCTTTGTGTTTTAGGTAGAGAATAGTGTGTATAGTGTTTTGAAAAAAAGTGTTTTATGCGATTGAAAACTGAGTCAAAGGCTGAGAAATAGCTTATGGTTTTGAAGATTTGGCATGTAATTTTGCACTTTGAGTGAGAGGTTTCAAAAATCGTGTGACATGAAAAGATTTTGTGTGTAAGCAGTTGGTAAAAACTGTAATGCAGATTTGTTTAGTTCTAAAACTCTGTTACACCATATATTTTTTTGCTTATATTTATAAAATAAAATTACCATGCATTTCCATTTTACACTAAGGAACAAATAGTCCTTCCTTCCTTCTTTCTTTTCCTTCCTCCTTCTTTCTTTTCCTTCCTTCCAAGGCCTATATATAATTTTTTTTTTTACAAAACTGCTTTTGAACGATTGGTATTATTATAGCTACAGATGTAAAGTCGTTCTGTTGGATAGCCTATAGGAAAATAAAGAAGGAAGGAAGGAACGAAAATGAACTTCAATATTTCGTTCAAAACCACCTCAAAACGTATATATATATATATATATATATATATATATATATATATATATATATATATATATATATATATATATATATATATATATATATATATATATATATTCTTTTATTCACTATAGCCTACATAGAGTTTTTAAAAACATGGTTTTAAGTAAAGTTTTCGACAAACGAGGCAGCGCGTTCATTTCATTTATTTTTCTCAAAACAACGTGATTTAGATAAGAGTATAGATAAGAGTAGAGTAGGTCATATAGATAAGAGTAGAGTAGCCTTCATCGTTCAAATCTGTAAACTTTTTTTAGACTAATGACAAAAGTTTATCTGTCGTCTCTCTCTGTCTCCGGGAACTGCGCGTCACAAAAATGAACCGAAAGCCACTTGCCTCAGCTCAGTCACGATAGGAAATCGGCTATGTCTAAAGCCTTTAAATGTCTAAATATTTAAGCTAATAAATGTTATCTGATTATGTAATCCATATGAAAACGAGAGGTACAGAGAATCTGCTGACATATGTTTATGATGCTGGCGCCTCGCAATGAGAAAATGACAAGGTGAAAATCTTGATCTAATTAAATGTAGAGACTAAATCGCCCTGAATTAAAATGTAAAAACAGATCAAATCATTTATTTGTCGAAGTGTTGCTATATTGTTTCATTTAAAGTTCATAATTATTATCTAAATGTTATTTAGTTTATTAGCAGTACCACGAAGCACCGAGATATTTGTATTTGAATATTTATTTGAATAATAATAATTTTAAAAAGAACTAATTAACAATTTGCATGCCTGGATCCAAAGATCCCTGTAGAATTTAATATTAAGTTGAGCATTTTGTTCATGACAACAAAATGAACATGCGTTTGAAGATTATATTTAGTTTTGCTTGGAAAAAGCTGGCCCAAACCAGTTTTATTTCTTAAATTATTTAAATAATGAAATATTTAGTAATAAACTTTTATGACAGAAATATCACTACATGTAGCTTAAATCATTTAATTCCTTCATTATCAACACTTAAGTCAGTCTCAGACTCAGAGAGCCTGTGGGGGGTTTGCAGGGACAGTTCAGCGTGATGCAGGACAATAGGAGGTGTTAATGTTCCTCTTTCATATGGAGAGTGTCGGATAGCCAGCCTGATGAGCAGGCAAAGACAACATTATTTTAAGGATACATCTCTCGATGTGTCCCCATATTTTATTCAATTATAAATAATGTAGTTTATTTACTGTAGCCTATTTAAAGTTTTTTTCACACACAAATTTAAATTGAAGTGTTCAATCCAGTTGTTTCAACTGGTTTTGTTGAGTTTAAGAATGTTTGAGCAAGGGAGACTAAATAAACTTGCTGAGAACCAGCGCGAGAGAAGGGCGGCGTTTGCGTATGGCAGAGTATGGCCATTGCCATACCCTAGCAGTCAGAGTTCAGATAAAACATCAGCTGATGATGATGATGCTCGTTAAAGATTTTAGAAGGGCTTTTTAAACCCCCTAAATTTCCACCCCAGCCCCCCCCCAAAAAATGTGCGTTTTGTGATCGCTCAGTCAGTCGTCACCTTTAAAAGTCATATGAAACCGGCTCCTCCCAACCGGCTTCTCCGCAGCGTCAGCGTCAGAACAAAAGCAGATGAAAACGTGCATGCATTTATTGATATACCGTGTAGGCCTATAGCATATACATCTGTGTAGTTCTTTGTTTGTCATAAATGCAATTTACATTAAATGATGTTGGAGTAATTAAACACGGTTTCCCACTGTAAAATCTGGGCTTATTTATTTATGAAATATTCCTTTCATATAAACGAGTCTTAATTTCTTCACCTGCAAGAAATAAAGGTTTTATTTTGGAGAAAACACCAGATTACCATGCTGATTGCGTGAGCAAAGTGTGCACTTTAAATCACGCAGCACAAACAGAATGGCTATATAGGCTACTTAATTGCAGTCTTGTGCTGTTTTATAAAGGCACAAAGCCATATCACGGTTTTGGTGTTGGGAAAAGGGAGAAGAGAGAGTTCGGCAAAAGGCGGATTCGAACTCGGGTCGAATGCGTCAAAAGCTGCTTTCAAGAACCTCACGCCCTCGCCCTACGCCACTGTAGATATTCAATTAAATCTATTTGCTAAAAAGACAGGCACGTAGTGCAAATGTACGCTCTCAACTCACGTTCATTTTATTGTAACTGGTTTTGTTTGTTTGATAACGATGTGGACGGAGCGTGGTACAGATAGTTGCCCCGAATTTGATTGGTGAATAAAACTCAAGTTGTTGTGATGCCAATCGCCTCCGCGATTCTGTCTGGCCTAATAAGCTGTGAGCTATCCCTATTTTCTTTCCCTCCTGACACCCTCCTGACACAACGCGTTACAAGTTAACAGTGCTTTGTGCATTTTGTTAATGTGAGGTATATCGTTCGGTAATGTCGTTGTTCTATGTAATTTAACGTTATGCCAGAGGGAATGCCATACTCTAGGTTTTTGTGAAACACCGCCACAACTCATGTTTTTAATTTATGTTGCTTTGGACTATTTTCGATGTGTAGCCCACTGTTTCGTTTAATCTAGCTGCAATTTATTTGGCAAAACAAATTTAAAATGTAGCAAGAATAAGATTCTGTGTTTCTTTTTTGCATGGAAATAAATTCTAAATGCAACCCTGTTTAGCATTTTGTTAAAACTGTTCCACCACTTCATTTTTAGTGTTTTTTACATTACACAATAATTTAGCAGACTAAAGATTTGCTTCTTCATTTTCATTTTCTGACGCAATCGGCTAACAATCTTCCTTCAACAGTTTTGTCCTCTGTGTAGCGGCTCTACATGAATGTAGCAATGTTGTAATGTGCCATTGATAATTAAACAAAACGCTTGACTTTAAATAAATAAACAGTTAATAAACTCGCAAATAAACAGTCATCTATTTAAGCATCAAGAACGGTTAATGCTGTCGGCCAACATTATGTTATATTGAGATTCGATCTCGGGTCTCTTGAATCTCCGTGTCGTTGCTTTAACCACAGAGACACCGCCTGAACGCTGTTACGTCAACGTCTTATACTCTTGCAAAGCCTTGATGTAGCCTAATATGTTTCTATTGCAATGTTTTATATGGAAATGTTTTCATTATTTATTCAATTTAATTTAAGTATTGTGATGAATTATTTTAACTACATTTCACTTAAATTAATCTGCTACCAGCTTTCAATCACTCTGAATGAGCCGCGGCGCAGCGGCAGATTACGCAATAGAGAGAATAAACGGACACTTTTCAAAGTCTGTAATTGTAGCGCCTCTTAGCGGTTAAAGGCAGAAAATACACCCCGAATTTCACCGCCGCGGCAGAGCGGCGGCGGTGAAAGTATTATTCTGGTTGGTAACCTACTGTAGATCTGAGATATTTGAACAAAGCTCTCACGAGACGGCCGTTCAAAATGCTCACGACCAGACAAAACCTCGCGCAGATTCGCCCGAGGGACTGGTTTATCTCACAATCTGAAAGATGCATACTTTCAGATCCCGATAGTCTCCCGTCACAGGTCATTCTTGAGATTCACCTTCGACGGTCGGGCATATCAATACACCGTCCTCCCGTTCGGCCTATCCTTAGCACCCCGTAAAAAAATGCTGTTTTACAGATACTAGACACGTGACTTTTCAAATGAAAGATTGGTATCAAAGAGCACACCCAGGTTCCTAACTGACGACGAAGACTTAACAGAGCAGCCATCAAGTGTTAGACAGTATTCTAGGTTATTAGGTGAGGAAGTTTTTTGTCCAATAATTAGAATCTCTGTTTTTTTTTTTCAGAATTTAGTATGTAGGGTCAGGTGAACTTGCTTCCAAACCATCGTCCTCCCCCAGGACTTAAACACACATTCCACCACACCCACAAGCACATGAAGCTTCCCCCAAACCAAGCTAACACTGTTCGAGTTTGGTTTCCTGTTACCGATTTATGACTCAAAAGAATGTGCAGGGACTTGATTCCTGGAGAAGGAAAAATGAAACATTTTAACTCTAATATATATATATCCTATGCATAACCTTGTGATACATGTTCATCCCATGACTTTCCTTTATGTGTTTGGTGTGTGCGTCCTTGGAGACTCTAATGGGTTAATGTTTCCTTGATTTACATGCTATCACGAACCCCCCCTCTCCTTCCAAGAGAGACTCGGAGACCACTCAGAAGAACCTCCGCTCATGGACACGCACACACATACACAAACCTTTATGGTTATATGATATATTCGCTATGTATTCATGTTTGCCCATGTATTGTACTACATATAACACATTGGAGCTTTAAATGAACCTAGGGACCCCTAGATGCATTCTTAATGTAACTGTTTTTCCTGTAACGTACCAATAACTTTTATATGTCATGTTTGATATTGTTAGAATGTCCTGGAAATGACTCCGCCAGATATATCAGTCCTTCCAGAAAAACGCAGAGTTTTTTTGTGATTGTTGCGGGCAAAAATCCTTGATTACGCGGCCCGTTTTCTTTAAAAATGCGATGGAATATGCGGGATATTTATGCAACTTTTTGCGATGAAATTGCCGGAACTTGCAAAAATTGCGGGAACTTGCAAAAATTGCGGGAACTTGCAAAAACTGCGGTTTGATGAAAAAGAGAAAAAAAAAGTGATTCCCCAGACACCATGTTCTCACTAGGCTACTACCTTAATGTGAAGAGTCATTTCTTATTACTTCCTATGATAAGCAAGCATACTACATCACAGAAAGTGCTGGAAATATTTAATTTCTCATCTTGTTTTATTCCAGCCTGTAATGAGTGGAAATAATGTGTGGCCCCTTTAAGAGCTGTGCGCTCCCTGTTGAACTGTCTGCCGCCATGCGCCTCGAACAGTGTTCAGTAGACACCCCATGTTCGATGTTTGATGCTACTTCTTTTATCTTATTTTGTTTATTAAGTAACGATGTGGACGGAAGAACGTGTGACAGACAGTTATACGAGTTCGATTTGGGAATAAAGTGCGAGTTGTGAGATGCCAATCGCCTCCGTGAGTCTGTCTGTCAATAACTTCAGCTGTGAGCTATCCCTGTTTTTCTTCTTAAATATTTAAAAATAAAGTGTGCTCCTGTTTTACAGCTTTTCGATGATGTTCACGTCACGTAATTACTTCACTTCATAACTTTTTTCTGTTCTGCGCCACGTGACGCTTACACACAATGGATGCTGCTCACGCACGCGGCCGAGACCGGGCCGTTCAGGAATGCAGCGACCTAGAGAGACCAATACATGTGTGCAAGTATACCTTTTTATAAAGCTTCTGAGAAGCATTAAGATGATGTGTTCCGTGTTGTTTCAGAAGGTGAATGTCTGGGGAATTGTACTAATGCTACCAATTCTCTCTCTCCCCCTCCCTCTCTCTTCTCTCTCTCACACCCTCACTCACTCTCACACGTGTCTCCATTGTCCCAACGCTATGTATTTCTCGTTCATCGATATTTATTGTGTTTGTATGTCTGTTAGGTTTGTAAATACATATATATCCCGTGTAAACGTAGTAAATGAATAAGTATGCCTTTATTAAATACACTATATTCACTTGATTGATTCATTTATTTTGCTCAATTTCAAGTCCCTTAAGTGCCAAAAAGATCTTATGCTACAAGCTTTACAAATTACCGGTACTTTGAGTACTTGTTTATAGGGCAGAAAACCCAATTCTTCTGGCCAGAGAATTGCGTTTCCTGAAATCCTATAAAGTAAGATAATATTGTGGATCCCCACGATATTATTCTGGCAATTGAGCTAATTAATTTTGCCTGCTTTGTAAGACGTGATCAGTGTAATTAACTTCAATCAACTTGTCGTTAAAATGAAAGGATTCACATGTATGCATGCAGGTAAAATTTGCATTCTCCCTTAGAGGGAGATTTATTAACATGTAAGACTGATCTAATCCAAACATGTATGAATAATTATTAATTACCAATTATTAATTATGATATGCAAATTCCCCACGGATTAGATCCGCCCCAGAGTCTTTACAAAATGGTGGAGAAAAATGCTAGGCACACTTTAAACTTGTTTTGAGCAAAATCAGTTTTCAATCTATGTCTATATTGTGATTTAATATTGTACGTGCACCTCGGTTGAGCGAACGCAACGCGAACTCACCGTTGACTGTTTAAAGGCAAAAAGCCGTTTCAGTCCAGCGAAACTAAGAAGTAAACTGCAGTTTCATAGTTTCACAGTATTAAATTTGTCCTATAAAAGACGAAGAAACCTCTTTTGAACGACGACATTTTTAATATTAAACTCCCCTGTCCGAACGATGTTCTTCTGTCAGGGCGAAGACAAGATTAAGTGAAACGATGCTCTTTCACTATTCTTAAAAGGCCTTATATTAAATCGTTAGATAACTCCTGGTTAAACATTGACTTAGCTACTCAATTGTAAAACCTAAAGCAGGGGTCGGCAAGTAACTTTGGCCGCGGGCCAATATTTTTTTTAGCCAGTAGATGGCGGGCCAGCTAGACGGAGTAGGCCTATGGATACAAATTAAACCGCTTAAAATACACTCTGTGTTCACCCGCTTTTTATATCCCGACCTGACGGGTCCGCAAAATTTAGATCTCATTTCCAGAATCTCTCATTCAAATGTCTCTAACAGAAAGAGAGAGATTAAGTAGCCTATAACAATTATAAATGCTATACAAAAATTGTGTTTGTGTCAATATAAATATTATTTATTACTGTCAGCAGAGAAAAAAAATGTCACAGAAAAAAAAATTATGAAATATAAATAACATAAATTAAATAGGGCAAAGTCTATCACTCAAATCCCTCAAGCAACATACACACGGGTAACACGGGTTTAAAACAATCACATGCAAATGTAAAATCTGCATATTTTTAGGAACACATCTACAAAAATATGGCTGTATTTCAAGTTGATAAAATAATTAAAAATCCACATTTATTTGTGCCCACGCGCCACGCCCTGCAGGACCTATAACGTTACTACTTTCACTTTTAAAAATTCCTCATAACCGCGCGGCGATGCCGCGTTCTGCAGTTGTTGAGATGGATGCTGAGGAGTTGAAGAAAAGAATAGCTAGTGGGGATTGTAAAGTTGTCGACAAAAGTCATCAAAAAATCAAGTCCAGTGTGTGGGAGAAATTTGGAGTTATCTGAAGAAAATATTGTGAAAGACTTGCTGCATGCATTTTCTTGTTGGATAGCCGCAAATGTGGAACTTCATCGCTGAGGAAGCACGCAGATAACTGTGGTAACAAAGCATCAGTAAAACAACGCAACAAAGCATCTATCAAACAGTATTTTTCAAACTTAACACTGTTAAGTATGTGTGGTTTGCAGATCAGCCGCTCATGTGAGTGTTTGAACCCAAAATTGTCAGATGCGCGCGGCTACGGCTTATCTCAAGTAGTGGAATAGTTTTGTGCAGCATTTAGTGCAAATATTTTTTATCAGGTAATACATATTATTTATCAGTGTGTTATACCCGAATAAATAATAATAAAAAAGTTCAAAAGTCGGACTGTAAGCGAATGAGACTTACAGGAGAGCATGATTGCTATATTCACACCCTTATTAAAATGGCTGTAATCTGTTACCACAATAGTACTTGATCTGTTTAAAATGATTTCATTCGTATATGTCTGATAATCTATACCCGTTATTCATTCTTTCTATTTTTGATCTGAGCGCACAATCAGAAAAACGGAAAACGTTATTCGTTTTTTTCATTTTAGTTCAGGAAATAATGGACAAACAAGTCGTTTTTTTTATTTGTTTTTACTTTGAAAAAGACTATTGAACGAATGATACATGGCGCCTGTTTGTAAACCGTTATTGTAAAATAAAAATAGGCTGATAAAAAAAAAAAAAAAACGGAATTCCAAAATAATCCGGCGGGCCAGAAAATATTGCTGGCGGGCCAGTTTTGGCCCGCGGGCCGCCTGTTGCCGACCCCTGACCTAAAGCATATCTAATCATAAGTGCTATTTGATAATATGTTATGGGAGTCGAAAAAACAGACGAATAATTCCTGTTTTATTTATGCGCAGCGCAGAAGCCCTGCCAGACGTGTTTGTTAGAATATAGCACAGAAAAATCCAAAACCTAAAAACATTTTAATCATAAAATGCTATTTGATAAATGTTATTTGGATTCGAATGACAGACGTATAATTCCTGTTGTTCATATTAATGTGTGGAAGCGAAGAAATCCTTCCGTGCACACGTGTGTCGAAATAGGGAAAACCCGCCGAGGTTTAAAACTTATAAGCGGACACGTATGAATCATAGTGCTAATTGTTTGTGGGAAGCAAAAAACAGATGCCTAATTCCTGTTGTCCCTATGTGTGTGTGTAGGAAAAATTCTGCCACGCCGGTTGTTGAAATATAGCACCGACAAATCCAAAACCTGAAAACATTTTAGTCATAAAATGCTATTTGATAAATGTTATTTGGATTCGAACGACAGACGTATAATTCCTGTTGTTCATATTAATGTGTGGAAGCGAAGAAATCCTTCCGTGCACACGTGTGTCGAAATAGGGAAAACCCGCCGAGGTTTAAAACGTACTCGGTTACTAACGTAACCTCGGTTCTCTCTAGAGAGGGAACGAGTACTGCGTAATATCTTACGCTATGGGGAAAACTCTTTTCCACGAGATATTGAAGCCAAAAATTATCCTTAATTTTTTATTAATGTAAAACGCTTTGCAGCAGCAAGCAGACATAGGCGAGACAGCTCGCGCGCCTATTGGCTGCCCTGCGGCAATAGCAGCAGCCTATCGAGAGAGGCTCTGCGTGACGTCACGACGAATGGGGGCCTTTCGCGCCCATATCGTCACGTCCCGCCAGAAAGGGCGTGGTCTCGCCCCATATCTAGGCTCGATAGCTGCTCTTACGTTGGTTTTCATCGCCGAAGCGAACCAGAGCGTATTCCAAGCACGGCAAGATACGCAGTACTCGTTCCCTCTCTAGAGAGAACCGAGGTTACGTTAGTAACCGAGTACGTTCTCTTACGAGAGTATCTCTCGTAGTGCATAATATCTTACGCTATGGGGAACACAATGCAACACGCCGTGCTGGTAGGGATCCAACACCAAAGTCCCAGGGGCCGAAGCCCGGGGCGCATATAGTGCATAATCACCATAAACTCACAGATAGTGAGGGAAGAGAGGCTAGAAGCATCATTCCCTGTAAATAGCATCCGAAGGAGCCGATCATGTGACAAATAGACCATACCGTCAGGGTGAACATTCAGCCTGAACTGGGTGGCCACAAGTGTGTCGACATTTTAATGAGCTGCTGTACCGGTCAGTGAGCAATACGCAGGTCAAACTCAGTATCTGAGCCGCACAGCGGGCAGATAGCACTGAACTTTATACCGCCAAAAGCTTAGCTTGCAAGGCGGGAACCTCCAGGTTATAGTATTTTATAAATGTAGACGGCGAGGCCCAGCCCGCGGCCATACAATATCTTGCAGGGTAACCCCGCTAGACCATGCCCACGAGGAGGCCATGCCTCCTGTGGAGTGCGCTCCAACACCCAAAGGGCACTGTAGGCCCTTAGAAGTGTAAGCCAGCGCTATGGCACCAACTATCCATCTGGATAGGCTCTGTTTCGAAGCGGCAAGTCCCTTAGCACGGCCGCCAAACGAAACGAAAAGCTGCTCAGTCTGTCTGAAACCAGACGAGCGGGACACATAAGCCCTTAGTGCCCTAACAGGGCAAAGGAGACTCGCGTCCTTCTCCTCATTGAGAACCGGAAGGGCAGACAGGGAAATCACCTGGGCCCTGAACGGTGTGTTGAGGGATTTTGGCACGTAGCCGTGCTTCGGTTTGAGTATGACCTTAGAGTCATTAGGTCCAAACTCCATGCATGACGCGCTCACTGAGAGCGCTTGCAAGTCCCCTACGCGCTTCACTGAAGCGAGAGCCATAAGAAACGCTGTCTTGAAGACAAGTGTTTCATGTCTGACGACTGGATTGGCTCGAATGGGGCACCTTTCATGGCCTCCAAGACCGTGGAAAGGTCCCATGTCGGGACTGAAGGGGGCCTGGGAGGGTTTAGCCTCCGAGCTCCTCTAAGGAAACGCACGACTAAGTCGTTCTTTCCTAGTGACTGGCCAGACACCGGTTTTACAAACGTTGCTATGGCCGCCACGTATACTTTGAGCGTGGAAGGGGTCCTGCCCTTATCCAGTAGCTCCTGAAGGAAGGAAAGCACTGCCGTAACCCCCGCAGTCTACAGGTGAAAAGCTCTGCGCTTGACACCAAGCAGAGAACACAGACCACTTCGAAGTGTTGAGCCGTCTGGTAGACGGGCTCTAGCCTGCGCGATCGTGTTTAACACTCCCTCTGGGAGGTCAGCAGGTACCCGTTGATGGCCCCTGCGTGCAGGGACCACAAATCCGGGCGAGGATGCCAAATCGAGCCTCCCGCCTGAGAGAGGAGGTCTCTCCTCAACGGTAAAGGCCATGGGGCAGCGCTGGTCAGCTGCATCAGGACAGGGAACCACGACTGGTTTGTCCAGAGCGGAGCTATGAGTAGCACTGGGAATCCCTCCCTCCTGATTCGCTCCAACACCTGAGGCAGGAGTGAGACAGGGGAAAAGCATATAGGGGGCGGCGGGGCCAAACATGGGCCAGCGCCTCCCGGCATTTCGAGAAGAATCTCGGGCAGTGAGCGTTTTCTTGGGACGCGAACAGGTCCACCTGCGCTTTGCCAAACGTTTCCCACAGCAGCTGGATCGTCTGCGGGTGCAGAGACCATTCTCCTGCTGGGACGTTGTTTCTGGACAGCCTGTCTGGCCCCACATTTAGGTGACCAGGCACATGCGCCGCTCTCAGCGAGAGCAGGTTGTGCTGAGCCCAGACCAGGAGGCGTTCCGTCAGCCTGTAAAGGTTTCGGGACCTGACGCCGCCCTGGTGATTTATGTACGCCACCACTGACATGTTGTCCGACCGGACCAATACGTGGTGGCCTTTTATCTGGGGACAGAAGCGCCGTAGCGCTTTGTCGACTGCTATTAATTCCAAGCAGTTTATGTGAAGGAGCTTCTCCCGTACTGACCATAGGCCAGCTAGCGGTCTGCCTTCGAGCAGCGCTCCCTGCCCCGAAGTGGAGGCGTCCGTAGACACCACCTTCACACTCGAGGGGATCCCCAGACTCACACCTGACTGATACCAGTCGGTTGCTTTCCATGGTTTCAGAGCCGAAATGCACTGAAGGTCGACCCTGAGGCGAAATAGACCTGCGGTCCACCGCCTGGGGGGAACTCGTGCTTTTAGCCATAGCTGCAGTGGGCGCATGCGGAGCAGGCCCAACTGGAGTACGGAGGCTGCTGAGGCCATCAGACCCAGCATTTTCTGAAACCTTCTGAGCGGGACTATAGAGCCGTGGCGGAAGGATCTCGCGACGTGCTGAATATTCAATCCGCGCTCCGGTGACAGGCGTGCTGTCATGGATAGCGAGTCTAACACTGTTCCCAGAAAGGAAATTCTCCGACTGGGGAGCAGTGAGCTTTTCGCCCAACTGACTGTAAGGCCCAGCTCCTCGAGGTGCTCGAGTAATGCGGCCCTGTGTTCTATGAGCTCCGTTCGTGAACGAGCTAGAATCAGCCAATCGTCCAAGTAGTTCAAAAACTCGCATGCCCCGAAGTCTCAGGGGGGGCGAGGGCCGCGTCCATGCACTTTGTGAACGTACGGGGTGCTAGGGACAGGCTGAACGGCAGGACTGTGTATTGATATGCCTGGCCCTCGAAGGCGAATCTCAAGAATCGCCTGTGATGGGACGCTATTTGTATTTGAAAATAGGCGTCTTTCAGATCTATCGACATGAACCAGTCTCCTTGGCGCACTTGCGCGAGGATTTTCCTGGTCGTAAGCATTCTGAACTGGCGCTTCACAAGCGTTCTGTTCAGCAGTCGCAGATCTAGAATGGGTCTGAGCCCACCATCTTTTTTCGGTACCAGAAAATATCTGCTGTATAAGCCCCCTTCGCCCTGAGATAGAGGTTCTAAAGCCCCTTTTCTCAGTAGTTTCGCTATCTCGGCTCGAAGTAGATGAAACACTTCGCTTTACACCGTAGTTTCGACTCGCGCCGTATAACGGCGGGGGCGTCGAGCGAACTGTAGCGAACAGCCTCTCGTTATAGTGTTCAACACCCATTCTGATACCCCGGGAAGCCTTGACCACGCATCTGCGTGAATAGCTAGGGGTAGAATGAAATCTGGGCTCTGGCCGCGGCAGGACGGCGGCTCGAGAGCCCCTGTGTACTCGGAACACAACACCGTGTTTACAGCGTTCGAGGCGGGGGGCGCGCTGATCACAGCGGGCAGCCTGGCCGCGCTCAGCTTCTCTATGGCGGGACGCGCAGAGAAAGCGAGCGGGGCGAATCCCGTGGGATTCGGCGCGTGTGAGGGAATGTGGGCACATTTACTACATGCGGGCACATTTACTACACTGAGAATACTGTCAGCTCGCGCCGACTAAATCACTGCTGTGTTTACAGCGTGCGAGGCGCGCGCTGATCACAGCTGGCAGCCTGGCCGCGCTCAGCTTCTCTGTGACGGGTTGTGCAGAGAAAACGAGCGGGGGCGAATCCCGTGAGATTCGGAGTGTCTGTGAGAAATGCGGGCGCGAGACAGCGGGCACATTTTCAGCACGGAGAACACTCGGCTCGCGCCGACTGAATCAACGCTGTGTTCACAGCGTGCGAGGTGCGCGCTAATCACAGCGGGCAGCCTGGCCGCGCTCAGCTTCTCTGTGACGGGTTGTGCATAGAAAGCGAGCGGGGGTGAATCCCGTGGGATTCGGCGTGTCAGTGAGGAAATGCGGGACAGCGGGCACATTTACTGCACTGATAACACTGTCGGCTCGCGCCGACTAAATGTGTGTTAGTTTCGTTTTTACAGAAACCAAGGGACACGCATCATGTAGTGTAAGCGGGCATTGTATGGGCGCGTTCACTACATTTTCTGCACAACCAACATGAGTTGGTTTTATTTGTGCTAGCCCTGCACCGTGGCGGGCTGTGTCTGGGTGTGGGAATGGGCACTGGGACGTGGGCATTCTTACAACACTCGTAACACCATCGGCCGTGGCCGGGACACCAGAAAATGCACTCTTTATTGGATTTATCTGGGTAGCCATAGAAACGGCGGCCTTTGTGCGCAGGCAAGCGGGCTGAGACACCGGCTGCTTCACTGCGAAATACACTGGGACAGTCACAACGCATGGAACTGAACGAGCGAGAAGTTTTGGTGGAAATCCGGCCGCAGCGGGATCTGAACACCGTCACTTTCCTAGAGAGACTAGGAAGGCCTTGAGACCTCGGGCTTTACCTCAATCCTCGGCCGGGGCCCGCGCTGAGGGGGGCGGCGTCCAGCAGAGCGAGAGCGCGGCGTTTGATCTCGGGCCTGGCGGCGCTGCTAGTTAGCCGAAACGACGGCCTTTGTGCGCAGGCAAGCGGGCTGTGGAACCAGCTTGCTCACTGCGAAATACACTGGAACAGTCACATTGCTTGGAACTGAACGAGCGAGAAGTTTTGGTGGAAATCCGGCCGCAGCGGGAACTGAACACCGTCGCTTTCCTAGAGAGACTAGGAAGGCCTTGAGACCTCGGGCTTTATCTCAATCCTCGGCCGGGGCCCGCGCTGAGGGGGGCGGCGTCCAGCAGAGCGAGAACGTCGAGGAACACGGAGCGCTCAGCTTCCGTCATCTCGGATAGCGTTAGCCACAAATGTTTCTCACCATTCAGGGGGGAAAGGCGCGGGTCTCGACTGTGACGGAGCTTAGTCTTTCCCGAGAAAGCGTCCGTCCAGCCTATTGCGCGTTAGTTGCGCGAGCGCCTTTCAGTCGAGGCCGATGTAATCCACGGCTTGAGAGAGCGGACGCATCGGCTCAGTTTCAATGCCGTCTCCGGTAAGTTCGTCGAGCTCAAGTGCGGACGCGGCGGCAGACGGCGGCCACTGTCCGTCCGTGGGCGACTCGAGTGAAGCCGGCGAAGCTGGCGGGCGAACCGGCGAGCTTTGGCGGGCTGGAAATAGCTCGGGCGCGGCATCACGGCAGGCTGGGATGTGGGCTCGGATAACGCAGCTAGGCGAGTCCGCAGAGTCACCATAGGCAAACGTTCACAATGATGGCATCCGCCGTCAGCGAGCGCGAGGGCCGCGTGATCCTCACCCAGGCAGGACACGCAGATGACATGGCGGTCCTCATCGCTGAGTGGGGCCTGGCAAGAACCACAGGAAGGCATCTTTAAAAAGACGCCGCTCTTTTAGAGGGGTGGGAAAAAAAGGCAGATAATGCAATCACACACACTCTAAGCAGAGGAAAGGATATGTACGCCGGAAAGCGCAGCAGGTACGGCGGCTGAAGGCGGCGAGGCCAGCGACTCCAGGCTCGATGGCACGTCCCGCTGAAGGCTACAGGTCGACGGCGCGGCTTCTCACTCTGGATCCAGCGATGCGGGAGGCTTCGCTGAAGAGATGAAAATCAACGTAAGAGCAGCTATCGAGCCTAGATATGGGGCGAGACCACGCCCTTTCTGGCGGGACGTGACGATATGGGCGCGAAAGGCCCCCATTCGTCGTGACGTCACGCAGAGCCTCTCTCGATAGGTTGCTGCTATTGCCGCAGGGCAGCCAATAGGCGCGCGAGCTGTCTCGCCTATGTCTGCTTGCTGCTGCAAAGCGTTTTACATTAATAAAAAATTAAGGATAATTTTTGGCTTCAATATCTCGTGGAAAAGAGTTTTCCCCATAGCGTAAGATATTACGCAGTACGAGAGATACTCTCGTAAGAGAACTTATAAGCGAACACGTATGAATCATAGTGCTAATTGTTTGTGGGAAGCGAAAAACAGATGCCTAATTCCTGTTGTCCCTATGTGTGTGTGTAGAAAAAATTCTGCCACGCCGGTTGTTGAAATATAGCACCGACAAATCCAAAACCTAAAAACATTTTAGTCATAAAATGCTATTTGATAAATGTTATTTGGATTCGAATGACAGACGTATAATTCCTGTTGTCCATATTAATGTGTGGAAGCGAAGAAATCCTTCCGTGGACACGTGTGTCGAAATAGGGAAAACCCGCCGAGGTTTAAAACTTATAAGCGAACACGTATGAATCATAGTGCTAATTGTTTGTGGGAAGCGAAAAACAGATGCCTAATTCCTGTTGTCCCTATGTGTGTGTGTAGAAAAAATTCTGCCATGCCAGTTGTTGAAATATAGCACCGACAAATCCAAAACCTAAAAACATTTTAGTCATAAAATGCTATTTGATAAATGTATTTGGATCCGAACGACAGACGTATAATTCCTGTTGTCCCTATGTGTGTGTGTAGGAAAAAAAAAAATTCTGCCACGCCGTTTGTTAAAACATAGCACCAAAAATCCGCTGAGATTTAATTTTGATAAGTGTGATCGCTACAGAAAGCAAAGCGTCTGCACGCTCAAATTTGAATCACACATGGAAGCAGGCCGGTTTTTATTCCGCTGACAAACACTAGAGGGCAACCCTTAGGCCTAATGGTGCGTTCTATTATTTATCCGTCTCGGAGATCCGAATCGGAAGACAGACGTTGCCTAGCAACACGCCCCCTTTCCTCGGATTTCTCCTCTCGGACGTCGGACAACCGCGAGGACACCGAGCAAGAATTCCGTTTCGGAATTCAAGATGGCTGCGCCCTGTGTGACTTGTAATGAATTGTTTTCATTGTTTTTGAACCGCGCTGGTATTTTTAATGACGATTATAATCACTCGTATTACTGCGTCCCCTGTAGGTATGGGAATCGGTTGTTGTGTGAGTGCAATTACTAACGTTGCTAGCGTTGCTAACAGAAGATTAACATGAAAAACATGAAATAAAGTGAACATTTTCAAGTTCAAATGGGTGCGTTTTGGTAAGGTGTAGTCATAATATGTTTTTACACTGGTACTCGGCCAGTGCTACCATTACAACAGTTTTCGGGGTGGCGTCCATTTTTTTCTCCGACTCGGACGCGCAAAACATAATAGAACGCTTGAAGTGTGGACGTGACGTCATATCCGAGGTCCGAGTCGGTTCGTTGGCTATAATAGAACGCACCATAAGTGCTTGACAGTTCTCGAAATACGCACCGCCCCCTGACTTAATCCTGCATGAGCGAAATGTCGCCATCGTGTGGACACTAGTAACAAGGTCAGCCTTTCCTAAATAATTTTCTCTCATCACCATTTCAGTGTGTTCCAGGGAATTCCTGAAATTGTGTTTCCAACTTTCAATGCATGTGTAAGTTCCAGTGTTACTAACATGATCTCACTCCTGACTGTGTACACTTATTTTGAATTTGGTTCAAACCACATTTGAATTTAAAAAAAAAAATTCAAAAGTAAGTATTAACAGTTTCTGATGACCACTTAGGAGTGCGGGCCCCTTGTGGCCTTCCCCTTTCTAAGTCAGCTCATCTCTTATTCTGTTTTGAAGTGGCTTTCTCCCAGTTGGTTTTATTTTGGTTATTATCATCATCATACATAATGCCAACCTTTAATTTCCTACACTTATTCAAATTTGATTTGAAACAAACAAATTTCAAGATTAAATTGAATTAAGTCTCCTTTCCTGTTGGGAATAATTTTATAGCTTTATTTCTATATTTCCTTTGTCAAATTATTTTTAATAATTCTGATTTGGTACGTTATGACAACTGTATCCCTACTATTCTAGAAGTCATAACATACGCTTGATTTGAATTGTATTTAAACCAGTTTGAATGCAATTTCAACCAAGTCCTCGGTCAGACAGGTTGACCCCTAAGAGGAAGTTGCCCAAACGCGCCACTACTGCCTGTCTTCTCCCGGGGTCTATCCTACTTTATTACTTTGTTTATTAATTTTTATTAATAATAAAAGTAATAATAATTTAAAAAAAAGAGTTTTTTTTTTAAGGAATTTTTTTTTTGGGGTTAAGTTATTTTGATAATTAACATCATTTTCATAATTTCCTTTTTACCATTATTTAGTAAAACCTTTGCTTCTATTTTCTACATACATAATTACTCAATTCAGTTTAAACAAGAAAGCTTTCATTCACTGTTAAGCCACTTGTTCACACTGTTCTGTATTTATAGGTAGAATCCACTAAAAAGAGCCGTGGTGATTCGACAGTTATCTCTGATTGGGTTCCCGCGAACTGGCTCATCTGACACGCGTTTCCAGTGCTTGCCGTACGTCTGTTCCGGACGCTCCTAATTCCCTGTTCATTGGTGCGCAACGCTGCTACATCAACAATGTGACACTCCACAGTCGCAGGTGGTCTAAGCAGGAGCATCGTGATAGATAGAGGAGGGAAGGGTCCGGGAACACGGCGGTCAAGTGTTTGGGATCGTCGGAGAGATTGGCCACGCCGCTGGCTCCAACCAGAGTGACCTCAATTCACCCCAGGCAAACTGGACAAAGGTATTAAACCCATCCACTTAATATTTGCCACAGAATCTAGAGATTCCCCCGGTCATTGAAATGTTTGGCTCCCTCCTCCTCTCCGAGCCACAAACTGCAGGCTTAGGCCTCCTCTTCCCCTGTAACACTTCCTGTGTACTCTTAACGCCATTTCATTACAGACCTTCCCATCTTGGATGGTTGCATGTTACTTCAAACTCTGCTATCTTGCCATCAGAGGTGTCAAAAGTATTCACATTCATTACTCAAGTAGAAGTATAGATACTAGGGTTTAAAAATACTTCTGTAGAAGTTGAAGTATCAACTCCAGTTTTTTACTCAAGTAAAAGTATAAAAGTAATGGTTTCAAAAACTACTTAAAGTATAAAAGTAAAAGTAATGCAAGAAAAAAAAGCCATTAATGACAAAAGCTTAGGCCGCGCCAGCGGGGTGGACAGCCCCACCTCCTCCAAAAAACATTTCTAACGGCCATAATGACTATAATGTTATATTAAAATGTTAATGTTGAAAAATGTGGGATGCACTAGGCTCCCTGTTTCAGCCGCATATATGCCCATAGAAAATGAATTTCAGTTTTATTTCAATTTTAATTTTAGTACAATGCAAATACATTAAAGATAAAGAACCATATATGTGTACTACTGAGCATTAACATGTTTTTCATGAAGCGGAAGATAGAATCACCGATTACAGAACTTTCTGCATTTTTACATTTTCACTTAGTCTGTTTATAAGCTGTTTTCCAAAAAAAAAAAAAAAAATTCCCCACAAGGGCAAGGATTTCGGATATTGCCATCTTTGAGGATATTTTGACCTATAATGAAGGGTTGCACACACACACACACTCTCTCGCGCTCTCTCTCTCTCTCTCACACACACACACACACACACACACACACACACACAACACACACACACCACACACACACACACACACACACAACACACACACACACACACAACACACAATCTCTCTCTCTCTCTCTCTCTCTCTCTCTCTCTCCACACACACACACACACACACACACACACATGTTTGTTTTTGTGACTTATGAGGACATTCCATAGGCGTAATGGTTTTTATACTGGACAAACTATATATTCTGTCTCCCTACACTGCCCCTGTCCCTAAACCTACCCCTTACAGGAGACATGCTGGATTTTAACATTTAAAAAAAAACATTGTTTTTTATGTTTTTTAAGCTGTTTGAAATATGAGGACGCATGCAATGTCCTCATATTTCACGTGTAAATTGTAATACCAGTGTAATACCCATGTCATTATACACATTTGTGTCCTCATATATCACAAAAACAAGCACACACACACACACACACACACACACACACACACACACACACACACACACACACACCTCTCTCATTCTCTCTCACACACACACGATTATCTTTGCCACTTATCCCACGATTGTCATACAGTAGCCTATATTGTAAAAACAGCTGTCTCCAAATCAATATTCGAAGCGATTGGCCCCGTATTGTTGAGCAGAAAACTGTTGATTTCTCCGTCGCTTACCGCATCTCTAGGTTTCCTTCGGATGAGTTTTGCCGCTTCGCACAACCAAATGTAACTACAGCCTCTCACAAGTTAGAAAGAAAACACAAAGCCAATCAGTTTAGCCATGTGTGTTCAGGAGGCGGGACTCAGATCTATTAACCCTGTGTGTTATTGGTCATTTTTTTGGAATGATGACAAGCCGGAATGAAATGGAAGTAACGAGGCTATTTTTTAAATGTAAGGAGTAGAAAGTACAGATAATTGCGCGAAAATGTAAGGAGTAGAAGTAAAAAGTAGGCTGAAAAATAATTACTCCAGTAAAGTATAGATACCCAAAATTTCTACTTAAGTAAGGTAACGAAGTATTTGTACTTCGTTACTTGACACCTCTGCTTGCCATTGCTCTTTTCTGTCGTGCTCTGTTCCTTTCAGTTCACCTAGAAGACAGAACCTATCTGAGACAACAAGGAACGCTGAATAATAATTCGACAACAAGCCGCTAGCATCAACAGGTGACCCCCTAAGCTACCGCCCTGTTAAATTTTATTCAGGCCCATGCTGACCTAACCAAATTGTCCCACAGAATGATTTAACTGTCTGCATCAGTTAACCACAATTTGCATACGCGGCATAGCCCATATTATAGCTCATTAAACGTAGAACAAACTTGCTTGGTCTCTCTGTGTGTGTTGTGTTCCTCTCGCCCACAGTCGAAACAAGTATGTTCCGGTCCTACAGTCCCACAACCGCTGGGACAACCTGGAGACATGGCTGAGATTCATGACACCTCCATTCCTGCCCAAGGTCGCCAGTGACTCAGAGCTCCAAAGCCAAGAGCAGCGCCGACGTGGACAAGCTGATGGCGCACAAACCAAGCCAAAGCTCCAAAACCTCGCTTACCAGCTCATCGCACAAGCACGTCTCCATGACAGGAGCCGCATAGCCCTGGAGCACGAAGTTGCAACGCTACGGATGCAAGCCGAGGATGACAACGAACCCGAGCTACAAAAGGAAGTGGAAATACTTCAAACTGCCCTGTCTGATCTTCATCGGCACACAGACCGAAGAGAGCAGTCAGAGAAAAGAACCAGAGAGGAACTCAACGAGAAACTCCGACAAAAGTGAAGCCCCTTAGCAAAGAGCAGAGGCTGAACTTAAAGAGACTCGAAAGCCACGGCCGGCGAAAGGAACTCGCAAGAGGCCCGCGATACCATCCACAAGCTTGTTCAGCAGAGACTGAACTCAAAGAAAGAGACACTAAAGCCAAGGCCTTTGAAACCACTTACACACGGGCCGAGCTGAAATCCATGAACTTACTCAACAGAGACACGATCTCAAAGCCGAACTTGACATTTTTCCCACAGAGTTGAAACACTCTTATAGACTACCAGCCGCTGCGGCAGGCCTTCATTAAAGAATTATCTGATCCAGAATCAAACCAACGACTAATCACAGCCGTGGACGTCAATCAGCCCGGCATGGAGGATGATTTGAACTCCAGAACTTTGTTTCTCCGAAATCTGCACCCCACAGTGAGTCATCACCAAGGCCTCCGGGCCTGCCCACATAGCATGAATACTCAACAGCTAAGAGAAGCTTACACCTAGCAAAAGACTGTGTCCGAAAAGACTTTGAAAAACCCCACAATCTACTCGGTCTCTGAACACTGCTCAGAGCTGTCTCCAGAGGGCGCCCCACAACACCATGGCCCTGTTTACAGAGAGTCGAGTCCGTTCCAGGCCAGCAGAGGGCAGCACTACCGTGATGGTGCTCATCCAAGACACCAGAGCGAGCGCTCTGAAACATTCTAGAAGCCAGCCGGCGACCCAGAAATAGCCAGCGACCCCCATCACCAAGAGACTCAAGCCCAGACAACCTGGAGCGGTACCCCTCTCAACATGTCACTGTTACATCAGTGCCCACATCAGACAAACACAGTGCCGCCACTTCTGAGACAGCCGAAACCCGGAAGTCGCTGAAAGAGCTTCTTCACAAAGACCTTCCAAAGACGACAAGAGCGACGAGCCTGACATCCTGTACCTGAGCGTAAGACCTACAGGCACACAGAACACTGCTCATCAGCCACAGACACAGAGCAAACTATCACATCACAAAGTGACAGCAGCACACAGCCACCACAGCTGACAGCTGCACAGCCTGAGCGAGACAGCACAGTTTCCCACAGCTGGGTCCAAAACCCCAAAATACCTGATCAAAAGGGGGTGGGCCCGGAAACTCTACCTACCCATCACTCTAGACAATGAGGTGAGCCTTGAAACCCTGGTAGACACCTGCTCAGACCTCACTTTAATGTCAGTTCAACTCTTTGAAAGACTGAGTGCTAAAGCTAAGAGCGCAAGATCGAACTCTTATACCCCAAATGTGTGAGCTGAACGTGCTAGTCCAAGTACCCCGCCCCCTCCAGTCACACAGGTCACCAAAGCCAGACTCCAAGGTCATAGAGTTACCAGGAACTCCAGCAGTCGTCCAGGGGTACACAGCCTCAGCACCAAGTCAAGGTTCAAGTTCGCTACCCTGCACCTTCCAGCTCGCCAAAGACCACGCAATGCTCACTCAACGATGCGTGACCTAATGCAAAAGGCCTCCAACACAGAAGGCCTCCTCAGAAAGAAGTCCCAAAACCCCAATGACTTTGAACTGCAAAACCAGAAGACACTGCACAAAAAAAAGTGCAAGACTCTGCTAAAAAGGTCCCTGATCAGCAATGGACATAGAACTTTTAAAAGTAGATGGAAATGTCTGCTCAAAGAGTTGCAAGACTCTGCATTCGTAAAATTAGAATTTTACTGACTTAAAGAAAATCTTGAATGGACGTATAAGCCTCACCTGCCAACAGACTATGCACGACACTTTCGAAGCAAGCATTTGCTACATGCTGGTTGAAATGACACTGCTAAACATTACTTTCTATGACAATGAAGGGTTACAGAAAACGCTAACTCCCCATAGGGCATACGTCACTGCGACGTCAGAGTTTAGTAAAACCACCTGAGCTTTAAACTACGGTTAACCTACGGGCGTGCTTTTGATCGTTGCGATCCAACCATTACACAACGTGCAATACACATTTTTGATCGCTGGCTTGTCTAAATGCAGATAAAACGATAGCTGGAATTGACATCTCTACTTTAAGTAAAATAGCCTTAGATTTCCAACTAAAAGTAGCATGTTCAGCAGTAAAGCGTAAGTCTGTTTGACAAAGAAACCTCATCTCAGCAGCTTGTAAACTGTACCGATATCTATTCGGCTTTGCTTAAAAGAAATCCAAATTGTAGTATGACTAAACCTGTGTCTAACAAAGAAAGCTCAGGACAGAGTTATATCTAGGTAGACCTGGGCGATGCTCCCCTTTCTACAAATGTAAAGGCCTTACAAATTATTGTTAGATTGATGTAATTCACCTAAATTCTAGCTGCATTTACAAGCAGAGAACTACCTAGCGATCAAAACTGTTTAATCGCTGAAAAGTCAGCATTCGTGCACGAGAGGGATGTAACTATATATGCTTAGACAAGCTTTGACTTACAGCAAATCTATTTCCTTACTCTGTAAACAAATAGAATAAGTTGCATAAAATAAAGAGAACAGTTCCATGAGTAAAATTAGCTAATGCCAAAACACATCTGCATTTTACTTAATGTAACACCAGCTCCTAGAAAGACTTAAAATTTAGGTGCATCTTGTTCACCCGTTTAAACAAGCATAATTCATGTAAAATGTACAGACATTCTTTAGGGACTGTTGAATTGTCTGACATGCTCTAGTTTCCATGTCAACGACTTGTCACAGGAAGTGCTAACTTTTGATGTCACTTTGTAAACAAACCAGCCTAGGTGGCTACGCTAACCTAGCATCCTTCCAGCTCACGCTAAGCTAAACTAACATAGCATCCAGCTAGCTTACGCTACGCTAAGCTAACCTAGCATCCTTCCAGCTTACGCTAAGCTAAACCAACATAGCATCCAGCTAGCTTACGCTAGGCTAAACCAACATAGCACCCATCCAGCTTAGGCTAAGCTAAATAATAACTTATACAGTTAGCAGGTAGCATAATTTACTTGAGCCCTTAATCACCGCTTGTGTTTACAAAGTGCAAAGTATTCTAAAATACTTTCCTTAACACCAGTTAGGGTTTCTAATTATTCACGTTCCGTGTTCACAATTCTTCTTAGCTAAAGTTCACCTTCACTAGTTGAGGCATAGCCCTTGCTAACCGTCGAAGGCTAACTTTGAAGATACCCTGTTAATTAAACTTAAGTTAACTACATGTAAACTGTGTAGCTAGAGAAGAATTCATATAGCAATAGGAATCTTCATCGGCAGCTGACTAATCCTTTGATGGGACACACACGATGTGGCCTCGAACACGCAACCTTTGTAACCCACTATGAAGTGTTGGCCCAGGCAAATCCAAAGTTTATTCACTAATGCCACTGATTATTCTCGCCTTTAGATCATTCCCGTTGTTTTGATCACTTTGTTTCTTTTTGCTTTTAATTTTACATTTTTCTTTTTCTTTTGGCTCTTCTGTAATTTTTTTTTCACTTCTTTGACCTTGATATTAATAGCACTCAGCTATTCCCATTACTTTTCTGTCATCTATATGATTTAAAATTTATTTTATTTCCTCTCTTGTTCAAATGTGGTTCCATTTCCCATAGGGCCCAGAAAGGAAACAGAGACACCTTTATTTGTGATTTTGTTCATTTTCAACAAGTGTACTCGTTTTTGTGACCCGGCAACACAAGTAATTTCAACAATTTACTAGGGCACAACTATAGTCCAAAGGATTGATAATAAGCATAATTTGAATAGGAAAGCTGTCCTTTTCCCCCCCTATCATTCACTTCGTCAAACCGTAGTGAACCACTAGTTAAGTCCAGAGAAATAATTTAGTCATAAGAACCATCTTAAGTCATTTATTTCATCTCGGCTATGCCCTTTCCAGGGAATAATCTCGGAACCACATAACTCTTAGCCTCCTAACATCCACAGCTAAGATAAGGTACAAGACACACTTCACTAGCTAGCTACATGTGAAACACCTAGCTTTAAGCTACATACCTAGCGAACCAATTAAACCATGGTTCTGAACTTTTAGGGTCATGCATTAGGCTCTCACCACAAGTATGACAAAAATGTCACAGAGCCCCTGCTTCACCTGACCTTAACCTTCCAGCTTACCAAAGACTATGACAAAAACTATGGACACTATGAGAAACCACCTCTCATACCCCTCCTACCACCCACGAACGCCGTCTGCACCCACCGACAACCGGTGCCCCAGACTACCTACGTCAACAAGCACATGCTGAGTGCACTGGACAACATTCAGCGTTCTGCACCTGATGCCATCACCGCGCCACAGCTTGTTCTGCCACAGTGCAAAAGGGGGGTAATGCCAATGTATGCCCTATGCCCATGACGCACCATGTGCTGCACACCGCAGCACCAGAGACACTTGCAAGACACCGAAGCAAGTGGCATACTGGCGCCCTCAAAGCGAAAAGACTGTCCTAGCCAACCAAGGACGACATTCGCTGAAATTTTTCCTCACTTTCTCTCTTTCTCTCTCCCTTTCACTTTTACCAGGATGCTGCTGTGCCTCCAGCCAACCAGAGGGCAGCCGCAATCGGACATCTCACCAGGTCCGGCACCAAGCATCGTCCTAAGGGAACAACCAGGACTCCTTTTCTGCCGGACCCGCACTCAGAAAGTGTCTGTGCCACCTGATCCTAGCAACGCCTACAGAACGCACTACCCCGGCGTAACGACACAATACAGCTGCGTAGGTGCCGACGGACAGGGGACACCCTCACGCACACTGAGGCTGATGTCGAACACATGCTCAACCAACTTGAGAAAATGACTGTCACGCTAGCGGAGCCAGGTGGCCACAACCGCCGCCGCACTGCCGTCAGAACTCTGTTTAACACTTGTATGTCCAGCATGAATGCAGTAAACCTCGCCAACGTTGGACGGCATGCAGCCGAAATTCAGACTGAGATTCCACAGATAACAGAGCCACTCACAACAGAGTGCATCCCTGCAGACCATCGACAAGACACTAAAGAGAACTGTGGTAACTTTCAACACTCACAGCATTCTGCCGACCCCGACAGTGAACTCCATGAAACAGCTGTTTACTGCCTTCCAGACGGACTCTGCGGGCTGCAGATCAGCAGCACACGCTGCCCTGCTAAAGCCAAGCCTTGCACTCGAGTCTTCGAGACCCAAGCAGAGATTAGCATGTGAATCCAAGTACCCCTCCGAGCTTTGTCTCAACTGCCCGCCTTAACCGCCACACCTGCTGTCCAATCCTGGACTGCGGCTGATTCTGCGCTGGACACCTCTACGGTAATCAACCACACCCTGACACTTGACCTTCACACTGCACAAGAGACTCGACGAAACGCAGACCTCCACAGCCACCACGGGATATACCATACTGGAGGCTGCATCGAACCTCATCAAGCTGAGCCCCAACCCTAGCCTAACCGCCACCGGCGACCTGACCCTCACGATTCACCTGCCATCCGTCCATTGCGATGGTTGTCGTCCGATGAAGTCCATGCAAGGACTTCATCTGACGAAAAGGGGGATGATGTAGGGACTCTGGTCAGGTGAACTTGCTTCCAAACCATCGTCCTCCCCCAGGACTTAAGCACACATTCCACCACACCCACAAGCCCATGAAGCTTCCCCCAAACCAAGCTAACACTGTTCGAGTTTGGTTTCCTGTTACCGATTTATGACTCAAAAGAATGTGCAGGGACTTGATTCCTGGAGAAGGAAAAATTAAACATTTTAACCCTCTGGGGTCGGCCGTCACGTGGGCGTGATCTGCTCACTTTTTTTCTCATCAGTGCAAAAGAGACTCAAATTACTCTGTTGATTTTGATCTTGCATGTAAGTGTTATACATCATTCAAAACTGTTAAATGTCTTCTTTTATTTGTGTACACTCATAATAAAAACAAAATGTTGTGTTTTCCGTAAAATAAAGAAAATGAACATGATGCGCGTTCTCCCGTCTCTCTAAATGTGAAGCTCATTCTGAAACGCGACAGAACATGACCTGTAACTCAGCTAATACTTGTCACTGTGACATGAAACATATGTCTTTACAACACTTTGAGTCTCTATTTTTAAATGATGTAAATCATATCAAAAACAAATATTCTCTGTTTAAGTAATTCGTATGAAAGCAAGGACATACAGTTTCTCCAGCCTGAGCTCATTAAAGTTAATGTGACCACCGCCCGCGCGCAACAGCTGCTCGCATACTAATGAGCCATGTGGAGGAACGCAAACTGTTAACGACCTCAAAACAGAGAATTCGCGACTTCAGTCTTCAGTCCTGCTCTACTTTTCACGAGTGTGCTGTGCTGTTTATCTTGGATTTACATCAGACGAGTTAGAAGAACACAATTTGATTATGAGAACGATTTTTAATAAGGTAAGACATGTCATTGTTAGTAGCATGTTAGCAGCATGTTATTGTTGCATAAACTTGTAGCTACTAGTTAAACTGGTGCCATACTAAAATGTACGTTATGAAATGTGATTGGAGTAAAACATGAAGCCTAATGCTAAATGTATATACATAAAAACATATGTTCGATAATTAAACAGCACGATACAGAAGGCTCGTATGATTGTGAATATTATAATGTTTAGACTTGTGTTTATTGTGTTTGTGGATATCTGCTCACACGAAGATATGTATAATTATGTAAGAATATGCGATCGAGCCCGGACCAAAAAACTATGTTATATAATATTACGTTTCATAGTTTGGTCCGGCTTGATCGCATTCAGTAAATGTTTGCACGCGCTGAGTTTGAGTCATGCGCGCTGTGGGTTTGGAAAGCAAAACAAACCAATCATTAGGCTTTATGGTTTTACTCCAGCAATCTCATCTCATAACGTTGTAACGAATGGAAACGTTTTAAGTAACATGATAATCCATATAGTTTTCTCTAATGTAGTGTTACTGAACTTTTTAATGATTTATAGGCTGCCTAGCTGCTACAGGCTATTGTTATTATTTCATGCAGCCCTACATATGCCTACAACTACAAGGCACAACATATATTGGGAGTTCATATATATAGTATATGTATGTATTTAGTAAATTTCATAATTTGAACCAGAAAAATCTAAAATAGTTTCTCCTGATATCAGCATGTTCACAGCTGTTTTTTTGTTTTATAAAAAATGTTTTTACAGGGACCAGCAATGATGAGTCCAGCTGACATTCACGTGAGTCTCTGTACATGAACATGGTGAAAAATCAAACACCTTGGAGATGACAGGTATGTAACCTATATGTTTTAGGAATGGCACAAAGCTGTGTGACTGTCCAAGTCTCTGTCTTTAGATCAGTGTGTTTTACTAATGTGCTTTTTTGTCTTTGGTTGTGTATCTTTTTGATTGTGTTGTAAATAACTTGGTTGTGTTGTAAATAAATCCAAACCATCTAAAAGCCATTCTTTTTTAAGTCTCTCCTCCTCCTTTGTGCAAGGCTTCTCACAATGACAGCACCTGATAGTACCTTATAGGGCTATAAGGGGAGGGCCTTTGTCTTTCTCAGGTGTGAAAACACTATATACTAATGGGTTGTTAACGCCCCTCCGCATAAAGCTTTCTTACACAAAACACGTCTTACAAATTTTAAGTCAATATATTGTCTTATCTGAATGAGTAGTCAGGATGATTTTCACATAGTTTTGAAGCAAATATTCTAGGCCACATGATACAATTTTTAAAAGTCTTGTGAAGAAATAATTAGTATGGGTTTTATGACCTTATTTCAGTGACAATGTTTTTTTGTTTTTTCACAAACCACGCATAAACGTCATTATCTCAAAACTAAAAACTTGTACATACATGCTGCTGACATATTACTGTAGCAGAGTTTGTGCTGAATACAGTGTAATCAGACTTTAGCCATGAAAATGTCACAAGTAACAGAAATAAGCACAAATGTCAGAGCATGACAGATCACCTCCAGAACCCAGAAAACACCTCAGACCCCTGAGGGTTAACTCTAATATATATATATATATATATATATATATATATATATATATATATATATATATATATATATATATATATATATATATCCTATGCATAACCTTGTGATACATGTTCATCCCATGACTTTCCTTTATGTGTTTGGTGTGTCCTTGGAGACTCTAATGGGTTAATGTTTCCTTGATTTACATGCTATCACGAACCCCCCCTCTCCTTCCAAGAGAGACCCGGAGACCACTCAGAAGAACCTCCGCTCATGGACATGCACACACATACACAAACCTTTAACCGCATCACTGAAAGACGGTTATATGATATATTCGATATGTATTCATGTTTGCCCATGTATTGTAGTACATATAACACATATTGGAGCTTTAAATGAACCTAGGGACCCCTAGATGCATTCTTAATGTAACTGTTTTTCCTGTAACGTACCAATAACTTTTATATGTCATGTTTGATATTGTTAGAATGCCCTGGAAATGACTCCGCCAGATATATGTATGAACACACCATGAAAGGTATGATTATGTGTATAACACATCTCTGCAGTAGAAATGAACATTTCTACCACAGGCCATAATTTAATTAGACCAGCAGTCTGACAAGACAAAGAGAAATCTTCCGCGGGAACTTCCCTCCCAGCTATTGGTGCAGTCTTCCAAAAGAAGGCGTGAACTGAAATGTTTTTAAAGAGGCGCGCGGAGCTCCTCCTCTCTCTCTTCCGTGCTCGTCCAGGTCTCAGAATGTAACGTCTCGTCTCTAGGCGAGCCTTTCGCCTTTCTTTTATGTGTTCTAGTTTAGTTTGTGTTTTTCAGTCTTAAGATAAGTCCCCGGGTTTATTTCCGATCGACGAGTGAAAAGAACACCGCGTGACATATTTCTTCAGCAAATCCAACTACAAGGAACATTCAAACAAACGCGCGCTCTCTCTGAAGCAGAGACACGCGTACGTAACCACGTGACGCGCCGGGCTAGGAGATGCACACGCGCTTCTCTGGGATCTCCCTTCGGAGATTCTTCGTTCCTGTTAGTCAAAGTTTGTTTTCATAGTCGACTCTGTTCACTTCCACAAAGTGAAACGGACTCAGTCGAGCTATTTTCCGTTGGTAATGTTAACTCAAAGACTTCTAACCTCTGTTCCGCGCCACGTGACGCTTACACACATTGGACGCTGCTCACGCACGCAGCCGAGACCGGGCCGTTCAGGAATGCAGGAATGTTCAGGAATTTTGCTCAATTTCAAGTCCCTTAAGTGCCAAAAAGATCTTATGCTACAAGCTTTACAAATTACCGGTACTTTGAGTACTTGTTTATAGGGCAGAAAACGTCTCGGTTACATATGGTAACCCTCGTTCCCTGAGGGAGGGAACGGAGACGTAGGTCATGCCTGACCAATAGGAATCTTGCTAGAGAGGCCAATCTACTTCGAGTGAAACTAAAACAAGCCAATCCACATTGGCGTGCAATCATTTGCAACAGCTGTGCAGCCTCGCAGCGCGGGTATTTAACAAGCAGCTGGTGTAATTGCACACTAGTTTTTTGCTGAGGAGCCAAACCTGAGAAAGCTGGCCGCCCCGGCGGGCGGCAGCAGATGTGGCGACGGGACCTACGTCTCCGTTCCCTCCCTCAGGGAACGAGGGTTACCATATGTAACCGAGACGTTCCCTATCGGTCAGTCACTACAATGTAGGTCATGACTGACCAATAGGAATCCCTACCAAAGCGCCACAGCTGCTGCACCCCATCCAGCGCCCCTGTGCAAGCTTCTACACCTTCTTGCCTGGAAGGACGATAGGAGGAGGCTTACACAGAGAAAGTCGGACACTGTTGTTCCATGATAACCCATACAGTGAGATATTGGATAACACTGGGAAAGCTTGCCCTTCTGTTTAGGAAGGAACGCTGCGGAAGCCACTTCTTCAACGAGTTATGTGGAAATACATATGGACTAGCCCGAAGGCTGTACTGCATATGAAATAATGGGTGACTTAGCCCAAGGGAAAGACACAGGCTTCCGATAGGAGCAACCATGGAGAATATACACATATGGGATCCCCGTAGGGTCACACATATGGAACCCAGCCCAGATCCGGATCTCAAGGATTCAGCGGATAAGGGCCTGGCGCCGGACGCTCCGCCAAGTCCGGGCCGAGGGGTTTTGGAGGACTCAACAGGTTTTACTCTGGAGCAATAAGGGTGCACAGTAGGGTGCAGCAAGCCGACAGAGCCAGACCTCTCAGTGCTTCTACCCGTCTAGGGTGAGAACACGGGAGGAGACCGGATCTACACGTAGGCTATAATATCTAGCGAACGTGTTAGGTGTCGCCCAGCCCGCAGCTCTACAGATATCCGTTAGCGAGGAGCCACGTGCCAGCGCCCAGGAGGATGCAACGCCTCTCGTGGAGTGTGCATGCAACCTGAGCGGGCAGGGCACGCCTTGTGCTTGGTAAGCCAAGGCGATGGCATCCACTATCCAGTGGGCCATCCTCTGCTTGGAGACAGCCTTTCCCTTCTGCTGGTCTCCGTAACAGAAAAAGAGCTGGTCTGAGGTCCTGATGCTTTGAGTTCTGTCCACGTACATACGCAGAGCGCGAACGGGACAGAGCAAAGCCAGGGCTGGGTCTGCCTCCTCCAAAGGCAGCGCTTGCAGGTTCACTACCTGGTTTTTGAAGGGAGTGGTAGGAACCTTGGGCACATAGCCAGGCCGGGGTCTTAACACCACATGGTTGTCACCCGGCCCGAACTCCAGGCACGAATCGTCGACCGAAAATGCGTGCAGGTCTCCTACCCTCTTGACAGAGGCCAGTGGAACCAGCAGCAAAGTCTTCATGGAAAGAAGCTTTAAGTCTACTGACCGCAGAGGCTCAAAAGGAACATCCTGAAGTGCTCGAAGCACCAGGGAAAGATCCCAAGAGGGTATGGAGGGGGGTCGAGGAGGATTTAATCGTCTCGCCCCCCTAAGAAACCTGACGACCAGGTCGTGCTTTCCAACTGTTTTGCCATCTATGTGGTCGTGATACGCTGAAATAGCGGCAGCATGTACTTTGAGGGTGGAGGGAGACAGCCTTCGATCCAACCCTTGCTGCAAGAAGGAAAGCACAGACCCTATCGAACACCTTCGGGGGTCTTCTCGGCGAGAAGAACACCACTCAACGAACAGGTTCCACTTCAGGGCGTAAGCACGTCTCGTGGACGGCGCCCGTGCTGAAGTGATGGTGTTAAGTACCTCTGGGGGTAAGTCACCTAGAACCTCCGCGTCCCGTCCAGGGACCAGACATGGAGTTTCCAGAGGTCTGGGCGCGGGTGCCATAAGGTGCCCCGTCTCTGAGTCAGAAGATCCTTCCTCAGAGGAATGGGCCAGGGAGGGACTGTCACGAGGAGCATGAGTTCTGGGAACCAAGTCCGGGTGGGCCAATAGGGAGCCACCAGAAGGACCTGCTCCTCGTCCTCTCTGACTTTGCACAGTGTCTGCGCAAGTAGGCTCACTGGGGGAAACGCATATTTGCGAAGGCCCCGGGGCCAGCTGTGTGCCAGTGCGTCCGTGCCGAGTGTTCCCTCGGTCAGGGAGTAAAACAGCTGGCAGTGGGAGGTCTCTGAGGAGGCAAACAGGTCTACCTGAGCATCCCCGAACTCTCTCCAGATCAGCTGAACCACCTGGGGGTGGAGTCGCCATTCTCCCGGAAGCACAGCTCGTGATAGCTCGTCGGCCACACGGTTGAGCACGCCGGGGACATACATGGCTCGAAGCGACCTCAGATGCTTCTGACTCCAGAGGAGGAGATGGCGGGCGAGTTGCGACATGCGACGGGAGCGTAGACCACTTTGTCGGTTGATGTACGCAACGGTCGCCGTGTTGTCCGTACGGACCAGCACGTCCCTGCCCTGTAGCGGCCTTTTCAAGCGGCTCAGAGCGAGATGTACTGCTAGCAACTCGAGGCAATTGATGTGCCAATGCAGTTGGGGGTCCGTCCACACCCCTGACACTGCATGCCCGTTGTACGTGGCACCCCAGCCGGTGGCAGAGGCATCTGTGAATACCACAGCAGGCCTGGACACCTGTTCCAAGGGGACTCCTGCCCGCAGGAAGAAAAGGTCTGACCACGGACTGAAGGTCTGGCGGCACGCCGGTGTGATTGCCACCCGGTGAGTGCCGTGATGCCACGCCCATCTGGGGACTCGGCCGTGAAGCCAGTGCTGAAGCGGTCTCATATGAAGCAGGCCGAGCAGGGTTACCGCTGCTGCGGCTGCCATATGCCCCAGGAGCCTCTGAAAGAATTTCAGTGGGACCGCCGTCCTGCATGACCACCCTCGTGCAGGTCCTTCAGTGCCTTGGCCTGATGAACCTGCAACAACGCCATAGCGTGCATGGCAGAGGCAGCTTCGCCCCAGGCCTTGTAAGCCTTGCCGGTCAGGTCCGACGAGTACTTACAGGCCCGGGAAGGAAGACACGGTTCTCCACGCCAAGTGGAGTTAGGGCACAGTTGCATGGCAACGGCCCGTTCCACTGGTGGGATACGCGTGTATCCCTTAGCTGCCCCGCCATCAAGGGTGGTGAGGGAGGAGGAGCCACCGAGACGGTTTCTGGCAGTAAAAGGTGCCGTCCACGTCCCTGTGAGCTCCTCATGCACTTCCGGAAAGAAAGGCACTGGGGTGGGTTGCTGAGAACCAGCGCGCGCCACCCCGAGATACCAATCGTCCAACCTCGAGGGCTCGGGACACGGTGGAGGATTCCACACGAGCCCGATCCTGTTGGCGGCCCGGGAAAGCATGGCCATCATCTCCGGGTCCAACTCGGGCACTGCTGGCACACCTGAAGGAGGCAGCGGCTCTGAGCCGTCGTCCGCGGAGAGGTCTGATCCAGCCTCCGATGCAGCGATCGACATCTGGTCGTCGCAGGGAGCGCCGAACGAAACGACCGGTACACATCTCGTAGACGGTCCAGCACGTTCCGTTGGCAGCTCAACTGGTTGCGGAGCATGAGAGGAGTGAGGGTTCCTAGGGGGTTGGTTCCCCGAAGGAAGCGCGCTCACTGTGATCCTGAGGTCACCCGTGTCACTGCCCGAAGCAACCCGCGAAGGGGGGTTGGAACGAATTGCAGGCACGGGGACTCCGTCCCTTTGCAGGAACGCGAGTCTCGACCTTAGCTCCGAGATGGTCATCTTCCCACAATGGGTACATGACTTATCCACGAGAGCTGCCTGTGCGTGTTCGAGGCCCAGACACACTAGGCAGCAATCGTGACCATCCCGCGACCCCAGGTAACGACCGCACCCAGAAACACACAGATAGAACGTCATCTTGAAAAAGACGCGAACTATCTGCGTAAGCTCTTTTAGGGACTTACTCTCACAGGTGCTGAAGCACGCAGGGGAACAGCCACAGCGATCACAGACGGGAATGTGCACCCGTTCTTTGCGCTGAATCTCTCTCACTGGGAGGTCTTACCAGCTGTAACAACAGCTTTTGAGCGCTTGCCAGGCGCACCTTACCAGCTGTTACAACAGCTTTTGAGCGCTCTGAAGCGCACCTCACCAGCTGTTAAAACAGCTCTTTTTGTTTGCTCAGTTTTTTTTTTTTTTTTCAAAACAACAAAAAAAAAGGAAGAGAGAGAAAGTGAAACTGCTCGCGCTGCCGTGCTGTTACGCCCGCACCAGGAAGGAGAGGTCCAGAAAGGCTCGTAGAATTTCAAACTCAATTGAAGCAGAGACATCGAAGTGTTTGGCTCCGAAGCAAAAAGCTAGTGTGCAATTACACCAGCTGCTTGTTAAATACCCGCGCTGCGAGGCTGCACAGCTGTTGCAAATGATTGCACGCCAATGTGGATTGGCTTGTTTTAGTTTCACTCGAAGTAGATTGGCCTCTCTAGCGAGATTCCTATTGGTCAGTCATGACCTACGTTGTAGTGACTGACCGATAGGGAACCCAATTCTTCTGGCCAGAGAATTGCGTTTCCTGAAATCCTATAAAGTAAGATAATATTGTGGATCCCCACGATATTATTCTGGCAATTGAGCTAATTAATTTTGCCTGCTTTGTAAGACGTGATCAGTGTAATTAACTGCAATCAACTTGTTGTTAAAATGAAAGGATTCACATGTATGCATGCAGGTAAAATTTGCATTCTCCCTTAGAGGGATATTTATTAACATGTAAGACTGATCTAATCCAAACATGTATGAATAATTATTAATTACCAATTATTATTTATGATATGCAAATTCCCCACGGATTAGATCCGCCCCAGAGTCTTTACAAGTAGTAGGAAATTACTAGTCATCCAATTTTTTATATCAGCTATGCATTCCGTTAATTTTGTGAATTGGTAAGTTTCGTTAGGTTTTGAAGAAATATAGAGCTGAGTATCATCAGCATAACAGTGAACGCTAATTCCATGTTTCCTAATTATATCTCCTAATGGTAGCATGTACAGAGTGAAGAGCAGTAGTCCTAGTACTGAGCCTTGTGGTACGCCATACTGGACTTGTGATCGATAAGACATCTCTTCATTTACTGCTACAAACTGAAAACGGTCAGATAAGTATGATTTAAACCATGCTAGTGCAATTCCACTAATGCCAACATATTTTTCTAGTCTATTTAAAAGAATGAAAATGTAAAAGAATGAAAAAAGAATGAAAAGAATGAAAACATCTAACTCTGAATGTTAAGAAAACTGTCTTTATGTGCTTTTCTAATCGAAAGCAAAAAGAAAAAGTAATAATTCGAGTAAATAACAAAGATATAGAGGAGGTAGATGAGTTTAATTTTTTAGGTGTTGTTTTAGACTCACAACTTAAATTTGATAAACATATAAAAAAGCTCTCAAAAATGGTAAGGATTAATCTAAATTGTTTCAGACTTATTAGAAATTATATCTCAATTGAGGCAGCACATTTGTTTATGCATGCAATGATTTTGTCCCGCATTTCATACTGTATTACAGTTTGGACTCAAACATGTGACTCCTTAATAAAAAAAAATTTAACCCTCTGAGGTCTGAGGTGTTTTCTGGGTCCTGGAGGTGTTCTGAAATGCTCTGACATTTGTGCTTATTTCTGTTACTTGTGACATTTTCATGGCTAAAGTCTGATTACACTGTATTCAGCACAAACTCTGCTACAGTAATATGTCAGCAGCATGTATGTACAAGTTTTTAGTTTTGAGATAATGACGTTTATGCGTGGTTTGTGAAAAAACAAAAAAAACATTTTCACTGAAATAAGGTCATTAAACCCATACTAATTATTTCTTCACAAGAATTTTGAAAATTGTATCATGTGGCCTAGAATATTTGCTTCAAAACTATGTGAAAATCATCGTGACTACTCATTCAGATAAGACAATATATTGACTTAAAATTTGTAAGACGTGTTTTGTGTAAGAAAGCTTTATGCGGAGGGGCGTTAACAACCCATTAGTATATAGTGTTTTCACACCTGAGAAAGACAAAGGCCCTCCCCTAATAGCCCTATAAGGTGCTATCAGGTGCTGTCATTGTGAGAAGCCTTGCACAAAGAAGGAGGAGAGACTTAAAAAAGAATGGCTTTTAGATGGTTTGGATTTATTTACAACACAACCAAGTTATTTACAACACAATCAAAAAGATACACAACCAAAGACAAAAAAGCACATTAGTAAAACACACTGATCTAAAGACAGAGACTTGGACAGTCACACAGCTTTGTGCCATTCCTAAAACATATAGGTTACATACCTGTCATCTCCAAGGTGTTTGATTTTTCACCATGTTCATGTACAGAGACTCACGTGAATGTCAGCTGGACTCATCAGTGCTGGTCCCTGTAAAAACATTTTTTAGAAAACAAAAAAACAGCTGTGAACATGCTGATATTAGGAGAAACTATTTTAGATTTGTCTGGTTCAAATTATGAAATTTACTAAATACATACATATACTACATATATGAACTCCCAATATATGTTGTGCCTTGTAGTTGTAGGCATATGTAGGGCTGCATGAAATAATAACAATAGCCTGTAGCAGCTAGGCAGCCTATAAATCACTAAAAAGTTCAGTAACACTACATTAGAGAAAACTATATGGATTATCATGTTACTTAAAACGTTTCCATTCGTTACAACGTTATGAGATGAGATTGCTGGAGTAAAACCATAAAGCCTAATGATTGGTTTGTTTTGCTTTTCAAACCCACAGCGCGCGTGACTCAAACTCAGCGCATGCAAACATTTACTGAATGCGATCGAGCCGGACCAAACTATGAAACGTTATATTATATAACGTTTCATAGTTTTTTGGTCCGGCTCGATCGCATATTCTTACATAATTATACATACCTTCGTGTGAGCAGATATCCACAAACACAATAAACACAAGTCTAAACATAATATTCACAATCATACGAGCCTTCTGTATCGTGCTGTTTAATTATCAAACATATGTTTTTATGTATATACATTTAGCATTAGGCTTCATGTTTTACTCCAATCACATTTCATAACGTACATTTTAGTCTGGCACCAGTTTAACTAGTAGCTACAAGTTTATGCAACAATAACATGCTGCTAACATGCTACTAACAAAGACATGTCTTACCTTATAAATCCTTCTTATAATCAAATTGTGTTCTTCTAACTCATCTGATGTAAATCCAAGATAAACAGCACAGCACACGTGAAGAGCAGGACTGAAGACTGAAGTCGCGGATTATCTGTTTTGAGGTCGTTAACAGTTTGCGTTCCTCCACATGGCTCATTAGTATGCGAGCAGCTGTTGCGCGCGGGCGTGGTCACATTAACTTTAATTAGCTCAGGCTGGAGAAACTGTACGTCCTTGCTTTCATACGAATTACTTAAACAGAGAATATTTGTTTTTGATATGATTTACATCATTTAAAAATAGAGACTCAAAGTGTTGTAAAGACATATGTTTCATGTCACAGTGACAAGTATTAGCTGAGTTACAGGTCATGTTCTGTCGCGTTTCAGAATGAGCTTTACATTTAGAGAGACGGCAGAACGCGCATCATGTTCATTTTCTTTATTTTACGAAAAACACAACATTTTGTTTTTATTATGAGTGTACACAAATAAAAGAAGACATTTAACAGTTTTGAATGATGTATAACACTTACATGTAAGATCAAAATCAACAGAGTAATTTGAGTCTCTTTTGCACTGATGAGAAAAAAGTGAGCAGATCACGGCCGCGTGACGGCCGACCCCAGAGGGTTAAATGCTATATAATCGAGCTCTAAAAATAATAGATGAAAAGCCAAATCAATGGCATCACTGCAATGTTTTAAAAAAATTGAATATGCTAAGTTTTGCAAGTTTTAAGAACCTGTCATATATAAAATTGATTTTTAAATGTTTGCACAATAAGGCACCATCAGTCTTATGTAAATTGATAAAGAGACAGGATGATTCAAATAGAATCACTAGGAGTTCGGCAGGTGGGAATTGTAGGATTAATTTTCGTAAGACTACACAAGGGCAAAGAGCCTTTTCTGTAGAGGGCTCCAAACTCTGGAACCTGCTGCCAAATGAGTTTAAGGTAATACCTGAAATAAAGTCCTTTACACTGAAGCTAAAACGGTGGTTTAAAATAAACCAGAACTGTACGCATATTTAAATGTAATAATTTTAGTATGTAAAAGTATAATGTAATGTAAAAGTAAAAGTTTTAGTTTATTTTATTAATGTAATAGTGTGATGTAATATAAAAGTGTATTGTGATGTTAAAGTTGTATGCTTGAGTTGAAAGCTCATTTCTGATATGTATAATTTTAGGTAGGTATTTGATTTTCTGTAAGTGACACATTGTGGTAGTTTTATTCTAGGAGTAGTAATTTTTTTTTTATTGTATTTTTTATTTTTTTTATTAGAAAAGCCTTTCTAGGGACCTGAGATGCAAATTAGCTCTTGCTATACTCTCTATGTGCAATACATATTTTCCAGTTTTGACTGGGATCATGTTTTTTTTTTTGTACTGTCCCTATACAAATAAACTTATAAATAAATAAAATAAATAAATGTTGTGGTCGATAGTATCAAATGCAGCACTAAGATCGAGTAACACTAATAGAGAGATACAACCACGATCGGATGATAAGAGCAAATCATTTGTGACACTAATTAGAGCAGTCTCAGTACTATGGTACGGTCTAAATCCGGACTGAAAATCCTCACAGATATCATTTCTTTCTAAAAAGGAGCACAGTTGTGAGGATACTGCTTTTTCTAGTATCTTTGACAGAAAAGGCAGATTCGAGATCAGCCTGTAATTGACTAATTCTGTAGGATCAAGTTGCGTTTTTTTAACAAGCGGTTTAATCATAGCCAGCTTAAAGGTTTTTGGTACATATCCTAGAGACAAAGATGAATTAATGATATTTAGAAGAGGATCTATGACCTCTGGAAGCATCTCTTTCAGTAGCTTAGTCGGTATGGGGTCTAACATACAAGTTGTCGATTTAGATGATTTAACGAGTTTGCAAAATTCTTCCTCTCCTATTGCAACAAATGAATACATTTTTTTAGCATGTAGACCACACTGCACTCCCTGATGCGATACTGTAGTAGACGTTTGCATAGGTATACCCTGATATTATCGATCTTATAAGTGAAGAAGTTCATAAAGTCATTACTGCTGTGTTTCTTGGAAACTTCTGGGCTTAAAGCTTTCTTTTTCGCTAGTTTAGTCACTTTTTCAAATAAATACCGAGGATTGTTTATTTTCTTCTAATATTTAGAAGAAAATAATCAGATCTAGCAGCTTTTAAAGCCTCTCTGTAAGCAATCGAGCTCTCCTTCCATGCAATCTGAAATACCTCTAGTTTTGTTTTCTTCCAGTTTCGCTCAATTTTTCTGGCTGCCCTCTTAAGGGCCTGAGTGTGCTCGTTGTACCACTGCGTTGGACTATTTTCTTTAATCTTCTTTAAGCGCAGCGGAGCAACTGCGTCTAAAGTGCTGGAAAAGAGAGAGTTAAATGTTCTGTTGCAATATCAAGTTCTTCTAAGCTATCCAGGATGCTGAGATGATGAAACTGATCAGGAAGATTATTTATAAAGCAGTCTTTAGTGGCAGAAGTGATAGGTCTGACATATTTATAACATGGAGTCGGCTTTGCAGCCTTGGCTAAATGTAATTTACACGAGACTAGATAATGATCGGAGATGTCGTCGCTCTGCTGCAGAATTTCAACGGCATCAACATCTATTCCATGTGATAATATAAGATCTAGAGTATGATTACGACAATGAGTAGGTCCTGACACGTGTTGTCTAACTCCAATTGAGCTTACAACGTCTTTAAATGCCAATCCCAATGCATCTTTTTCATTATCTACATGTATATTAAAATCACCAACAATTAGTACTTTATCTGCAGTCAATACTAATCCTGATAGAAAGTCAGCAAATTCTTTGATAAAATCTTTATGGTGCCCTGGTGGCCTGTATACATTAGCCAGCAGAATTCTCAAACGTGATTTATCGTTTACACTATATATTTTTACATTAAGCACCAACACTTCAAAAGAAGTACATTTAAAACTAGATTTCTTATTGGTTTTGAAAATATTACAATAAATTACAGCAACACCTCCCCCTTTGCCTTTCAGACAAGGTTCATGTTTATAACAGTAATCTTGCAGGGTGGAATCATTTAAAGTAATATAATCGTTTGGTTTTAGTCAGGTTTCTGTCAAACACAGCACATCTAGGTTATAATCTGAAATCATATCATTAACTATGAGCACTTTTGAAGTAAGGGATAGAATATTCAGCAACCCAAGCTTTATCGTTTCCTCATCTGTATTATATTAGTTTTTTATTTGTTGAACATCAATTAAATTTTTAACCTTAGATAGGTTTGGACGTTTTTTGGATTTGCAAATTCGGGGAACAGACATAGTCTCTATATGATGATATCTAGGTGAAAGAGTCTCTATGTGATGTGATTTATCTGACCTTGATGCAGACGGTCGGTTTAGACAGTTTGTCTGTTTCCTGACCTGAGCCCCAGATTGTCATGTTTTATCTCTAAGACTATGAGCCAAATTATTAGAGAGAAGAGCAGCACCATCCCAGGAGGGATGAATACCATCTCTTTTCAACAGGTCAGGTTTGCCCCAAAAACTTTTCCAATTGTCTATGAATTCTATATTATTTTGCGGACACCACTTAGACAACCAGCCATTGAGTGAACACAATCTACTATCTCATCACTCCTTCGAACAGGAAGAGGGCCAGAGCAAATTTCAGTGCCTGACATCGTACTTGCGAGTTCAAACACCTCTTTAATATTAATTTTGGTGATCTCCGACTGGCAGAGTCGAACATCATTTGTGCCGACGTGAATAACAATCTTAGAGAATTTACGATTAGCATTAGCCAGCACTTTTAAATTTGCTTTGATGTCAGGTGCTCTGGCTCCCGGTAAACATGTGACTATGGTGGCTGGTGTCTCTATTTTCACGTTCCGTGTAATATAATCGCCAATTACCAGGGCACAATCAACAGGATTCTCACTGAGACGGGCAAATCGATTTGTTATGGTAATCGGAACGGAAGAGTGGTTTTTTGATCCGCAACTAGAGCGATCTCTGACAGTCACCCATCTGCCCTGCTGCACAGGCAATAACTCAGCCAGAACCGAATCATGTAAAGTGTTCACTATGCTAGGCGCATCCAAAGTAGTATCTAAAGCTCGAGCACACTTACTATCCACAATTAAAGTTTGGATGCGTGTCTCTAATTCTGAAATCTTCTCCGTCAGCCTGAGCCATATAAACCATATATTGCCGACGGGGAAGGCTATGGTAAACATGTGGCATGAGGTGCAGGTGACAATAACAGGACAAGACATTACTCACTGTGTTTGTCGAATGATTCTTACTCACCTGGGCTTTTTATAAACTCAGAGGCGCGGGCGCGCACGAGAAAAAGAAATAAATGACTGAGCGCACTGGTGGAGCTTTAACAGACTAGCGAGATACTAGCGTGTTGTGCTAACAATAACGGAAGCTAGCGATGTTAGGTTAATCTGAGATGTTAGGTAAACTGTAATTTGTAGTATAAACAACTAGAAATGATAGTAAATGATGGTTCAAAACAGAAAGAAATACGAGGCTTAGACGGAGCTTACAGCCTCGGAGCAAACACACTCACACACAGCAGGCAGCGAGGCAGACAGGAGCAATCGATCAGGATCAAATCGACCCAAACTGACTCAAATCGACCCGACTACCAAACTGACCCGGAAAAGGAAGTAAAATAGCACGAAATACAATGGATGCAGATGCGAATAAAATTATCCAGTGTTTTGCTTTCCACAATATTTTGAAAAGTCATTAAGCTTTTTATCTTACGGTGGCACTGTAGCCATGAGTGCTTAAAGCCGTGCCTCCCCATATCTCGTGAAATGTCTTCAAACATGGATTTATTTTTGTAACAACCCTGCATTTTTGCCTGCACTGTCTCTTCGCCCCAAAACACTCAAAAGACATGAAACCTCCTCCATCGCGCCTATAATAAGTCATGTGATCCCAGTTGGTGGTGTCCACCTGAGTTGACGTCACTTTTTTACTGACGTACAGTACGACTCGCATTTACTGGGGAATATCTGATTTGTCTGCTTACATGGCACACACAAATGCACGTATCCGATTCATATCCGATTTATTACCACATATGAGCGAGGCCTGAATCCGATCTGAGAAAATCGGAAACCATGCGTTTTTTTCCTGCCTGCACATTCATGGGTCATATCCGATCTGTGCCACATGAGAGTAAAAAATCCGATTTGGGTCACTTGAACCATGCAGTGTAAATGGGGCCTAACTACTCAAGTCTCAACTTGTCTTTCTTTTTCTTAGTTATTTTCTAAGTTAAAGGTGCCCAAGAGTGTGAAATTGAATTTATTTTGGCATAGTTAAATAATAAGAGTTCCCTATCGGTCAGTCATTACAACGTAGGTCATGACTGACCAATAGGAATCTCGCTAGAGAGGCCAATCTACTTCGAGTGAAAATAAAACAAGCCAATCCACATTGGCGTGCAATCATTTGCAACAGCTGTGCAGCCTCGCAGCACGGGTATTTAACAAGCAGCTGGTGTAATTGCACACTAGCTTTTTGCTTCGGAGCCAAGCACTTCGTATGCTGAACAGAGTGAATTTGAAAGCAAGCCTCTTCTGGATCTCTCCACTTTGTGCGGGCGTGACGGCACAGCAGCGCGAGCGGTCTTTTTTTTTCTCTCTCTCTCTCTCTCTCTCTCTCTCTCTCTCTCTCTCTCTCTCTCTCTCTCTCTCTCTCTCTCTTCTTTGTTTGTTGTTTTAAAACTGATCAAACAAAAAAGCTGTTTTCACGGCTGGTAAGGTGCGCGGTTAAAGCGCTCAACGGCCGTTTTTACGGCTAGTAAGGTGCGCGATTAAAGCGCTCAACGGCCGTTTTCACGGCTGGTAAGACCAGCGAGAGAGAATCGCGCACAGACAGGTGCACATTCCTGTCTGTGTTCGCCGTGACCGTTCCCCTGCGTGCTTCAGCACCAAGGAGAGAAGTCTCTAAAAGAGCTTACTTTTTATAGTTTGCGTCTTTTTCAAGATGACATTCTATCTGTGTGTTTCTGGATGTGGTCGTTACCTGGGGTTATGGGATGGTCACGATCGCTGCCTTGTGTGTCTGGGCCTCGAACATGCTGAGGCAGCGTTCGTGGATGAGTCATGTACCCATTGTGGGAAGATGACCATCTCGGAGCTGCGGTCGAGACTCTCGTTCCTGCAAAGGGGCGGAGTCCCCGTGCCTGCACCTCGTTCCAACCCCCCTTCGCGGGTTGCTTCGGGCAGTGACACCGGTGACCTGAGGATTACAGTGAGCGCGCTTCCTTCGGGGAACCAACCCCCTAGGAACCCTCATTCCTCTCACGCTCCGCAGCCAGTTGAGTTACCAACCGAACGTGCTGGACCATCCTCGAGATGTGTACCGGTCGTTTCCTTTGCTGCTCCCCGCGACGACCAGATGTCGATCACTGCATCGGAGGGTGGGTCAGACATCTCCGCGGACGACGGCTCAGAGCCGCTGCCTCCTTCGGGTGTGCCAGTGATGCCCGAGTCGGACCCAGAGATGATGGCCATGCTTTCCCGGGCCGCCAACAGGATCGGGCTCGAGTGGAACCTCCACCGTGTCCCGAGCTCTTGAGGCTGGATGATTGGTATCTCGGGGTGGTGCGGGCTGGTTCTCAGCAACCCACCCTAGTGCCTTTCTTCCCGGAAGTGCATGAGGAGCTCACAGGGATGTGGATGGCATCTTTTACTGCCAGAAACCGTCTCGGTGGCTCCTCCTCCCTCACCACCCTTGATGGCGGGGCAGCTAAGGGATACACGCGCATCCCGCCAGTGGAGCGGGCCGCTGCAATGCAGCTGTGCCCTAACTCCACTTGGTGTGAGGAACCGTGTCTTCCTTCCCAGGCCTGTAGGTTCTCGTCGGACCTTTTCGACGAGGCCTACAAAGCCTGTGGGGAAGCTGCCTCTGCCATGCACGCCATGACGTTGCTGCAGGTCCATCAGGCCAAAGCACTGAAGGACCTGCACGAGGGTGGTCATGATCCACAAGTTCTCCAAGAACTCGTGCCGCGGCGGACCTCGAAGAAGGTAACCGTGTGGTCAGTGGGTTGTGCGATGTCCACCTTGGTGGTCCGGGAACACATTCTCTGGCTGTGTCTGGCCGACATGAGGGAGACCGACAAGATCAGGTTCCTTAACTCCCCCATGTCCCAGACCAGCCTCTTCGGCGACGTGGTTGAGAACTTCGCCCAGCAGTTCTCGGCTGTACAGAAGCAGACTGAGGCCATCAGACACATCCTGCCGCGGCGGTCAGCTGCTGCCTCCACCCCACCGCCTGCGGCTCCTCGGTCGGCTCGTCGCCGTGGGCGTCCTCCTGCGTCTGCCCCTGCTCCCGCGCCGCAGCAGCAGCCTCCATCTAAACGGCGCCGTTGAGCCAGTCGCAGGCAGGGCGCCCCGCCCGTCCAGGCCCCCGTCCAGGGCCCCGCCAAGGACGGGCGACCCAAAGATGGAAGGGACTGCTCTCCAGGAGACGATGACTGCATCGCTCCCTCCCCCGGAAGAGGGCCGGGTGGTAAATCCTTTGTTTCAATTTGTTTGTGTTCCGCAGCTGGCCTTAAAACCAGCGGTACCCAAATAAATAAAATTTCAATAAAAGAGCAGTTTTATTTTAATCTCTGGGTCCGAAGAAGACCCGGAGAGCAGTGGGGGGACGGAATCCTCACCACTCTCATCCACCTCTTCTATCGCCAGCCGGCCGCTGTGTACGGTTGGAGGACGCCACCGAGCCGACTCCCGCACCTCCTGCCCCGTGGAACCAGGTAAGTGCTGCACAGCACACTCAGACCCCGCTACAGGCCGCCTCCCAGAGAGAGCCTCCCGAGCCACGTCCCTGTGTTCCACCTCGCTGCCCCACTCCGGGTACGCCTACGGTCCCTTTGGTCCCGCTTGTAGGTCTCTGCGAGCCTGGTTAGCGCTCCCCAGTCCGTCTCGCTGACTCATACCATCAGGCTCGGCTATGAGATTCAGTTCGCCCGGCGTCCCCCCAAGTTTCGGGCCATCCACTCCACTACAGTGAGAGCAGCCGATGCCCATGTCTTGCGTGCGGAGATCGCAGTCCTACTGGCGAAGGATGCGATAGAGCCGGTCCCTCCAGCCGATATGAGGTCAGGGCACTACAGTCCCTACTTCATTGTACCCAAGAAAGGTGGTGGGTTGCGACCGATCTTGGATCTGCGAGTTTTGAAGTGGAGCCTCCACAAGCTACCGTTCAAAATGCTCACACAGAGACGCATTTTCGAATGCATCTGTCCCCGAGATTGGTTTGCAGCGATCGACCTGAAGGACGCATACTTTCATGTCTCGATTCTTCCTCGACACAGGCCGTTCCTGCGCTTTGCGCTCGAGGGTCGAGCATATCAGTACAAAGTCTTACCCTTCGGGCTGTCCCTGTCTTCACGAAAGTCACGGAGGGGGCCCTTGTTCCCATGAGAGAACAGGGTGTTCGCATCCTCAACTATCTCGACGACTGGCTCATACTAGCACACTCTCGAGATCAGCTATGCGAACACAGGGACCTCATGCTCAGGCACCTCAGCCAGTTGGGTCTTCAGGTCAACTGGGAAAAGAGCAAACTCTCCCCTGTGCAGAGGATCTCTTATCTTGGTATGGAGTTGGATTCGGTCGCTCAGACAGCGCGCCTCACAGAGCAGCGTGCTCAGTCGGTGCTGAACTGCTTGAACACTTTCAAAGGCAGGACGGCGGTCCCACTGAAATTCTTTCAGAGGCTCCTGGGGCATATGGCAGCAGCGGTAACCCCACTCGGCCTGCTTCATATGAGACCGCTTCAGCACTGGCTTCACGGTCGAGTCCGGAGATGGCTGTGGCATCACGGCACTCACCGGGTGGCAATCACACCGGCGTGCCGCCAGACCTTCAGCCCGTGGTCAGACCTCTTGTTCCTGCGGGCAGGAGTCCCCTTGGAAAAGGTGTCCAGGCATGCTGTGGTATTCTGGTACACCTGCTGGGGTGCCACGTGCAACGGGCATGCAGTGTCAGGGGTGTGGACGGACTCCCAACTGCATTGGCACATCAATTGCCTCGAGTTGCTAGCAGTACATCTCCCTCTGAGCCGCTTGAAAAGGCCGCTACAGGGCAAGGACGTGCTGGTCTGTCCGGACAACACTGCGACCGTTGTGTACATCAACCGACAAGGTGGTCTACGCTCCCGTCGCATGTCGCAACTCGCCCGCCATTTCCTCCTCTGGAGTCAGAAGCATCTGAGGTCGCTTCGAGGCATGTATGTCCCCAGCGTGCTCAACCGTGTGGCCGACGAGCTATCACGAGCTGTGCTTCCGGGAGAATGGCGACTCCACCCCCAGGCGTTTCAGCTGATCTGGAGAGAGTTCAGGGAGGCTCAGGTAGACCTGTTTGCCTCCTCAGAGACCTCCCACTGCCAGCTATTTTACTCCCTGACCGAGGGAACACTCGGTACGGACGCACTGGCACACAGCTGGCCCCGGGGCCTTCGCAAATATGCGTTTCCCCCAGTGAGCCTACATGCGCAGACACTTTGCAAAGTCAGGGAGGACCTCGTGACAGTCCCTCCCTGACCCATTCCTCTGAGGAAGGATCTTCTGACTCAGAGACGGGGCACCTTATGGCACCCGCGCCCAGACCTCTGGAAACTCCATGTCTGGTCCCTGGACGGGACGCGGAGGTTCTAGGTGACTTACCCTCAGAGGTACTTAACACCATGACTTCAGCACGGGCGCCGTCCACGAGACGCGTTTACGTCCTGAAGTGGAACCTGTTCGTCGAGTGGTGTTCTTCTCGCCGAGAAGACCCCCGAAGGTGTTCGATAGGGTCTGTGCTTTCCTTCTTGCAGCAAGGGTTGGATCAAAGACTGTCTCCCTCCACCCTCAAAGTACATGCTGCCGCTATTTCAGCTTATCACGACCACATAGATGGCAAAACGGTTGGAAAGCATGACCTGGTCGTCAGGTTTCTAAGAGGGGCGAGACGATTAAATCCTCCTCGACCCCCCTCCATACCCTCTTGGGATCTTTCCCTGGTGCTTCGAGCACTTCAGGATGTTCCCTTTGAGCCTCTGCAGTCAGTAGACTTTAAGCTTCTTTCCATGAAGACTTTGCTGCTGGTTGCACTGGCCTCTGTCAAGAGGGTAGGAGACCTGCACGCATTTTCGGTCGACGAATCGTGCCTGGAGTTCGGGCCGGGTGACAACCATGTGGTATTAAGACCCCGGCCTGGCTATGTGCCCAAGGTTCCTACCACTCCCTTCAAAAACCAGGTAGTGAACCTGCAAGCGCTGCCTTTGGAGGAGGCAGACCCAGCCCTGTCCTTGCTCTGTCCCGTTTGCGCTCTGCGTATGTACGTGGACAGAACTCAAAACATCAGGACCTCAGACCAGCTCTTTGTCTGTTACGGAGGCCAGCAGAAGTGAAAGGCTGTCTCCAAGCAGAGGATGGCCCACTGGATAGTGGATGCCATCGCCTTGGCTTACCAAGCCCAAGGCATGCCCTGCCCGCTCAGGTTGCATGCACACTCCACGAGAGGCGTTGCATCCTCCTGGGCGCTGGCACGTGGCTCCTCGCTAACAGATATCTGTAGAGCTGCGGGCTGGGCGACACCTAACACGTTCGCTAGATATTATAGCCTACGTGTAGAGCCGGTCTCCTCCCGTGTTCTCACCCTAGACGGGTAGAAGCACTGAGAGGTCTGGCTCTGTCGGCTTGCTGCACCCTACTGTGCACCATTATTGCTCCAGAGTAAAAACCCGTCGAGTCCTCCAAAACCCCTCGTCTTTGGTAATTAATAATTATTTATACATGTTTGGATTAGATCAGTCTTACCTTTAACCCTCTGAGCCCGACGGCATCGTCGACGACGCCACAAATCAGCTCCGAGAAATTATGATATAACTCGATGACAGATTTATGGATTTTCTTACCGTTTTTCCAGCAGAAAGCTAACGAGCTAGCCATCACGGGGGTGTCTTTGGTGTCTTTCTAGCCTTTACAGAAGGTTTTCTATCCAGCCTGGAACTTGTGCATACTTTCTGAGTTTTTCAGCAATAAATCCAAACGTTTATATCCAACTTTGATACACTTGAAGTCCATAATTTATAAATATTCCGTCATATTTGCCGCTAGCTCGATGCTAGCTGCCATTTTGGATGTCCACGTGATGGTTTTTGACCAATTACAGGCTGATCCGTCGTAAACATTGGGTGCGTCATTGGGTCATTACGCACACACCAAGGGAGAGAGTGGAGAGAGAGAGAGAGAGAGACGTCTGACGGAGACCATAGGACGGAGACGCAGGTTTCACAGAGAACACAGAGTAATAGATGAAATCGAGCTCTGAAAGATGGATTTTCAGGAGAACAGAGCTTTTTGACAGATGAGGAACTAGATTACCAGGATAGACCCAGCTGAAGTGCCATTTATTTATTTACTGTAAAAAAGTATTATAGAAGTATAAATGTAGTATAAAAAGAATAGAATAAATAAAATAATAAATAAAATATAAATGCAAAGCCTGTGATGTGGCCCTCTTTGTGATTGCTGATAGGAACTGTTTTGAGGCTTGGCACCAGTGAATTTCATGAAAACGCCTGGACTTCTTTTGGAAAAATGTCAATAGTTTTGGTTCTGTACAAGTTATAATGTTTATTCCTGTGCTCCAGGACTCCAAAGACATGAACAAACTGTTTTCCAGAGGAAATTTGCTTAGCTTTTATTTATTTCTGTGTGATTTCAATAAATATTTGAGTGATTCAATTTCCGATTTATTTTTTCATTTGTCTTTATGGTCCCATAACTTATTTTACATTCAGGTGACATCAATGTAACACATATGTGCTGAAAGTTCAATTTGTCCTGAAAAAAAAGAGGTGTGTCAATTGTCTGTGCACAAAAGGGTTGATGTTTTACAAGCTTTTTTAGTTAATAACACCAGACGGAAAATTTATTGTAAAAATACCCTTAGGTCTCTGAGGGTTAATTTAATCTCCCTCTAAGGGAGGATGTCATTTTACCTGCATGCATACATGAGTATTCTTGTACTGTAACTACAAGTTGATTGCAGTTAATTACACTGAATCACGTCTTACAAAACAGGCAAAATTAATTTAGCTCAATTGCCAGAATAATATTGTGGGGATCCCCAATATTATCTGACTTTAATAGGCTTTCAGGAAACGCAATTCTCTGGCCAGAAGAATTGGGCTTCCTGCCCTATAAACACATACTTTTTAGAGTATCTTTAATTTGTAAAGCTTGTAGCTTAAGTTAGACCTTTGGCACTTAAGGGACTTGAAATTGAGCAAAATAAATGAATCAATCGAGTGACTATAGTGTATTTAATAAAGGGGAGAGAGAGAGCATTGGGAGTTGCAGTTATGCAAGAGAGAGTTTCGAAAGACCCGAGGATCTTTCTAGATAGCAAATTCACATAGACAACGGAACTTTGAGAGACAACAAGACTTCAACAATTCTTAAAAGCGTGATTAAACACGTATACTTGCACAGGTAACTCTCTGCATGGCTGGTGAAGAAGTGTGTGTGTGTCTCGGTCTGGCGCGTCACGGGTCACGTGCGCGCGTTCCTCCAGAGCGAGCGCGCGCGCTCATTTGAAAGTCCTTGGTAGATGGATTTGCTGAAGAGATATGTCACGCGGGGTTCTCTTCACTTTGTGGAAGTAAACAGCGTCGAATATGAAAACAAAACTTTAACTTAAAGAAAGAAATAAAGGTCCCAAAGGGGAAATCACGCGGAGTTACGTCTTTGCATGACTGGTAAAGAAGCGCGTGTTTGTCTCTCAGCCCGGTGCGTCACGTGGTTACGTGCGCGTGCTTCTTCTCCTTCAGAGAGAGAGCGCGTTTGTTTGAGTGTCCCTTGTAGTTGGATTTGCTGAAGAGATATGTCATGCGGTGTTCTTTTCACTTCGTGGAGGTAAACAGCGTCGAATATGAAAACAAACTTTAACTTAAAAGAAAAGAAAAGAAATAAAGATCCCAATGGGGAAATCACGCGGAGTTACGTCTTGGCTGGTGAAGAAACGCGTGTGCGTCTCTGGGTCTGGCACGTCACGGGGTTACCGGCGCTTGCTTCTCCTGTGCGGGGAAAACTCCATGGGATTTCGACGATTGGAATTAAACACAGAGGCTTATCTAGACTGAAAAACACAAACTAAACTAGAAACACATAAAAGAAAGGCGAAAGGCTCGCCTAGAGACGAGACGTTACATCATGACGCGAAGACATGGACGGAAGAGAGAATGAGAGAAACTTCGAAGAAACGATGAAGAAAACTATGAAAACGTCCTGGTACTATTCATATGTTGTTGTTATCGACATATAATTTACTCAGTCATCTTAATCTTCCCGGTACCAGGTTGTAGATACCAAATATGCCACACATTCTGTTGGTTAATCATAGTTTGTAGAGTTTTAAACCTTATCCCATTAGTTCCCCAACAACATAGAGCAAACACAAAATAGAAGGCACATCGTTTGATAAGGAGATTAGATAGATTGTTCATACAATTCTCACGGGTCATATATACTAGAATATATATGCAGAATACATTTCTCCTTCCTAGTTAACTTCTGAGAATCGGCAGTTAAATGTGAAATACATAAGGATAGTCACAGTTATTCCAATATAACATGGACAAACACACATTGACATAAGACACATTGAATATATTGGTTTAAATGTCTTTAAACAAAGAGGAGTTTCTTTCCTCTTTAGAATTCACTTCCTGTGGCACATTCCACATTCCAGTCTTAGTGTCTTGTAAGCGGACACCACGCTGGGGGATGTGTGTGTGGTGGAATGTGTGTGTGTGTGTTTAATTGGAGTTCAGGCTCCAGGCATTTGAAGGCTCTTGGATGTAATGGTTCACCCAGATACCCTACACCGCGCTGCAAGGCTGCACAGCTGTTGCAAATGATTGCACGCCAATGTGTATTGGCTTGTTTTAGTTTCACTCGAAGTAGATTGGCCTCTCTAGCGAGATTCCTATTGGTCAGTCATGACCTACGTCTCCGTTCCCTCCCTCAGGGAACGAGGGTTACCATATGTAACCGAGACGTTCAGTACATGGACATGACATACAGTGAGTCTCAAACACCATTGTTTTCTCCTCCTTATTTAAATCTCGTTTTTGAAAAACACCCCTGAAAAATAGGCGAATCTCCACATAACACATTAATTTGAAGTTGTTAGTTTGTTCTGCCCATTTCACCACGGACTTATTTTCTAACCTGGGACAATATCAAGCAGGCTTATCGCAGTGAATAAATTATATACAGAAAGCGATCAAAGAACAATCTTTCCACACAGCGCGAGTTTATCTGGACACTTGCCAAACTTGTTATGAAATCAAAGATGCACATTACACTGCACAACGAAGCTCTTACTGTATTTATATCATCGTGTTTTCATTGGTGAAAGCATTAGAGAGAGTGCAGAAACTGCGTTGCAATGATAAGATCTTCGTTCTCGCGATCAACAGAACAGACTGTCATCTGCTTGCTCAATGCTCATCACGGCAACATTTTATTTGATGGAAATAGATTTAAATACTTTAAAAACATCTCACGATTCTTTGATCTCGATAGCTGTAATAGTAAAGATGTATAATAGCTGTAGTAAAAGTATTCGAGAGAATTTCACATGTAATACGTAGCTATTTCATATGCAAGCATGTCAGCCAATCACAGCAGTGGCCGGTTACACTGAATCCCACAGCAGACACGCCCCTTCAAACAGAGTGTTTAAATCAGAGGCTAAAATCAGGCTAGGAAAAATGCCTTTTATTTCTAAATTATGACTATTTTTGATCTAAAAAAAATACTAACATTATAAGGGCAACCCAGAAAACATTATAAAATAATAAAATACCCCCATTCTAGGGCACCTTTAAGATTTGCTGCAAAGTTTCGATTAAACAATTCCACTGCAAAGCCCGCTTCCAACTTCAAACACTTTCCATCCATCTGCCAACCCACCACATGATTGGCCGCCCAAGACATCTATCCAGACACAAGGAGACTGGCAGCCAAATCAACGGATCAATCCCCAATGGAACGCAAAGACAACCAAGCAGCTAAAAGCTGAAAGAAAGGCCTCAACAAACAAATATATATATATATATATATATATATATATATATATATATATATATATATATATATATATATATATATATATATATATATATATATAAATACAAAATGAATGGTCATTATGATATGAGTGTGTAATGTTGGATGTTACGAATGTGGTAATACTTGTATGCCACAGTCCATAGGTGAAAGAAGAACCCTTCTAGCTGATGTAGATATACATAGTTATTGAATCCTTGGTAATAGTCCAGACCAGATTCACTACTCCACACAGCACATCCAGACAGAAGTAGAAAACAGTTCTTATCATCTTGATTAATATCGATGACCCAAGGCCAATGAGATATTATACAGGTAGATTACTCCTTTCTATTCCCAACATGTACTATGTAGTAGGAAAAAGCATCATTGATATAAAAGAGGGTAGGTAAAATGAGTAATTTTTGATTGAGCAAAAAACGTCTCGGTTACGTATGTACCCCATCGTTCCCTGAGTACAGGGAACGGAGACGTGTCGTCGGGGGAGTTCCCTGACGAATTGGGATCACGCTAGGGAGACCAATCGACTTCGAGTGAACTAAAACGAGCCAATGAATATTGGCATGCAAGATTTGCATTCCGCGACCCGCCTGCCAGTGCGGGTATAAAGGGTGGAAGCAAACACATACACAATGCTTTTTCGCTGAGGAGCCGAACAGAGCCCAGTCCTCCGCGAAGGTACAGCAACATGGCTAAGGGACGACACGTCTCTGTTCCCTGTACTCAGGGAACGAGGGTTACATACGTAACCGAGACGTTCTCTTTCGTCCTGGGAACTCCGACGTGTCGTCGGGGGAGTTCCCTGACGAATTGGGATCCCTAATAAAACGCCATGATGCTGGCCCCTTCCAGCGCCCAGCTTAGCTTCCCGCTAGAACAGTTTCTTACTTTATATGGCGGGAGCTAGCTAGGAAAAAATCACACTGCTGTTCCGCAAGACCCGCTCAGTGGATTTGGATAACACTGGGGAAGCGTGCCCAACCCGTAGGAGGGAACGCTGCGGAGCCCCTGCCCGCCCGAAGGGAGGCACTGGAATACACGTATGTACTAACTCGGCACTGAAACATACGGCAGTCCTTGAGGTAGTCCCAGCCCGAGGGGTGGGAGCGTACTCAGCAAGGACGACAGAAAGGATCTGTCGAGGGAAAGACACGGAGCTAACCCGGAGGGTAGCTGGAACGTGGAGAAATGGGTCGCTGAAGGGACCACTGTTAAGGCCACCCAGTCTAATAGCAACTCCTACGAGAGGTAATAGACCTGGCACCGGGCGATCCGCCTCGCCTGATGCCGAAGGGGTGATGGAGGAACTAACGAGGTTAGCCGTATGATGGGGAACCAACGGAGTAAGAAGACGCACGTATTCGGCCCACGGGGCGGGAATGGCGTAGCAAGCCGACATAACCTAATTCCTCGCGCTTTTGGCCGTAGCGAGTACACGGGAGGAAACAGGTTCAACACGAAGGCTATAAAACCTAGCGAACGTGTTAGGTGTCACCCAGCCCGCAGCTCTACAGATGTCTGTCAGCGAGGCGCCTTGCGCCAAGGCCCAGGAGGAGGCAACACTCCTAGTAGAGTGTGCCGTCAACCTAGGTGGGCAAGGCACGCCCTGGGACTCATAAGCCCGGACGATAGCATCCACTAACCAGTGGGATAACCTCTGCTTGGAGACAGCCTTCCCCTTCTGCTGGCCTCCGTAACAAACAAAGAGCTGATCTGAGGTCCTGAAGCTTTGCGTTCTGTCCACGTAGCAACGTGTGCTCAACCGTGTGGCCGACGAGCTATCACGAGCTGTGCTTCCGGGAGAATGGCGACTCCACCCCCAGGCGTTTCAGCTGATCTGGAGAGAGTTCAGGGAGGCTCAGGTAGACCTGTTTGCCTCCTCAGAGACCTCCCACTGCCAGCTATTTTACTCCCTGACCGAGGGAACACTCGGTACGGACGCACTGGCACACAGCTGGCCCCGGGGCCTTCGCAAATATGCGTTTCCCCCAGTGAGCCTACATGCGCAGACACTTTGCAAAGTCAGGGAGGACCTCGTGACAGTCCCTCCCTGACCCATTCCTCTGAGGAAGGATCTTCTGACTCAGAGACGGGGCACCTTATGGCACCCGCGCCCAGACCTCTGGAAACTCCATGTCTGGTCCCTGGACGGGACGCGGAGGTTCTAGGTGACTTACCCTCAGAGGTACTTAACACCATGACTTCAGCACGGGCGCCGTCCACGAGACGCGTTTACGTCCTGAAGTGGAACCTGTTCGTCGAGTGGTGTTCTTCTCGCCGAGAAGACCCCCGAAGGTGTTCGATAGGGTCTGTGCTTTCCTTCTTGCAGCAAGGGTTGGATCAAAGACTGTCTCCCTCCACCCTCAAAGTACATGCTTCCGCTATTTCAGCTTATCACGACCACATAGATGGCAAAACGGTTGGAAAGCATGACCTGGTCGTCAGGTTTCTAAGAGGGGCGAGACGATTAAATCCTCCTCGACCCCCCTCCATACCCTCTTGGGATCTTTCCCTGGTGCTTCGAGCACTTCAGGATGTTCCCTTTGAGCCTCTGCAGTCAGTAGACTTTAAGCTTCTTTCCATGAAGACTTTGCTGCTGGTTGCACTGGCCTCTGTCAAGAGGGTAGGAGACCTGCACGCATTTTCGGTCGACGAATCGTGCCTGGAGTTCGGGCCGGGTGACAACCATGTGGTATTAAGACCCCGGCCTGGCTATGTGCCCAAGGTTCCTACCACTCCCTTCAAAAACCAGGTAGTGAACCTGCAAGCGCTGCCTTTGGAGGAGGCAGACCCAGCCCTGTCCTTGCTCTGTCCCGTTTGCGCTCTGCGTATGTACGTGGACAGAACTCAAAACATCAGGACCTCAGACCAGCTCTTTGTCTGTTACGGAGGCCAGCAGAAGTGAAAGGCTGTCTCCAAGCTGAGTACAGGGAACGGAGACGTGTCGTCGGGGGAGTTCCCTGACGAATTGGGATCACGCTAGGGAGACCAATCGACTTCGAGTGAACTAAAACGAGCCAATGAATATTGGCATGCAAGATTTGCATTCCGCGACCCGCCTGCCAGTGCGGGTATAAAGGGTGGAAGCAAACACATACACAATGCTTTTTCGCTGAGGAGCCGAACAGAGCCCAGTCCTCCGCGAAGGTACAGCAACATGGCTAAGGGACGACACGTCTCTGTTCCCTGTACTCAGGGAACGAGGGTTACATACGTAACCGAGACGTTCCCTTTCGTCCTGGGAACTCCGACGTGTCGTCGGGGGAGTTCCCTGACGAATTGGGATCCCTAATAAAACGCCATGATGCTGGCCCCTTCCAGCGCCCAGCTTAGCTTCCCGCTAGAACAGTTTCTTACTTTATATGGCGGGAGCTAGCTAGGAAAAAATCACACTGCTGTTCCGCAAGACCCGCTCAGTGGATTTGGATAACACTGGGGAAGCGTGCCCAACCCGTAGGAGGGAACGCTGCGGAGCCCCTGCCCGCCCGAAGGGAGGCACTGGAATACACGTATGTACTAACTCGGCACTGAAACATACGGCAGTCCTTGAGGTAGTCCCAGCCCGAGGGGTGGGAGCGTACTCAGCAAGGACGACAGAAAGGATCTGTCGAGGGAAAGACACGGAGCTAACCCGGAGGGTAGCTGGAACGTGGAGAAATGGGTCGCTGAAGGGACCACTGTTAAGGCCACCCAGTCTAATAGCAACTCCTACGAGAGGTAATAGACCTGGCACCGGGCGATCCGCCTCGCCTGATGCCGAAGGGGTGATGGAGGAACTAACGAGGTTAGCCGTATGATGGGGAACCAACGGAGTAAGAAGACGCACGTATTCGGCCCACGGGGCGGGAATGGCGTAGCAAGCCGACATAACCTAATTCCTCGCGCTTTTGGCCGTAGCGAGTACACGGGAGGAAACAGGTTCAACACGAAGGCTATAAAACCTAGCGAACGTGTTAGGTGTCACCCAGCCCGCAGCTCTACAGATGTCTGTCAGCGAGGCGCCTTGCGCCAAGGCCCAGGAGGAGGCAACACTCCTAGTAGAGTGTGCCGTCAACCTAGGTGGGCAAGGCACGCCCTGGGACTCATAAGCCCGGACGATAGCATCCACTAACCAGTGGGATAACCTCTGCTTGGAGACAGCCTTCCCCTTCTGCTGGCCTCCGTAACAAACAAAGAGCTGATCTGAGGTCCTGAAGCTTTGCGTTCTGTCCACGTAGCAACGTGTGCTCAACCGTGTGGCCGACGAGCTATCACGAGCTGTGCTTCCGGGAGAATGGCGACTCCACCCCCAGGCGTTTCAGCTGATCTGGAGAGAGTTCAGGGAGGCTCAGGTAGACCTGTTTGCCTCCTCAGAGACCTCCCACTGCCAGCTATTTTACTCCCTGACCGAGGGAACACTCGGTACGGACGCACTGGCACACAGCTGGCCCCGGGGCCTTCGCAAATATGCGTTTCCCCCAGTGAGCCTACATGCGCAGACACTTTGCAAAGTCAGGGAGGACCTCGTGACAGTCCCTCCCTGACCCATTCCTCTGAGGAAGGATCTTCTGACTCAGAGACGGGGCACCTTATGGCACCCGCGCCCAGACCTCTGGAAACTCCATGTCTGGTCCCTGGACGGGACGCGGAGGTTCTAGGTGACTTACCCTCAGAGGTACTTAACACCATGACTTCAGCACGGGCGCCGTCCACGAGACGCGTTTACGTCCTGAAGTGGAACCTGTTCGTCGAGTGGTGTTCTTCTCGCCGAGAAGACCCCCGAAGGTGTTCGATAGGGTCTGTGCTTTCCTTCTTGCAGCAAGGGTTGGATCAAAGACTGTCTCCCTCCACCCTCAAAGTACATGCTTCCGCTATTTCAGCTTATCACGACCACATAGATGGCAAAACGGTTGGAAAGCATGACCTGGTCGTCAGGTTTCTAAGAGGGGCGAGACGATTAAATCCTCCTCGACCCCCCTCCATACCCTCTTGGGATCTTTCCCTGGTGCTTCGAGCACTTCAGGATGTTCCCTTTGAGCCTCTGCAGTCAGTAGACTTTAAGCTTCTTTCCATGAAGACTTTGCTGCTGGTTGCACTGGCCTCTGTCAAGAGGGTAGGAGACCTGCACGCATTTTCGGTCGACGAATCGTGCCTGGAGTTCGGGCCGGGTGACAACCATGTGGTATTAAGACCCCGGCCTGGCTATGTGCCCAAGGTTCCTACCACTCCCTTCAAAAACCAGGTAGTGAACCTGCAAGCGCTGCCTTTGGAGGAGGCAGACCCAGCCCTGTCCTTGCTCTGTCCCGTTTGCGCTCTGCGTATGTACGTGGACAGAACTCAAAACATCAGGACCTCAGACCAGCTCTTTGTCTGTTACGGAGGCCAGCAGAAGTGAAAGGCTGTCTCCAAGCAGAGGATGGCCCACTGGATAGTGGATGCCATCGCCTTGGCTTACCAAGCCCAAGGCATGCCCTGCCCGCTCAGGTTGCATGCACACTCCACGAGAGGCGTTGCATCCTCCTCGCTAACAGATATCTGTAGAGCTGCGGGCTGGGCGACACCTAACACGTTCGCTAGATATTATAGCCTACGTGTAGAGCCGGTCTCCTCCCGTGTTCTCACCCTAGACGGGTAGAAGCACTGAGAGGTCTGGCTCTGTCGGCTTGCTGCACCCTACTGTGCACCATTATTGCTCCAGAGTAAAACCCGTCGAGTCCTCCAAAAACCCTCGTCTTTGGTAATTAATAATTATTTATACATGTTTGGATTAGATCAGTCTTACCTTTAATTTAATCTCCCTCTAAGGGAGGATGTCATTTTACCTGCATGCATACATGAGTATTCTTGTACTGTAACTACAAGTTGATTGCAGTTAATTACACTGAATCACGTCTTACAAAACAGGCAAAATTAATTTAGCTCAATTGCCAGAATAATATTGTGGGGATCCCCAATATTATCTGACTTTATAGGCTTTCAGGAAACGCAATTCTCTGGCCAGAAGAATTGGGCTTCCTGCCCTATAAACACATACTTTTTAGAGTATCTTTAATTTGTAAAGCTTGTAGCTTAAGTTAGACCTTTGGCACTTAAGGGACTTGAAATTGAGCAAAATAAATGAATCAATCGAGTGACTATAGTGTATTTAATAAAGGGGGAGAGAGAGCATTGGGAGTTGCAGTTATGCAAGAGAGAGTTTCGAAAGACCCGAGGATCTTTCTAGATAGCAAATTCACATAGACAACGGAACTTTGAGAGACAACAAGACTTCAACAATTCTTAAAAGCGTGATTAAACACGTATACTTGCACAGGTAACTCTCTGCATGGCTGGTGAAGAAGTGTGTGTGTGTCTCGGTCTGGCGCGTCACGGGGCACGTGCGCGCGTTCCTCCAGAGCGAGCGCGCGCGCTCATTTGAAAGTCCTTGGTAGGTGGATTTGCTGAAGAGATATGTCACGCGGGGTTCTCTTCACTTTGTGGAAGTAAACAGCGTCGAATATGAAAACAAAACTTTAACTTAAAGAAAGAAATAAAGGTCCCAAAGGGGAAATCACGCGGAGTTACGTCTTTGCATGACTGGTAAAGAAGCGCGTGTTTGTCTCTCAGCCCGGTGCGTCACGTGGTTACGTGCGCGTGCTTCTTCTCCTTCAGAGAGAGAGCGCGTTTGTTTGAGTGTCCCTTGTAGTTGGATTTGCTGAAGAGATATGTCATGCGGTGTTCTTTTCACTTCGTGGAGGTAAACAGCGTCGAATATGAAAACAAACTTTAACTTAAAAGAAAATAAAAGAAATAAAGATCCCAATGGGGAAATCACGCGGAGTTACGTCTTGGCTGGTGAAGAAACGCGTGTGCGTCTCTGGGTCTGGCACGTCACGGGGTTACCGGCGCTTGCTTCTCCTGTGCGGGGAAAACTCCATGGGATTTCGACGATTGGAATTAAACACAGAGGCTTATCTAGACTGAAAAACACAAACTAAACTAGAAACACATAAAAGAAAGGCGAAAGGCTCGCCTAGAGACGAGACGTTACATCATGACGCGAAGACATGGACGGAAGAGAGAATGAGAGAAACTTCGAAGAAACGATGAAGAAAACTATGAAAACGTCCTGGTACTATTCATATATTGTTGTTATCGACATATAATTTACTCAGTCATCTTAATCTTCCCGGTACCAGGTTGTAGATACCAAATATGCCACACATTCTGTTGGTTAATCATAGTTTGTAGAGTTTTAAACCTTATCCCATTAGTTCCCCAACAACATAGAGCAAACACAAAATAGAAGGCACATCGTTTGATAAGGAGATTAGATAGATTGTTCATACAATTCTCACGGGTCATATATACTAGAATATATATGCAGAATACATTTCTCCTTCCTAGTTAACTTCTGAGAATCGGCAGTTAAATGTGAAATACATAAGGATAGTCACAGTTATTCCAATATAACATGGACAAACACACATTGACATAAGACACATTGAATATATTGGTTTAAATGTCTTTAAACAAAGAGGAGTTTCTTTCCTCTTTAGAATTCACTTCCTGTGGCACATTCCACATTCCAGTCTTAGTGTCTTGTAAGCGGACACCACGCTGGGGGATGTGTGTGTGGTGGAATGTGTGTGTGTGTGTTTAATTGGAGTTCAGGCTCCAGGCATTTGAAGGCTCTTGGATGTAATGGTTCACCCAGATACCCTACACCGCGCTGCAAGGCTGCACAGCTGTTGCAAATGATTGCACGCCAATGTGTATTGGCTTGTTTTAGTTTCACTCGAAGTAGATTGGCCTCTCTAGCGAGATTCCTATTGGTCAGTCATGACCTACGTCTCCGTTCCCTCCCTCAGGGAACGAGGGTTACCATATGTAACCGAGACGTTCAGTACATGGACATGACATACAGTGAGTCTCAAACACCATTGTTTTCTCCTCCTTATTTAAATCTCGTTTTTGAAAAACACCCCTGAAAAATAGGCGAATCTCCACATAACACATTAATTTGAAGTTGTTAGTTTGTTCTGCCCATTTCACCACGGACTTATTTTCTAACCTGGGACAATATCAAGCAGGCTTATCGCAGTGAATAAATTATATACAGAAAGCGATCAAAGAACAATCTTTCCACACAGCGCGAGTTTATCTGGACACTTGCCAAACTTGTTATGAAATCAAAGATGCACATTACACTGCACAACGAAGCTCTTACTGTATTTATATCATCGTGTTTTCATTGGTGAAAGCATTAGAGAGAGTGCAGAAACTGCGTTGCAATGATAAGATCTTCGTTCTCGCGATCAACAGAACAGACTGTCATCTGCTTGCTCAATGCTCATCACGGCAACATTTTATTTGATGGAAATAGATTTAAATACTTTAAAAACATCTCACGATTCTTTGATCTCGATAGCTGTAATAGTAAAGATGTATAATAGCTGTAGTAAAAGTATTCGAGAGAATTTCACATGTAATACGTAGCTATTTCATATGCAAGCATGTCAGCCAATCACAGCAGTGGCCGGTTACACTGAATCCCACAGCAGACACGCCCCTTCAAACAGAGTGTTTAAATCAGAGGCTAAAATCAGGCTAGGAAAAATGCCTTTTATTTCTAAATTATGACTATTTTTGATCTAAAAAAAATACTAACATTATAAGGGCAACCCAGAAAACATTATAAAATAATAAAATACCCCCATTCTAGGGCACCTTTAAGATTTGCTGCAAAGTTTCGATTAAACAATTCCACTGCAAAGCCCGCTTCCAACTTCAAACACTTTCCATCCATCTGCCAACCCACCACATGATTGGCCGCCCAAGACATCTATCCAGACACAAGGAGACTGGCAGCCAAATCAACGGATCAATCCCCAATGGAACGCAAAGACAACCAAGCAGCTAAAAGCTGAAAGAAAGGCCTCAACAACAACAATATATATATATATATATATATATATATATATATATATATATATATATATATATATATATATATATATATATATATATTATATATATATATAAATACAAAATGAATGGTCATTATGATATGAGTGTGTAATGTTGGATGTTACGAATGTGGTAATACTTGTATGCCACAGTCCATAGGTGAAAGAAGAACCCTTCTAGCTGATGTAGATATACATAGTTATTGAATCCTTGGTAATAGTCCAGACCAGATTCACTACTCCACACAGCACATCCAGACAGAAGTAGAAAACAGTTCTTATCATCTTGATTAATATCGATGACCCAAGGCCAATGAGATATTATACAGGTAGATTACTCCTTTCTATTCCCAACATGTACTATGTAGTAGGAAAAAGCATCATTGATATAAAAGAGGGTAGGTAAAATGAGTAATTTTTGATTGAGCAAAAAACGTCTCAGTTACGTATGTACCCCATCGTTCCCTGAGTACAGGGAACGGAGACGTGTCGTCGGGGGAGTTCCCTGACGAATTGGGATCACGCTAGGGAGACCAATCGACTTCGAGTGAACTAAAACGAGCCAATGAATATTGGCATGCAAGATTTGCATTCCGCGACCCGCCTGCCAGTGCGGGTATAAAGGGTGGAAGCAAACACATACACAATGCTTTTTCGCTGAGGAGCCGAACAGAGCCCAGTCCTCCGCGAAGGTACAGCAACATGGCTAAGGGACGACACGTCTCTGTTCCCTGTACTCAGGGAACGAGGGTTACATACGTAACCGAGACGTTCCCTTTCGTCCTGGGAACTCCGACGTGTCGTCGGGGGAGTTCCCTGACGAATTGGGATCCCTAATAAAACGCCATGATGCTGGCCCCTTCCAGCGCCCAGCTTAGCTTCCCGCTAGAACAGTTTCTTACTTTATATGGCGGGAGCTAGCTAGGAAAAAATCACACTGCTGTTCCGCAAGACCCGCTCAGTGGATTTGGATAACACTGGGGAAGCGTGCCCAACCCGTAGGAGGGAACGCTGTGGAGCCCCTGCCCGCCCGAAGGGAGGCACTGGAATACACGTATGTACTAACTCGGCACTGAAACATACGGCAGTCCTTGAGGTAGTCCCAGCCCGAGGGGTGGGAGCGTACTCAGCAAGGACGACAGAAAGGATCTGTCGAGGGAAAGACACGGAGCTAACCCGGAGGGTAGCTGGAACGTGGAGAAATGGGTCGCTGAAGGGACCACTGTTAAGGCCACCCAGTCTAATAGCAACTCCTACGAGAGGTAATAGACCTGGCACCGGGCGATCCGCCTCGCCTGATGCCGAAGGGGTGATGGAGGAACTAACGAGGTTAGCCGTATGATGGGGAACCAACGGAGTAAGAAGACGCACGTATTCGGCCCACGGGGCGGGAATGGCGTAGCAAGCCGACATAACCTAATTCCTCGCGCTTTTGGCCGTAGCGAGTACACGGGAGGAAACAGGTTCAACACGAAGGCTATAAAACCTAGCGAACGTGTTAGGTGTCACCCAGCCCGCAGCTCTACAGATGTCTGTCAGCGAGGCGCCTTGCGCCAAGGCCCAGGAGGAGGCAACACTCCTAGTAGAGTGTGCCGTCAACCTAGGTGGGCAAGGCACGCCCTGGGACTCATAAGCCCGGACGATAGCATCCACTAACCAGTGGGATAACCTCTGCTTGGAGACAGCCTTCCCCTTCTGCTGGCCTCCGTAACAAACAAAGAGCTGATCTGAGGTCCTGAAGCTTTGCGTTCTGTCCACGTAGCAACGCAGGGCGCGGACGGGACAGAGAAAAGCTAGGGCTGGGTCTGCCTCCTCCAGGGGCAGCGCTTGCAGGTTCACTACCTGATCTACAAACGGAGTGGTAGGAACCTTGGGCACATATCCGAGCCGGGGTCTCAAAACAGCCGGTCCGAACTCTAGGCACGATTCGTCGACCGAAAATGCCTGCAGATCCCCTACCCTCTTAAAAGAAGCCAAAGCCAACAGGAGAGCTGTCTTCATAGACAAGATATTTAACTCGACCGTAGGCAAGGGTTCAAAAGGGGGCCTCTGGAGTGCCCTAAGCACTAGAGTTAAGTCCCAAGAGGGTAAGGGGTGCACATTACGAGGTGGATTCAGCCTCCTGGCACCCTTAAGGAATCTGATGACCAGGTCGTGCTTTCCCAATGACTTACCTTCTACTGCACCGTGATGAGCGGCTATTGCGGCAACATACACTTTGAGGGTGGAGGGAGACAGCCTTCACTCCAACCCATCTTGCAGAAAGGAAAGCACGACTCTGATCGGGCAAGTTCGGGGGTCTTCCCGGTGGGAAGAACACCAGTCGACGAACAGGTTCCACTTCAACGCATAGAGGCGCCTCGTAGAGGGGAGACAAGGCTAAGCGTACTGCTTGCAACTCTAGGCAATTGATGTGCCAATGCAGTTGAGGCCCCGTCCACAGACCTGAAACTGCATGCCCGTTGTACGTGGCCCCCCATCCGTTGGCAGAGGCATCTGTGAAAGCCACAGCATGCCTGGAGACCTGGACTAGGGGCACTCCGGCCCGTAGAAACGCAGGGTCTGATCAAGGACTGAAGGTTTGGCGACAGTGCGGGGTAATGTTGACCCGACACGTGCAGCTCTGCCACGCCCATCTCGGGACTCGATCGTGAAGCCAGCGTTGAAGCGGTCTCATATGAAGCAGACCGAGCGGCGTTACCGCGGCTGCGGCTGCCATATGCCCCAGGAGCCTCTGAAACTGTTTCAGTGGGACCGCTGACCTGCCTTGAAAGGACTTGAGGCAGTTGAGCACTGACTGGACGCGCTCCTCGGTGAAGCGCGCAGTCCGAGCGACCGAGTCCAACTCCATACCGAGAGAAGAGATCCTCTGCATTGGGCAGAGTTTGCTCTTGTCCCAGTTGACCTGAAAACCCAAACGGCTGAGGTGCTGGAGCACCAGGTCCCTGTGTTCGCACAACAGATCTTGCGAGTGAGCTATTATGAGACAGTCGTCGAGATAGTTGAGATGCGAACGTCATGTTCTCTCATGGGAACAATGGCCGCCTCCGCGACTTTCGTGAAGACACGGGGCGACAGGGCCAGGCCGAAGGGTAGGACTTGTACTGATATGCTCGACCTTCGAACGCAAACCGAAGAAAGGGTCGTGTCGAAGGAGAATCGAGACATGAAAGTACGCGTCCTACAGGTCGATCGCTGCAAACCAATCCTGGGGACGGATGCACTCGAAGATGCGTTTCTGCGTGAGCATTTTGAACGGGAGCTTATGCAGGGCCCGATTCAAAACTCGCAGGTCCAGGATTGGCCGTAACCCCCTGCCCTTCTTGGGTACAATGAAGTAAGGGCTGTAAAACCCAGACCTCATCTCGGCTGGAGGGACCGGCTCGATCGCGTCCTTCGCCAGCAGGACGTTGATCTCTTTCCTCAGGACAGGGGCATCGACACTCCGCACCCGAGTGAAGTGGACGCCTCTGTACCTGGGAGGCCGGCGGGCAAACTGAATTGCATAGCCGAGCCGGATAGTACGGGTGAGCCAGTGGGACGGCTCGGAAGCGCTAGCCAGGCTTCGAGAGACCGTACCAACGAACCCACCCGGACCACCGGCGTACCCGCGGAAGGGCAGCGAGGTGGAAGGCAGGGACCAGACTCCGGAGGCATTACTGCGGCCGAGAGAGAGGTCTGGGTGTGGGGGGCAACACCTACCTGCTTCCACCGGGGAACAGACGGCAGGGAAGGCTCGGAGGCGTTCGGCTGCGGGCTGTCCCGAGGCGAAGAAAGGAGGGGAAACGAGGAGCGAGGCCCGAGGGCGTTGAGTCCAGGTTTTCGCACCTCCTTGCCCAGCGGGAGATGAGAGTGACGAGGCCGTGGCGGCATCACTGACATCTGAGAAATGGAAGAGGGGGAACCCATTTCAGACCCAGAGATGGAAGAAACTGCTCTAGAAAATGAGGGTACACTGGACTCCGGGGAGCCAGCGGTGGAACAGAATGAAAAGATTCTTCACCCCGTCCTCCTCCGGGGGAGGGAGAGGTGCGTGCACCGTCTCCGAGAGAGCAATTCCCTACAACGCTGGGTCACCTGTCTCAGGGCTGCCGAGACAGGTGGCGCCGTCTTCCTGCGAAGCTAGACGTCACAGTAGAGCTAGCTGTGATAGCTTCACAGGGGACTGACACCCTTGGCGACAAACAGACTGAGGAGGAGCATGAGTGACCCAGAAGCACATCGAGTCAAGCTCGTAGTTCCCTCAGCCTGCTTCTGAACTGTGGAGAGCCGCTGGGCACAGTCTCCAACAGTGTCACCAAAACAGGGCAAACCTTGAGAAATAGGAGCATCGAGAAAGAAAACTTTGGCGATGTCTCGAACGTCTACAAGGTTAGCCCTGGGAAACTTCTGGACCACAGTGAGGACATCGTCTGACCGAGGGCCAGTGCTGTGACTAAAATCACGGTAGTCACTATGCACAGCTCAACCCCGACTCAGAACTACCCTTGTGCACTGCGTGTTTTTGGCCTATACTGACCATCACATGCAGGGAAGAGGTGGTCTGCCATTAGCAAACCCACCATCAAGGGTAGTGAGAGAGGAAAAACTTTCACAGATTTTGGCACCAACATGCCTCCATACTGCAAAAAGTTCTTCACACACATCCGGGCAAGCACACAGGGATCAACGCGGCAACACAGCGGGGAAACTGCAAGCCCGCTGTGTGCACTCAACCGAATACTAGCTGTGAGAACAGCTTTTTGTTTAAAGATGTAGATCGCGTGCAGTAACAGCCAGCGCCCGGGAGCTCGCGAAGATCACTGAAGCGCCGTCACGCCAACACAGAGAGGTCTCGGAAAACAGAGACTCGTTGTCTCATTCACTCAAGGGGACACAACTGGTCGGCTCCGAAGCAAAAAGCATTGTGTATGCGTTTGCTTCCGCCCTTTATACCCGCACTGGCAGGCGGGTCGCGGAATGCAAATCTTGCATGCCAATATTCATTGGCTCGTTTTAGTTCACTCGAAGTCGATTGGTCTCCCTAGCGTGATCCCAATTCGTCAGGGAACTCCCCCGACGACACGTCAGAGTTCCCAGGACGAAAGGGAACTGTAAGTTTCCCAATCAGGACATCAGTAAAGGTAAGGTTACCAGAGGGAACCCATGCTTTCCTCTTACCAAACAGCTCTCCCTTCTTCTACTACCAACCGGTATTTAACCAAGCATAAAGGAACCATGGTGTCCCCTGACGGTGGGAAGTAGAATAACACCAGTAACATTTAACTGTTACAGCACTCCCAACGCAATAGAGTGCGGCGCGGGATTAGATTTGATGGCCGAGTGAGAACGCGGGTGGTATGCACTCACTCTGTGTGTGCAGGTTGCAGGAGAATAAAACGATTCGCTGGACTCCCGCAAACTAGAAATATCTATAAATAAAACATAAAAACTAATGCATTTTTATTCATATGTTGCAGAAAAGCAACAAGAACAACTAAAACAGAATAGAAATGATTTACAGGCCAGAGTTTCTTTTTATAACATGTTTGCAGCGTTGAGCGATGTAGCCAATCACAGACATATGTGTTGATTTCTTGAACGCAATGGCCAATCAGAAGCATTTAGGATAAAATCCCCTCACCGCTCAAAACGGACTTTTTGTTCAGAGCTGAATTGTGTATGCTGGCAAATCCTCTAATTATTACAAACAAAGTGTATGAAAGATTCATTGTGCAGTCAGCTTAATTGATAATATCAGGGATGTGTGAGATCCCGATGAACTGATGTCTGCTTTTTAGGAATTATTAAGTCATGCCAAACCATGCACGCAGTAGCTGCTTACTTTTATGTTATAACAGTGAGAATACCAAAATAATGGGACAAAAAGAAATCATGGGTCATTTAGAATAGATAAAAATGTGTGATTAATTGCGAGTTAACTATGATTATATAGTGTTTCACTATAGTTTGGATATTTATATCCGTTTTAGAGCTACAGCCCGTTCAAATGAACGCTGGACGAGTCATTTGCTCGGCCGTTTAAGTGATTCTTTTAAGATTCCCTATAAATTAATAATTCCTTTTGAGGCAAATATGTGTCTGACCCCTACACATGCTACACACAGAACGAGCTGTTCCTCCTGTTGAATAAAGTGTAATCTAAATGAGTGTTCCGTTATTCTAAAATTCTCATTTCACTCAGGTCTGTGAAGTGGAGCAGGACAACGTCCCACCAGTCCTTGTTTCAGAATCTTATCCACAGACGACTGGTTTTGGGTGCAGGGTTTTATTGCGGGATAAATATAAGCAGCACGGCAAAACGGTTCGTATGCTCGTCTACAAATTATGACCAGAGATGGATAAATATTAAGTCTGCCGTTTAAAACAAATAAAGAATCAATAGAGGAGAATAGTTATGCGCGAACAGCGGCAGTATATTCGTGCAGGTGTGCATGTCAAAAAATCTATTCCAATTTGAACCTTGTGACACATAAACGGGCACATCAACCCAATTACTTTATTTATCGTTCATGTAAACACCGTGTTCGGATTCACTGATTGGTTTGATTTCATTCCGATTAAACCAAAAGTTGCCCATGTAAACGTAGCAAATGCTGAAATTCTGCTCCTAAATAGGCCCAATGTTGTAATATTACATTTCCTTAAAAACTTATTAAAACATCTTTTTTAAAAATTATTACATGGTGTAATGAACAGAAACTGCTCTTTGTAAATAATTGGAATCTGTTTTGGGAGCGACCTAGGCTGTACCGTCCTGATGGCCTGCACCCCAGCAGAGTCGGAGCGGCTGTTCTGTCGGACAACATCTCCAAGACGCTACACACCATCTGACTAGTAAGTCAAAGTCCAAATCACAGTCTTTGCTGTCCCAACTTAATTGATATAAGTACCAATGTAGAACATTATATAGAAACTGTGTCTATTCCTCGCTTAGTGAGGCCAAACAATAAATCTACTGTAGGATCTAGCAAGAATATTATTGTAATTAAACCAGAAAATCTAAATATCAGTGAACAAAAACAATTTCTAAAGCTAGGTCTTCTAAACATCAGATCGCTCACACCTAAGGCGGTTATTGTAAATGAAATGGTCACAGATAATAATTTCGATGTTCTGTGCCTTACTGAAACCTGGCTTAAACCAAATGATTATTTCGGTCTAAATGAGTCTACTCCACCAGGATACTGTTATAAGCATGAGCCCCGTCTGATCGGTCGTGGCGGCGGTGTTGCAACAATCTATAGAGATATTCTAAATGTTACTCAGAAAACAGGTCACAGGTTTAATTCGTTTGAAGTACTTGTGCTAAATGTTACGCTCTTAGATGTAAGAAAGAAATCCTTATTATCTCTAGCCTTGGCTACCGTTTATAGACCTCCAGGGCCATATGCTGATTTCCTAAAAGATTTTGCAGACTTTCTCTCAGACCTATTGGTCAATGTCGATAAAGCAATAATTGTTGGCGACTTTAACATACACGTAGATAATACAAATGATGCGTTAGGGGCTGCGTTAACAGAATTATTAAACTCTTTTGGGGTGAAGCAAAACGTCAGTGGTCCCACTCATCGTCTAAATCATACACTAGATTTAATTATATCATATGGAACCGATCCAACCGATATAGATATTATACCGCAAAGTGACGATCTCACTGATCATTACATGGTAACTTGCATAATACGTACTGCTGAAATTTGTCATGTTGCACCACGTTATAGACCAGGCAGAACAATCCTTCCAACCACTATAGATAGATTCTCAAATAGCTTACCTGATCTATCTCAGCTGCTCAGTGAACCCAAACAAACAGATGAACTAGAGGAAATGACTAGCAATTTGAGCACCGTTTTCTCTAGTACACTAGATATTGTTGCACCAATTAGATTAAAAAAGGTTAGAGAGAAAACTAAAGCACCATGGTACAACAGTGCTACGCATGCTATCAAGAGAGAAACTCGTAACTTAGAGCGTAAATGGAAACAAACTAATTTAGAGGTCTTTAGAATCGCGTGGAAAGACAGTATGTCACGTTATAAAAGGGCTCTAAAATCAGCCAGGGCTGAGCATCTCCGCAAACTAATAGAAAATAACCAAAATTATCCAAGGTTTTTTTTAACACTGTGGCTAGACTAACAAATAATCAGACATCTCCAGAGCAAAATATTCCGTTACAATATAGTAGTAATGATTTTATGAATTACTTCGATGAGAAAATAGAAAGCATCAGAAACACAATTGTAAATGTACAATCCTCTATGGTGTCTTATGACTCAGCCTCAATTATGGCCCCTCTAGAACAACTAAACCGCTTTACAACTATAGGACAGGAAGAGCTAAATAAACTTATCATTGCACCTAAACCAACAACATGTTTATTAGATCCAATACCCACTAAACTACTTAAAGAAGTGTTATCCGTAGTGGAAGAGCCTCTTCTCAATATTATTAACTCGTCTTTATTGTTAGGTCATGTTCCAAAAATATTCAAGCTGGCAGTAATAAAACCTCTCATTAACAAACCGCAATTAGATCCAAATAACCTAGCAAATTACAGACCCATCTCAAATCTTCCATTTATGTCTAAAATACTAGAAAAAATTGTGTCCGCTCAAGTGTGCTCTTTCTTGCAAGAAAATGATATCTATGAAAAATTTCAGTCGGGATTCAGACCGCATCATAGCACAGAAACTGCGCTAGTTAAAATTACAAATGATTTACTTTTAGCCTCTGACCAAGCCTGTATCTCAATACTAGTTCTACTTGATCTTAGCGCTGCGTTCAACACTATAGATCATAAAATACTCTTAGACCGACTACAAAACTACACTGGTGTTCAGGGACAGGCATTAAGCTGGTTTAGATCGTACTTATCAGACCGTTACCATTTTGTCTGTTTAAATGGGGAAAAATCGAAGATAACATCAGTAGACTATGGAGTGCTGCAAGGATCTGTCCTAGGCCCTCCGCTATTCTCAATATATATGCTGCCACTTGGTAATATTATAAGAAAACATGGAATTAATTTCCACTGTTATGCTGATGACACTCAATTATATATTTCATCACGACCAGATGAAAACACTAACTTATCTAACTTGACAGAGTGTCTAAAAGATATAAAATGCTGGATGACGTGTAATTTCCTGCTATTAAATTCAGATAAAACGGAGGTATTACTTATTGGTCCAAAAAACTACCCACAAAATCCCTTACAATACAACTTTAATTTAGAAGGATGTCCTGTTACTTTATCCACTACAGTAAAAGACCTGGGTGTTATACTAGACCGCAACTTGACTTTTGAAAATCATATTTCATATGTTACAAGAACAGCCTTTTTCCACCTTAGAAACATTGCTAAGCTACGTAACATGCTATCTGTTTCTGATGCAGAAAAGTTAGTTCATGCATTCATGACCTCGAGTCTAGATTACTGTAATGCTTTATTAGCTGGTTGTCCTGCATCCTCAATAAACAAGCTACAGTTAGTGCAAAATGCAGCCGCTAGAGTTCTTACTAGATCAAGAAAATATGATCATATAACACCAATTTTATCATCTCTACACTGGTTACCTATTAAGTTCCGTATCAATTACAAAGTATTACTATTGACCTATAAAGCTCTAAATGGTTTAGCTCCTGTGCATTTAACAGACCTTCTATCGCCCTACAATCCATCGCGCTCTTTAAGATCACTAAGTTCAAGGCTTCTGGTCATTCCTAGGATATCTAAGTCGACTAAAGTAGGGAGGGCGTTCTCACATTTAGCTCCTAAACTCTGGAATAGCCTTCCTGATATTGTTCGAGACTCAGACTCGCTGTCCCAGTTTAAAACTAGATTAAAGACGCATCTTTTTAACCAAGCATTCACTTAATGCTTACCTTTTATACTACTGCTGGATCAGTTCGAATGCATTAACATTATGAACATCAGCTATGCTAATTATTTCCCATCTGCTTTTCTGCTGTTATCTCGGGACGCTAGTCCCGAGGTAAATAGCGTTCGTCAGCTCCAGTTTGTATCCAGCCTCTCACGGAGACTTCAGATGCCCCAACACCTGTGATGAGACGACTAACGCCCGTGGAGAGACGACTCGACGCCTGTGAAGAGACGACTCAACGCCGGCGATATGTTATGCCCTAAATTAATACATGATTAACTAACTGTATTTTTCTATGTACATTTCTGAAATGCACTTTCTGTAAAGCTGCTTTGAGACAATGTGTATTGTGAAAAGCACTATACAAATAAATTTGAATTTAATTGAATTGAATTAAAATCCTTCATTATCATTATCACTACAACATCTGAAAAAAAAAATGTCCGTGTCTCTCGACAGTTACAAATAAAGTCATAATAGCGAACTTGTCAATCATCTTGATGGATGATGCAGAGAAAACGCTGACCAAGAGCACAATTACTCGCATGTGACTTGCGTGATCACATTTTGGTACGCTTTGAAAGGTTTCTTTCTGAAAGCGAACCAAACCAAGAAGAAAATGCAAAATGTAACAAAACATAGGTGTGAATAGTAGTTCAATAAAGTCTTGTTTGATTTTACACATACAAGTGTCTTGTGTTGTGTGCTTACAAGTTACTCCCTTAAACTGTCGATTTTTTTACCTTGCTCATAATAAGTAATCATAATTTTATGATATTATCAACGTTGGCCACGGGATAATATTCTGTCCATGAATTCATGTATAAATTCATGCATGAATTAGGCATTAATTCATGGATTAATATCTCATGAATCATCAGGAACTAACACGACTTCAACGTTTTCAATAACTTCATGGATGAACAACACATTTTAATTTAAACATTAACTAAGATGAGTACATCATCATGAATTATGTTTTATTACACATTATCATGATGTTTTTGTTCACAAAAAAAGTGTCTTTACTATCCATTGTGGATAAAGCTACGGTTATAGTAGGCCTACGTGAATCATCATGGACTCATGCATTAAAAAAAAAAAACATTAATTAATGCATGCAAGACTACTCTTATGGCTTATGAAAAGCTTATGAAAACCCCAAATTAAAATATTGTGAAAAGGTTTTTATAGCTGTAAGCCATAATCATCAAAATTATAACAAATAAAGGCTTGAAATATCTCACTTCATGTATAATGAGTCTATATAATATATTAGTTTCACCTTTTAAGTTGAGTTACTTTAAGTTGAGTTTTCAGATACAGGCACTTAAAATAAAGTTCATGGTGTATGTACTGAATTCCTTCTCAGCTCTTCCCAGGTATAGCTGTTGATTTAACTGGTTTATACTGTATAAGAATAAAACATAGTTAAGATCAAAGTCCATTTGTGTCCACAGTACATTGTTTGTAAAGGCTTGAACTTTCATGTTCATATTCATGTCATTTCACAGATATGCCACCATTAATAGCACATTGTTCATCAGTGTTTCAAAGGACCAAGTCACCAATTTAGTTGAGGAGCCACACAAATGATGAAGTCATTAAAAGATATTGCTTAGTTAATGATGACTACTGTATTTGAATGTCAACAGAATCCGTGTGTTGTGTGCTGTGATTGGCAAATTTTGGGGTCTGTCCATTTACCTGCAGGCTATGAGGAAGACATGAACATGCTTGGAAACTAATAATTTAGAACATAATTCCGAAAGACAGTTCTCACATTAATTGATATACTGTTCTAGCCTTTATGCATGCATGAGGTAATGTGGATTTTTATATAATCCTTTAATAATTTGAAGAGTAGTCTTGCATGCATGAATTAATGCTTTTTTTTAATACACGAGTCCATGATGATTCATGTACCATAACCGTAGCTTTATCCACAATTGATAATAAAGACCAATTTGTTTGTGAACAAAGAAAACATCATGATCATGCGTAATCATAGACTGTAAAAAAATATGGACGTAGTGTCCGTGACGTCACCCGTAGGTTTCTGAAGAGCATTTTTGAAGCCTAAAGTGGGCGGAGCCGGCCGTCACCATCTTGGCCCCGCGTCACCTCGCGTAGCAAAGAGGCAGGGCTTGGTTGGATCTTAGGAGCCTGGCTATCTGAAATCACGCCCACCTAGCTCGACGTGATCGAGTTAGCTTAGGCTTGGGAGCTAATGCTATATGCTACTGACACTACCAAGTCTGCGACTGCACAGGGTCTCGCGCTAAAGTGACAGTTGATGATGTAAAGCCAATTAAAAGTTCCTGTTTTTGCCCTTCGAAATATTAAAATAGTTAAAAGACATGGCTACAAGTGAGACTGTGTATCGTATCGTGATTCTGTACTATGTATTATGCAGTAACTTAATATTATGTGTGTGTGACAGACAGTGATTTATGTGCATAACGTTACATGTCAGTCACTCCTTTTTTACAGTCTGGTCCGTCAGCGCGGCATCGCTCGTCAAGATTGTAGAGAGCTTATTCAGTCCATTTTAAATTCTGACGCCTGGCCGCCTCTCAAATGGGTTAAACCATAGATATATTAACTTACCGATGAAGTTCAACTTAATGCGCGCTATAAATCCGCGCTCATTCAAGGATGTGCATTTATTGCATGGACAGAGAAAGCACCGACACCTGCAGGATTTCATCTGTACATTATCAGTATAATCTATCTGTTCCGTGAGAGCAGAACAAGCCTTTATATATCTATTGACGTTTTTAAATCTGAAAACTCCAACAAGCAACGAAATTGTCAGACATCCATTAGTGCATGTTCACAGAGGAAAACAACTCAAATAGCGCTGGTTGTTCTCTTGAACGATACTCAACGTCAACGGTGGAATCCAAAGGCATGGGTGAAGTAATGGGTGTATTAAATTGAATTAAATAATCCCGAAAAAAAGCACAAACACTGCAGAGATGGCAAGTCCAGCAGCTAAAATTTGCCGTCTTCTTGACGGTCTGTTAATACAATTAACCCCACAGGCCACAGCAAGACATTATAATTGTGAAATAATCCCGAAAAATCACAAACACGGCAGAAATGCTAAGATTAGTGGCTGGAATGTATTTATTTTTACGATAAATTAGCTGAGGTAACGTGACGGCTAACAGACAGCAGACACACGACTAATGATGACTAACGCAGCGGGGAATCCACCTGTCACTCAAAAGTGGACACACCCTTAATTATGTAGAAATTTAAATATTAATCAACTAAACGTATGAGTTATAAAATAATTCACCCCCCTCACAGTTGTTATGAAGGGCAAAATTAGCTGTATAGACCAAAGCCACATAGAGAACCAGGCTGTAAACATGTTTTTTTCTGCTATGAAGTTGGTAATTTTAACATGGGGGAGATACAGATTTGACTCACTTCTGCAGCCAGCCTCAAGCGGCCAGTCAATGAATTGCAATTTAACTCACTTCCGTGTTGGTTTCAAGAGAGAGACGGGGAGGTTGCCGCTTGTGCGTAATAAATCATAATTCATGATGATGTACTCCTCTTAGTTAATGTTTTAATTAAGTTGTTGTTCATCCGTGAAGTCATTAATGAAAACGTAGATTTTTTTTAAACGTTTGGTTCTGTCACGGCTCACAGATGATTCAAACAAGCAGGTAAGTTTCAATGTTTTAATTGCAGAAAGGATTGGAGAAGGAGACAAATGGTGAGTAACAACAACACAGATAATCAGGGAAGAATGGACTATGCAAGAAAAAATAACTGCTTTTATTCTTTATATGTTAAATTGTATAATTTGTTTAGATATTGTAGTGTTTGTAAACGTAATAAAAATATTATTAGACCTTTTTAAATGCTCTTATATTTCACATAGACCAATAGCTGTTCATGAACCTTATAAAGAGTATCTGACCGTTTTGATGTGGGTAAAGGATAGGGTGGTGGGATGATGAAGGAAAAGCTCTGTATCTGTGGAATCTTCTCCGCCATTGGACACCTCCACTGAGAGAGTAACTGGGTAACCTACAGCGCTCACTACAATATCACTGGAACACAGATTAAAAGATACAGTGCCATCAAATCCTTATAATATATAATAAATAATGAGTTATTCATCAATGCTCTGTAAACTTTGCAGCTGTCTTGATGGTTAGACATGGAGATGTACCAGATCGCTAACTAAAAAACCCTCACAGATCATTATTTCAAGTCATTTTAAGTTTGTTTTGGGTGTGACATAATGCAGTGATATCTATAGGGGTGAGTGGTTAACTTTTTTATTCATTTTATTCATTTCATTAATTTCATTCATTCTTTTTTTAATCCAACTGATTTGTGGAAATGTAACACACACAAATCATAGCACAATGAAGACATTGCCTCCTCTCACATTACTTTTCCCTATTCATTTCCAATTACCCCACACCAAACCCATGTCACACATTAAGGGGTTCTATTAAAACTCAATGAGCACAAGGGAGGCAAGAAAGTTGCTGCCTCCCACTGATACTGATACTGCTGCTACTATAGAAAAAAAATGTGATTTCTACATTGTTTAATCTCATATTTTGTAAGAGGCACTGCCACCCAAACACCCATATTTTCTACAGTACGTAAAGTTTTCATGCCAGGCTTTCCTAGCATGTAAAATTCCAAATGGCCAGATTCACAGAATGTGAATACTGTATTTTTACTATTTTGTGCAAAGTTTATATGAACAATACTGGCCATCATATCATATTGGTCTCTTGGAGGCATCTATAACAAAAGTGAAATGTACACTAACCTCATAAAAGATAGAGACACATTTAAATCTGATATACACACATGATCTTCCCCACAGACTTTCTCCAGAACCACCTGGAAAACACAAACATATTCACTAATAGGATAATATGTAGCATCCCAGCAGAACATTCCCCTTAGTAACCACAAGAGGGAGACCTTTCCACAATAATGAACTTTGTGCTTGGTTCCTGTCACATGCTACCTATTTAAGGGCCTCTCTTCCTGTAATTCCTTGCAAAGAACTGTATTGTTTGCTTTGTCTACAATTCTAAACGTCTCAATTACTAATGTAATCCTCGTTCCCTGAAGGAGGGAATGGGAGACGTAACTTCGATGTGACGACATAATTGGGATCCCTTCAGGGAGCCCTATCATCTTCGAGTGTCTACAGAATAAGCCAATGAACACGCCCTGCCCCGCAGCGCGGGTATAAAGAGGAAGTGGGCACAGGTAGACATTGTTTTTTCGCTGAGGAGCTGAGATCGTGAAGGCCGTACAGCGATGGGCAGCAACTGTGGCGACGGGGCGTTACTTCTCCCGTCCCCTTCTTCAGGGAACGACGGTTTCATTAGTAACCGAGACATTCCCTATCAGTTGCTCACATTCAATGTAACGTCGACGTGACAACGTAATTGGGATTCCTATGGAAAATGCCATGGCTGCTGCCACATCCAGCGCCCTACGCAAGGCTCTCAGACACCCAACTGACCGGGGCAGAAGGCTTGCAAACAGGGGGTTCAACTGCTGTTCCGTACACCCCACAAAGTGGAACTCTTGGATAACACTGGGAAAGCGTGCCTTTCTTGGGGAGAGGGACGCTACGGAAGCCACATCCTGCCCAGAAGGGAGGTAACCGTAGTACGTGCCCCCCCAGCCGGTGGCTGAGGCATCCGTGGTAACCACAGAATGCCTGGACACTTGTTCTACGGAAACACCTGTCCGCAGGATCGAAGGATCCAACCACAAGCTGAGAGTTTGGCGACAGTTAAGGCTAATTTGGACACGTCCATCTCGGGACTCGATCATGGACCCGGTGTTGGAGCGGCCTCATATGAAGCAATCAGAGCGGCTTTAGATGCCATATGCCCCAGGAGCCTCGGCTTCGGTGAGGAGTGCTGTCATGTTGATCAAGTCCAGCTCCATACTGAGAAAAGAGATCCTCTGCCCGGGGGTGAGTTTGTTCTTTTCCCAGTTGACCCGAAGCCCTAGTTGGCTGAGGTTACTGAGCACCATGTCCCTGTGTTCTGATTTGCCCATCCCTCAAACGCAAAGCGAAGAAATGGTCTGTGTCGAAGGACAATCGAGTCCTTCAGGTCGATAACTGTAAACCAATCTTGGGGACGGGATGCATTTGAAAATGCTTTTCTGCTTAACCCTCTGGGGTCGGCAAACGCGCTGGCGCGTTTTGCTCGATTTTTTTCACATAGCAGAAAAATAGACTTAAAATACTCCATCATTTCTGGTCATACAGACTTAAGAAATATGAAAAAATAAACTGTTAAATGTCTTTTTTTTATGTGTCTACTTGCAATAGAAATACAACATTGTGCTTTTGTAAAATAAAGAAAATAAACAGGGTGTGCTTTCTGCCTCTCCGTCTTCGTGAACTTTTTTTCTGGAGCACGTCTCTAAATTTAAACAAAACTCAGTGAATACTATTCACCCAGGCATAAGCAATATATATTTATAATCATTTAAGTGTGTACTTTTAAATTATCTAATTCAAAACTAAAATAAATATTCTCTGTTTATGTAATCTATATAAAAAGAAAGAGATGTCAGCTGTTCTAATTATCATTCATTATTCTGCTAATCTGACATGCCCACAGAGAGCAACACATGGAGATGTAAACGCTCACATAAACTCGGTAAAACACATCAAGTATAATCAGATTAATGTACTATGTCGTCTTGCGAGGCTGTGAGGAATAATCTACCCCAGAACAAGTGCTGGTTTATCCAAAGCACAGGGATTAAAGTTATCCGTCGCTACGACGGATTTCTGTTAATTGCAGCGAGTCTATGACGGATTTCCGTCAATTGCAGGGTTCCCATCTGTCCTTATGTCTTAAATGAACTTTTCATAATTTTAAGGCCGTAAATAGGCTTTCATTTCTCAAATAGTGTGATAAATGTCTTAACTTTAGTTTGAATAGTTTTAATAGGTCTTTTAAGGAAAAAATTTATTAAGGAAAGATGAGGTGTATTCACCCTGCTGAAGGGGGATGTGATTAAAGCCTGGAGTGGAGCGAAAGCATGTTCCTCTCTCCACTCTAAGCACTCTGTAATCACTTCACTTATGGTTTACTCCGGGTTTTCAATTCCCGCTCACGGAAAAACTGCTCCGTGTTCACTGAATTAATCTTATTTTTGGAGAAGTGCATGTCAGGCTACAGCTCGTTTGCTGCTGTCCGGGCCCGAGCGCGCAAACGTGCACAGTGCATGATAGAAAACAGAACGCGGGTCAATATTGGCCATTTCACAATAGCCTACCAAGTATACAAACTTCAGACTTGGTAGTCTTGGTAGTTCGGACTTGCCAAGTTCGACTCAGGAGAACGAACTCCCGAGGACGAGAGGACGCGAGTCCGGTTATTCTGCAAATGGAACAGTGCGTACTTAATCGCGTCACTCAGCTCGCTCTGGCTACTCCGGTTATCTCTTTATGTATATTTGAGGCAACAATAAAACGAAATATGGTATAAAATACAACTCTGCCTCTTTTCATTTATAAATGAACATATTATCATAAACATATTAATGGCCACACAAATGTGGTTCAGGCAACTTGTAGATTGATTATCTTCACTGCATATATTTATAACAACACGAAATATAAAACACAACCCTGCTTCTTTTTGTTTTCATTTTAAAAATATGAAACATTATTGATCATTAAAACTGACATTTAACAAACAGACAGGGCTGTATCGTTTTATTGTATTATGCATGTACAAGAGAATGCATAGTAAATATATATATAAAGAATATTTTAGATATTTTAGAATATATAAAATTACACAACCCTGTCTCTTTTTGTGAAATGTCAGTTTTAATGATCAATAATATACCTATCAAAAGTATAAGTAGCCTAATAGGTAGGCTATAATAAGCTATACAATGAAATAAAGCAAACAATTCAGTCAAACATTGGTCAGTTCTCTAATAGGCTACAAAGTTAGTTAAATAACCTAAATATATAAAGTTATGAAACTTCACTTTGCCCTCAGCCAAAGCGATTTGACATGGAACAAACTATATATTATATTAATATAGTTTAGCATTGTTTGGTCTTATAAGATAAATAAAAACATGCACTGAAAAGTTATGTAGATGGTTGATTATTTGTCAAGATAAGTAATTGTTTTTCATAGATTAAAATAGCTTTTAAAATATGGAAACTGGCAATATTAAAGCGGTTTAAAACATCTCCCCTTAAAACGCTATTGGTCTCGACTATTTAAATAAAGTTACAGGAATATGACTGTCACATAGGTAATGTGGTGCGGTAGAAGCACGGGAAGGAGGCTGGATCCAAACGCAGTGTACAGGCTTTATTTAAACAAACTACAAACTTAGACTCAGACTGGGATACAAGACTCAGAATCAGAAGCGACCAACGTAGACATCAAACATTCATTTAACAACTCACAAGGACAGGGCAGAAACACAGGGCTTAAATCATAGAGTACAAATGAGTTAACAGGATAACAAGGGGGCGTGGGAAATGGGAAACACCTGGGATCACTAATAAACAAGACAGGGAACCACTGAACATGACAAAACAAGACAAGACACAAAACCCACATTACGACATAACCCCCCCCCCCCCCTTAAGGGCGGCTCCTGACGCCCAACAAAAAAACAACCAAAAGTTCAGGAGGGCGGTGAAGCACAGGCATTCCTGGGGGAGGGATGGAGGGCCAGGCCCATGCAGGGGAACAGGACCTGGACCTAGGCAAGGCGGGCCTGGGCCGTGGAGCATGGGCGGATCTGACAGACCAGGTGGCCAGGGCGGAGCTGGACGCGGGTGTGGCCAAGGCGGGGCAGGATGCGGCGAAGGCCAGGGCGGAGCAGGATGCGGCGAAGGCCCGGGCGGAGCAGGATGCGGCGAAGGCCAGGGTGAGGTCCATGTCGACGTCGTCTCCATGACCCTCACAGGGTACCTCCTGCCCCCCCCCAAAAAATACTTGGGGAAATCCAGGGCGAGGCGCAGAGGCGGGGCCGGCAGGGCGAGGCACAGAGGCGGGGCCGGCAGGGCGAGGAGTCTGGGAACGCCCTCCGGAGCCTGGCGAGACAAACGAGTCCTCCCTCTCTTCCCTCTGCGACGGCGCTTCACTGGCCTAGATTCACTACTGGACGTACTAGACTCAGTAGACTCAGTAGACTCAGTAGACTCAGTAGACTCAGTAGGCGGACTTGACTCACTTGACTCGGCAGGCGGACTTGACTCACTTGACTCGGCAGGCGGACTTGACTCACTTGACTCGGCAGGCGGACTTGACTCACTTGACTCGGCAGGCGGACTTGACTCACTTGACTCGGCAGGCGGACTTGACTCACTTGACTCGGCAGGCGGACTTGACTCACTTGACTCGGCAGGCGGACTTGACTCACTTGACTCGGCAGGCGGACTTGACTCACTTGACTCGGCAGGCGGACTTGACTCACTTGACTCGGCAGGCGGACTTGACTCACTTGACTCGGCAGGCGGACTTGACTCACTTGACTCGGCAGGCGGACTTGACTCGACAGGCGGAACCTCCGCAATCTCCGGATTGGCAAATCCAACAGGACCAGTGCGGAAAACGGGCTTGAGTGGGCATACGTGAGTCGCGGGTTTGGCAAGGCTGCAGTGAGAAGTGAGTTCGTCGGCGCTGCAGTGAAGAGCGGGCTCGGCAGGGCTGGACCGGACCAGCGGCGAAGACGACGAGGGCTTCGCGGGTAATGTGAATTCGGGAGGTGTCGAGTAGAACAAGGCTGTAATGGAGAAGAGGTCTTCCAAGGAACACGCCTGAGCGATATACCGGTCAAGAGTCCAGTTGGTAAGGTCCCGCGGCATCCATCGAGCGATCTCGTAATCCAGCCCGTTCAAAAACAGGCCCATGAGCTGGATATCATCTAGCGCTCCCAGATGGCAAATGGACAGAAAATCCTTCGCGTACCTTTGGACGGACTGGTTCTCCTGAAACATTACCGAGAGATATTCTCTCAGGGCCCGGTTGTTGACGACTGTGGGTGAGCCTGCTGGAGCGACTGCTGGATCCATTTTGCGGTGAGTTGTTCTGTCACGTAGGTAATGTGGTGCGGTAGAAGCACGGGAAGGAGGCTGGATCCAAACGCAGTGTACAGGCTTTATATAAACAAACTACAAACTTAGACTCAGACTGGGATACAAGACTCAGAATCAGAAGCGACCAACATAGACATCAAACATTCATTTAACAACTCACAAGGACAGGGCAGAAACACAGGGCTTAAATCATAGAGTACAAATGAGTTAACAGGATAACAAGGGGGCGTGGGAAATGGGAAACACCTGGGATCACTAACAAACAAGACAGGGAACCACTGAACATGACAAAACAAGACAAGACACAAAACCCACATTACGACAATGACTTGGCCTGAAAAAAATTTCAGTCAGAAGAATTTTTTTCACTTTAATCCCTGAAAGCATCCAGCTGAGAATTGTGTACATTTTGTATTCTTGTGCTTTGTTCTAATCGCAATATAGTGTCTGTAAACGCAAAAATTCTGTTTAAATTTGAATCACATTTCTGTGTGTGAATGAATAAATGGCACTGATGGGTGATCTTGTTTACTACAACTTTCAAAAATACTGTTTAAATATGAATCAGATGTCTGTGTGTGAGTGAATGAATGAATGCAGAGATGTGCACTGTTACAGACGATATATAAAATAACAAAATTTCGTTGACTAGTTTTTGATAGATTATAAGATTTTTACTCTAAAATAGACATCAAATAAGCTTTTGTTATCAGTTTCTGCTCACATGTTAAAGATATAGTATTTTTTTTGTCAAAAATAAACTAATCAACTAAGATGTTATAGTGTTTGTTCCAATGAAAGCTATATCAAACAAAAAAATCCTTAACGTTTAAATATGTATGATAATGTATTGGCCTACTTTTAAAAAAGAATACTTTATAAAAAATATTTTATAGAAAAAGACAATTTTCTTTTCAAGATGTTTCCAACTCTAAATTTGAACCAATTCTGTAGAATGGCCCATATAGCCTATTTGAACAGGATTTGTTTTCAGGTATGACTAAAAATGTGCTTTTGACTTTCATTTATATTTTGATTATATATTTATGGCAGCTCATTGTGCTGGTCATTGTCTTCTCAGGTGTGAATCAGAGCATTATTCGTGATGGGGTTGGGCTATTCACGCCCACCCACATATTGCCTTTCCAAACAAAAAATGTTTTACAAAATTCAAAACAATCTATTGTTTTGTGTGAATGATTAGGCAGGATGATTTTCAGATCATTTTGAAGCAAGTCTTGTGGATTTAGTATGTGTTTTGTGGCCTTATTTCATAAACTTTAATTTTTAGTTTTTTCAATAACCATGCATAAACATTATTCTCTTAAAAATACAAACATGTACATACATGTTGCTCACATATTATGGTAGCCCTGTTTGTGCTAAATAGAGTGTAATTACACCTTTGCCATTAATATGTTTATAAGTAACTGAAAAAAAGCACAAATGTCAGCCCATGTCAAAACATCTCAAGGACCCCAAAAACACCTTAGACCCCAGAGGGTTAAGCATCTTGAATGGCAGCCTGTGAAGGGACCGGTTCAGGACACGCGACCTGCCGAAACCCACCGCCTTTCTTGGCTACAGTGAAGTATGGGCTGTAGAATGCCGGTCTTCATATCGGCTGGAGGGCGTGAATAGCCCAACCCCATGACTAAAAATGTGCTTTTGACTTTCATTTATATTTTGATTATATATTTATGGCAGCTCATTGTGCTGGTCATTGTCTTCTCAGGTGTGAATCAGAGCATTATTCGTGATGGGGTTGGGCTATTCACGCCCACCCACATATTGCCTTTCCAAACAAAAAATGTTTTACAAAATTCAAAACAATCTATTGTTTTGTGTGAATGATTAGGCAGGATGATTTTCAGATCATTTTGAAGCAAGTCTTGTGGATTTAGTATGTGTTTTGTGGCCTTATTTCATAAACTTTAATTTTTAGTTTTTTCAATAACCATGCATAAACATTATTCTCTTAAAAATACAAACATGTACATACATGTTGCTCACATATTATGGTAGCCCTGTTTGTGCTAAATAGAGTGTAATTACACCTTTGCCATTAATATGTTTATAAGTAACTGAAAAAAGCACAAATGTCAGCCCATGTCAAAACATCTCAAGGACCCCAAAAACACCTTAGACCCCAGAGGGTTAAAGTGTAAATTGCAGGTTAACCACCACAACCGATTAATGTGTACATTAAAGTGCACAATATGGATATATTTAAAAATTTCTGTCTTAAAATGCGTTAAAATAGCATTTATTGGGGTTTCTTCAAAGGTAGCGTGTTTTTTACCGTAACTGGGTGATGATGTCATAACAGGGAGCTGCGGGCAGTAATGCACTCACTCTGTGTGTGCTGTTTGAGGGAGAATAAAACGATTTGCGGGACTCCCGCAAACTAGAAATATCTGAATAAAACGTAAAAACTAATACATTTTTATTCATCTGTTGCAGAAAATCAATAAGAACATCTAAAACAAAATAGAAACGGTTTACAGGCAGAGTTTCTATTTCTAACATGTCAGCAGCAAGGAGCGATGTAGCCAATCACAGACATATGTGTTGATTTCTTGAACGCAACAATAGCCAATCAGAAGCATTTACGATAGATTCCCCTCACCGCTCAAAACAGACTTTTTGTTCAGTGCTGAATTCTGTATGCTGGCAAATCCTCTAATTATAACAAACATAGTGTAACGTTATATATTATGGAAGCTTCATTGATAATAACAGAGATGTTCGAGATCTCTGTGAACTGATGTCAGCTTTAGGAATTATTATGGGATCGCACTTTGCGCGCAGTCATGCCAAACCATGCACGCAGTAGCTCGCTTGCTTTTATGTTATAACAGTGGTTTGTGTGTTAATGCTTTAATAACAAACAATTGATCAGGAGCACGTATGCTGATGTGTATGGTGGGCTAACACGTAGGCTAACTTGAAAGTATTTGGAGGTACAGAAAAAAAGTATTTTTGCGGGCGGGAGCGGGACAAAACATGAATGTTGCGGTCGGGAGAAAGTAATATAAGAAAGTAGTTGAGCACGTCAGTTATAACGACACACGTATTCAAAAATAGCCGGGTTTAAACCGGGCTTGGGCTCATAATTACAGTTTATGTGTCGGGCCGGACTCGGACACAGCGGGCTCGGGTAACGTTAGGGTCTTGCTTGATGTTTTGGGCCGATCTAAGCTCTACCTCGGGTAAGTTATGCGAACACTTACAGGCACGAATCAGCCGTTTGTCCTTGGGGAACTTGTGGAGCCTCTCCCCCGTTTTTGATGTATTCGTACATCCCGCACAAGCACAATAGTTAACCATTTTCGCTAGCTAGGTCTCCAATATAACGTAACTCTAGGCTTGTAGCATAGACCGTAAAAGCTTGGAGTCCCTGTTATGACATCACGCCCAGCCTAGTGGAAGGAGGGGGCGTGGTTAAAAGCACTGTAAAACGAACCAACTTTTCATTATATTCAGCATTTGGTATAAAAAATATAAAAAAAACAATGGTGGGCGGTTCTTATCTTTATATTTAGTAAGCACATTGCATTATCTTCGTGAAAATTTTTACCTGCAATTTACACTTTAAGCATCTTGAATGGCAGCCTGTGAAGGGACCGGTTCAGGACACGCGACCTGCCGAAACCCACCGCCTTTCTTGGCTACAGTGAAGTATGGGCTGTAGAATGCCGGTCTTCATATCGGCTGGAGGGACCGGCTCGATCACGTCCTTCACCAGTAGGACTACGATTTCTACCCTGAGCACAGGGGGATTGTCCGCCAGAATACGGGTGAACTGAATGTTTCTGAAGACGGGGGGGTGCCGGGCGAACTGAATCGCATAGCCGAGTCTGATAGTACGGATGAGCCAGCGAGACAGGCTGGGAAGCGTAAGCAAGCTCCCAGACACAGAGCAAGCAGGACCAACGCCACCACAGACATCCCGTGGTGGGGCAGCGCGGCGGAATGCAGGGACCTGACTCGGACTGCATAGTGTGCCTGAAGTGGGGTCTGAATGTGTGGTGCAACATGTACCTGCTTCCGTCGAGGGGCAGAGTGAGTGTGTGAAGGCGTCAATGGGTCCGGCACACAGCCACTGCTGCTCGCTGGCGATGAAAGAGGGGCTTGAGGGTGACAAGCCATAGCGTCGTTGACCACCAAGCGCGCCCTCTTGGGACCCCGAGGTTTCAGAAATTGCTCTTTTATTGAAATTGCGGAACAAAAAGAAAAAGGAAACAAAAGAGCGCCCTGAACGGGCGGGGTCAACTTCCTGTGGCTTGCTCCACACTGAGGCCTGGATGATGCCTGCTGCTGAGGCTTAGCGGGAGCAGAGGACGCGCGGAGGCTCTGGGTGGGAGCAGCAGCAGAATGTGTCAGATTGCCTCCGTCTGCTTCACTGCGACCGAGAACTGCTGGGCAAAGCTCTCGACCGCGTCACCGAACAACCCAGCCTGGGACAGAGGGGCATCCAGGAACAGATATTTATCGGTGTCTCTCATATCGGCCAGGTTGAGCCAAAGGTGGTGCTCCTGGACCACCAAGATGGACATCGCCTGGCCAAAGGAACGTGCAGTTTCCTTCATCGCTCCTCCGGGAGCTCTGGGTCAGAACCACCCTCGTTCATGTCCATGAGCGCCTGGGCCTGATGGACGTGCAGACCGGACCCTTTAGCTGCTCCGCCATCGAGGGTGGTGAAGAGGGAGGAGCCACTAGGATGGCGTCTGGCACTATACGGCACCGTCCACGTCCTAGTGAGCTCCTCATGAACTTACGGAAAGAATGGTACCGGAAACCAATCGTCCAACCGGGAAGGTTCGGGACATGGTGGAGGGTTCCACGCAAGCCCGAAGTAGGCCTATTCTGAGGTCCAGAATAAGCACTAGATCAGGCATAGGCATAAGCGAGGGGACTTCACCTCCCTTGAGGTAAGCAAGTCTCAATCTCAATGCTGCCATAGTCATATTCCCGCAATGGGAACATTAACGATTCACAAAAGGTGCCTCAACGTGCTGAATGCTCAAACACGAGCTGAAACTATTGTGGCAGTCTGCTGGCGCAAGGGAACGACCGGATCCAGAAACGCACAAGCAGAATGACATCCTGAAAAGGACGCAGGGTCACGATTGTGTTGCTCTTTTGTGAAGAAAAAACAAATAAATGCTCTCTTAATGCCTTCCCACAGTGCTGAGGCACCAAGGTAATGGCCGCTGTGTACAACAGTGCTGTAAACACTTTTCAGGGAACGCCCACCGAAACTGACACAGAAATTTCAATGCTGTGAAAACAGCAGTTGTTGAGCTTGAGCTCGCAGCCACTCGCTATTCGCGCCATCACACCAACACTGGATACAAGGAAGGAGAGAGGATTCTTCAACGCTAGAGCCTGTATTCAGAAGACCAAGAGAAACTCGGCTCCGAAGTGAAAGACAATGTGTGCGTGCGCCCGCTTCCTGTTTATACCCGCCCTGACGCGATTCACGCACGCCAAAGTTCATTTTAATGTACTTATTGGACTTCTTTACTGTGCATGACCTCTGACTGTCAGACCTGGTAATTGTCGTTGTTATGTACCCTAATAAAATCTCTGCAAATTGATCACACTTCTTCCCCAGAGTCTATGTTACAACATGGTATATTGTTATTTAAAAGTAATATGTCATCAAAAATGAATCGCAGTTCAATATACTACAAGTATGTATATCCTACAGACCATCTCTGTGAACGTGGGCCAGCAGTCAGGGCTCAGCACTGGTCTTAGGCCTCCTGTTCCTGGAATAACTTCAGTTGTTACATTTATTTTTCCAGAGAGCAAGACTTCACGGTAGTCTGAAATACACTCCTGTAGTGAACACATAACATACAAAGAGAGGAAATGTGTGTAATATAAAATATAATATTATTAAAAAAAAACATTATAAAACCCATACTAATGTCATCGAAATTATCTTGATTACTCTTCATTTTGATTGTTGACTTTAGACATTCGACTAACTATAGGTAACTTTGCAACTACATGTCAACTAACTCTCATTAATTTGCAACTACATGTCCACTAGCTCTTATTTGAGTATTAGTAGACTGTTAGGTTAGGGTTAGTAAAATAAGTTGGCATGTACTTGAAAAGTTAATTATATTTAATAGAATATCTAAAGTGGACGATTGAAATAAAGTGTTACCATGATCTTTATGATTTTTTTATAGATTTTTTTAAAACTTTTTTTTTCAAGTCATTTGATGTAATATTGTATCACATACAACGTCTTGGTTACTATTGTAACATCCATTCCCTGATGGGCCCACACTAGGGGTCACACATGGGAGCCCCAAATGCCTCTGATACTTGAGAATTGGTGAGTGGAATTTGCATGCCACTCTCTGAGACATACAGGTATAAAAGGGAGATGGTGTGCATAACTCATTGAGGTTTGTGCTGAGGAGCTGAGTCAGTGTCCCGGCCAGTTCAGCGTTGTGGCAGGGGAGACACTATTTCTCGTTCCCTCCATCAGGGAACGGTGGTTACAATGCTGACAGAGATGTTCTCTGTGAGTCACTTCAACGTGGTGTCGATGACGAACACTAGGGTTCGCCACAACAGCTGAACCGTGTTACGAGGCCATATAATCCCACTTTAAGCTATGCCAAATCAGCCCGTTCTCATCCCAAGGCGTCTTATACTGACGCTTTTGACAAAGCGTCTATATTGGACGCACATGGCACCCTTTAGCGTCAATATGAGACGCTGATATATATGGGGCAGAAGGCGCCTCCTAGCAGTCTAACCCTAACCCTACATCATACCTAAACCTACCCATATCTGTGCTTATTATATTGACGCTAAAGGGTTCCATGTGCGTTGGATTTAGATGCTTTGGCAAAGTGTCAGAATATGAAGCCCTAGGATGAGAATGCGTTGGCCAAATCGACTCCAAATCAGCTGGATGCCTAGGGAAGGAATCTCCACTCCCCCGAAGTGTAATTCATTACGAGAGTGTGTCCACTGAGCACTTCGCCTGGGATTGTTCCAAGTTTTAGCATATATAAACCATCAAGGCAGTTTACGATCATGACAAATGTCGTAGGCGAAATGGTGGTTTAAATATGCTACTGTTGCCATGTTCTGTGCAGACAAGCACCTACACAGGGCCAGTCATTTTGATGCCAACTCGAGCCAGTTGATGTGCCACTGCATTGCCATCCTGTCCAGGAGCCCATCCAGTCTTGGATACAGGGTTTACCCCCTGAGGAATTTAACATGCTTCTGCGTATTCCCTCTCTTCCACTTAGGGTATATTTTTGTATCGAAGACAGTTTGAATCTTAATTCTATTCAGTCTGTCGATTTTTTATTTCATGCAAGTACTAAATCCCCATTTGCATAAAGGTACATTGTCGAGAATGACAGTAATGTAGCGCGATTTGCTAAAGCAGCATACTCTGCATGCAACCTATCATATGCATGCTGCTTGTGTGGATGTGTTTTGACCACAAAAGATGTGGTCATTTGATTGGATGTCATGTATTTTACCTTTCACAGCATTTAGCTTGATAGAAATACATGCACGGTTTTAATGCTATTTTAAGGTGGGGTAGAATTAAATTAACTGTAAAAGTCAAGTCAAGTCACCTTTATTTATATAGCGCTTTTTACAATCCAAATTGTTTCAAAGCAGCTTTACAGAGATAACAGGAAAACAATGTTGTAATAGTATTGTTCAATTGAAAATTAAATGTCCCCAACTAAGCAAGCCAAAAGGCGAAGGCAACAGTGGCAAGGAACCAAAACTCCATCAGGTGACAGAATGGAGAAAAAAACCTTGGGAGAACCCAGGCTCAGTCGGGGGGCCAGTCCTCCTTTGGCCAACGAATGAACAGTGTATGATTATGAGTTAGGCAGCATAATGTCAGGAGTCAGATGGGATCAGAACTTTCACGATATTATCCAGTTCATCTGGTTGGGTTGGGTCATCCGGCCGGTGAGGAGATGAGTGGTGAGGTGTCCATGGGCCTTCACAGCCCTGATAATGCGTGTCGTCGTGTCCATGTGATGGTCCTTCATCAGATCTGGATATGCCCTGGATCTAGCGGTCTGCGGTAAACCTCGGGATAAACAGAGAGACTAATATTAGCGTAGACGCCATCCTTCTTATGATGGAATTATGGGAAGTGTTCCCGGTTCCAGCTGATCTAATCTATGCAGCCTAACATTGAATTATAGAAATATAACACACATAATGTGTTATGTGTATGCTAAGCCAAAGAGATGTGTTTTTAGTCTAGATTTAAACTGACAGACTGTATCTGCTTCCCGGACCGTGTTAGGAAGAATGTTCCAAAGTTTTGGTGCTAAATAGGAAAAGGATCTACCGCCAGCAGTCGATTTTGATATTCTAGGTATTATCAACTGACCAGAATTTTGAGATCGCAATAGACGTGAAGGACTATAATGCGTTAAGAGCTTGCTCAAGTACTGGGGAGCTAAACCATTTAGTGCTTTGTAAGTAATCAGCAATATTTTAAAATTTATACGATGTTTATTAGGCAGCCAATGCAGTGTTGACAGAACCGGGCTAAAATGGTCATACTTCCTGGTTCTGGTAAGAACTCTAGCGGCTGCGTTTTGAACTAGCTGTAGTTTGTTTATTAAGCGTGCAGGGCAGCCACCCAGTAGAGCATTACAATAATCTAGCCTTGAGGTCATGAAAGCATGAACTAATTGTTCCGCATTTGTCAGTGAGAGCATATGACGTAATTTAGATATATTTTTAAGATGGAAAAATGCGGTTTTACAGATACTAGACACGTGACTTTCAAATGACAGATTGGTATCAAAGAGCACACCCAGGTTCCTAACTGACGTCGAAGACTTAACAGAGCAGCCATCAAGTGTTAGACAGTATTCTAGGTTATTAGGTGAGGAAGTTTTTTGTCCAATGATTAGAATCTCTGTTTTTTCAGAATTTAGTAATAGGAAATTACTGGTCATCCAATTTTTTATATCAGCTATGCATTCCGTTAATTTTGTGAATTGGTAAGTTTCGTTAGGTTTTGAAGAAATATACAGCTGAGTATCATCAGCATGACAGTGAAAGCTAATTCCATATTTCCTAATTATATCTCCTAATGGTAGCATGTACAGAGTGAACAGCAGCGGTCCTAGTACTGAGCCTTGTGGTACGCCATACTGAACTTGTGATCGATAAGACATCTCTTCACTTACTGCTACAAACTGAAAACGGTCAGATAAGTATGATTTAAACCATGCTAGTGCAATTCCGCTAATGCCAACATAGTTTTCTAGTCTATTTAAAAGAATGTTGTGGTCGATAGTATCAAATGCAGCACTAAGATCAAGTAACACTAATAGAGAGATACAACCACAAGCGGATGATAGGAGCAAATCATTTGTGACTTTAATGAGAGCAGTCTCAGTACTATGGTACGGTCTAAATCCGGACTGAAAATCCTCGCAGATATTATTTCTTTCTAAAAAGGAACACAGTTGTGAGGATACTGCTTTTTCTAGTATCTTTGACAGAAAAGGCAGATTCAAGATTGGCTTGTAATTGACTAATTCTGTAGGATCAAGTTGCGTTTTTTTAACAAGCGGTTTAATCATAGCCAACTTAAAGGTTTTTGGTACGTATCCTAATGACAAAGATGAATTAATGATATCTAGAAGAGGATCTATGACCTCTGGAAGCATCTCTTTCCGTAGCTTAGTCAGTATAGGGTCTAGCATACAAGTTGTCGATTTAGATGAATTAACAATTTTGCAAAATTCTTCCTCTCCTATAGCAACAAATGAATCAAAATGTTCCTCACGGAGACTACAATATACTCCCTGATGCGATACTGTAGTAGACGGTTGCATAGTTATAATTTTGTCCCTGATATTATCAATCTTATAAGTGAAGAAGTTCATAAAGTCATTACTGCTGTGTTTCTTATAAACTTCTGGGCTTGAAGCTTTCTTTTTCGTTAGTTTAGTCACTTGTTCAAATAAATACCTAGGATTATGTTTAAAACTCATGTAACCCTCTGTCACCTCGCTTATCCTCAGAGGTATGCATACACTATTTTGGAGACCACTGCTCTAGACGAACCCCTGCCCCAACCCCCCCCCCCCCCCCTTCTCCACCTGGCCCTCCACCAGGGGAATGAGCAGTGTGTTCACCACCTCCTGGGAAAGAGCAGTTTGTCTCACCTCAGGGTCACCTGTCTCATGGACCATTCAAAGCCTTCTTGAGATGTCAAAGTCACCCGGGAACTCCAACGGGCGCAATGCTAAAGACAAGGAACAGGAGGTCCCAGGAGATTGACCTGGCAGAAACACTCTTGTTGCCCTCATATCGCCCTCAGCACTAGCTGCCACAGACTTGTGCATCAGGATGAGCAACTGAGGTAACATTTACCAGAAAAGAGAGTTGTGATCGCAATGTTGCTATGGTCATGTTCTCGCAGTGAGGACATGAGCCTTCTACAAATGTTGTCTCAGCGTGGGTGAGACCCAAACACTTGAGATATCGATCGTGACCATCCGAGGCTGAAAGATATCAACCGCATCCAGAAACACACAGGCGGAAAGGAATCTTTAAAAAGACGCTCTCCATCTGTGCTTGCTTTTTTAGAGGAAAGCGCTCTCTTATGTTTCTGAAGCGCCCAGGGGAACTCTCTGTGCACTTATCCGTGCACTGTTATGAGACAGACTGCTGAAATGCACCGTAAAACCAGCAACTCACTTCTTCCAAAGGGGAATGAAATGAGCTTACACTCGCTCTGCTCGGAAGAACAAATCTGAATGATTGATGCACGCAGTTCTTCCTTTTATACCCATATGTCCGGGGGAGTGGCATGCAAACTCCACTCACCAATTCTCATTGGCCTTTCATCAAAGTATCAGAGATGTTTGGGGCTTCCAAGTGCGGCCCTAGTGTCAGATCCACGTTGAAGTGATTGACAGATGAAAACATGAGGGAAAAATATTTTGTGTCTGTTTCACACTAACCGGGATGCTGATGGACAGAGTAGTGCAGACAGGGGTAATGCTACTCAAGTTGTTGTTGGGGGTCCAGAGAAATGAGGCTGATCTAGAACTAAATAACAGCCGAGGGGATCTGGCCCAAGGGTCCAGCTCCAGAGTCGCTGATACCATAGCACCAAGAGGACCTGAACCAATGGTATGCAAGAATCATTCATTCATTCATCATTAGTTTAATATTGTATCTCTTTATCTGACTAACTTACCTTGTACATCACCAATGACAATTTCTTTTACAGTGATACAGATTGTAACTGTGGCAACAGGGGTGTTGAGACCAAGGGGGGCGGAGCAATGAAAGAATTTCTGATGGATGATTGGTGGGTCAACAGTGACATTTATGGGCAAACACATGACAGGCTGAGTCCTGTTAAAATGGGAAACAAAATGAATGGGACATTTTGACAACATAATAACTGGACAATTGAACACTAACAGTAGTATGCTACTCTTCTCTGCATACAGTTGATTCGGAATGTATTTGGCCGAAAATGCTTTTTTTTATTTTCAAATCTACAGTCTATAATGACAAAAAACAACAACAACACATTCATTATAACTTATTAAAAAGAAAACAAACTGAAATAACCCTTAAGAAATAAATATTAAGACCCTTCACTCAGTACACCACATTGGTTGTGATTAGAGCATCTTTTTTGGGTATGATGCAGCAGGCTTTTTCACACTTGGATTTTTCTGCCATTCTTCTCTGCAGATCCTTTCAAGCTCTTTTAGGTCTGGTGTCTGGTTTCCTTCAGACATGATGCTTGGAACTGAGGTTTATCAGAACAGAGAATATTTTTTTTTTCTCACAGTCTTTTTCAAATGAAAATGCTCCCATATCTGTGCCTTGACACAATCCTGCCTCTGAGCTCTGCAGGCAGACCTCATGCCTTTGTTTTGCTCTGATATGCATTTTCACCTGTTAGACCTTATCTGGACATGTGTGTGCCTTTTCAAATGTCCAAATGTCAAATAAATGTCAAATAAATCAGGTGGCTCAGTACCGACTCATATTCTGCAAAACAAAAATTGTGAATTGGAATGTGTGCAAAGGATTGTTAATGACTGGAAAACACAAAGTATTCACTTGGATGGGTCCTTCAAAATACGCAGTGTTGGGACACTGCACATGAGTGCGATAACACAATATGAATACTCTGGTGGAGTAACATAGTGAATAGGCAATTACGCTGAGTTCCTACGAGCTTGAAACACTGCACTCCTACGCAAGTCATAACCTAGAATGTCCTTTTATAAACTTTAAACTTAAGGCGAGACACAGGTGAATAGGGTAATTTTTTTAACAAGCAGATATCACCATGAAACTTTCCCAGTTGATTACCTAAATTAAGCTGAGAAAAAAAATATATTACAAGTTTTCTGTAATTTAATGTTTAAATATGCAAATGTAGGCATTATCTAATGAAATATGCACTAATTTGCATATATTTTAAAAAACGAAATCTGAGTATTGGATAAAGCCAGGTTCAAAATTATTTTTTCGTTGTGTTCACATATTAGATGGGGGAAAAAATGACAGAGGGATTTATGGATATCTACTTTTGCTATCCTGTAAATCAGAATATAGGCGTCATTTACGGGGGGGGAAGGGGGGACATGTCCCCACCACTATTTGCCAGGGTCGATTTTGTCCCCACCACTTTTGAAACATCTCGCGGTACGGATGTAGCCTACAATATAGGCTACAAGTAAAACATCTCCAGTTAACTAGCAGAGCATTCGTTTCATTCGTTTGTTAAATAAGAGGTGATCTAGCGCTAACATGTGTTGTTGTTTTAATCAAGTGATCATGTGCTCGTCTCGTTGCCTCTGCGATCAGTGGCGCGGATACAGTGTTCTGTTGTGGCACTCGCTGCAACGCGCGCTTCAATCTGTTGCGGAGATTCTCTATTCGTTCCGGTGAAATCGCAAAACGTCTCGGGTTACTATTGTATAGAACAGGGAACGAGACGATGCGTCGAAAACGCTACGGGAACGCCTTCTGCGTGATTGCGTCTGAAGCATCTATGCCAACTAGTCCAATGGAAAAAGGGAATGAGCGTCACGGGCGGGTGACGTCATGACCAGGAAATGATAAAAGCACTTCCGCTGCGAAACGCCAGTTAGCTTCGAAATTGCCGAAGCAAGCCGATCGCAGGGACGCCAGAAGTATGGCAGAGGGACGCATCGTCTCGTTCCCTGTTCTCAGGGAACTATGGTTACAATAGTAACCCGAGACGTTCCCTTATCGAAAAGGGAACTTCGAGATGCGTCGAAAACGCTACGGGAACGAGAATACCCAATGCGCCATAATTCAAGTACCTGAGTGTCAGTCTGTTGAACTAAGCACTAAGCACCTGAGAACCTGGGGCCTTAGCATCCAGGTCTAAACTGTAAATCTGACAAATGTGAGCGGAAAGGAAGCCCGCCGCATCACAGACATCTTGAAGAGAAACTCCATACAGTAAGGCTTTAGAAGCCGCCATACTCCTAGTCGAGTGAGCTCGGACCACCAACGGACAAGGCTGGTCCGAGTACTCGCATGCAAGTGAAATAGCCTCAACTATCCACTTACTGACCGTCAATTTAGAAGCAGGAAGACCTTTCTTAGGTGATCCAAAGTAAATCAGTAATAGGTCGGACTTCCTCGTTGAGGATGTCTGAACATATAAGTGTCCAGTGGTACACTGGGCACAAGAGGTCAGCTTTTTCCTGGTCCGAAAACTTGGGAGATGACAGAAACCTGCAGCACAATAGGCCTCAGAATAATGGTAGGCAACGTTATGCCTTGGCCACCCTCGGTGCACTCAGGCAGTTGGGGACCGAAAGGGCCTGAAGGTCTGACTCAAAGGGATGAATAGTTAGTAGAAATAGTCTTAAAAGAAAGGAATTCTCTGAGACCAAATCTAAGGGCTCAAAGAGAGCCCCAGATAGGCCTAAACTATAGTAAGGTCCCAAGCCGGAACCCTAGTGCAAGTTGCAGGCCTCAGCCTCAAGGTGCCACGAAGGAAACGAGTGATCAGGGGGTCTTGACCCAAAACGTCCCATCCACCAGGGCGTGGAAAGCTCTTTTTTTACAAAGGCCGCCACGTATACCTTAAGTGTGGAAGGAATAGACCTGACACAAAGCGTTCTTGCAGAAACTCAAGTACTGTGTTTACTGAACAGTTAACCGGATTCCACTAACGCTGGTAACACCAAGACGTGAAAAAACTCTCGAAATAGTGAATATAGTTTCCTCGTAGCGGGAGCTCTGGAGCTAGAACGGTCTCAACAACCTCAGTTGAGAGACCACTCTAAATGAGTTGGGCCCCCTCAGAGGCCAACCCCCCAACGGAGGACCGTCTAGAAGATGGATCAGGTCCGAAAACCAGATCCGACTTGGCCAGCGTGGTGCTACTAGCAGTAGGTTTATTCCATACCGACGGACTCGCTCCAGAACTCCTAGGAGCAGAGCAACAGGGGGAAAGGCGAACAGACGTAGCCTCGGCCACGTCTGCACCACAGCAACCAGCCCCAGGGGGGCTGGTGGAGTAGATGAAACCCAAAGAGGACAGTGCGTCATATTCTGAGACGCAAACAGATCCACTTCTGCTGGGCCATAAGCCTCCCAGATTTTCTCCACCGCCTCAGGGTGGAGTGTCTAGTCCCCTGGCCTCAGCTCCTGCCTCGACAGGATGTCTGCTCCTATATTCTGGTCTCCAGGAATATACACTGCCCTCAGAGAGAGTACCTTCCCCAGAGACCACAGGAGGATCTGGTGCGCCAGTTTTTTGCAAAGCGGACGCGACCGCAGACCCCCCTGACGGTTCAGATAAGAGACCACTGATGTGTTGTCTGTTCGAACAAGCACATGATGGCCCCTTAGGTCTGGAAGGAAATGTCTCAACGCATTGAAGACGGTCATCATCTCCAGGCATTTTATGTGCCACGAAAGATGATGGCCTTTCCACAGACCCTGAACCGAGCGGCCTTCCATTACCGCTCCCCAGCCGGTGAGGGAAGCATCTGTCGAGATAATAGCTCGATGGCAAAGAGCTCCCAACACCGGACCCTGGGTTAAGAACCAGTGTTTACTACATATAACTAAGGCACGAAAGCATAGCCGCGTGCCTTGATATGCGAAGTGGGTTTCCCCTCGGGGAGAACCCTCTGGTCCTGAGCCAGCACTGTAAAGGTCTCATGTACAGCATGCCAAAAGGAATTCCGTTGGACCCTGCTGCCAGTAGACCCAACAGTCTCTCGAACTGTTTTACAATGCGTGACTGGTTAAGAACCAGTGTTTACTACATATAACTAAGGCCCGAAAGCATCGCCGCGTGACCTTGATATACGAAGTGGGTTTCCCCTCGGGGAGAACCCTCTGGTCCTGAGCCAGCACTGTAAAGGTCTCATGTACAGCATGCCAAAAGGAATTCCGTTGGACGCTGCTGCCAGAAGACCCAACAGTCTCTTGGACTGTTTTACACTGCGTGACTGGCCTAGCCTCAGCTCTTTTGTGGCTGATAGGATAGCATCTAAAGAACGGGCGACAGAGTGGCCCGCATCGTCACTGAATCCCAAACCACACCAAGGAAAGTGGTTCTCAATACTGGAGAAAGCACACTCTTCTTGGTATTGAGCATCAACCCCAACATCTGCATAAGAGCGAGAACGACACCTCGGTGCCGAACCGCCAACTGCTCCGATTCCGCAGAATCAGCCAGTCGTCGATGTAGTTCAGAATACGTACGCCCTGAAGCCCAAGGAGGCTAGAGCTGTATCCACGCATTTCGTGAACGTGCGGGGTGATAAAGCTAGACCGAAAGGAAGAACCCGATATTGGTATTCTTTGCCCCCGAAAGAAAACCCTAGGAACTTCCTGTGCTGAGGGAGGATTGGAGATATGGAAGTAAGCGTCCTTCAGATCCATCGTGACAAACCAGTCCTCGGATCTGGTTTGAGTCACGATCTGTTTGAGCGTCAGCTATCATGAACTTTAGTTTCTGAACTGACCGAATTAACAGATGAAGATCTAAAAAGGGACGCAACCCTCCATCCTTCTTTGGAACAATGAAATACTGGCTGTAAAAACCCGACTCTCGTCGGGTGAGTACACCTGTTCTATAGCTTCCTTTGATAACAGGGCCTTTACCTCTTGTTCCATTACCAGAGCCTGCTCGGGATGCACCACTGTGGGCAACACCCCGTTGTAACAAGGAGGACGAGAACCAAACTGGACTCTGTAACCTTCTCTACAATCTACAGGACCCAACGAGAAATATTTGGCAGAAGCTTTCACGCTGCCAGAAAATTTACTAAGGGAACCAGCCTCTCGAGGCTGGTCTCTGGTGTTACTGAGAGAGCCAAATCTGGAGCCTGAAACATAATGGCAGGAACTACCTGACCTGGCTGCTCTAAAGCCCCCCTCAGAGGGCGCGAAACCAATGCTGTGGCGCAGCATAGCATCAGCGACTCGCTGGAGACCGCTGCGGCCTGAAGCACCGGAGGTGGGAGGGTTAGCAGGAGGGTCTCGTAAGGACCCCGAAATGAACGGGCACCGTGTAATGAGGTGTACACCAACTTAGAGGCCTGCATTTCAGCCCGAGCCCGACGGGCCCCGACTTATTTACGCTCCTAGGGCCGGGCTTCGGGCCAATTTTCACGTCATAGTTCACACGCGGGCCGGGCCGGGCCGGGTTTTAGGTTTATCTTTTTTATAGCATATTTTAGACATTAATTAAAATAAATATGAGAAGATGACGATTGAAACGCAAACATAGAAAGACGTTTTATAACCTATCACACTGACATATGACTGACATGACAGTCTGCTCACGCTCACGCACACACACACGCACGCGCACAGGTTTCCCGGCGGCGCGATCTGAGATTCGCGCGACCGGCTCGTTCTGTGTTTAGAGTCCCGGTAGCGAGCGTGACTTCAGCGCAGCTGGAAAAAGTATGACTGGATTAAAACCTTTCACTGTGGATGCTGTGCTTTTTCTTCACGATGCTCTGAGACTGTTCTTAGCCATGTTTGGAGGCTGTTTTTTGTTTGACTTCATTTTCATGAGTCTGTTGGAAACAAGGATGTAAGGTGGAAATAAGAATGGCCATGTTCTGTAGTGAAGACTTGATTTTTGAGGTAAGATAACCTGCATGGTTGTTTTTAATGTAATTTATGTTGATTTTTTTTAGATTGCGTTCTCTGTATTGTAGCCTATTGTATAAACTTATTTAGTTTGCGAGCGCTGTTGCTCTGAGCAGCAGAGCAGTTTGCCTCAGCTTTTCAAAAATGACAAAAAATGTTTAAACAAACGTTTAAACTAACGTTAACTGTCTGTGTGATATGCTTAAGTTGTTTTATATCTATGGATTTTATTGTAGCCAAGTAAAGTGTTGATTTGAGAGGCTATAAATCAATGGATCAAACATGTTTTAACTCGCTGTCGGCTACTTGGTCGTCATAAAAATAAAAAACATTTTTTTTCTTAATTAACTTTATAAAGAAATGAAAATAAACTTACCGGTAAATACTTTGCCTTTGAAAACGAAACATATCTGGTTTACTGACTGCAACATAGGGCAGGCTGTGTATTATCCCTTTTTTTTTTTTTTTTTTTTTATAAACGGGCTCGGGTCGGACTCGGGCTGATCATTCTGATGAGCTGTCGGACACGGGCCGGGCTAGGGCCTGAGCATCTCGGGCCAGGGCCGGGCTAGGGCCTAGATTTGAGGCCCGTGCAGGGCTCTAACACCACTCCACTTCGGTCGGGGCTGTCCTCACAGGCCTGACGCCTAAACATCAAGACCTTTTTTTTTTTTTTTTAAACCGAAGTTTTCTTCGCCTGAAGAACGGTCCTCAGATCCGGCTTAGGCTTAGACGACTTCGGTTGAGAGGGTTGCGTCTGTCTCCAGTATCTACGTGGAGGAACACGAGGCGCAGCACTCTCTTTCTGTGCACATAATATGATGAACTCGACGGCTGGGGCTGCTCACGCCCAGCAGCCCCAGGGGGGCTGGACACGGCGAGGGAGAAACTTTATTATATATTTTCTCATTTTTATATATATTCTTATATATATATATATATTAGAGGTGGGCATAGATTAATTTTTTTAATCTAGATTAATCTAGATTAATTTTAAAATTAATCTAGATTAATCTAGATTAAAATGGCTCATTTGAATTCTCCCGAAGGCATTTATAATATGTGTGCTACCCAAATAATGACTAAAAGTAAGTCTTTGAGAATAGTTCATCTCGCATAGGGATGTGCATTTCTGCCAAAAATGCTATTTGACAATCGAGGAGCAAAAGTCGAATATCGTTAAAAAAACAACAAAAAAAAAAAAAACGCAATGACAGAAAGGGAGGCCAATTTCATCTTTAGCGATTTGTCATCAAACAAACTGTTTATTAATTGAAAAAGTAACATGTTTTCTTCGGGGTTTTTTAACATAGTAATTGGAAGAAAAAAAAACAATGCGCACGACAGTCCGTTTTTGCATCGCCAATGCTCGTTAGATCAAAAAATAATGTCATCATATGTCATAATGATTTTATGTGAACCTGCCTTGTTACTGCAATAGCCTCCTTTTTAAACAAATTAGTTTCAATCAATGTAAACTATTCGTGTGATTATGCCACTGCGCAATACACACACATTACCGCGGGATGGCGGGTGTTCATTTCATAAACTGTGGACAATGGTAGCTTATTTAAACCTGTTAACCAGTGCACCGACGCCCTGAAACGTTTTTTTGTAGCCTATAAATTAATGTAACTGTTATGTCCAAAAACCGGATAATGTCATACTTTTTAGTAGTGCTATCGTGGCGTAATAATCTGTTTGGTTGTAAAATGTTTTACCTGAATGAAATGAACTCGAATGTATCGTCCTGTGGAATCATTCATTCACGGACAGTTTACGAAGATGTTCAACTAATAAAGATCTTCATCGCTGGCAAAGATATGAGGCATTTGCAGATTTGCTTTCACTAGACTAAACTGTAGATCCACGGCCACTTCATCCAACACTCTTGATGTTCTTAAATCTTCCTACTTACGACTCCTCGAGTGTGAATTGTGCGTGAGGAACTGAACAGATAAACTGATTCGCGAACCGATTTAACAGATCTGACAACTTGTTTGATGAAGTCTTTGAACAGAACCGACTCAAAAGAGTGATTCATTTGTAAATGAGCATCGCTCATGCCCATACAAAGGATACAGCGCACTTGGAATGAACTCATTTAACAACGTATTGCATTAACATAAAGTAACGAGAGGAACGTCGCCCAACATAACAAAGTAAAAGTACACCTTGTGTCCCTGACAGGAAAAGCCTACCCTGCTGCGCGATCTGTGACAGTAGGCGCGGCGTCAAGTATGTATGTCATACTACACACTAGAATTGCGCGAAAATAACGATATTCGAAAATGCTATTTATGATCCCAACCCAACTTAGATTAACGGCGATATTTTTTTTATCGCGCGATAAGAGTCTCACGTTAACGCAGCACGTTAACGCCGATAACGGCCCAGCACTAATATATATATATATATATATATATATATATATATATATATATATATATATATATATATATATCATTTTTCACTATATCCAGATCCCCAGCAGATCAGCCTGATAAGCCTGGAGCAATACCATAGTTTTGTATAAACATTCTCCAGCTTGACCTGCTGCCGTATAAGTTTTACCCAAAAATCAAAGTAGTTTTGTTTAGTATTAGACTTAGTGGGCAAAGCAGAGGCTTTAAATGACGATGCTGGACCAGGTGAAAAATAGCATTTTTAGGGCCCGAGCACTAAGGTGCGAGGTCCCTCTTGAAACTGTTAAGATTATTAGGGCCCGAGCACCCGTGCGAGGTCCCTCTTGAAACTGTTAGGATTATTTTTAGGGCCCGAGCACTAAGGTGCGAGGTCCCTCTTGAAACTGTTAGGATTATTTTTTTTTTCTTTTTTTTTTTTCTGCAAAGTAAGCCCCATTTTTGAGGCCGCAACATGCTCGAAAAGTCACCAAATTTTGCACACATGTCAGGACTGGTGAAAAATTTTGTATTTTGTGGGTTTCGCGGATGGGCGTGGCAAAATGGCTCGCTAGCGCCACCTAGAAAATTAGGAAAAAATAAGCCCCTCGTCCATGTTCGACCTACATGCACGAAATTCGGTGGGGACGTGTATCCTATCAAGACGCACAAAAAAAGCCTCAAGAACCCATACCCTAAACTCGACAGGAAGTCCGCCATTTTGAATTTGGCGGCCATTTTGGGACGATTTACACACTCCGTACTTTGACGAACTCCTCCTAGGGATTAAGTTGGATCGACTTCAAATTTCTGCTGTGCATTCTAAAGGCATTGATGATGAAAAGTTGTGCTATCTGCGAGTTTTCGTCAATGGGCGTGTCCGTGGCATCGATGATTCACCATGAAACAGGAAGTTGGAGTAACTTTGCTGTACATGCTCAGATCTGCACCAAATTTTGCACGCTTGACAAGAGTCCCGCCCTGAACACATGTACATGCCGACATTCACCCCCAGTCATAGCGCCACCTGCTGGCAACAGGAAGTGACATTTAACGAAGCAGCCCCCGCCGCACGTTTGACCTAGATGTACGAAATTTCTGTGGCACATCAACCATGTCCAGACGCACAAAAAAGCCTCTTGGAGCGATGCCCTAAACCCAACAGGAAGTCGCCATTTTGAATTTTTCAACAAATTTTGGCTGATTTACACACTCCGTACTTCAACGAACTCCTCCTAGGGATTTAGTCCGATCGACTTGAAATTTCTGCTGTGCCTTCTAAAGGCATTGACGATGAAAAGTTGTGCTATCTGCGAGTTTTCGTCAATCGTGTGTCTGTGGCATGGCATCAAAGATCAACTCATTGCCATGACACAGAAGTGGTTGTAACTTCAGTGTACATGCCACACAGCTGCACCAAACTTTACATGTAGGATAAGAGTCCCGCCCTGAACTCATGTACATGCCCACATTCACCCACAGTCATAGCGCCACCTGCTGGCAACAGGAAGTGACGTATAACACCTTCATGCAGTGTCTGAAAAGATAGCAAATTCACAGCCGCACTGGCAGAGCTCCAGAATATGCAACAGAATATGCGGCCGCATCACTCCCCGACGCGCTACATGTGCGAGGGCCCGCCCATCGCTGCTTGCAGCTTTAATTTTTCTTTTTTTTTTTTTTTTTTCTGCAAAGTAAGCCCCATTTTCGAGGCCGCAACATGCTCGAAAAGTCACCAAATTTTGCACACATGTCAGGACTTGTGAAAAATGGTTTCGCGGATGGGCGTGGCAAAATGGCTCGCTAGCGCCACTAGAAAATTAGAAAAAATTAGCCCCTCGTCCATGTTCGACCTACATGCACGAAATTCGGTGGGGACGTGTATCCTATCAAGACGCACAAAAAAGCCTCAAGAACCCATACCCTAAACTCGACAGGAAGTCCGCCATTTTGAATTTGGCGGCCATTTTGGGACGATTTACACACTCCGTACTTTGACGAACTCCTCCTAGGGATTAGTTGGATCGACTTCAAATTTCTGCTGTGCATTCTAAAGGCATTGACGATGAAAAGTTGTGCTATCTGCGCGTTTTCGTCAATGGGCGTGTCCGTGGCATCGATGATTCGCCATGAAACAGGAAGTTGGAGTAACTTTGCTGTACATGCTCAGATCTGCACCAAATTTTGCACGCTTGACAAGAGTCCCGCCCTGAACACATGTACATGCCGACATTCACCCCCAGTCATAGCGCCACCTGCTGGCAACAGGAAGTGACCTTTAACGAAGCAGCCCCCGCCGCACGTTTGACCTACATGTAGAAATTTCTGTGGCACATCAACCATGTCCAGACGCACAAAAAAAGCCTCTTGGAGCGATGCCCTAAACCCAACAGGAAGTCGGCCATTTTAATTTCATCAAATTTTGGCTGATTTACACACTCCGTACTTTAACGAACTCCTCCTAGGGATTTAGTCCGATCGACTTGAAATTTCTGCTGTGCCTTCTAAAGGCATTGACGATGAAAAGTTGTGCTATCTGCGAGTTTTCGTCAATCGGTGTGTCGTGGCATGGCATCAAAGATCAACTCATCGCCATGACACAGGAAGTGGTTGTAACTTCAGTATACATGCTCACAGCTGCACCAAACTTTACATGTAGGATAAGAGTCCGCCCTGAACTCATGTACATGCCCACATTCACCCACAGTCATAGCGCCACCTGCTGGCAACAGGAAGTGAGTATAACACCTTCATGCACTGTCTGAAAGCGTAGCAAATTCACAGCCGCACTGGCAGAGCTCCAGAATATGCAACAGAATATGCGGCCGCATCACTCCCCGACGCGCTACATGGCGAGGGCCCGCCATCGCTGCTTGCAGCTTTAATTTTTCTTTTTTTTTTCTTTTTTCTGCAAAGTAAACCCCATTTTCGAGGCCGCAACATGCTCGAAAAGTCACCAAATTTTGCACACATGTCAGGACTGTGAAAAAATGGGTTTCGCGGATGGGCGTGGCAAAATGGCTCGCTAGCGCCACCTAGAAAATTAAAAAAATTAGCCCCTCGTCCATGTTCGACCTACATGCACCAAATTTGGTGGGGACGTGTATCTATCAAGACGCACAAAAAGCCTCAAGAACCCATACCCTAAACTCGACAGGAAGTCCGCCATTTTGAATTTGGCGGCCATTTTGGGACGATTTACACACTCCGTACTTTGACGAACTCCTCCTAGGGATTTAGTGATCGACTTCAAATTTCTGCTGTGCCTTCTAAAGGCATGACGATGAAAAGTTGTGCTATCTGCGCGTTTTCGTCAATGGGCGTGTCCGTGGCATCGATGATTCGCCATGAACAGGAAGTTGGAGTAACTTGCTGTACATGCTCAGATCTGCACCAATTTTGCACGCTTGACAAGAGTCCCGCCCTGAACACATGTACATGCCGACATTCACCCCCAGTCATAGCGCCCCTGCTGGCAACAGGAAGTGACCTTTAACGAAGCAGCCCCCGCCGCACGTTTGACCTAGATGTACGAAATTTCTGTGGCACATCAACCATGTCCAGACGCACAAAAAAAGCCTCTTGGAGCGATGCCCTAAATCCAACAGGAAGTCAGCCATTTTGAATTTTTCGACAAATTTTGGCTGATTTACACACTCCGTACTTCAACGAACTCCTCCTAGGGATTTAGTCCGATCGACTTGAATTTCTGCTGTGCCTTCTAAAGGCATTGACGATGAAAAGTTGTGCTATCTGCGAGTTTTTGACAATCGTGTGTCCGTGGCATGGCATCAAAATCAACTCATCGCCAAGACACAGGAAGTGGTTGTAACTTCAGTGTACATGCACACAGCTGCACCAAACTTTACATGTAGGATAAGAGTCCCGCCCTGAACTCATGTACATGCCCACATTCACCCACAGTCATAGCGCCACCTGCTGGCAACAGGAAGTGACGTATAACACCTTCATGCAGTGTCTAAAAAGAGTAGCAAATTCACAGCCGCACTGGCAGAGCTCCAGAATATGCAACAGAATATGCGGCCGCATCACTCCCGATGGTACATTGCGAGGGCCGCCCATCGCTGCTGCAGCTTTAATTTTCTTATGTTCTGCTTATTCCTTGTTTCTGCCTGGGGCAACATGTCATAACCGTAATATTTCAACCCTCTAACTGTCACCATTAGGCTCTTTTGGACTTTCAGTTTGTTTTGATTTCCACGTGTGTTCCCCTGTCTGAGTTTCCCGCCACCAATCTGTATCCATGGACACTGATTACCTCCCTCACAGCTGCCTGTCATTTGTATCAATCATCTCTGTGTATTTAGTTCCTGCCTGTCTTCAGTTCAGTGTCCGGTATTGTTTGTGTGTTACACTTTGTTATGTGTTCACACGCTGTTGCACCCGTTTGCCTGTCTTGTGAATTAAACTCGTTTTTGGATTATACCTGCCGCTCCTGTCATTCCTGAACCACCCCGTGACAGAATACCGGACCAACAAAAAAAAATGGATAATATTGATTTTATCCAGCTCGCTGAGAAGAGCAAGAACTTTTTGTCTTTCACCAGAGATTTTTTTTACCTTGCAGTCACCAGCCCCCTCGACGACGAAACCCTGAAGAACCTGTTCTGGATCGGGGCCAACTTCCATCAGCATATCGACCTCCCAGACACCTCTAACCTGAACTGGAAGGAGGCCATCATCAGGTGTCTGGAGAGCGTCGCACCCCGATTCAGAACACAGCCAGACCCAGAGCCCGGATTACCATCCTTGACCGTGGAGAACTCGTGCGTGCCCCCGCAGACGGAGAGCTACCACCCGCCGTGACACGCCAGCCTGAGCCCGAGACAAAAAGGACAGAGCTGACCCTCGCCCCGGAGGAGGAGCTCCAACAAGAGTCTGACCAGGGGTGTGAGCCCACGACATCTGCGGACGAGGGAACCCAATCGACGGAACACGAGGACTGGCTGATCGACTTCTCCGAAGAGACACCATCTCCCACCCTATCCCACCCATCTTCTGCATCTTCGTTGTTGTATAACCACTCCAGTGACTGTATCTGCCCTATCATTAACCTGTCTGATACCATCTTAACACCCAGCTCAGCCAGTCCTCCAGCCTCGCCGCTGCTGGATGTTCGCTGCCCTACACCGTCTCTGGGGAGTACCCCTGACGTTGAGTCACAGGTCAGCCATCCATCCACAGCACTCAAGCATGAGGATCCCCTGGCTCCGCCTCCAGCCTTGGTCCTCTGCACTCCATCTCAGCCTGTCAACCTGCCGGCTCCATCTTGGCTCCTCCCACCTGCGCCTCCACCAGAGACCCTCGAACCATCGGCTACATCGGGTTCCCTCGTCCTGCCGGCTCCCCCTTGGTCAGTCGTCACTCTGCCTTCGCCACGGACTTACGGTCTGTCCGCTACGCTCCGTCCCTCCACCCCTTCGGCTACAGCGGGCTCCTCCTTCCCCTCGGCGTCACCTCTGTCCTCCCTCACACCGACTTCGCCTCTGCTCTCGGGTACTCTGGCTCCACCTTCAGCGCTCGTCGCCGCGATGTCGCCTAGGTCTCCCAGTCCAGCGACGTTGTTTGAGTCCACCGGCTCTCCGTCTGCGCCGATGGATTCTGCCGCCGAGTCTCCGTCGGTCATCCCCCAGCTACCGTCAGCCTCCTCGCCACCTGGTCTCTTCCCTCCTTCTACTCTGCCGTGGGCTGTCAGTCCTGGACGGCTCTGGGTCTGCGCCACCAGGCCATCTCCATCCATGCCGTCTGGGGATCGTCGTCATCCCTTCACTATCCTGTCACTCCAGCCTCGTTTCTGAACTTCACCATTACCTCGTCCACCACCAGAACCTCCTCCGGTCCTCCCTTCGTTGTTGCGTTACGGTGCGAGGACGCACCTGGCCGGAGGGGGGCGTTATGTCACCATTAGGCTCTTTTGGACTTTCAGTTTGTTTTGATTTCCACGTGTGTTCCCCTGTCTGAGTTTCCCGCCACCAATCTGTATCCATGGACACTGATTACCTCCCTCACAGCTGCCTGTCATTTGTATCAATCATCTCTGTGTATTTAGTTCCTGCCTGTCTTCAGTTCAGTGTCCGGTATTGTTTGTGTGTTACACTTTGTTATGTGTTCACACGCTGTTGCACCCGTTTGCCTGTCTTGTGAATTAAACTCGTTTTTGGATTATACCTGCCGCTCCTGTCCTTCCTGAACCACCCCGTGACACTAACTTTGCTTTTGTTTTGTTTTGTTTTTTTTGTATTTTTTTAATTACAAACAAAATAATATATATATATATATATATATATATATTATATATCAGTGGCGATTTCTTTTAGACTGCAAGGGAAGCTCAGCTTCCCCTATAATGTCAAAAAATGAATGGTCAAATGTGTACTATTGTGTTAACATTTTATTGACTAAAAATGCGTTAGAACACGTTCATCTCGAAGACGAGTTAGTTTAGAATCAGCTTCATAGGTTGGCTGACTCGATTTCCTTCTCATACATTCCCGTTGCATCACAGTGCATTTCCCCGTTGAAGCCGGGCGTCCATTGACTTCAATGGGGCTGCTTTAAACAGTTTTTTTCAGTGCTTCGAAACTAGACGGTCATTGGATAAATGCTGCGATTATGTCCCGCCCACGGACGCCCGGCGTCTCTGGGGTGAATAGAGAAGTGGGCGGGCCTGGCGTCCGGGTGTCTGCGTGATGATTGGAGGACTACATCTCCTTTTGATTGACAGCGATTTCGTACAATAAAAAGTTAGGAAGCTATTCGAGATTTCGAGCTCAGTCCCATTGCGGACTTTAAAAGTGTACTCGAAAGACAAACGGGCTGCTGTAACATATTTCTTGGTATTTGCAATTTTCATCATATATTTTACACTTTAACCTAATTCCCATATTTCCTCCGTCGATGTCAGGTGCATTGTTACATGTGCGGGGCGTGGTGATGTTTGAATCACGGCACATCTGTCTAGTTTGGTTTCGGTTTTGTGTCGGGATTTGGACATTCATGCTCCTCGTGTTTGTTTTCTGTTGTGAGCGCACATGATAAGCTTCCACTCGTTCATGCATAACGTTCTGTCTTGTCGTGTTCGCGTGGGGTTTCGTGTTCTCTCTGTCCACGTGTGTTGTGTTTTGTGTAGCATGCGGTTCGTGTTTACATCGGTCGATCGCGTGCTTTCATGTCATGTTTTGTCTTGTGCTGTGTGTAGCACACAGCTTGTGTTTTACACCAGTTGTGTGCTTTCATGTTGTCATGTTCTGTGTGAACACATGGCTTATGAGTGTTCATGTCTCGTTTTGTGTGAGCACATTGCTTGTAATTTATTTTACTGGCATGTGCTTGTGTTTTTTTGTCATGTTTGGTGTGAGCACATGGCTTGTTGTTGTCATGTTTTCCTTTGCCATGTGCTCTCCTGTCGATTGTGTCGACCCCCATCTTGTTTCCTGATTATTGGTTATTTTGCCCCACCTGTCCTCCCTTGTTACCTGCCTTGTTTGCTCCCTATTTATTCTCCTTGTGTTTGCAGTCCTGTGCTGTAGGTTTTGTTTGTATTTTTTATTTTATTATTAAAATAAAGCCCATCAACTCTGCACCTGAGTCCTCGCTCTTTTCACCATCCCCACACCTGACAGTCGAGTTTAAAAAAATGAGCTTCCCCTATTTGAAAGACCAGCAGCCGCCACTGATATATATATATATATATATATATATATATATATATATATATACACACATACTTAAATGTCCATTCCTGTATAATATAAAAACAGAACAAAAAAGAACCCAAAAACAAACAATAGCAAACAGAAAAAACAAAACAAAAATGGGGTACAGTGCAGTCTAGTGGTACCTTTGCATCCTTAGTGTTTTATATCCAATAATAGTCTATGTTTTCATCTGTTATATAATTACTCAATTTCCTACAAATTCCTTCCATCTCTTCCACAACAGAACACCTTTTTGTTTTTTTAATCTCAAAGAAAAGGTAAGGATTTCCATCCTATATATTTCACTAACAATTGCTTTCCAGTCTTCTAAAGTGGGTGAGGTAGGTTGAAGCCATTTACGGGTAAGAGCCTTTTTAGCTGCCACCAGGAATATTCTCCATAGGTATATATAATCGATTTCTTGTAGATCCAGATTTCCCAGAAAGAGGGTATACCATTGGAATGGAATTTTTATCCTTAATATAGTCTCTACAGTCCTGTGAACATCCTTCCAAAATAAGTGAATGACTGGACACGCCCAGAATACGTGGTGGTGATTTGCTACTTCTGAATTACAGTGTCTCCAACACCCTGATCCTATTTCACTATGGCTCTTTTGAGCAGGTGAAATAAAGAATCTACTTATATTTTTCCAGGCGAATAGCCTCCATTGATGGGAGCCCGTAGTTTTCCATTGGTTTTTACATGTTTCTAACCAAGCCTCTTCTGATATAATGATGTTTACTTCTTTCTCCCATTTAATTCTGATATAGGAGGTGGATTCTGGTCTATGGTTTTGAAGACAATGATAAAGTTTAGAAATAACCTTGCTAATTGTAGTAGCCTTAAATGTAGACAAGAGTATCTTCACAAATTCATTTTGTTTCCAATTCCCGGTTTTATTTACTGTTGTGTTGAAGTGGTGTCTTATTTGAAAGTATCTGTACAAATCTTGATTACTCACTTCAAACCGATTCTTAAATTCTTGAAAGGTTAAGAAAATATTGTTGTTTGTGATAGAATAGTACGACGTAACTCCTTTCTTAATCCATTTCTTAAAAACTTTGTCTAAAGTATTGGGGGTAAATTCCGTATCATATGCACACCATCTAATTATTTTCAAAGTGTCTTTCAATTCACATTTTTTAATTATTGTGGCCCATATTTCTAGTGTGGTAGTAATCCATGGATATTCTTTACTCATATGGGCTCTTAGTAGTTTATCATCTGCAATTACTGCTTGGATTGGTACTTCAGAGAAAAAGAAAAGTTCAATTTGTTTCCATCTAGCTTTATAGCTTGGATTGCACCAGCAAACTATGGCTCTTAACTGGGCAGCTATGTAATAGTCTTTTAGGGAGGGGAGGGCTAAGCCACCTCTTTCTTTAGGTATCTGGAGTGTTTTATATCGAATTCTGGATTTTTTACCTTCCCAAATAAACCTTATAATCCATTTATCCCAATGTTTAAATTGTTCTTCTGAGACCTTTACTGGAAGTGTCTGAAAAAGATATAGAAGCCTCGGGAGCATATTCAGTTTAATAATATCCACTCTCTCCCCTAAATTCAAAAAAGGGATAACACTCCACCTCTGGATATCTGCGTGAAGCTTACTATTTAAATGTCTATAATTTACATCTAGCAGGGTGTTAGTATCTTTTGGCAGGTAGATTCCCAAATATTTAATTACATCTACATTATAATTGATCCTATATTGGGTCCTTATTTCTTCAGATGGAATAAAATTATAGCAAATGACTTGTGTTTTTTTAACATTTAGTCTGTATCCTGATAAAGTGCTAAATTTATCTAGTGTTGACATAAGGGTTGTAAATGATATTGCCAGGTCTCTCAAGTATATCATAACATCGTCTGCGAATAGCGATATTTTATGTTCATCTTCAGCCATCTTTATCCCGCTAATATAATGATTTTGCCGTATCCATTGACTAAGGGGTTCAATGTAGAGGGCAAAAAGGAGGGGGGAGAGAGGGCACCCCTGTCTTGTGCCTCTTTCCAGATTAGAAAAATTAGATAGACTCCCGTTTACTTTAATTCTGGCTCGTGGTCTCGAATATATTAATTGTATGGCTTTAATAATGTTTTCATGAAAACCAAATATTTCTAGTGTTCTATATAGGTATGCCCATCTGACCGAATCGAAGGCTTTTTCGGCATCTAGACTCACTATCATTGCTGGCATGTTACTCTCTTGAATGTGTTTCATTATGTGTAGGGTGCGTCTAACGTTGTCCTGTGTTTGTCTTTGTTGAATGAATCCTGTCTGATCATTGTGGATCAGTTCTGGAAGTAATTTTCCTATCTTCCTAGTCAATATTGCTGCGTATAACTTATAATCAACATTCAAAACTGAGATGGGCCTATACGAAGCGCATTCTAATTTATCTTTTCCTTCCTTAGGAATAGGAGAGATAATCGCTTCATTCCAAGAAATGGGAATCTCGCTTCCATGAAATGTAGCATTACAGGCTGGAAGGAGGATAGGTACAAGTTGTTCCCTGAATTTCTTGTACCATTCAGCCGTAAACCCATCTGTGCCTGGTGATTTATTTAGTTTTAATTTAGTGATCTCTGTTGACAGTTCTTGTGAAGTTATGTCCTTTATTAAACTTTCATTTTGTTCTTCTGTTAATTTGGGTAATTTTAATGAACTCAGGAATGCATTAATACCTGATTCTTGACTAGATATATTTTCTGTATATAATGTTTTATAAAACTTTTCAAATTGTTCATGAATTTCTGTTAATCTAAATTTAGTCTTTTTCATTTTAGGGTCTCTAATTTTATAAATTGTGTTGTCAGCTTGTTGTTTACGGAGTTTACACGCTAGTAGTTTTAATGATTTACTTCCAGCCTCGTAATAGCGTTGTTTCAGAAATGTGAGATTCTTTTCTATTTCTGCATTATTAACCTCAGTGATTTCTTCTTTTACTTTTTCAATCTCTTGCATTAAGCCTGGTCTATGCGCTTGTGTACTTTTATGTTCCCTTTCCAGCTCTTTTAGTTGTACTTGTAGTTTAATGAGCTTCTCCTGTCTTAATTTCTTACCTAATGCTGTTTCTACAATTATTTTTCCTCTCAAGACTGCTTTGCAGGCATCCCACAGTTCTGCTGGGGAAACTTCTCCATTGTCATTCTCCTCTAGATAGTATTTAATTTCAGTTTCATCCGGTCTATGAACTGCTCATTATTTAGAATACTAGAGTTTAGTCTCCATAATGTATTTCTATGAATTTTATTTAGACTCACTGAGGCATATACTGGTGCATGATCGGACAGGTCCATTGTTCCTATGCTACATTTGTTTATCTTATGTCTATCTTTTCTGAACAGAAATAGATAGTCTATTCTCGAGTATTTAGAGTGTGCATATGAGTAGTGAGTATAATCTCGTCCTTTAGGAAAAAAATCCCTCCAAAGGTCTATCAATCCTACATCTCTTAATAGAGCTTTAAATTTCCTTGCTGTAGAAGTTATCGGTTTCTCTTTTGTAGAGGTATCCATTTTCGAGTTGAAAATTATATTAAAGTCTCCACCGCAAATTAAGGTTCCTTGTGACTTTTTGATAAAACTTAAATTTGCTACCTGGGGGGACATAAACATTGAGAAATGTAACTGGAGCACCTTCAATTTGCCCTTTGATTAAGATATAGCGTCCTTCTTTATCCTTAACTTCAGTCTGATGGTCATACCTAAGCTTGTTTGATATTTAAATAGCCACTCCCCTCCTTCTTCCAGAAGGATGTGATGATGAAAATGCATATTTAAATCCATTTTGGGCCAATTTAGAGTGTTCTGCCTGATCTAAATGGGTCTCTTGCAAAAACGCTACCTGAACCTTTTCTTTTTTTAATTTTGATAAAATTCTAGTTCTCTTACAGTTTTTCTCAATTGTTTACACACAAATTCTGGTACTTGAGACACAATGACCACAACATGTAACTCATTCACCAACCCCCTGAACCAATTCTGCTAAACTACAAGCACAATTCCTGCTTTACACTCAAATTGCAGTTCTAAAACACACGTTTTTCAAAACACTACACACAATTCTCTGCATTTGGCACAATTTTCATGCACAAAATCTCTTGTTTTCACAAGGAACACACTGCCATTCAAATCTGCACACTGACTCGTCACATGGGCAAACACATGTCACACAGTTTTACAATTCGCAATCAGAGATTTAGCATAAAAGACCGAAGCAGAAGAGAAGATGCAGCATAGTTATTTTTTATTTTTATTTTTTACTGTAACTGCATACAGTAGGCCTACATTTTTCTGTTGTTTTGTATGTAGACCACTGTATGTGCAACTTTGTGTTGGTTGGGATGTACGAAATGTGCGATCTATCTCCCATTGTTTTTGTGGGAAAAATAAAATATATTTGTTGCCGTGTATTTGTGTGTTCTGGGTATAAAAACAATATTCTCAAATATTTTACAACACACTTATGTATGTACTGTCTGTAGTAAGTGTAACACTGAACAAAAAAGGCCTGAGTCATATATGGAGAAGAAGTGTTTTCCATTTATCACAGTGTTTTACATTGAGCACATCAGTGTTCAACTGCTTCTTATAAATGTCTATTCATATGATGGTTTGTGTGTGTCATTTGAAAACAAAATACCATTTTGAGAAGAAATAACATTGTTTTGAATGTAAAGTTTCATTTTGCTGGACAATTGAGGGGTTTTGCCCATTGTGTGTGTGTTTTTTGATTTGTGTGTAGAGTTTTGAGAATATGAGGCATTCTTTCAGAAAATGTGTGTAAACAATCGAGAAAAACTGTAATAGGATTATGGACTCCATTTATATTATATGTTACTAATTTAAACACTTGCTCTATGCCAACCATGTATTATGTATAATTATTATTAACACCTTCGTACACATAACCACAACTGTACTTCCATTTACCCAGTAATAGAACCACAGGGCTTTGAACAATGTAAAACAAAAAACAAAAACATGAACAAGAACATGTATCATATAAAGTGACTCCCATAGAAGAGATCCCCAATCTTTGGATCTTATTCGAGCCTGGATGAAAATTTGGCTCTGAGGGAAAAGCCTCACACCTGCAAGCTGAAGTGAGGGCCCTCGATGGCACGTTGTCATATAATGGCACCTTGTGATACAATTTTAAGGTCTCCCAACATTAAACTATGAGTAACTAGCACTTGGAAAGGGCTACCGTTCTTCTCGTATAGTTAACTTATTCTGCCAAGGTTTATTCAAAAAAGTTCCAAATAAACACATCCCCTGACCTGCATATGCCGTCCCGTCATTTCCCTGTCATTGAAGTTACATCCGTTGAACCGGTCAGTGTGCGAGCTCACTTTCTAATTATTTTCGCCTGAAAGTTTTCAGTCGCTCCACGTAGTCCGGTGTTGTATCGGTTTCCACATGACTCCCTCCTCGCCCCCTTTTCGTCGACCAAACTCGGCGCTGAAGGCGTTCCAGTGGCGTCTGTTGCGGTCGGATATATCCACCTGAAGGCCCCTGTCCATGTCCTTTGTCGCCTCTTCTGCTGAATTATAGAGCACTGTCTCGCCTTCGTAGAACACCTGGAGTTTCGCTGGATATGGAGTTTGGAATCTGATCTTTTTTTCCTTCAACACTGATTTTGTTTGTGCATATTCTTTTCGTTTCTTTAGGACATCAGGGGGGTAATCGTGGTCACATGTAATTCTTGCATTGTTCCATTTCAGCCCTCCTTTTTTCCACACCTGTCCCAAGATCTCTTCTTTCGTCTTGGAGCTCAGGAATTTAGCGATAACGGAGCGTGGTCTCGTATTGTCCGTTGGCTTTGGCGCTAAAGCTCTATGAGCCCTCTGAATATGGAGATCCGTCGTTGGGTCAAGCCCCAACCCATCCTTCAGCAAGTCTTCAATAAACTTGATAGTCGATGAACCATTTTCACTGCCCTCTGGAATTCCGTATATTCGAATGTTATCTCGCCTCGACCTGCCTTCTTGATCAGTTAACTTCGCTTCGAGCTGAGCCTGGAGTTTCAGCACTTCAGACAGCACCTCACCAGTGTGTTGAATTTGTTCCTCGGCTTCCACGATACGATTCTCAGCATCTTCAATTCTCTTGTTTGTAGTGTTCAAATCATCCTTGATGTCCGCTAGTTTTTCATTATTTTCCTTTCTGAATTCTCTTAAAGGGTACCTATTATGGCATTTAAAATGTTCCTAATGTTGTTCTGGGAGTCCCCAACAACAGTTTTACATGCATGCAATGACAAAAAACACTTTTGTTGTCTTATAATATGCAATTATTTTTACCTGATTTGCTCAGCGATTCCCAAATGATTCGTTTGGCGACTCATTTTTCAAACCCCGCCTTTGCGTGACGCTAATCTGTGGTGATTGGTCAGATGACCCAGTCAGTTATTTTTCGCGTTAACCCAAAGCTTAAACATATTGATAAGGCACTGTAGTACTACAATACGCTCTATTCTTTATGACAACTCCAATAACAACGACAAGCATTTTACATATTTCAAAAAACACACACACACAGCTTGGAGACCTAAGCTGCGTTGAGCGTAACTGACACACACAGACACACACACACACTTATTGAGCATGCTACAAAACCCTTAAAAGCAACAATTATTAACAGTACTTACAGTATGTGATTCAGAGGATGAAGCCGATCCAAATAAACTTGGTACTGAACGTTCCTTCAGTATCAGGCGACTCGCGAATCCATGAAAGCATTTATGTTTATAAAGGAATCCTCATTAAAATAACGCGAACACAGCTCAAGGTGGCTATACTTGCGTGGTACAGTTGTAAATATAAACTCTAGCCAGATTCTTCACATGCGTTAGCATGACTGCGAGCTGTCGGCTCTTTTTCACCCTTTTCTTCTCCAGTCTTTTCTTCGCGTCCTGGAACTTTCTTTTGTTTCGCCCTTGTTTCCATCCCTGCCCCACACTCCATTGTAATGTTTTATATAAAAATTAACTGAATATTTAAATATTTCGGGGGCTTTTACAAGTATCTGTCGGGAGAGCAATTCACTCACGCTGCCATCAGTGTTCACGCGCTACCGGAAGTCCTAACTTTGCTTTTTTAATAAACATTAACATGAGGGCTGAAAAGTAGTAATAAATACGGTCTATTCCACAATTTAGATATTCAGTGTGTAAATCAGGGAAAAAAGGGAAGCCTCATGGTGGAGATAATGCGATAATAAGAAAACGCTCGTCTAGTTTGTTTTTAGGACGAGCGTCTTTTATTCTCAGCTGGCCATTAATTATTTAATTTACTAACAGCACGGGACAAAACCTCCACCAGCTCATCATATGCTGGAGAAATAGATGGCGAATCTAAATCAACAGTGTGTGTGCTTTCACTTTCTATACTCAAACATTTAACCTCCTCGGAGGAAGAGTATTTGAAGGAAAAAAGGGCTCTCTCTCCCCGGGCGGAAGAAACCGCAGAGCGTGCTTCCGACACCGGGGAGATAGCGCTGGATCTTCCGGATAAGGAAGAAGAAAAGGCCCTCGGACCCGTCTCCCACCCCTCCAAAAAGATCCTTCTGCGATCCCCAGGAATGCATTCTCCGCGCTGCCTCGGCAAACGCGGGTCCTGATCCCTGAGAATCGCGAGTCTGCCACTATCATACAGAGTGACAGGCGAGAGCAGAGCATGCTATATTTGGTAGCATTTCACAGTCTCAAAGGCAGAGACCGCATGCTCTACTCCCAAACAAATGACACAAAGCTCGTGTGTGTCCCCGCCCGTTTAAATAAACGCGGGCAGGGAGGAACACACTGTTTGTACATTTGTTTCGCCATACCGATACCAACAATATTGTAACAGACAACAATAAATAGACAAGACAGTATGACATAGATCGCTTGCTGAGGCACAGAAGCTAACTGGCGTTTCGCAGCGGAAGTGCTTTTATCATTTCCTGGTCATGACGTCACCCGCCCGTGACGCTCATTCCCTTTTTCCATTGGACTAGTTGGCATAGATGCTTCAGACGCAATCACGCAGAAGGCGTTCCCGTAGCGTTTTCGACGCATCTCGAAGTTCCCTTTTCGATAAGGGAACAAAATGCAAACAAACGCATCCCTGCTTGATATACAACCACTGATAAACATTATCGGTTTTGATGAGGGGAAAAAAAACAAATCGATATTAATTTAATGAAATAAGGCAGTCTATAGGCTATAGTTTGGACGCTTGTTTCCGCCATAGAATAAAACAATTTAAAAGATAATTGCAACTTTTTATCTCAAAATTGCGAGTTTACATCTCACAATTCGGACTTTATTTCTCAGAATTGTGAGATATAAAATCAGAATTTCGTGAAATAAAGTCAGAATTTCGTGAAATAAAGTCACAATTGCTTCTTTTTTTATTTTATTTTTTTTTTACCCCAGAATAGTTTATATCTCACAATTCAATTCTGACTTTGTAACACGTAATTGCGACATATAAACATGCAATTCTGTGAAAAAAGTCAGAATTTCAAGCTATATTTCTCACACTTTATATCACGCAATTTTGACTTAATAACATAGGCAATTGCGACTTTAGGCCTATTTCACGCAATTCTGACTTTATAGCTAACCTGCAATTGCCACTTTATATCACGTAATTCTGAGATTAAAAAAATCGCAATTACATTTTTTATTTTTCACTCTGTGGCGGCATGCTCCAGTTGTCGTGCAATGCAAGTGATCGTGCCGGCCTTATTACATTGTCTGCTATATATTTACTTCTTATTTATTAAATACAGGCATTGGTGGTTGATAAAATAGTCATCAAAATTAAGATACAATTTATACTAAACGAAAATCTTTTTTAAAAAGTATTTCTACAAAACAAAACTTTAATTTTTTTTTTTTTTTTTTTTTTTTTTGGAGATGAAGGAGAGCTGAGAATGAGATCCACATCGCACACCTAGCACATCTTCGTGTGCGACTACCGCAGCTAGCGCGACCAGCGCCGTTGCTAGGACGGCGCCAGCGCCTCTGCCTATCCCATGAGTCCTAATAAGTGCAATTCCAACTATTTCTGAAGTGCTTCTTTTATAAAGAACACCGCTTTTTCTTTTATCGGGAAACGTAGCCCATATGATGCGTATGGAGATTCCAAAGCGCTCTTCTTTGGTCAGAACCAAGGAGAGCGATCGAGGATAGGTCCGTCTTGATTCCATATGCACCGAAACTTTTTAATAATGCAACAAAATATTTAAAGAGCATCAAGCTATTGAAATCTATATTATGTAGCCTACGTACAGATATATTAGACCTGTGCGAAAGAGAAAAAAAAATGTTTATGTGTCACTGTACCCAGCACTTTTGAAAATGTACTTCCGAATGAGTCTCTGTCCCCAGCACATTTCAAACCAAACTGACGCCCATGCCAATCATGTTTTTTGGAATAAAATGTTATATAAATCAGGCTAGGAATAATATATTTACAAATCCCTCAGTAAATGTCTTCATAATATAACTAGGTACAAAACTGGAACGTTTGGTGTATATAGGTGCTGCTGAAGTAGATATTTCGGACTTGAATATGAGAGAAAAGTCATTTTGAAAAAAACGGGCTTTAAAGATTTAGCATCAGCCAATGAGATTGCGCATTTAGAGTTAAATCCCCCCTTTTACTTTCAGTTCTCAGTGCGATCGAGAATAATACTAAGTGCATAGACGTAATATTTTACAGATGAAATGTAGCCTAATTGTGTTTACATCGTCATAATGTAAAAGTTCCTATTCTTGTGTGAAATTACAAATATGTCTTTTTAATCCATGGTAATAAGTGATTGATAATGACAATAATACAGTTTCTTTGAGTATGTGTGCTCTGCTGCATCAGCCTTCAGAAATCATTCTGATATGATTTTTTTTTTTAATCAATGTCGGAAACAGTTGTGTTAAACAGTGTTTTAAACCTGTGATAGTTTTTTTTTTTAGGATTCTTTGAATAAAAATATTTTTTTTATATAAAAAACAAGTTTGTTCTTTTTATGTTTTTTTTTTTTTTTGAAAGGATGTGTTAAGTGATAGTAATGACTTTAAGTCTTTACATTCTTAGGAAAGAACGTAAATTCTATTTTGAATAAATGCTGTTCTTTTTGACTTTTTATTCATCAGTGAATCATAGTTCAGGCTACCTCACAGCACCTTGATGGGGCCATTAGCCATTGGGGGAGTGTCTTTAGTCTTCCCAGGTGTAAATCACATTAATATTCATGGACTATTCACACTACCACGCATACAGCAGTGCTGACCAAAAACTGACGTACCCTAGAGACGTGTGTAACCTGAACCCAATGACAAGTTCACTACATCAAACTCACTAAATGGACCAGTGGCTCAAAAGATTTAGATTTGCTCGAGGAGAGAGATGATGCAGCAGCAGCAGTGAACACTCAGACCAACAGGTAAGTTAACAAATTATAATTTTATGTAGACCAATATAACAAAGAGATTCAATGCATGAAAATTTTAATGAATTCAGAATTATTAATTTTATCCCTTCCTCTTCTTTAGAATTAATTCTTTGTTTAAACCCCTAGTTTCACAAACCACTAATAAGAACAATTAGTTAAATCAATTTGTAGTTAACCCTCTAATTCACTTTTCTTTTCTTCACTGTAAATCTTCACCATAGGATTTCACCCATATTCAAATGAAATAAAATAAAACTGAACAACCAATACACAATTGCGCTTACTTCACTTAAACACTTCAAATTACCCAGAATCAAATTTATCTGCAATGAACCCAATTAGTTCATTAATTCAATTCAACAGTTCAAACAGTTCAGACAGTCCACGAACTGTTCAGTTCAGTTCTGGAATCATCTTTCTGATGAAACGATTAGAAAATGCACAGCTCTTTCCTACCATTCAAAGGTGAACAAGTCAGTTTCAGTTTCTCTTTTCAAAGGGAAACAAGATTTCGTTCTTGGGTGGCTCGCCAGTCTAACTCCACTGTAAGACATCCAAAGAGGAGTTTAGATGGTTCACAATCCAGGATTGACTCGCAGTTCACTCGAATACCACAGGATAGATCGCACTCAGATGGATGTTCCAGCATTCACATGGAAATAAAACACATCAAAGAAAAAAAAAACCTGGCCTTGCAGACTGATCTCATGAAATAGCATATGTATAACACGCCAATTCGTATTTCCATTTTTGGCGTGCTATCAACACGCATAATCGCTTTTCAGCGTGTTTATGAACGCCGTTGACTTAACGTTACATTACTGTATATATAAATATTTGACCTACCCCAACCCCGTCCCTAAACCTACCCGTCACTGGGGTTAATACCATTAATAAGTGTTCCCCTACCATCCTAGGACAAAAAATATCGCTCGCCAGATGTAGATCTAGGTTTTTCTTCGTTTCGTTCGGACATTTAACAGCGTGTACATACACGCGGAATCACTCGGACACTTAACGGCGTAGACATACACGCATACACGCGGATAGCTCAAAATGCGCATAGATAACACGCCACTTGACTTGAAAGTGGCATGTATGTTTACGCAAAAGTCATGATGTCATGTTGGGCCTTGAAACACAAGACCAAAATATCAATTAGCATCTCGTTTCATTAAAATCACTTCCAGTTTTACACAACTTCTTGTAAACACATCAACAATGTTCATTTATGAAACTGCAATAAATAAGTTTTCTTGCATACTTGCTTGTGATATGTTATTTAACACAAAATCACTCTTCAGTCATTTAATCTCACCAAAATACTTACAGTTTTCAATTTACACTCAACTGTATCTTTTACTAATACTGCATTAAATAACCAATGCTTTAGTGTAACACACTTAATATGACCTTGAATAGACCGTATAAAACCACACATAGAAAAATAAATGCACTATATTGACTCACCAAGGAACTCTCATACAATGTGCATCTGGAGAACAGGAAAATTCCAGATGACAATGTTCCAAAACGTCAATCTCACACACGGCTTTTCTCTGAATCCTTTGTTAGAAATATAGGCACATGGAATATTAGCATTAAGCTAGCGCACCATTATTGCGTCATTAACACGAGGTCGGACACACCATGAGCATAATCAGATCTCTTACTACATTTAACCGTCACTTAACTCTATCCGGTTGTTAAGTCGTGACGTAACCACTCTCCGATAATACTGTTTCCGGGTCCAAAGGCCGGGTCCTCTCTACCACTTTCGTGCGAGTTTTAAAGGGTACCTATTATGGAATTTTGAAAATTACCTTTCATGTAGTGTGTAACATAGATCTAAGTGAACAAAAACATCCTGCAAAGTTTTAAATATGAAAGTTCACCGTATACAAAGTTATTGTCTCTCAAAAGTAAGAGTCGACTCTGAGTCGCTGATATGAATCGATAGACGAACGATGCATTTTCTCTAACTTTCGTACGTCACTTGTACAAGTTATTTGAATAAGACACGTCCACTCATTGCACGCGCCAGAAAACAGTGAAAACAACATGTCGATGAGCTGTTCTGAAGTGCGAATCAAAAGCGAACTTTTTTTTCACTGCCCAGGGACGAGCATGTGAAGAATCTGGCTAGAGTTTATATTTACAACTACACCACACAAGTATAGCCACCTTGAGCTGTGTTCGCGTTATTTTAATGAGGATTCCTTTACAAACATAAATGCTTTCATGGATTCGCGAGTCGGTTGATACTGAAGGAACGTTCAGTCCCAAGTTTATTTGGATCGGCTTCCTCCTCCGAATCACAACCTGTAAGTACTATTAATAATTGTTGCTTTTATGGGTTTTGTAGCATGCTCAATAAGTGTGTGTGTGTGTGTGTGTGTGTGTGTGTGTGTGTGTGTGTGTGTGTGTGTGTGTGTGTGTGTGTGTGTGTGTGTGTGTGTGTGTGTGTGTGTGTGTGTCAGTTACGCTCAGCGCTTAGGTCTCCAAGCTGTGTGTGTGTGTTTTTTGAAATATGTAAAATGTTTGTCGTTGTTATTGGAGTTGTCATAAAGAATAGAGCGTATTGTAGTACTGCAGTGCTTTATCAATATGTTTAAGCTTTGGGTTAACGCGAAAAATAACTGACTGGGTCGTCTGACCAATCACCGCAGATTAGCATCACGCAAAGGCGGGGTTTGAAAAATGAGTCGTCAAACGAATCATTTGGGAATCGCTGAGCAAATCAGGTAAAAATAAATGCATATTATAAGACAACAAAAGTGTTTTGTGTCATTGCATGCATGTAAAACTGTTGTTGGGGACTCCCAGAACAACATTAGGAACATTTTAAATGCCATAATAATAACCCTTTAACATGCAGTGCTGTGTCCCGTGTTGTTTAAATAGATCGGAGTTAAAGGGGTGGTTTACTGCTTTTTTTCTTTGCATGATTGTGTTTATGGGGTGCAATATAACATGTATTCGTGGTTTTTCTTTTTTAAAAAGTCTTATTTTTCATAAATTTCACCTTCATTGTAAGCCTCTTTCTCCTCTGTCATTTGAACGACCGGTTGACTTCCTGATTCTATGAAACCACTCCCTCAGAAACAGGCAATGGGCTCAGATTGGTTAGTTTGGGCCGGTGTGTTGTAATTGGCTAAACTGCGTAGCGCACGTTGTCCGGAACCGCCACGGTTTAATACAAATGATTACATGAGTAATAGTTTTTTTTTTTTAAAACGAACAAAACTTAGTTTACTCTGTGTATCGTTTTCTTTAGGTGTACATGGCTACTATAAACAAACACTGTTGACATTGATCACGTTCATGATCAAATCGAAAAATTACGTCATAAAGTAGCTATACATGGCAAATACATTTACAAAACTATATGATTACAAATTCAGGTCCAAAATGTTTGTACGCGTTTGCCATAGAAACACGATAAAGCCAGCGCTGGCATTTGTTTACGTCCTTGATAAAACGAAACCATTACGTCTAAAATTATACAAATACATTTAAAATTATTAAGTCTTACTTACAGGTTGTGGCCCAACAACTGCTGCATCTGGTTTTAGCGTTGGAACAGCTTCATGTTTTAGTAACAGTTTCTTGTGGAATCCGCCATTGAATTGTTGGAGATTCAGGAAGCTGTCTTCAGTGAAATGTGCCGCACAAAGAGCTAAATTACGATTGTAATTGTCAGAAACATTATCAAACATAAATTGTAGCCATTGTTGACGAACTACAGCGTCCGTAGGAAGCCCGGACACAGAAGACCTACAGCTGGGTGAAAATAACATACTTTCGACGGCACGCTAGCTCTCCCCTGTAACTCTTCCTCTTCGGCAAAGCCGCAGAAATATGGCCATGCCCTTTTTTGCGTATTCCGGAGGGAGGGTTGATGTAAATGTATGGGTTAGTGACGTCTAAAACCCAGCTGTAGTCCCAATCGAGTCATTTTTGTAGGCATTAACACTTCCTGATTTTTAAAAGACAATATCTCTGCTTACATTGAACTTTCAGCGCTGCAACTTTGCAGATAATGTCCATGCACCAACAGCAACATTACACACTATTTAAAATGAAAAAAGTGAAATCGCAATCAACCACCCCTTTAAAAAAAACAAGTGACATTCAACTGTCATTCTACCGCTTTTCCTGTGACGAGAAAGATACGAGAAAATGGCTGCAGTTGATAAGGTAAGTTACAAATCTTAAACGAATAAAGAAACTTTGGCGCCAGTGGGTCCCTTAATCCCTAGTAACACTCACCCACTGGCACTCAAGCGAAAAAAAAGCCGTTTAAGAAAAGGGTTTATGACATCACGAGTGTATATGTATCTATATTACTTACACTATATTACATGTTATTGTTACTCTCTGTCAGACCTAAGATGAAGCTAATAAAAAATAAAAAGAAAAGGGTTTATGTAGTCTAGGATCTGGAGTGGACGAGCGGAGCGCTTGGGCCTGGAAGAGGCTAAACGTCACGCGTGACGTCAGACATAAAAACCGAATATTATCATCATATGACTGATTTATAGACAAATTAAACAACTCTTACATCAGTTTTCGCTGGATTTAGAGCTTAAAGACTCCCGGAGCAGCAACAACCATCTGCTCTCATTAGATTCACGGAGGAAAAGAAAATCTAGTACGCACTACTTTCCAAAGTCCCGCGATAGCGGAAGCTCACATGACGTCACTCAAAGTGAGATCTAATTGGAGGCCTTCCAAAAGAAGGTAATACTATTGAACAGATTTATAATATTGAATATTTATGTGTTCTCACTTTTATATAATTAATTAATCCTTCTACAACTTTATATGTGCTATGTCAAAGTCTTTCATACTTCTAATCAGTCATTTAATTCGAAGTTCATTCTGTCCCTGCCAGCACTCATTGGTAACCTGGGTTACACGCGCATCAACCGTTGCCGAGTCCGCTGTTGAAGCCGATCATCCATCATGCGTAACAACACAGAATAATTGTAATTTGACCATCGGGTGCGGATACTTAAATCAGAGAATATTATTGGGCAGGGTGGATGATTTTTTGGCTGTGGATTCGGGTGACGTTGGAGCTCATCTTACTCTAAAAGCAATCAGATACTGCAGGCGTTAACAGCTCGGGTGAAAACGGCTAATGTGGTTTATCAAATTAGTGTATTACCTCCTGCATATTCTATTGGTGCGTGACATGAGTGCACACAGCGCGTGTCTTCTCCAGGTCGTGCTAACCAGGTTGTTCATAAAAGCAGAAATGTGCCCAGATGTAGACTTTTAAAGTAGTTGGAGCATTTTTAATTACTCACACTCGCGTCAAATGAATTGGATGCTGTGTGGTCAAATGTTTCTGCATATTGGAGGTAGTTCCCCCCTTTGACGAAATCGAAATTTTACAACTGTTGCAAGTGACCGTATTGTCGTCTTTTCGCGTGAAATATAACCAAACTTTAGAGCGCTTCTGCCTTGATGCCATGTTTGCTGCGTTCTGAACCAAAACAACGCAGCGTGTGTGACGTCATGACACATTTGCAATGAGTGGAACCGATAAGCGGGTTCCAAGGAATTGGTTCACTGGGCACCGGTTCTGAAGAAGAACCGGTTCTCGATTCCCATCCCTATCCTTTACCTTTCTCAGATATAGATTTTTCTCAAGTCATACTTCATACTCAAGTCTGTGGAGCTTGTGGCTGGATGCAACCCCCTGGTTGAAGACTGGTCATGATTGACTAGTTATGCCCACTGCGGCTGCTGCTCCTCTCTTCTCCACTGGCACCTCTGCTGTAGGTTGGGAGGAAAGAGCAGGTCGGTGATGGCTGTAGTCGGAGATGGCTAAAGATATTCCTCCATATGTTTAGTCGTGCGGTGCTGTAGTGAGGGTCTCTCTGAAGTCTCAATATGAGGAAGTGAGGCTGATTGATCTACCGATGACATCACTGCAGTAGATGTCAGTAGATGTAGTTTGTGTCCGTTCAAATAATTATCGTGTAACATTGCGCATGTCCGAGTGTAATTTGAATAGTGGTTATTTCAATTCGTTATCAAGTAAAGCTTGACATTGAAACTGAACCAACAGTTATAACCCTGTTGTTTTCTGTGCCTAGATAAACTTGCACACAATCCGCCGAGGTCGTCCTAGTTCCATCTATTACAACGCAAAGCTGTCGCTAGTGTTGCTTTCGTCAACGAAAATTATGACGAAATATCGTCGTCAACGAACCTTTTTCACGTGACGAAAACGAGACGAGACGCAACGTAAATGCTGGTCATGTGACGATGACTATAATTAAATGTATAATGTAATATCGTTGACGAATAAAAACGAGACTAAATGTTGTTTACAAAATAAAAACTATGCTAAAAGTCCTAATTGTTGGTGATTTTAATATACATGTAGATAATGAAAATGATGCATTAGGATTGGCATTTAAAGACATTATAAACTCAATTGGAGTGAGACAACACGTGTCAGGACCTACTCATTGTCGCAATCATACTCTAGATCTAATATTATCACATGGAATAGATGTTGATGGCGTTGAAATTCTGCAGCAGAGCGACGACATCTCCGATCATTATCTAGTCTCGTGTAAATTACATTTAGCCAAGGCTGCAAAGCCGACTCCGTGTTATAAATATGTTAGACCTATCACTTCTGCCACTAAAGATTGCTTTATCAATAATCTTCCAAATCAGTTTCATAATCTCAGCATCCCAGATAGCTTAGAAGAACTTGATATTGCAACAGAAACTTTTAACTCTCTCTTTTCCAGCACTTTAGACACAGTTGCTCCGCTGCGTTTAAAGAAGATTAAAGAAAATAGTCCAACGCCGTGGTACAACGAGCACACCCGGGCCCTTAAGAGAGCAGCCAGAAAAATGGAGCGAAACTGGAAGAAAACAAAACTAGAGGTATTTCGGATTTCATGGAAGGAGAGCTCGATTGCTTACAGAGAGGCCTTAAAAGATGCTAGAACTAATTATTTTTCAACCCTATTAGAAGAAAATAAACATAATCCTAGGTATTTATTTGAACAAGTGACTAAACTAACGAAAAAGAAAGCTTCAAGCCCAGAAGTTTATAAGAAACATAGCAGTAATGACTTTATGAACTTCTTCACTTATAAGATTGATAATATCAGGGACAAAATTATAACTATGCAACCGTCTACTACAGTATCGCATCAGGGAGTATATTGTAGTCTCTGTGAGGAACATTTTGATTCATTTGTTGCTATAGGAGAGGAAGAATTTTGCAAAATTGTTAATTCATCTAAATCGACAACTTGTATGCTAGACCCTATACCGACTAAGCTACTGAAAGAGATGCTTCCAGAGGTCATAGATCCTCTTCTAGATATCATTAATTCATCTTTGTCATTAGGATACGTACCAAAAACCTTTAAGTTGGCTATGATTAAACCGCTTGTTAAAAAAACGCAACTTGATCCTACAGAATTAGTCAATTACAGGCCAATCTCGAATCTGCCTTTTCTGTCAAAGATACTAGAAAAAGCTGTATCCTCACAACTGTGTTCCTTTTTAGAAAGAAATAATATCTGCGAGGATTTTCAGTCCGGATTTAGACCGTACCATAGTACTGAGACTGCTCTCATTAAAGTCACAAATGATTTGCTCCTATCATCCGATCGTGGTTGTATCTCTCTATTAGTGTTACTTGATCTTAGTGCTGCATTTGATACTATCGACCACAACATTCTTTTAAATAGACTAGAAAACTATGTTGGCATTAGCGGAATTGCACTAGCATGGTTTAAATCATACCTATCTGACCGTTTTCAGTTTGTACCAGTAAGTGAAGAGATGTCTTATCAATCACAAGTTCAGTATGGCGTACCACAAGGCTCAGTACTAGGACCGCTGCTGTTCACTCTGTACATGCTACCATTAGGAGATGTATTTAGGAAATATGGAATTAGCTTTCACTGTTATGCTGATGATACTCAGCTGTATATTTCTTCAAAACCTAACGAAACTTACCAATTCACAAAATTAACGGAATGCATAGCTGATATAAAAAAATGGATGACCAGTAATTTCCTATTACTTAATTCTGAAAAAACAGAGATTCTAATCATTGGACAAAAACTTCCTCACCTAATAACCTAGAATACTGTCTAACACTTGATGGCTGCTCTGTTAAGTCTTCGACGTCAGTTAGGAACCTGGGTGTGCTCTTTGATACCAATCTTTCATTTGAAAGTCACGTGTCTAGTATCTGTAAAACCGCATTTTTCCATCTTAAAAATATATCTAAATTACGTCATATACTCTCACTGACAAATGCGGAACAATTAGTTCATGCTTTCATGACCTCAAGGCTAGATTATTGTAATGCTCTACTGGGTGGTTGCCCTGCACGCTTATTAAACAAACTACAGCTAGTTCAAAACGCAGCCGCTAGAGTTCTTACCAGAACCAGGAAGTATGACCACATTAGCCCGGTTCTGTCAACACTGCATTGGCTGCCTATTAAACATCGTATAAATTTTAAAATATTGCTGATTACTTACAAAGCACTAAATGGTTTAGCTCCCCAGTACTTGAGCGAGCTCTTAACGCATTATAGTCCTTCACGTCTATTGCGATCTCAAAATTCTGGCCAGTTGATAATACCTAGAATATCAAAATCGACTGCTGGCGGTAGATCCTTTTCCTATTTAGCACCAAAACTTTGGAACAACACATCTCTTTGGCTTAGCATACACATAACACATTATAGATTTCTATAATTCAATGTTAGGCTGCATAGATTAGATCAGCCGGAACCGAGAACACTTCCCATAATTCCTGATGTACTTTGTACATCATAAGAAGGATGGCGTCTACGCTAATATTAGTCTCTCTGATTATCCCGAGGTTTACCGCAGACCGCCGGATCCAGGGCATATCCAGATCTGATGAAGGACCATCACATGGACACGACGACACGCATTATCAGGGCTGTGAAGGCCCATGGACACCTCACCACTCATCTCCTCACCGGCCGGATGACCCTACCCAACCAGATGAACTGGATAATATCGTGAAAGTTCTGATCCCATCTGACTCCTGACATCATGCTGCCTAACTCATAATCATACACTGTTCATTCGTTGGCCAAAGGAGGACTGGCCCCCCGACTGAGCCTGGGTTCTCCCAAGGTTTTTTTCTCCATTCTGTCACCTGATGGAGTTTTGGTTCCTTGCCACTGTTGCCTTCGCCTTTTGGCTTGCTTAGTTGGGGACATTTAATTTTCAATTGAACAATACTATTACAACATTGTTTTCCTGTTATCTCTGTAAAGCTGCTTTGAAACAATTTGTATTGTAAAAAGCGCTATATAAATAAAGGTGACTTGACTTGACTTGACTAAAATGTCTCTTCATTTTCGTTGACCAAAACGAGACGAGACGAAATGTTATTTAACGTTATTTCGTCTCGTTTACTTGCGTTATTACCGGTATGCAGCATTTCTGTTTCCTGTGTTTCACTTCAGGCGACATCACATCCTCAAGCCCCATTCGCGGCATTATTTAGAAGATGCAGCTGCGTGAGTTACGGCTGTTTCACACATACTCCGTGTGTAGTGCGTATGCGGTGCGGTGTGTATGCAGGAGTAGCTCGTGCTATTGTGTTTTCACATGTGCTGCGTTTGCAGTGCGCAGCTGATCTACGGCTGTAATACCACAATCACAACATTTATTCTCTATTTTTTATTTCAAATCAATATTTCTAGCCTACATCCATTATGTCGCGTTGTTGAGGTAGGCTACTGTGTAGATCTCTGCTCTGCTGTTATGCACGCACCGCTCCCGCGTGCGGTGTGAGCGCTCTAACATAACATGGGTGCGGGAAAAAATACACACCGCAAACGGAGTAGGCTATGTGTGAAACGTGCGTTAGCATAAACGACAACAAATGCAGTTAAGTCTGACACAGAGAAAGGGATTCGTCTTTGGGAGAAAAAGAAGAAATGACATATGGAAAAACTTTAATTTCATCGTGTGTAGGCAACATGTTTGGTTGGTAAAATAAATATGTTCTAAATTTATATCAGAGCGTCTTCTGTGTCTGGAATAGCATTCTTGAGTCTATAAGGTAACAATAATATAATAAGATAGACTAACAATAATAAGATAAGATTTTTTGAAATGGGTTTGGCTAAAAGAAAATGTTGGTTTCGTCTACTACTAGGTATACATATTGACTGGGTTAAATAGAATTGCATTACTAAAAAGAGACTAAAATACAATTTTCATTGACTAAAACTAGACTATGTCTTTCGTCGACTAAAACTAGACTAAAATGTCATCAGTTTTCGTCGACTAAAACTAGACTAAAATGTCATCAGTTTTCGTCGACTAAAACTAGACTAGACTAAAAAGAGTATGAACGTGACTAAAACTAATAAAAACTAAAATGACAGCTTGACACAAAGACTAGACTAAAACTAAAATTAAAACAGGCCGCCAAAAACAACACTAGCTGTCGCTTGCTTAAAGTTAATATCACTCTTAACAAACTGAGTGAAGCCCCACGTCGTAAACCCAGCTACGAGTGGTGTATCTTATTTGAACAGTGTGAAATGCGCCGACATTTCCCGTAATATGATCGATTGTTACTGTACATGTTCTGTGGACATTGTTGAAATGCTATCATATTGCATGGAACTCTAACAAACTGTTTTCCAACTGTCTGCAATTCCCGGTTCGCCCACTAGCGTTCGCTTGGTCGCTATAGTTACGATCGTGACCCGGAAGTCTTAGCCAACGCTTCCGGGTGAACTTTGACCCAACCCTCGGTGTAAACAAACGCTAAGCTAAGCTAAGCTAGGCAGTTGCTTGCATTGAGGCCTGTGCTAAAGCCTTTAGCATCAGTTACTGTTATCAATACTAACTCCAGCAGTTAACTACAGTGTCTGTTTGAAAAACGTTAAAGTGATTTAACCATTTAGACACCTCGACTTTTACACCTGTTGATCCTTTCTTCTTTTCCTTTTACCTCTCTCACATTTTACTTTACCTATATTTTACTGGAAAAGGAAATATTGGTTTACCATTATTAATTACTTTACCTGCATTTTACTTGAAAAAGAAAATGCTGCTTTACTATTATTAATTGTCAATTTCGAATTTGTTTTAAAGGAAAAGGAAATATTAAACAAAATTGAAATTCTACTATTTCTAGACAGATCATTTCTAATGATTTCTAGATTTATTTTAGTAATTCTAAATTACATAATTTTCATAATTTTTACAATTGTTAATTACTTTACCTGCATTTTACTTGAAAAAGAAAATGCTGGTCTATGATTATTAATTGTCAAATTTTGAATTTGTTCTAAAGAAAAAGGAAATATTAAACAAAATTGAAATTCTATTTTTTAGACAGGTCATTTCTAATGATTTCTAGATTTATTTTTAATAATTCTAATTTCATAATTTTCATAATTTCTAAATTTCTCGTTGAGATCTAATCACTTTAGGTGAATAGGTCTTGAACTCTGAAAGTTAAAATTTGAAAGTTGTTATTACCATTACAAAAATAGTGTTAGACTCAGACTTGCTCATTATTGTCATTGTGTTTTATCCTTTCGTCCTGTTGGTTATAAACTTAACCACTATATTTGATTAATTCATTTTCGGGACGCTTCAATAGGGGACATTACCATCTCCATACGAGTTTCAAATAAACCAGAGACAATCGTCTTCTACAAAAAGTTTATTTGTGTGTTTAGTTGTTCCTCAACTATCAATTATATACTGCTGTAAACCCTGCTGTAAGCGGTCGAACTGAAGGTGTGTGGTGTCAATCCTGTCAAACTCAGAGAAGAGGTATCAGCATCATTATTGTATTATTTTTCCTCGCAAACATAAACAATAATATTGTTTACCTTTCTGGAAACAAATTTTTATTGATAGGAAGCATTTATGAGAAAATAATATTTCTCCTAGTTAAGAATTTTCTTTCTTGTTTTTTTTCCAGTGAAATTGGTTTTTAACCTTTCTCTCTTTTTCCCTTGCTCAGTTGAGTGACGAATCCTCACACTACGAGTTGAAACCAGCTTTTCAGTGATAGAAAATATTTACAAAAAAATAATATTTTTTTCCCATTGAAAAAAAAAAAACTTTTTCATTTGAGATTTGTTTTAACCTTTTTCTTTTTCTTTCCTTTACCCAGTTGACGAGATCTTCGCATCACTAGCCTCACTGTGTACACTTAGACCAACACTTAGTCATCACGACACTTCACTATTGATGTACAATTACTGAAACGACACTTAGCCGTTCAACCACATATAGGCTTATACACACAGATCTGTGTAAGTCTCTTCACCAAGCGTGCCAACATGTCGTGGACGACAAACCCCACTGCCCAACGGGAAGACGTGGACGCCTGGCTCAGAGGCATTACAGACTGCCTCACACCAAAGACAACTGAACTGTTATTATTTTTAATAATAATCATAATTCTAAGAAGATTCCTGACACACGATTTAAGCCAAAACCAAAACCATGTGGAACTAACCAAAATAACCTGTTCCCTAAGCAATGCCTTCACAGCCCAGCTAAACCTAAGCCACCAGCACGTCACCCACCTACAGGAGGAGCTGACACGTGCCCAGAACCGCATAGACAAGCTGGAAGTGAAAGTCCAGTATGACTCCAAGACCACCGAGTTCCTGAGAGAGCTGATGCACACTCAACACTGCAAAGACCAGCTCAAAGGTGAAGCTCAAGACAAACTCAAAGTGTCCGACGAAGCGGAGCAAGAAACAAAGACACACGTTGACAAGCTCCAAGAAGCCCTTGCAGTCACTGAACGTGACAAACAAGAGTTAAAGACTGTCCAGAAACACCTGGTAAACCAACTCCAGTCTGCTGAACATCAGTTAGAGACTGAACGTGACAAACAAGAGTTAAAGACTGTCCAGAAACACCTGGTAAACCAACTCCAGTCTGCTGAACATCAGTTAGAGAAAGCCAAAGCTGACATTGAAAGTAAGAACTTTAAAATCACTGCTCTGGAAGACCACCTGCAAAGGTGCAGCGTTGAAATGGAGCATCTGACCCAACAGCGAGATGACGCCAACAACGAGCTCTATGCGGACAGAGATGAACTCCAGCACATTTTCCAACAGAAACCAGAGCCAAGAAGGGAGAGACCTCCCTCAGCATCACCCCTGCTGAGCAGAACAGAGTCCTCCATCCCAGAACTAGCATACAGTGAAAGAAGTGAATGGCCACAACCCAAAATGTCACCAGCCTTCACCACAGAACTGTTCACTGCCAACAAACGAAGAGAGCTCATCCAGGCAGACTTCAAAGCTGCACATGGGATGACCATTAAAGACCTCAACCAGCTGGTTAAGAATATCACTGTTCAACCCAAACTCCACAGAGGGTCCCGACATCCAGGCCTACCTCCGAGATATCGACTTCCACCTAGAGGTGAGACCCCATATGACTGACAGAGACAGATTATACCTCCTCAGATCCACATCCAGTCCAGAGGGACGAAGCTTCCTAGACCGACAACCTGCTAATGTCATGTCAAACTACCAGCTACTATGTGAGACGCTGATTAAAGAATTTACAGGTCCAGAGTCAGAACACGGTGTGTTAATTGCCTTGGAAACCAAACAATGTCGACAAGAGACTCCCCAAGCCTATTACCACCGCTTTCGACAAGCCTATTTAGGTGCACATAACAAACCTGAACTTGAAGAGGATGTGAACTTCAAAACCCTCTTCCTGAGAAACCTGCACCCGGATTGAGTCATCATCTTGGCATCATGGCCTGCCCAGGCACAATGAAAATACAGGAGCTACGTGACCTAACACAAAAGGCCTACATCAAACAAAAGATGGCCTCAAAGAAAGGTTTGAAAACATCCACAGTTTCAAACTCCATCAGCCAAGACACAAGCCTTGCACTGGAAGACACCCAGAGGCATGACAACTCCACAGTCCTTCATAAGGAGCACAGAGGACGTTTCTCCCATGCTGATGACAGCTACCACTCCAAACACATGGAAAAGTCATGGGACCCACCAGAAGGAAACAACTGGAATCAACGAGTGCATCTACAAGCATTCTATGTGGGTAAGCGACAATGAAACCCACCTCCGCACCACTCAGCCAAACACCACACTGAGTGTGCCCAAGAACACGACAGTCTCCCCTCAAAAGACATGGAGCAACTACTGAGGCAACTGCAAGTGCTCATCAAAGACAAGCTGAACACAGAAGACCAGTGATCACCTTGTACACCTTCCTGAGACGACCACCTGTTCTATAACAACCCAGAACAAAGTGGTTTCTCACAGTCAACCACTGACAAACATCCAGAGGTACCAGAAAACACCATCCTGGTTACCGATCACACCACAAGCTCCAAACTCAAGAACCATGTGTGTGCTATAGCAACGACAGTAAGCACAGAAGGTCAGAAGTCTGTCACAACCAGAAGGCATCACAAGAGGAAGGCAACAAAGGAGACCACATTTTGCACTACAGCTTCACGCATCCATGCCAAACCACCTCCCAATGTCTGCCAGAGAACTTCCTGCCTTACTGGACTGACCCCCAGCAGATCACAGAGGATCCCTTGCCAAGGCAAAGATGCAACAAGCCCATCAAAGCTAAGCCATCAAGCAAAGGGGGGGGCAAAACAGACTGAGACAGATCTGACATACATACAGTATACATGCAGTACATGCACTACACTACACTGTACCACTAACATACACAAGTTAAACACAGCTACCATGAAAAACATTCAACAAAAATGTTCTTCCCACAGGTAGACACTGAAATTGCAAAACTGACTTAGCTATCCCTTCCATAGGAAACATGTAGCAATACACCCAACAAGTATAACCCTCGCATTACATTGTGAAACCTGACACTGCACAACAGTAGCCATACAGGAGTCACTCAACTGCTTTGTTTTGTTTTACATCTTCCCTTTCTTCTTCTTTTATTAGGTAAAATCCCTGTTACCCCATAAGGGTCAAGGTTACCATATAAGGATTGACGCACCACACCTAGAGTTTGCAAGTCACCTTAAAACGAATGTTAGCCTAGAGAACTCCCTGCATCATTCGAATCAAAATTTGAAAGGTAAATTGGTCTAAACCTAGAACAATTTAGAAGAGAATAAAACAAACAAATCAAATTAAGTCACAACGTTGATCAATCACCGTTTTAAAACAAACTAGAATAATGGTCCTAAAATTGAACTAAACTTTTTCCACATGATTGACTATATTGAGAGAGTGAACCTGTTTAGGCCTAGAAAATTTAATGCCCTGCACCAGTAAAGTGACCAGTCATGGAGGTGTTTGCCTTGTTGTTTGCTGTGTGTGTTTGTTTCTTCTGTCTCTCCAGCGTTCAATGATGTCTTCTTCTCAACCCATCATCGATCGAAGGGGGGGAATATGTAGAGTTTGAGGGTGAACCAAACACAAATTAATCAAATTAATCTCTCATGGGATTCATTCAAATGTGATTCAGCATTCCGGATCTTAACACCACATTCCAAAGTCAAAAGACTGGCTCCAAATTGTCTAGAAAACCCCCAGAGAAGACTTTTATGGCCCCGCAAGCTCCCAGAGATAAGCCAAAACAGGAAGAATGTTGTCACTGTTTCATGCTTAAGCAAAACAAATCTGCTCAGGAATGGTGAAACAGGCCTGACCACCAAGGGGCCTGACCACCTTTGACCTCCCTCAGCATCACAACTGCTGTAACAGGACAGAGTTATTAAACAGACCGCGCTTTCATTCGGAGACCAGAAAGACTTACACAGACTTTAAATTTCAAATCCAGTAAAACTCACACAGAACAATGCTCAGCGGACTTGTAATCAAACATCATAATTCTTGGTGTTCCTACAATTCATGTTTGTATTATGCTTATATCGCATATAATTCGTTACATATTGTGATATAACTGTGTGTATGAATGAGTATCGTGCTTCCAATCAAAAGAATCGTATGCCCTTAATTCAAAAGATGGCTTGAGTGAAATCTGTGTAAAATGTTTTGTACGATTATAATAATCTATAATGTTTAAACTGTGGTCTCTTGTTCTCTGCTAAGTGCTGGAACCCAAGCAGATCCCAGATAACGATAAGTAGAAACTAGATCCACCTCCTAAAATGATGCCATTGTCTCATTGGTCAGAATTCTCCAAAAGAGGTTGGACTAACTTTTAAGTTAAAGACCCGAACAAAGGAGTTCAGTTCAGTCAGTTCGGTTCGGTGTTGAATTAAGTTTGCGCCTCTCTCTATCAACAGCAAGAGAGTGTTCCTGTTCGTGCTTCTCTCTGGAAAACAACAAAGAGCGTGTTTGCACGCTTCTACATCGACCAGACCAAATTAGACCAGCAGAAAAATGACCCAAATCAAGATCAGGGTTTAAAACAGCTTCATTCAAGCCATCTATCTCGTCATACTTTCATTTCTTCCTTTATTTTCTTTTTCGTAAAAGTCTCGGTTCTAAGTTAAGTTTGCTGCAAAGTTCGTTTAAACGTCTCTCCTGCAACGCGCTTCGCACTGTAAACCTCTCATTCGCCTGCCCATCACACGTGACCGGCAGTTCAGAAACTTCCATCCAGGCACTTCAAAGACAACCAGCGACACGGACCCGGCCGGGAAACACCTTTGACGAAGCACCACAAAAAAGGAATTCCCTAAGCAACGCAAAAACAAGCAAGTACTCCAGACTGTAACTGAACTGGTGTTTTTTTTTTTTTTATGTAAATTGAATAACCTGTCTAAGAAACGAAGGTTTAAATTAATGCTTGGTGGTTTGTCCAGGTCATGTCTTACAAAGTGCATCTCACTCTGAAAACTCACTCTTTCTCTCTCTTCCTCTGCGCCTTGCAGGCCCGGAGTGGGTAATCGGGAGAATCGGGAGATTTCCCGGTGGGCCGCTTCACTTTTGGGCCGGTCGAGGAATAAGTCTGTCACGTTATCTTTTCTTAAAATAGGCTACACACGTTCCGCATTCGCAGCGCACAGCCTATGCATGGGTTGTACCATGTGAGCAGTGTTGGGGAGTAACGGAATACATGTACCGGCGTTACGTATTCAGAATACAAATTATGAGTATCTGTATTCCGTTACAGTTACAATTTAAATAGTTGGTATTTAGAATACAGTTACATTGTTGAAATCAATGGATTACATTACGATACTTCTCTGTTTCACGGGTTTATTCACTCTCTAGCTAAATAAATTAAGGCAACTCAGCATTTCCCAGAAGCCCCAATGTGAAAACGAAAAAAATGCGCGGTTTGCGTGATCAGTCACAATGGAGTCGGAAGAGGAGCAGCGGGAGCTAGAGATTGAGCCGGAACAACAGAGCCAGGGCAAGAATGCGTTTCTATCTTGGAAATTCAAACAGCATTTCACATTAAAGAAAGAGAAGGGAGAACGAAATATCTAGCCTAAATGTGCAGTGCAACCTCTGCTTGCCAGCAACCAGCTCCTTTTAGCGTCCAAAGACACAACCTGAAGAAGCATCTTAAAGTAAGTTATCCTTCCCGTCCAGATCCAATGCTACCACATCTTTAAATTACTATAAGAATTATTTGAAGTTAACATTATAAAATATGTAGACCTACACCAAAAAATAAATAATTTAAAATTGAGCAATTCCAGCGTTATGGACGCGACATTTGCAGTCAAAACTTGAAATAGAAATTCTCAGAAAATGCATTTAATACCAATATATTTAAAAAGGTCTGTTTATATATCCATATACTCCCGTAATAAAGGAGTCCAGACATTAGAATATATCTGTCTACAGATGCGTTTTCTATTTAATATGAGGGAAATAAACATGCGTGACACAAAAACGTGACTTTAACTAGCCTACTTCTGTGAATTACACTCTGCTCAAACCAAAAGTAATATACCCACCGGATGAAGAAGGGTTGGCTCTCCACAGAACATAAAATATACATTTTATTAATTTTTTTGCATTCACATTTATGAGGAAAAAACAATGTTACGAACGTGACCACTCTGAAAGCGGCACTAAAAGACTGCTTTAAAACTTTCATGCAGAGACCTCAAACAGAAAGCACAAAGCCTTTCTTTAAAGGGAATTTCGTTTTGTATTAATTGTATCTTAATTTTAATAAATGTTTCATCAACCAATTGATTTAATAAATAAGAAGTAGGCTAAATATTTCACGACATCGAGGCGCCGGCGTGTGAACTGGAGCTTGTCTCTTATAAACCGAAACTTAGCGTAAGATTATTCTTGCCTCACAGTCACAGACATGTCTACATTTAAACAGAACAATTCAAAACGAAACAAAACAGACTGCGTTCTGCTTATGTAATCCGTATGAAATGTGCATTTCTCTCTGGTGCGTTCACTAGCTTACTGCAAAGATCGCGAGTCAGCATCGTCAACTTCATCTTTGCAGGCGACAGTGACACAGACAGAAAACACTTGTTTATTAATAAACAATTAAAATATCTCCTTGCTATATTTTACATATTCATAATCAATACTTTTGCCGGTTCTTTGTGACAGCTTTTAGGTGCTTTATTGGCAGCGCCATCCCTACATATTACAACGCGTCACCACCGCATCACCATTCCGCATTCCTACACTTATAAAATGCAATTCAATACGGAAGTAATTGGCCTCAGTAACAATAATCAGGCACACCTGGAATAATCAGTTTGTCCAATAATGGCAGACAGGAAACAAAGGAGCTGGCTGAAGTTCAGGAAGTAGTGAAGCTGTGCATAAAGCCCAGTGGCAACAGGTAAAGAGAGATAGGCCTAGTAATGTCTAGCATTAGCAACGCTGCAACGCTTTTAATCAAAATGAGCCGGATAGTTCGCCTAAATGGTTGTAGTCAGGTGTAAGCAAAGAACTGATATTCCAATGTGGTGATTTATTATCAACGTCGTCGTCGGTCACACGCACACATGGACATTTTACAACACACACCGCTAACAACAACTGCGTTACTGAATAGAAATAAAAGCAGAATAAGAACAGAAATATAAAACGGGCTTGCACACAGCAATGTTCACAGCTCGCGCTTCTCATATCGACTGCCCACTCTGAGTGAGGGAGTAACACTACGGTCCGTCTTAAAGGTGCAGTACCTAATTCTACTTGTTACAGATTCACAAGCAAAATATTACATTTAATTACAATATTAGCCTTTTTGTATCACCCAATATATGGCGATTCATAGACTTTGCAAATATTATGCATATTGAAAACAAAACTCAAGCTTGATCTGTATATGCAGTAAAATGACCTCTTAATTATAATTTTTTTAGCTTCTGAAGTTCTGAGCAGCAGATAAGCCAGTCCCCCACTGAAAATGAGGAGGCCATGACTAGGGACAGGTAGAGAGGATATCAGAGTAAACAATGTGCATTAAAGTTATTGTAAGAAAGAGCAGTATATGACGGTACATGATAAACCAAAATGTATTGTTTGTTCAGAAGTGGTTGTAGTAAAGGAGTAGATTATCATTTTTCTACATGCGTATCATATTGTGGTAATAACCACGATATTTATTGTTAACTTCTCAGCTTAAGTGAATTATTATTTAACCTTTACATTATTTGTTGAACCATGGTATTAATACAAACTACACAATAGAGCTGAACTGTTGCTTAATTTATCCAATTTCCAAAAAAGTGGGCCGGTCTTGGGCCTGAAAATCCCGGGCTGAAAAGTGGCCTCACTCCGGCACTGGCGCCTTGTATGAATGTGTGTGTGTGATTGTGTTTAGACCTTAGTTTTATATGTTTAGAATAGTTAATAAAGTCGTCCATATATTTGAAAAGATATTTGCCTTGTGTTGTGCTTGCACATTTAAAGTTACCTTGCTAATACATAGTGTTTCACTATAGAATGGATATTTATCCATTGCCAAGGTTATAATTATGGCCCGTTCAAATGAACTCTAAACGAGTCATTTGCTCGGTTCCATAGTGATTCGGTCAAGATTCATTGCAAATCGATGAATCATTCCCTTTGAGCTAAATTGGCCTTCCGGCCCCCTTAAATACATTTTATGTCTATTATTATTGTGTGATTTGTTACACATCACAAACTTTCTCTTGCACATAAACGTTGCACATGAGTGTGAGCATGTGACATGAATGCTCTGCTGGAGTAGCATAGTGAATAAGCAATCACGCTGAGTTAGTACAAGCTTGAAATTCTGCACTACGTTACTTGCGCAAGTCACAACCTAGAACGTCATAACTGATTATGAACTTTAAATTCACAACATGCAGGACGAAGGATGCAAAACAAAGGCTACTTTTCAACCATCCTTCAAATTAACCTGATTGTCGGATCACCATGCACGTTTTGGAAGTCAACGTGCAGAGGTTTTTATCAGTATGCCAGGAAAAACTACAAACACTTTCACAAATTTCTTCAGTATTGTCAGCTTATATAAATTCAAATACAGTACCACTGTATTACTTATCAGTCTATTATTATGGCATCCTCATTTAAACATTACATAAAACTAAAATTAACTGTGATTGGAAGGCATTTTCTTGACTAAGTTGGCAAGAATAAGCTGCAAAATTTATAAACAAATGCAAGCACACACACTTGCCTTAGTACTGTAACTGCTCCTCTAGAGCCCACCACTACATCAGTGAGGGCGTCGGAGGTCAGATCCCCTGCAGAGTGAAGAGCGACTCCGAAATACTGTAGGCCACCGCCTACAGCTGCTCCACTCAGCCTCTACATGTAAAAAAGAGTCAGCCAGAGATGAAGAAAAGGCATTTCTGTATTCAAAGCTTGTAAAGCACCCTAGTGAAACATTATGAAGCAGAAAGTGTTCTCTGCTATATGGTAAAAGTCATTATCATAATCATTATTATATAATGCCAGACACTTGGTGTCCCTGCTAGAAAATCTAGATAAAATCATGTCAAAATGAAGTTGCTGTTTGTTGGTTTTCATGGTTGATATGGTCTATTTTTTCCCTTTGGCCCACAAAGTGGCCATTTTTTAAATGTTGGGTCAACTTACACATATACAGACGTGTCTTTTACGAATGCACGTTTTTCATGCAGCATCACGCAATTCAGTCGTGATCATGGTGACTCCTGCAGGCACGCTTCTTTGAATTTAAATGGGTCCTATTTTGCTTTTTAACTTTTTCAGCTTTATTTAGTGCGTATGTGTAATGTTGCTGTTTGAGCATATAAAAAAAAGATCTGCAAAAGCTTACAAAGCTTAAAGTCCACTCCAATGGGAATTGTTAAATTCTTTCTAACAAAAACTTTTCACGAACTACAACAAATCACAATGTCACTAAAGTCAAGTCAAGTCTCCTTTATTTATAAAGCGCTTTTTACAATACAGATTGTTTCAAAGCAGCTTTACAGTGATAACAGGAAAATAATGCAATAAAGTTTGTTTAAGCTGTACAGCAGCTCTGGAGAAAACAGTGATGTCATCATCCAGCTCAGTTCAGGTCTCATACAATGGTGTCAATGCTGTTAGATCAAAAATATAGTTGAATATTAAGTGTCCCCAACTAAGCAAGCCAGAGGTGACAGTGGAAAGGAACCCAAACTCCATCAGGTGACAGAATGGAGAAAAAAAAAACCTTGGGAGAAACCAGGCTTAGTTTGGGTGCCAGTTCTACCAGAAAGACTCGGGAGAATAATACTGAGACAATAACATTTATTTACGAGCTCAGCAAGCAATCAAATTCTTTGGCGTAGGCCCCGTCCGTAACTCGCATTCCGAGGGTACGGAATCTGCGCATCCCGCCTGAGATGAAGGCGGGGGCGCAGCTCACCCCCGCGAAGTAAGGTAGGGTGCCATCTGGTGGTGGTGGGGTGGAAGGAGGAGAGGACATCCTGGCATCTTCAGGGTAGAGGGGAGAGCCCGTCTGGAGGTGATGGGAAGGATGGAGGGGAGGACCCAGCGTAGAATGGTAGGGAGATGAAGGAAGGTCCCGTCTGGTGGAGAGGACCCGCGTAGAATGGTAGGGAGATGAAGGAAGGTCCCGTCTGGTGGTGGATGGGGAGGATGGAGGTGGTTGAAGCGACAGCATCTGAGAACTCAGACATGAGTAAGTACCACCCTTTTATACTGGCTATTAGGATGTGATTGGATAGTGAGAAGGTAATACATGACGTGAACGATTGAGTCTTCCTGGCAGAACTTGCGCTAAGCTTCATTTCTCCTCTGGCCAAAAAACGAACAGTGTATAATTTTGATTCAGGCAGCATTACAGGTCAGAAGTCAGATTGTGATCAGAACATTAAAAATATTTAATCCAGGTTCATCTGGATGAAGATCGGATTCATCATGACGTTATGGGACGGGTTTTGTTGAGGATCTGTCCCACTGGCTGTCATGTCAATAAGACCTTCACAGGGGATAGTCTAATTGACACAATCTCTGCTGACACTTCAGGGCTGCGTTGTGGTCATGTCCTCCATCTGATCTGGATACATTTGTCCAAACCCCTCCTTTGCGTGGCGCTAATAATGGTGATTGGTCAGAAGACCCAGTCAGTTATTGTTTGCGTTAGCCCTAAAAGCCCAACGCATAAACATATTGATAAAGCACTGCAGTACTACAATACGCTCTATTCTTTATGACAACTCCAATAACAACGACAAACATTTCACATATTACAGATGTGAAATCTGAACCTAGAAGCTGCGCCTAGAGACCTAAGTTAGACCTAGAAGCTGTGCTAAGCGTAACTTTATCAACACACACACATAGCCTACTTATTGAGCATGCTACAAAACCCATAAAAGCAACAATTATTAATAATACTTACAGGTTGTGATTCGGAGGAGGAAGCCGATCCAAATAAAACTGGTACTGAACCTTCCTTCAGTATTAACCGGCTCGCGAATCCACACTTGAAAGCATTTATGTTTGTAAAGGAATCGTCATTAAAATGACGCGAACACAGCACAGGGTTCGGGTACAGTTGTAAATATAAACTCTAGCCACTGATTCTTCACATGCTCATCCCTGGGCAGTGAAAAAAAAGTTCGCTTTTGATTCACACTTCAGAACAGCGTCTCGTCGACATGATGTTGTCAAGTTTCACTGGTGTCTGGCGCGCGCAATGGCGTGTCTTATTCAAACAACTTGGCTAGGTGACGTCATAAACGAAAAACGACGAAAAAGCATTGTTCGTCTATCGATTCATATCAGCGACTCAGAGTTGACTCTTACTTTTGAGAGACAATAACTTTGTATATGGTGAACTTTCATATTTAAAACTTTGCAGGATGTTTTCGTTCACTTAGATCTATGTTACACACTACATGTAAGGTAATTTTCAAAATTCCATAATAGGTACCCTTTAAAAATATATCTAAATTACGCCATATGCTTTCAATGAAAAATGCGGAATAGTTCATGCGTTCATGACCTCAAGGCTAGATTATTGTAATGCTCTACTGGGTGGTTGCCCTGCACGCTTAATAAACAAAGTCCAGTTGGTCCAAAACGCAGCAGCTAGAGTTCTCACTAGAACCAGAAAGTATGACCGGATTAGCCCCGTTCTGTCAACACTGCATTGGCTCCCTATTAAACATTGTATACATTTTTAAATATTGCTGACTACTTACAATGCACTAAATGGTTTAGCTCCCCAGTACTTGAGCGAGCTCTTAACGCATTATACTCCTTCACGTCTACTGTGATCTCAAAATTCTGGCCAGTTGATAATACCTAGAATATCAAAATCAACTGCAGGCGGTAGATCCCCCTTACAAAAAATAACTGCAGTACAATGAAGTACAACTGCAGTAAAACTGCAGTTCAAAGCAGTATAACTGCAGTACAATGAAGTACAACTGTAGATTTGCAGTATTAACGAAGTATAACTGCAGTATAACTGCAGTATAGATACAATGTGACTGCAGTACATTGAAGTACAACTGCAGTAAAACTGCAGTACAAAAAGTACAACTTCAGAATAGTGAAGTAAAACTGCAGTACAACTGTAGATTTGCAGTATTAACGAAGTATAACTGCAGTATAGATACAAGGTGACTGCAGTACATTGAAGTACAGCTGCAGTAAAACGTACTCGGTTACTAACGTAACCTCGGTTCTCTCTAGAGAGGGAACGAGTATTGCGTAAGTTTAGCTTACGCTACGGGAAAGATTCATCTTCTCGAGATATTGAAGCCAAAAAATTATCTTAATTTTGTATTCATTGTCAACGCAGTGCAGCAGCTAGCAGACCTAGAGCAGGCAGTCTTGCGTGCTCATTGGCTGCCCTGCGGGCATCTGCTGCAGCCTACCAGTGAGCCCCGCGTGACATCACCCCCAATGAAGGGCGCTCGCGCCTTCATAGCATCATAGCCCGCCAGAATGGGCGTGGCTAAACGCATAAGTAGGGGCTGTAGGCTGAAATTCCCTGGTTTTCGTCGACTGAAGCGAAGTCGCTCGAGGCGCGAGCACGGCCAGTTACGCAATACTCGTTCCCTCTCTAGAGAGAACCGAGGTTACGTTAGTAACCGAGTACGTTCTCTTACGAGAGGTTCTTTCGTATTGCGTAAGTTTAGCTTACGCTACGGGAACTTTTTGTCAACGCCGTGCGCGCCAAGCAACCACCCATGAGTCGCCGAGGTTTCTTCGGGGAACCCAATAAGTGGAAAATAAGGTGGCCAGCTACGCGGCCATCACTTGTACATAAGCACACATAGGGGAAAAACAGAGCAGAGCACTGGTCTGTATAAGCATATAGCACATCCCTGCTAGTGCAGCTCAACCAGGAGAGCTGAGTCACGTGAGAGTGGTCTGAGCATGACATATCTGGGCAGAACGCACAACTCGCTTAGACTGACAGAAGTTTAGCCTGCAGGGCGGGGACTTCTAGGTTATAGAACCTGACAAAGGTAGACGGGGAGCTCCAGCCCGCCGCTACACATATATCGTGGATAGAAATCCCGCTGGACCATGCCCACGATGAGGCCATGCATCTAGTGGAATGAGCCCTGATGCCCAGAGGGCATTGCAGACCTTTTGACGCATAAGCGGCAGCTATAGCGTCCACTATCCATCTGCTTAGAGTCTGTTTCGAGGCAGCGAGACCTATGGTGCGCCCGCCAAACGAAACAAACAGCTGCTCCGCACGCCTGAAAGAGGAGGAGCGCGTAGTGTAGAACCTCAGCGCTCTGACCGGGCAAAGGAGATTCACGTCTGTCTCACTGTCTGACGCTGGCAGGGCCGACAATGAAATGACTTTATGATGGGCTCTGAAAGGAGTGCCCATCACTTTTGGAACATAGCCATGTCTAGGTTTGAGGATGACTTTAGAGTCATTCGGCCCGAACTCCAGACACGTCGCGCTGGTTGACAGCGCGTGCAGGTCCCCCACACGTTTGACTGATGACAGCGCGGTCAAAAAAATGGTTTTTAGTGACAGGTACTTTAACTCCACGGAGTCTAGTGGTTTAAATGGGAAGGCTTTCAGGGCCTCGAGGACCAAGGAAAGATCCCACATAGGAACCGACGGGGGGCGCGGCGGGTTCATCCTTCTAGCTCCCCTAAGGAAGCGGATGACCAGCTCGTTTCTTCCCAGTGACTGGGCGTGCGTTGATTCCGCGAATGCCGCCATGGCCGCCACGTAAACTTTGAGCGTGGATGGGGACCTCCCCTTATCCATCAGCTCTTGTAGGAAAGTGAGCAAATGCGCCGCCTCGCACGTCCGCGGGTCCAGATCTCTGTTGGTGCACCACTTGGAGAACACCGACCATTTAGACGCGTAGAGCCTTCTCGTGGAAGGAGCTCTAGACTGTGTGATCGTGTTCATCACTCTTTCTGGCAGGGCAGCGAGTACCCGTTGATTAACCATGCGTGCAGAGACCAGCGCTCTGGATGGGGGTGCCAGATCGAGCCGCGAGCCTGAGAGAGGAGATCTGCCCTCACCGGAATAGGCCACGGAGCTGCCTGTGACAGCCGTGCTAGTTCCGGGAACCAATTCTGATTCTCCCAGTGCGGAGCTATGAGGAGCAGCGAATGGCGCGTTTCCCTGATTCTCTTGATTACCTGCGGTAACAGAGAGACCGGAGGGAAAGCATACAGTGGGAGGCTGGGCCATACCTGGGCCAGCGCGTCCTCGTTCTTCGAAAAGAACATCGGGCAATGAGCGTTGTCTTCAGACGCAAATAGGTCGACTTCCGCTCTGCCGAATAGGCGCCACAGTTTCTGGACTGTTTGGGGTTGTAGGGACCATTCCCCTGGGGGGACGTTGTCCCTGGACAGTCTGTCTGGGCCGTCGTTTAAATGGCCAGGCACGTGCGCTGCCCTCAGCGAGCGCAGGTGCATCTGGGACCAAATAAGGATGCGTTCCGCCAGATTGCAGAGGTTTCTGGATCTGACGCCCCCCTGACGGTTTACATAGGAAAGCACAAACATGTTGTCCGAGCGGACGAGAACATGCTGGTCCCGTATGAATGGGAGGAAGCGCTTCAGCGCGTTCTCGACCGCTATCATGTCCAGACAGTTTATGTGAAAACACTTCTCTCGGTCTGACCACTGGCCAAAGGCCGGTCTGCCCTCGAACAGCGCACCCCAACCCGAGTCTGTCGAAATGACCTTCCGGTAAGAGATGGTTCCCATCATCACTCCCTGCTGGTACCAGTCGGCCACTCTGAGTCACTCTGATTTTCTGGCTGCCAGAAACCCAGGCTCGGCGAGACGCGCGAGCATTCAACCAGCGCTGGAGCGGGGCGCATGCGCATTAGGCCCAGCTGGAGCACCGCTGCTGCTGAAGCCATACAGCCTAGCATCCTTTGAAACGTCTTCAAAGGGAGAAAGCTGCCCTCCTGGAAGGACGCGGCTAGGTGGCGAACACGGCGCGCGCGCTGTGTCGACAAACGAGCCGTCATAGCCACAGAATTCAACTCTATTCCTAAAAAGAAAATTGACTGACTGGGCATTAATGAGCTCTTGGTCTGTTGACTGTGAGACCCAAGCTTTCCAGGTGACTGAGAAGCACTGTTCTGTGAGATAGCAGTTCTGTCTCTGACTGTGCTAATATCAGCCAATCGTCCAGATAGTTCATTATTCGCAGCCCCTGAGTTCTCAGGGGGGCGAGCGCCGCGTCCATGCACTTCGTAAATGTACGGGGTGCTAGAGACAGGCCGAACGGCAGGACGGTATATTGATATACCTGGCCGTCGAAGGCGAATCTCAAAAATTGCCTGTGACGGGGTAATATCTGAATCTGAAAATAGGCATCCTTCAGATCTAGAGAAATAAACCAGTCCCTCGGGCGAACGTGCTCGAGGATTTTCCTGGTCGTAAGCATTTTGAACGGTCTCTTTGCAAGCACTTTGTTCAAATGTCTCAGATCTAGGATGGGTCTGAAAGCTCCGTCCTTCTTGGGTACGAGAAAATATCGGCTGTAAAAGCCTGACTCGGTCAGAGAAGACGGCACTCTTTCTATAGCCCCTTTGCACAGCAGCTTCGCTATTTCCGCGTGAAGTAGGTGTGCTACTTCCGCATTCACTATCGTCGCGGTCCGGGCTCGAAAGGGCGGGGGACGGCGAACGAATTGAAGTGTATAGCCTTGCCTTATTGTGCTCAGAACCCATTCTGAAATCCCCGGGATAGTTTCCCACGCGGCTATGTGAGCCGCTAGGGGGCGAATGGCCTCCGGGTTTAGATCGCCGCAATTTGCGGGCTTGTGAAACTGAGCCGGAGCCGGAGGCGTGGCGCGCGCGCTCTCGGATCTGGGGAACGGCTGCTCGCCGAGAACCGGGACCGTCTGGATTATGTGAGGTGTCCCAATCATAAGGGAAGGGGAGCCTTTTATTCTCACTTTTTGACGCGCGAGCGGCGCTCTGGGCGGAAAAGCTTTCTGTAAGCGTGAGCGCGTGAGCGCGTGTGCGCGGGCACGAGACTTACAAGTGTATTTGACGCCCCGATCATAACGGATGGGGAGCGTCTTATTAGTGCCCTGCGTTTCTTGGCATTCAAACGCGTGGGCAGCGCCCGGGGGGAGGTGTGTGTTAGTAAGCGTGAGCGGCGGTCTGTGACAGCTGTCTGAGCGTGACCTAGGGCGGCCGCCCTGGCGTCGCTGCGAAGGCTGAGGCTGTGCTGGACGCTGGGCGCTGGCTCGCACCGGAGGCTGGCTCTGTTTCTCGCGAGAGCGTCCCGAGGCGGAGCTCGAGCGCCGCGGCAGGAAGAGGTTCATAGTCTGCGTGGTCTTCTGTACCTGAGAAAAACGGTCAACGATCCCGTTCACCGCTGGGCCGAAGAGACCAGTAGGGGAGAGCGGCGCGTTCAAGAAGGTGGCGCGCTCAGTTTCCCTCATATCCGCGAGCGTTAACCAGAGGTTCCTCTCTGTCACAGTCAGCGCGGCCATGGCTCGTCCAATGGCTTGGGCTGCAGTCTTGGTGGCGCGGAGAGAGAGATCCGTCGCGCTTCTCAGATCCGTAATCGCAGCTGGGTCCTGGCCCTTCTCGTCCCATTCACGGAGGAGGTCGGCTTGCAGGATTTGTACAGCCATGGAGTGGAGAGCAGCCATGGAGTGGAGAGCAGACGCGGCCTGGCCGGAGGCGGCATAAGCGCAGCCGACCAAGGCGGACGTGGTTCTGCATGCTTTGGACGGGAGGGCTGACCTTGAGCGCCATCTCGTGGAGGGCGGGCAAAGGTGCGCTGCGACCGTCTCTTCCACGGGAGGAATAGCCGTGTATCCTCTCTCGGCGGCGCCGTCCACTTGGGAAAGCGACGCGGAGGCCTGAGACTGAAGCCTCGAAGAAAAGGGTGAATTCCACGACTTTGTCAACTCCGAGTGAAGCTCCGGCAGGAACGGAGCGGGCCTGCTCGCTGGGGCTGAACGGCTGCGACTTTGAAGGAAACATCCGTCGAGCCAGACGCAACAGCTCCACATCAGCTCCAGTGCGGGTACGGCCAGATTCCTGGATCGACGAGGCGGAGGAGTCAAGCGACCATTCCTCGCTATCCGATGCCAGGATGGAGCAGCAGTCTTTTGTGGGGTGTCCTTCGGCCTCATCCTCAGACGCGACGGCAGTGAGGCTCGTGAGCGGCAGCTGCGCGATCGGTGGAGGGAGGCGGAGAAGGCGAGGGCGAGGCTCGAGGGAGGTCCTCCGGCGAGCACGTCGCTTTGGCCACAGGTTCCGGCCGTCTCTGGGAGCGGCGCTTCTTCTTGCGCGGCCCCAGGAAGGGCGGGGAAGCTGAGGCTGCTTCTGGCTTGAAGGCTTCGATCCGAGCCTGCAGGGTCAAAAGCGGAAGCGCTTCACAGAGCTCGCAGCCCCCGGACGCGAGGGCGAGCTCAGCGTGTTCCTGGCCCAGGCAGAGAGCGCAGATCACGTGGCGGTCTCCGGCGCTGAGCGGGGCCCTGCACGAACCACAGGAAATGCGAGGCATCTTAAAAAAGACGCTCGCTGCTCTTTTAGGAGTTCAAAGGAATACAATATATGCAATATGAAAGGATACGTCGCCGGATAGCGTAGCTCGCACGGATGGCTGAAGGTGGCGAAGACGGCCGGCTTCCTCAGCGCTGTCCTAAGCTGGCTGTTCGCTGTTCGACGCGGCGCGGCTTCTCTCAGATCCAGCGATGCGAAAGGCTTCGCTGAACAGATGAAAATCAGGGAATTTCAGCCTACAGCCCCTACTTATGCGTTTAGCCACGCCCATTCTGGCGGGCTATGACGCTATGAAGGCGCGAGCGCCCTTTATTGAGGGTGACGTCATGCGGGGCTCACTGGTAGGCTGCAGCAGATGCCCGCAGGGCAGCCAATGAGCACGCAAGACTGCCTGCTCTAGGTCTGCTAGCTGCTGCACTGCGTTGACAATGAATACAAAATTAGGATAATTTTTTGGCTTCAATATCTCGAGAAGATGAATCTTTCCCGTAGCGTAAGCTAAACTTACGCAATACGAGAGAACCTCTCGTAAGAGAACTGCAGTATAAAAAGTACAACTTCAGAATAGTGAAGTAAAACTGCAGTACAACTGTAGATTTGCAGTATAATGAAGTAGCCTATAGATACAATAACTGCAGTTCAGTGATAAACTTTAAAAAGTGATAGACTTAAAAAAAACTCTAATCTAATTTTTTTTTTTTTTTTAAATTAGCTTTTTGTTTTTATTGGGCTCTCAGGCAATGATATCAGTTTAGTTGCCATTAAAAAGTGAAATTACTGAACCTAAATAAAGGAGCTTTATATGAAAAAAAAAAGGCAGATGAACTTTTTGGTTTTTGCATCTGAAGTCTTGGCCTACCATTAATATTACACTACTGCAGTTATGCTGTATTGTGCGACCAGTGCTTTAAGTGGGCCGGTACGCGCCGGTACTCAGTACCGCCACTTCCAAATATAGCTATTAAGCGTACCGCCACCTCTCCGTGCGCCCAGAACGTGCTTTTAGCGTACCGGTACGCTCATTTGCACATCTGTTTTAATCCTTCGGCTGCGCTGACGCTTTTCAGAGCGCCCTTCACAATGCACGCTTCCTAATTCGTCCCACCGAGAGCAGAGACTACATTACCCATATACATTACATTCCTCCCGCTGAACGCGAGCTATTACAAATGCGTGAAATGCACTCACAGTGGTTGAGCGCGGTAAAGTTAGTTGTAGGTTCGATATTTCGCCGGACATTTGTTTTCCCTTGCCACTGTTCGGCACGGGTCGGCAGTCTTAGCAGGATTAGTTAGTTGTAACATTATGTAACCATTATCGACATTAAATATTCGTTCAAAATCACCTACGTGCAATAATGCTGCATTTATACCTGAGAATGCTTTGACACGTTTCCACAGCGCATGTCTAAGGGAACGTCTGCCAATTCCACCAACTGCATTAAACGTAGCCTATTATTTGTATTATTTAAAATTACTTTTCAAATTCCAAAGCTTGTAGAAGGTTCCTATTGGCAATGATGATCTGGTAGCCTTGAGTAATTAACTTATCTAAGAAAATAATTCATAAAACTCATCAGTTGAGCCTATGTTTAATTTCTTCACTGACACAGACGAAAATGAAAAGACTCAGTCAAAGTTCAGCTTTAGGAGGGGAAGAAATATGGCAGGATAAGGAGACTGAGAGAAAAAGAAAGATTAAGATGAAAGAGCAGGTATTGACAAATAATCTAATGCACACTGACATGGTTTTAAAGCTATTTATTATCCATTTTTGAGCCTTAAAAAGTCTTAAATTGCACATATATGTAGGTCAGAGAAATCAAAATTTTCTCAGGGGAGCATGCCCCCGAACCCCCCAACTGCCTACCATTTAAATGCACATGGCTGTGGGGGGTAATGTGGGCTGGAGTTGTCCCAGTTGTCGTCTGTTGACTGCTGTATATAAAACCCCTTTAATATAGTTGTTGTTACCTCAGGGGAGGAGGGGAGTAAGCAAATAATAATAATAATAATAAATAATAATAATAATAGAGTACCGGCACCTCTTTTGGGCCACACATAGCCCATGTGACCAGAGCTTCCTTCGCCCGAACGCGCCGCTGGCGTTGTCCTGACAACGAGTCTCGAGAGCAGCTGATGCTCGTTACGGTCAGTTAGCATCTTTCCGTGTAGTGTCTGCTCCATAAAATACGGTTTGGTTGATTTCCTCATTGAAATTATCGTTCATATACGTTCATATTTATGAACTATCACAATTAAAACACAAAGACATGACAGCATTACTCGTGGTGACGGCCATTCACAAGTGGGACGGAAGAGAAGCGTTCTCTTACGAGAGTATCTCTCGTACTGCGTAATATCTTACGCTATGGGGAAAACTCTTTTCCACGAGATATTGAAGCCAAAAATTATCCTTAATTTTTTACTAATGTAAAACGCTTTGCAGCAGCAAGCAGACCTAGGCGAGACAGCTCGCGCGCCTATTGGCTGCTCTGCGGCAATAGCAGCAGCCTATCGAGAGAGGCTCTGCGTGACGTCACGACGAATGGGGGCCTTTCGCGCCCATATCGTCACGTCCCGCCAGAAAGGGCGTGGTCTCGCCCTATATCTAGGCTCGATAGCTGCTCTTACGTCGATTTTCATCTCTTCAGCGAAGCCTCCCGCATCGCTGGATCCAGAGTGAGAAGCCGCGCCGTCGACCTGTAGCCTTCAGCGGGACGTGCCATTGAGTCTGGAGTCGCTGGCCTCGCCGCCTTCAGCCGCCGTACCTGCTGTGCTTTCCGGCGTTATATCCTTTCCTATGCCTAGAGTGTGTGTGTGTGTTTGCATATCTGCTTTTTTCCCACCCCCTCTAAAAGAGCGGCGTCTTTTTAAAGATGCCTTCCTGTGGTTCTTGCCGAGCCCCACTCAGCGACGAGGACCGACATGTCATCTGCGTGTCCTGCCTGGGTGAGGATCACGCGGCCATCGCGCTCGCTGACGGCGGATGCCATCACTGCGAACGTTTGCCTATGGTGACTCTGCGGACTCGCCTATCTTCGTTCTCCGAGCCCGTATCCCAGCCTGCCGTGACGCCGTGTCGCAAGAAGCGCCGCGCCCAGCGCGCTCCCGAGCTATCTCCAGCTCGCCAAAGCTCGCCGGTTCGCCCGCCAGCTTCGCCGGCTTCGCTCGAGTCGCTCACCGACGGACAGCGGCCGCCGTCCGCCGCCGCGTCCGCCATCGAGTTGGACGACAACACCGAGGCGTGTTCTCTCTTGGCTTCGGATAGCGAGGATTGGGCGAGCTCTGTGGACCTCCCCTCCGCTAACGCTCCCCGCCAACCCTCTGGGAAGAGAGCCGGCATTGAGTCTGAGCTGATGCGTCTGCTCACCAAGGCCGTAGAAAGCATCGGCCTCGATTGGGAGGCACCCACGCTGCCGCCGCGCAACAGATTAGACGGGCGCTTTCTCGGGAAAGACGAGGCTCCGTCAAAATCTAGGCCCGCGCCCTTCCTCCCGGAACTTCACGAGGAGGTTGCAAAGTCGTGGAAGGCCCCCTTTTCCGCCAGGATGCGTACCTCTACCTCCGCGGCATTCTCCGCTGTCGACGGTGCGGGAAGTAGAGGCTACCTCGCCATTCCTCCGGTGGAGACGGCTGTCGCGTCGCATCTCTGCCCGCCCTCTGCGGGACGGCGGGTTCAGACGACGCTCCCGTCCAAAGCCTGCCGAGTGACATCATCGCTGCACGGACGCGCTTACACCGCAGCCGGGCAAGCAGTCTCAGCGCTGCACACGATGTCTATTCTGCAGATCTACCAGGCAGACCTCCTTCTCAAGCTGGACGAGGAGGGACCCGGTGCTATCTGTGTGGCGGACCTGAGGAGCGCTACGGACCTCGCTCTACGCGCTTCTAAAGCCGCTGCGCAAGCCATGGGGCGGAACATGGCCTCTCTCGCCGTTGCCGAGAGACACTTATGGTTGACGCTGTCTGAGATGACGGAAGCCGAGCGCTCTGTGTTCCTCGACGCACCCATTTCCCCGGAGGGCCTGTTCGGAACGGCCGTCAAGGACTTCGCGGACAGGTTTGTTGAGGTGCAGAAGACTTCTCAGGCTATGAAGCACTTCCTGCCGAAGCGCTCGAGCTCCGCTACAGGCCGCACCAAGCCGCCTGCTCGCAGCTCTCAGCCCCAGCCTGCACCGCCCTCCGCCGCCGCCGCCTCACAGCGCCGCCAGGCCCGGGATCAGAGACCGCGGTCTCGCTCCGCCGGACGCCGCCCCCCTCACCGCGGGCCCCGGCCGAGGATTGAGATCAAGCCCGAGGCCCCAAAGTCTTCCTAGCCGCTCTAGGAAAACGACGGTGTTCAGATCCCGCTGCGGCCGGATTTCCACCAAAACTTCTCGCTCGTTCAGCCCCATGCGTTGTGACTGTCCCAGTGTATTTTGCAGTGAAGCAGCCGGTGTCTCAGCCCGCTTGCCTGCACACAAAAGCTGTTTTTACGGCTACCCAGATAAATCCAATAAAGAGTGTATTTTCTGGTGTTCCGGCCTCGGCCGATGGTGTTATGAGTGTTGTAAGAATGCCCACGCCCCAGTGCCCATTCCCACACCCAGACACAGCCCGCCACGGTGCAGGGCTCGCACAAATAAAATCGACTCCGGTCGATTGTGCAAACACTGTAGTGAACGCGCCCATATCCCCATGCCCGCTTACACTACACGCTGCGTGTCCCTCGGTTTCTGTAAAAACGAAACCAACACACATTCAGTCGGCCCTAAACGACAGTGTTTTCAGTGTAGCAAATGTGCCCGTGGTCCCGCGCCCACATTTCCTCACAGACACGCCGAATCCCACGGGATTCGCCCCGCTCACTCTCTCGGCGCTACCCGCCTCAGAGGAGATGAGCGCGGCCAGGCTGCCCGCTGTGATCAGCGCGCCCCCCGCCTCGAACGCCGTAAACACGGCGCTGTGTTCCCAGCACACACGGACTCTTGTGCCGCCGCTTTCCCGCGGCCAGAGCCCAGATTTCATTCTGCCCCTAGCTATTCACGCGGATGCGTGGTCAAGGCTTCCCGGGGTATCAGAGTGGGTGCTGAACACTATAAAGAGAGGCTATTCGCTACAATTCGCTCGACGCCCTCGCCGCTACGCGGCGCGCGTCGGAACTACGGTGAAAAGCGAAGTATCTCATCTACTTCGAGCCGAGATAGCGAAAATACTGAGGAAAGGGGCTATAGAACCTTTATCTCAGGCTCAGAGCGAAGGGGGCTTATACAGCAGATATTTTCTGGTACCGAAGAAAGATGGTGGGCTCAGACCCATTCTAGATCTGAGGCTGCTGAACAGAGCGCTCGTGAAGCGCCAGTTCAGGATGCTTACGACCAGGAAAATCCTCGCGCAAGTGCGCCAAGGAGACTGGTTCATGTCAATAGATCTGAAAGACGCGTATTTCCAAATACAAATAGAATCCCATCACAGGCGATTCTTGAGATTCGCCTTCGAGGGCCAGGCGTATCAATACACAGTCCTGCCGTTCGGCCTGTCCCTAGCACCCCGTACGTTCACGAAGTGCATGGACGCGGCCCTCGCCCCCCTGAGACTTCGGGGCATGCGAGTTTTGAACTACTTGGACGATTGGCTGATTCTAGCTCGTTCACGAACGGAGCTCTTAGAACACAGGGCCGCATTACTCGAGCACCTCGAGGAGCTGGGCCTTACAGTCAATTGGGCGAAAAGCTCACTGCTCCCCAGTCGGAGGATTTCCTTTCTGGGAACAGTGTTAGACTCGCTATCCATGACGGCACGCCTGTCACCAGAGCGCGGATTGAATATTCAGCACGTCGCGAAATCCTTCCGCCACGGCTCTATAGTCCCGCTCAGAAGGTTTCAGAAAATGCTGGGTCTCATGGCCTCAGCAGCCTCTGTACTCCAGTTGGGCCTGCTCCGCATGCGCCCACTGCAGCTATGGCTAAAAGCACGAGTTCCCCCCAGGGCATGGACCGCAGGTCTGTTTCGCCTCAGGGTCGACCTTCAGTGCATTTCGGCTCTGAAACCGTGGAAAGCAACCGACTGGTATCAGTCAGGTGTGAGTCTGGGGATCCCCTCAAGTGTGAAGGTGGTGTCTACGGACGCCTCCACTTCGGGGTGGGAGCGCTGCTCGAGGGCAGACCGCTGGCTGGCCTGTGGTCAGTGCGGGAGAAGCTCCTCCACATAAACTGCTTGGAATTGATAGCAGTCGACAAAGCGCTAAGGCGCTTCTGTCCCCAGATAACAGGCCACCACGTATTGGTCCGGTCGGACAACATGTCAGTGGTGGCATACATAAATCGCCAGGGCGGCGTCAGGTCCCGAAACCTTTACAGGCTGACGGAACGCCTCCTGGTCTGGGCTCAGCACAACCTGCTCTCGCTGAGAGCGGCGCATGTGCCTGGTCACCTAAATGTGGGACCAGACAGGCTGTCCAGAAACAACGTTCCAGCAGGAGAATGGTCCCTGCACCCGCAGACGATCCAGCTGCTGTGGGAAACGTTTGGCAAAGCGCAGGTGGACCTGTTCGCGTCCCAAGAAAACGCTCACTGCCCGAGATTCTTCTCGAAAAGCCGGGACGCGCTGGCCCACGTTTGGCCCCGCCGCCCCCTTTATGCTTTTCCCCCTGTCTCACTCCTGCCTCAGGTGTTGGAGCGAATCAGGAGGGAGGGATGCCCAGTGCTACTCATAGCTCCGCTCTGGACAAACCAGTCGTGGTTCCCTGTCCTGATGCAGCTGACCAGCGCTGCTCCATGGCCTTTACCGCTGAGGAGAGACCTCCTCTCTCAGGCGGAAGGCTCGATTTGGCATCCTCGCCCGGATCTGTGGTCCCTGCACGCATGGGCCATCAACGGGTACCCGCTGACCTCCCAGAGGGAGTGTTAAACACGATCGCGCAGGCTAGAGCCCCGTCTACCAGACGGCTCTACTCCTCGAAGTGGTCTGTGTTCTCTGCTTGGTGTCAAGCGCAGGGCTTTTCACCTGTAGACTGCGGGGTTACGGAAGTGCTTTCCTTCCTTCAGGAGCTACTGGATAAGGGCAGGTCCCCTTCCACGCTCAAAGTATACGTGGCGGCCATAGCAACGTTTGCCAAACCGGTGTCTGGCCAGTCACTAGGAAAGAGCGACTTAGTCGTGCGTTTCCTTAGAGGAGCTCGGAGGCTAAACCCTCCCAGGCCCCCTTCAGTCCCGACATGGGACCTTTCCACGGTCTTGGAGGCCATGAAAGGCGCCCCATTCGAGCCAATCCAGTCGTCAGACATGAAACACTTGTCTTTCAAGACAGCGTTTCTTATGGCTCTCGCTTCAGTGAAGCGCGTAGGGGACTTGCAAGCGCTCTCAGTAAGCGCGTCATGCATGGAGTTTGGACCTAACGACTCTAAGGTCATACCCAAACCAAAGCACGGTTACGTGCCGAAATCCCTCAACACACCGTTCAGGGCCCAGGTGATTTCCCTGTCTGCCCTTCCGGTTCTCAATGAGGAGAAGGACGCGAGTCTCCTTTGCCCTGTCAGGGCACTAAGGGCTTATGTGTCCCGCTCGTCTGGTTTCAGACAGACTGAGCAGCTTTTCGTTTCGTTTGGCGGCCGTACTAAGGGACTTGCCGCGTCGAAACAGAGCTTATCCAGATGGATAGTTGGTGCCATAGCGCTGGCTTACACTTCTAAGGGCCTACAGTGCCCTTTGGGTGTTAGAGCGCACTCCACGAGAGGCATGGCCTCCTCGTGGGCATGGTCTAGCGGGGTTACCCTGCAAGATATTTGTATGGCCGCGGGCTGGGCCTCGCCGTCTACATTTATAAAATACTATAATCTGGAGGTCCCCGCCTTTACAAGCTAAGCTTTTGGCGGTATAAAATTCAGTGCTATCTGCCCGCTGTGCGGCTCGGATACTGAGTTTGACCTGCGTATCGCTCACTGACCGGTACAGCAGCTCATTTAAAAGTTGACACACTTGTGGCCACCCAGTTCAGGCTGAATGTTCACCCTGACGGTTTGGTTATTGTCATATGATTGGCTCCTTTCGGAGGCTATTTACAGGGAATGATGCTTCTAGCCTCTCTTCCCTCACTCTCTGTGAGTTTATGGTGATTATGCACTATATGCGCCCCGGGCTTCGGCCCCTGGGACTTTGGTGTTGGATCCCTACCAGCACGGCGTGTTGCATTGTGTTCCCCATAGCGTAAGATATTACGCAGTACGAGAGATACTCTCGTAAGAGAACGTACTCGGTTACTAACGTAACCTCGGTTCTCTCTAGAGAGGGAACGAGTACTGCGTATCTTGCCGTGCTTGGAATACGCTCTGGTTCGCTTCGGCGATGAAAACCGACGTAAGAGCAGCTATCGAGCCTAGATATAGGGCGAGACCACGCCCTTTCTGGCGGGACGTGACGATATGGGCGCGAAAGGCCCCCATTCGTCGTGACGTCACGCAGAGCCTCTCTCGATAGGCTGCTGCTATTGCCGCAGAGCAGCCAATAGGCGCTTAGCTGTCTCGCCTAGGTCTGCTTGCTGCTGCAAAGCGTTTTACATTAGTAAAAAATTAAGGATAATTTCTGGCTTCAATATCTCGTGGAAAAGAGTTTTCCCCATAGCGTAAGATATTACGCAGTACTCGTTCCCTCTCTAGAGAGAACCGAGGTTACGTTAGTAACCGAGTACGTTTTCTGGAAGAAAATAAGTTCATTGCGTGAGGCCTTGTCAAGTCATTCAGCTTAGAGGTGAGTATACCATATAATGTCCTCATATCTCTCTTTTTTTATTTTAGATTTTTACGTATTATTTTAAGACTTTACGTATATGTTGTTCAACCCGGTGGGAAAATAAGAGGAAACGCCGTTTCCATACTGTAACGTTAGCAGTTTTACCATTCTCCGGTTTTACACTGTTTACTGTTAACTGCGTCACAACAGATTGTGTAACTTATGTTTGCACTTTGCAGAATTATTGTCTTTATCACTTTTAATACATTTTTTTTTTAAACTATCTGTATTGTATAAACTGCTATACATAATGTTGACTTAACTTAAATTGTTTCAATTTAATATCAGGAATATTTGAAATATCAGACACTAACTTACTGGAAAATACAAGCAAATATGTTCAGTAGTTTGACATTAATGTGCAGAAAAGGATTTTTTTTTTTTTTTTTTTTTTTAAATAGGCTAACTTTTTTTTTTTAACTTTTTTGTGTGATTGCTATTTCCAGAAAAATGTACTGGTAACAACTAAAAACAGAAGATAATGGCTGCGGTGAAACAAATATGCACTCACAGCCTTTAAAAATTGTGTGTCTCTGCTTTTTTCCAGAAATGCATGTTATTGGGCAAATTGCATAGACTGTCAATGGAGTGACAGAAAGCTCTCAGATTTCATCAAAAAGATCTTCAATTGTTCCCCGTGTCTTGCGGGGTTGGAATGACATGAGGGTGAGTAATTTAAGTTTTTATCTAGAGTGTTCAAACTCCTTATTAATGCTGAACAATAAACCATAAATTAAAATAAATAGGATGTAATTCAATTAGATGCAATCTAATATGGATATGTCTAGATATGGAATAACATTTTGCAAAAGAATACCTCAAAAAGGTTAATTATAGATACAGTAAACACCTGTTCACCGGTCATTGTCCACAGCTGTATGCAAACGCAAGCGGGCTTTAGTCTAACCATTTTTTATTATTATTTTGCCTTAATTTCATTATTAGTACTAGCAACGATAGTTCGAATTCACTGTAAAGATGTGCAATTCTTAATTTCAATTCATGGTGGTAACATGAAAAATAAGCCATAATCTAGTGGAAGATTGCTGCAGTCTCCTGGACAAACTAACACTTAATAACATGAGATTTTAACTACTACATTTCACTCATAGCCTACAATCAGACATCATTTCAATTTATTTATTTATTTTGTTTAGATATAGTAAGTGTGAGCTTAGTCATCAAGTGTCATGCCATTTAAATGAATGGAACTTTTATATGGCAAACGTCAAGAATTTGTTACCTTAAAACTATCAACAAAACGGACAACATCTGCTATTCTTACTTTTGTCAGATATATGAATGACTGAGAGAGAAAACCATAGACAGTAAAAGAAAACAAGTTTTTCACAGTCCATTTGAGAATGAATGGCGATCGTAGCGGGGTATCGCAACCCTACTTCCGGTCTCGGTCGCCATCTTGTGAAATAGGCCTATCATCGGTAGCCTAATAATCATCAATGCACTCGTATCTTTTTACACATCTCCGGCGAACGGCTTCTTCACGCAAAAGAAAAACTCTTAAAAACTCTCATAAAGTGCAGTGAAATTCAGCGACCTATGGCTTTTCCTGATGGATCGTGTTTGTTCCTTAACTTCATTTTATACGTGCAACTTGCGTAGCCTATAAGGACACTGACAACGTGCTGACAGACAGGACAAATAAATTTGGTCAAAGAAAATTAAGCAATAAATAGGCCTAATGTTTTGTGGCTCTTTAATGTGTCATGACAGATTGCCTCAATTGAAGCCAAGTTAACTGACGTTAATCTACTAACTCTCCTGACTGCTTTGTCGGACAAAAATGGTGGATTTTGATTTGTCAGATCGCATCAAACTCCCTGCGAAGGATGTAATCCCTACTCCTAAAGACTGAAGTTTGAAGTCTGAATTTAAAAATAAAATGTGGCACAGGCATGTCATTTTATTCTCCTGATTTATTCTAAGAGAAAAAATTTATCAATTTTTCAGGGGTGAATGTCTGTCTACATTTGTAAAAAATTATATTTATGGTAGAATCAAATGTTGTTTGTGTTTTGTATTGCCTTATCTACAACACATGAGGGTAATAAGGTAACGGTAGTACAGGAGAGAGACTTTATTTGATTTCTCTTCAGTAATCAAAATGTGTGTTTGTGTTTTATATGTATATATATATATATATAGGTATCGGCCAAAATGAGTTTGCAAATATCGGCATATCGAATATCGGCCAAAATCCTATAATTTGCATCCCTACCAAGTGTCTCACACAATCATAACAGACAGGTAGGCATTTGAATGCACTACACTTGGTATTTGTTCAAAGGTTACAAGGAATTTGTAGAATGGTTTGTATGTATTTGTGAAATATTATCTAGGCTCATTTATTTATATTTGCAAAACACAATGCGTGTTACTCCACTGCATTTTCACTCAAATTGACCTTTTCACTTGCACATTGCTTGCTTTGTTTACGAGTCGAGTTTTCCTTTACAAAGCAGATCGAGTTTGTTTACAAATGCTGGATTTGTTTGTTTAATTATGGCAAAATATTAATTCCATTGAATAACCCCTATTTCAAAAAAACAGTGGCGTGTTCCTGCAAGAGATTAACTTGCAGATTAATTTTAAGCATAATATATGCCTGTGGCGAAGAGTAACTGAAAAGAGTGTCTCTAATTCTTTTTGTTTGTTTATTACAGACTACTTCGAAAATCGTGTTTCCACATCTGAGATGAAGGCAGTGAAAAGAACGAAGTGGAATGAGAATAAGCTCTTCAAAAAACGCAAGTTTTCTGAATAATGTGGGGGAAGATTTATGCATGATTTGTAAATAAAAACTTTAAATACATTGTCGAACTCTCAGCCTGTTATTTGAAATAAAATAAAAAGCAAAATCACATTATTTGTTGCATTGCAGTTTGAGACATTCACTGTTTTGTACCTTAATTCATTATTGCAGATGTGTGAAAACTTATTTGGGATATTCTGGTTGTATTTCAATGGTATTTTACAGCATTTTATTAGTATTGCATTTCAGTAGTATTGTACTTTAGTCGTAATATGTATTGCAGTACTACCGCAGTTATATTGCAGTACTACCGCAGTTATTAGTGGTGTCAACAATAATCGATTCGGCAATGCATCGCAATGCGGGAAATGCACGATTCAGCATCGATGCGGCAAAGGGCCATAATCGATTATTTCACTGTTTATTTTCTGGCCTTGGACAATAAAGTTTTGAAGTTTCAATTACTTCCGGGGGCATAATAACAACAATAAAGATGGCTGAGGTGGAGGGAGATGACCGCGTTTTGAAAATGCCATATTCAATACCCTGTACCAATCAATTTAATTTAATGACATTGATGTCAAAGATACAGGAGTTATAATACACACATAGCAACCAATAAAATCTGTTGTTCAATATGCTTGTATTGCCTCATGACTGATGAAAAATGTGCCTTGTTGTGTGCAGTAGAATTTTGATGCATGGCAATGCATCGTAGAATCGAATTGAATCGAATCGTTACCTGGCGAATCGAATTGTGAGGGCAGTGCCAATGCACACCCCTAGCAGTTATATTGAAGTATTATTGCAGTTATATTGAAGTATTATTGCAGTGCTACCGCAGTTATATTGCAGTATCATTGCAGTACTACAGCAGTTTTATTGCAGTACTACCGCAGTTATATTCAGAGGTGGAAAGAGTACTAAAATTTTCTACTCAAGTAAAAGTACTATTACTTCAATAAAATTGTACTTAATTACAAGTAAAAGTACCGGTCTAAAAATCTACTCAAGTAAAAGTAAAAAGTAGCTCATTTAAAATGTACTCAGAGTAAAAGTTACTGAGTAACTTTAACAGCGGGGGTGGGGTGGGGAATCTCCTTTGAAGGGCTGTAATGGTATGAGAGTTTCACAAAACCGTCTCAGAAAATATCACGGTTTATATTGTATTGTTAAATTATGGTTATTATTACCATCAGTTAAAATAACAGTAAAAAAAATGAAACAATTGTTCAATAAAACATATCTAATCAACTAATTTCAATAATTGATTAGGAATTAGATGAACAACTTATTTAAATCATTAATAACTTATTAATGTTTAAAAACAATTGAGTTCTATTAAATGTTTTTTATTCAGAATTTTTATTTATTTTTATGATTTAATACAAATATAGCTATTTATCAAAAACGGTGGTAATCAAATAAAAGTTTAGCAAACGTGTTTTATCATTTTAGTTTTTGGCAAAGTGCTGCAAAACAGATTTACTCAATTAAACCCAATTTGCCCAGGGACTACGGGTGAAAATTAGCTCTTGAGCTAAAACCCGGTACAATGCATCTTCCCCTTTGAGGTTAATGTTTATTGTACGCTGTCCCTGTTTCTCTAAATAAATAAATAATAATTTAAAAAAAAAATAAACCATGCACAAACAATATATATTCCTTATTATTGTTGTTGTTAATACTGGTAATGTTAATTATTATGAGAAGTGCATTCTATTGTAGGCCTAAAATAGTAATATCTGTGATCATTTCTGCTAGTAAAACAGAACTTTTATTTTGACGGGTTGTACAGTCCGGTTTCAGAGTGTATTTGACAATGGTTTTTCTCAAATAAAATTATGAAAATGCTCATTAGGCGTTCTCTCAGAGCAGCTCTGGAAATATTCATGTATTCATGTACTCGTATTGTTTGTGAGATGCTGAAAACAGCATGAGCGCGTCGCGTACTTGAGTATGTAGTAAGTAGAGGAAACAGCACAGCTCATTCACACAGAGACACGCAGAACTAGCAGATTATATATTTACATAGCAGTCTTTTGTGCTTTAATATTCACAGATCATGTCGCGATTTGATTTATTGTACAGCTTTACTTTCGATTTATTCATCCATACATCTACCAGTTTGCGTGTTTTACGTGACATCTGCATTATACTGTTAATTCCATTTTTTTAATCCAAAGTATTCCCTGACCAGGGCTTCACATACCGGTATGTGTGCGAGTGAGATTTCGACAGCATGTCTCGTTCAGCTGGGTCTTGTCCGTCACCTTCTCCATATTGTTTTGTGATTTTAGCGCGTCTGTTCTCCAATCCTTCATCCAAACAATGCTGTAGTTTCCGGAGCGCGATGCTTTCACCCAAAGCATTTTTTTTTTTTTTTGGTATTATTTTTTTACTCAGTAACGGATATGTTTTAAAATGTAGCGAATTACAATACTTCAAATAAAACATACTTAAGTAAAAGTTAAATTACAGATTTTAAAAACTACTTAAAAAAGTAGAAGTACACAAAAAAACTACTCAATTACAGTAAATGTAATTCGTTACTTTCCACCTCTGGTTATATTGCAGTTATATTGCAGTATTATTGCAGTACTACCGCAGTTATATTGCAGTTATATTGCAGTATTATTGCAGTACTACCGCAGTTATATTGCAGTATTATTGCAGTACTACCGCAGTACTACCGCAGTTATATTGCAGTATTATTGCAGTACTACCGCAGTATTATTGCAGTACTACCGCAGTTATATTGCAGTATTATTGCAGTACTACCGCAGTATTATTGTAGTACTACCGCAGTCATATTGCAGTATTATTGCAGTACTACTGCAGTTATATTGTAGTATTATTGCAGTACTACCGCAGTTATATTGTAGTACTATTCAGTGCAGTAACTGCAGTTTTACTCCAACTATACTGCAATATTGCAGTTTTTTCGTGTCCAAAAAACTGCATTTTCTACATGTAACAAAAACTGCAGTATTACTTTAAAAAAAATCGTACTCGGTTACTAACGTAACCTCGGTTCTCTCTAGAGAGGGAACGAGTACTGCGTAATATCTTACGCTATGGGGAAAACTCTTTTCCTCGAGATATTGAAGCCAAAAATTATCCTTAATTTTTAAAAATGTAAAACGCTTTGCAGCAGCAAGCAGACAAGGGCGAGGCAGCTCGCGCGCCCATTGGCTGCCTTGCTGGAAAAGCTGCAGCCTATCGAGTGAGGCACTGCGTGACGTAATGACGAATGGGGGCGCTTCGCGCCCATTTCGTCATGTCCCGCCAGTAAAGGTCTCGCCCTATAATACCCCCTCGATAGCTGTATTTCCTCTGATTTTTCAACGCCGAAGCGAACCAGAGCGTATTCCAAGCACGGCAAGATACGCAGTACTCGTTCCCTCTCTAGAGAGAACCGAGGTTACGTTAGTAACCGAGTACGTTCTCTTACGAGAGTATCTCTCGTACTGCGTAATATCTTACGCTATGGGGAACACCATGTAACACGCCGTGCGGACAGGGATCCAACACCAGAGTCCCGGGGCCGAAGCCCGGGGCGCATCTAGTGCACAATCACCACAACTCTCACAGAGTAGAGGAGGAGAGGCCAGAAGCATCACTCCTTTATAAATAGTCCCGTAGGGGTAACAGACCCGTAAGGATACCACACTCATGGAGCTGCCGCATCGGACTGAGCGATGCACAGGCCAATACTCCACACACAAGCCGCATGGCGGCCGATAAGCCCGAAGTTCAGACCGCCAAAAGCTTGGCTTGTAAGGCGGGCACCTCCAGGTTATAGTACTTGATAAATGTAGACGGCGAAGCCCAGCCCGCAGCCGTACAGATATCTTGCAGGGAGACCCCGCTATACCATGCCCACGACGAGGCCACGCCTCTCGTGGAGTGCGCTCTGACACCCAACGGGCACTGCAGGCCCTTGGAAGTGTAAGCCAGCGCAATGGCACCGACTATCCATCTGGATAGGCTCTGTTTCGAAGCGGCAAGTCCCTTAGCACGGCCGCCAAACGAAACGAAAAGCTGCTCAGTCTGTCTGAAACCAGACGAGCGGGACACATAAGCCCTTAGTGCCCTGACAGGGCAAAGGAGACTCGCGTCCTTCTCCCCATTGAGAACCGGAAGGGCAGACAGGGAAATCACCTGGGCCCTGAACGGTGTGTTGAGGGATTTTGGCACGTAGCCGTAGTGCTGGGTAAAAATATCGATTCATCAATGCATTGCAATTATTTGTTTCTCAATTCAATATCGATTCATCAAATCCTATGAATCGATTCAGCCCAACGGCCAGTGCCGGCGCTGTGGGCAACACTCTAGTGAGAGCGTTCAGCGTTGTATAAGACGCTGTTTTCATCAGAGAATGTTTAAATACCATAGACATCATGATGACGATCAGAGCGCGCGCTGACACGGAGAAAAGCCTTGTTTAAACTCGACGCGTCCGTTTCTTTTAGTGTCTATAATCCGCACGAGCGCGAAGGTGCGCGCGGCAAAAATGACGCGTTGGTTGCGCAAGACCTCATTTCGCTTGGCTGTGTGCAAGGCTTTTTTTTGTAACAGCGCGCGCGGCACCGCATCCGAGGATGAACGACTTCAAGCCCAATATCTGCCCGCGCATGTACAATTGCAGTTCATTGACATTTTTTTGTTGTTAATGTTTTGTTTACTGTGTGTGATTCATTTAATGGAAAGCGCATTCACTTCTAGTTGTCTTGGTGTTAATTTTAAATAAACAGAGCAATAGCTAATCAGTGTCTGCTCGTTTATTCAGGCCCTGTCCACACTAATACGTTTTCATTTGAAAACGTATATTTTTTTCTCCGTTTTGGCCTTCCGTCCACACTGAAACGGCGTTTTAAGTCAACAAAAACGTAGCTTTTGGAAAACGCTCTCCAAAGTGGATAAATTTGAAAACGCCGTTTTCGCGTTGTAGTGTGGACTATGAAGCCGGAGGTATTTGAAAACGATGACGTAAGTTTAGTCATGTGATCCATGTTGTACCAATAGATATTCATGTTTAGCTACCGGTATTGTGCCTGTTAATTATGTGCGATTCACTTTTACAATGTTGCTAAAATATGTTACTTTCCACACTCTTCATATCACAGTAGCCTACTGCAAAGATGACAGAAAATGTACTCACATTTGCTGTCCTGCGTCAATACAGGAGAGCAGTCACGTTTTAGACCAAACATATGGTGACTGAGTGCGACCTGGACGCATCAGTAAATGGTGAGATATTTTGCTAAATAAAATTATCATGTTAGAAAGAATTGCGCGATACCTTTATTGTTTATTTTTCCATCTGTATCATCTCAGTGAGCTTTTGTGAGGTTTCACGCATGCGCAGTAAGGTGAATTTATAAGTTTCTCATCCACACTGAAACGTCTGAAAACGCCTGAAAACGCTAGTGTGGACGGAGAGCGTTTTTAAACGAAAACTCCGTTTTCAAATTTATCCGGATTAATGTAGACGTAGCCTCAAACTAAGTTGTCCTATAACAGACGAACGTCGCAACGATCAAAAAACCTGCATGTGCACTAGTTTGATAACAAATGCTTTATTTATATTTAGTTAACATGTTATATATTGTACTAAAATGTTACGAGTTATATGATGGAAATGTCTGTATCCTACATATAGGCACAGTAAATAAGCCTAAGGTTCTCTGATCAGCTGTTCAGTGTTATTTATTGTGTTGACAAAATAGCACTTTGTAATGTTATAATATCTATGGTTGCACTTTGTTTTATGAGTATGCACATTTTGTGCTTCTGTTTACATTTATTTTATAACTTGAATGTATAGGAAGAAAGAAATATACTTTCTACTACTTACAGTTACATGCACTTTATAGGTGTTAATAAAGCACCTGTTTATTACAGTTGTGGTTTGTATTAAACACATGTACAATATTGTACAGTTTGTTCTACTAAATAAACCATGACAGGAAATATGCTGGGGTCAATAATTTGTACTTAAACATTGGTAATACTGCACACATTATTTAAAAATATACCCAGGCACTTAATTACTTGTGTATTTACTTATTATTGAATCGATATCGAAGCTAATAAATCAATATCGAATCGAATCGAAATCGAATCGAATCGAAGCCTCAAGAATCGAAATCGAATCGAATTGTGAAATTCCTAACAATACCCAGCCCTACGTAGCCGTGCTTCGGTTTGAGTATGACCTTTGAGTCATTAGGTCCAAACTCCATGCATGACGCGCTCACTGAAAACGCTTGCAAGTCCCCTATGCGCTTCACTGAAGCGAGAGCCATGAGAAACGCTGTCTTGAAAGACAAGTGTTTCATGTCTGACGACTGGATTGGCTCGAATGGGGCACCTTTCATGGCCTCCAAGACCGTGGAAAGGTCCCATGTCGGGACTGAAGGGGGCCTGGGAGGGTTTAGCCTCCGAGCTCCTCTAAGTAAACGCACGACTAAGTCGTTCTTTCCTAGTGACTGGCCAGACACCGGTTTTGCAAACGTTGCTATGGCCGCCACGTATACTTTGAGCGTGGAAGGGGTCCTGCCCTTATCCAGTAGCTCCTGAGGGAAGGAAAGCACTTCCGTAACCCCGCAGTCTACAGGTGAAAAGCTCTGCGCTTGACACCAAGCAGAGAACACAGACCACTTCGAGGTGTAGAGCCGTCTGGTAGACGGGGCTCTAGCCTGCGCGATCGTGTTGAACACTCCCTCTGGGAGGTCAGCGGGTACCCGTTGATGGCCCATGCGTGCAGGGACCACAAATCCGGGTGAGGATGCCAAATCGAGCCTCCCGCCTGAGAGAGGAGGTCTCTCCTCAGCGGTAAAGGCCATGGGACAGCGCTGGTCAGCTGCATCAGGACAGGGAACCACGACTGGTTTGTCCAGAGCGGAGCTATGAGTAGCACTGGGCATCCCTCCCTCCTGATTCGCTCCAACACCTGAGGCAGGAGTGAGACAGGGGGAAAAGCATATAGGGGGCGGCGGGGCCAAACATGGGCCAGCGCCTCCCGGCATTTCGAGAAGAATCTCGGGCAGTGAGCGTTTCCTTGGGACGCGAACAGGTCCACCTGCGCTTTGCCAAACGTTTCCCACAGCAGCTGGATCGTCTGCGGGTGCAGAGACCATTGTCCTGCTGGGATGTTGTTTCTGGACAGCCTGTCTGGCCCCACATTTAGGTGACCAGGCACATGCGCCGCTCTCAGCGAGAGCAGGTTGTGCTGAGCCCAGACCAGGAGGCGTCCCGTCAGCCTGTAAAGGTTTCGGGACCTGACGCCGCCCTGGCGATTTATGTACGCCACCACTGACATGTTGTCCGACCGGACCAATACGTGGTGGCCTTTTATCTGGGGACAGAAGCGCCGTAGCGCTTTGTCGACTGCTATTAATTCCAAGCAGTTTATGTGAAGGAGCTTCTCCCGTACTGACCATAGGCCAGCTAGCGGTCTGCCCTCGAGCAGCGCTCCCTGCCCCGAAGTGGAGGCGTCCGTAGACACCACCTTCACACTCGAGGGGATCCCCAGACTCACACCTGACTGATACCAGTCGGTTGCTTTCCATGGTTTCAGAGCCGAAATGCACTGAAGGTTGACCCTGAGGCGAAATAGACCTGCGGTCCACGCCCTTGGGGGAACTTGTGCTTTTAGCCATAGCTGCAGTGGGCGCATGCGGAGCAGGCCCAACTGGAGTACGGAGGCTGCTGAGGCCATCAGACCCAGCATTTTCTGAAACCTTCTGAGCGGGACTATAGAGCCGTGGCGGAAGGATCTCGCGACGTGCTGAATATTCAATCCGCGCTCCGGTGACAGGCGTGCTGTCATGGATAGCGAGTCTAACACTGTTCCCAGAAAGGAAATTCTCCGACTGGGAAGCAGTGAGCTTTTCGCCCAATTGACTGTAAGGCCCAACTCCTCGAGGTGCTCGAGTAATGCGGCCCTGTGTTCTATGAGCTCCGTTCGTGAACGAGCTAGAATCAGCCAATCGTCCAAGTAGTTCAAAACTCGCATGCCCCGAAGTCTCAGGGGGGCGAGGGCCGCGTCCATGCACTACGTGAACGTACGGGGTGCTATGGACAGGCCGAACGGCAGGGCTGTGTATTGATATGCCTGGCCCTCGAAGGCGAATCTCAAGAATCGCCTGTGATGGGACGCTATTTGTATTTGAAAATAGGCGCCTTTCAGATCTATTGACATGAACCAGTCTCCTTGGCGCACTTGCGCGAGGATTTTCCTGGTCGTAAGCATTCTGAACTGGCGCTTCACGAGCGTTCTGTTCAGCAGTCGCAGATCTAGAATGGGTCTGAGCCCACCATCTTTTTTCGGTACCAGAAAAATATGTATAATAATAATATGTATAATATATCTGCTGTATAAGCCCCCTTCGCCCTGAGATAGAGGTTCTATAGCCCCTTTTCTCAGTAGTTTCGCTATCTCGGCTCGAAGTAGATGAAACACTTTGCTTTACACCGTAGTTTCGACTCGCGCCGTATAACGGCGGGGGCGTCGAGCGAACTGTAGCGAACAGCCTCTCGTTATAGTGTTCAACACCCATTCTGATACCCCGGGAAGCCTTGACCACGCATCTGCGTGAATAGCTAGGGGTAGAATGAAATCTGGGCTCTGGCCGCGGCAGGACGGCGGCTCGAGAGCCCCTGTGCACTGGGAACACAACACCGTGTTTACAGCGTTCGAGGCGGGGGGCGCGCTGATCACAGCGGGCAGCCTGGCCGCGCTCAGCTTCTCTATGGCGGGACGCGCAGAGAAAGCGAGCGGGGCGAATCCCGTGGGATTCGGCGCGTGTGAGGGAATGTTGGCACATTTACTAAATGCGGGCACATTTACTACACTGAGAATACTGTCAGCTCGCGCCGACTAAATCACTGCTGTGTTTACAGCGTGCGAGGCGCGCGCTGATCACAGCTGGCAGCCTGGCCGCGCTCAGCTTCTCTGTGACGGGTTGTGCAGAGAAAACGAGCGGGGGCGAATCCCGTGAGATTCGGAGTGGCTGTGAGAAATGCGGGCGCGAGACAGCGGGCACATTTTCTGCACGGAGAACACTCGGCTCGCGCCGACTGAATCAACGCTGTGTTCACAGCGTGCGAGGTGCGCGCTAATCACAGCGGGCAGCCTGGCCGCGCTCAGCTTCTCTGTGACGGGTTGTGCATAGAAAGCGAGCGGGGGTGAATCCCGTGGGATTCGGCGTGTCAGTGAGGAAATGCGGGACAGCGGGCACATTTACTGCACTGAGAACACTGTCGGCTCGCGCCGACTAAATGTGTGCTAGTTTCGTTTTTACAGAAACCAAGGGACACGCATCGTGTAAGCGGGCATTGTATGGGCGTGTTCACTACATTTTCTGCACAACCAACATGAGTTGGTTTTATTTGTGCTAGCCCTGCACCGTGGCGGGCTGTGTCTGGGTGTGGGAATGGGCACTGGGACGTGGGCATTCTTACAACACTCGCAACACCATCGGCCGTGGCCGGAACACCAGAAAATGCACTCTTTATAGGATTTATCTGGGTAGCCATAGAAACGGCTTTTGTGCGCAGGCAAGCGGGCTGAGACACCGGCTGCTTCACTGCGAAATACACTGGGACAGTCACAACGCATGGAACTGAACGAGCGAGAAGTTTTGGTGGAAATCCGGCCGCAGCGGGATCTGAACACCGTCACTTTCCTAGAGAGACTAGGAAGGCCTTGAGACCTCGGGCTTTACCTCAATCCTCGGCCGGGGCCCGCGCTGAGGGGGGCGGCGTCCAGCAGAGCGAGAGCGCGGTGTTTGATCTCGGGCCTGGCGGCGCTGCTAGTTAGCCGAAACGACGGCCTTTGTGCGCAGGCAAGCGGGCTGTGGAACCAGCTTGCTCACTGCGAAATACACTGGAACAGTCACATTGCTTGGAACTGAACGAGCGAGAAGTTTTGGTGGAAATCCGGCCGTAGCGGGAACTGAACACCGTCGCTTTCCTAGAGAGACTAGGAAGGCCTTGAGACCTCGGGCTTTATCTCAATCCTCGGCCGGGGCCCGCGCTGAGGGGGGCGGCGTCCAGCAGAGCGAGAACGTCGAGGAACACGGAGCGCTCAGCTTCCGTCATCTCGGATAGCGTTAGCCACAAATGTATCTCACCATTCAGGGGGGAAAGGCGCGGGTCTCGACTGTGACGGAGCTTCGTCTTTCCCGAGAAAGCGTCCGTCCAGCCTATTGCGCGTTAGTTGCGCGAGCGCCTTTCAGTCGAGGCCGATGTAATCCACGGCTTGAGAGAGCGGACGCATCGGCTCAGTTTCAATGCCGTCTCCGGTAAGTTCGTCGAGCTCAAGTGCGGACGCGGCGGCAGACGGCGGCCGCTGTCCGTCTGGGAGCGACTCGAGCGAAGCCGGCGAAGCTGGCGGGCGAACCGGCGAGCTTTGGCGGGCTGGAAATAGCTCGGGCGCGGGCTGGAAATAGCTCGGGCACGCGCTGGGCGCGGCGCTTCTTGCGGCGCGGCATCACGGCGGGCTGGGATGCGGGCTCGGAGAACGAAGCTAGGCGAGTCCGCAGAGTCACCATAGGCAAGCGTTCACAATGATGGCATCCGCCGTCAGCGAGCGCGGTGGCCGCGTGATCCTCACCCAGGCAGGACACGCAGATGACGTGGCGGTCCTCGTCGCTGAGTGGGGCTCGGCAAGAACCACAGGAAGGCATCTTTAAAAAGACGCAGCTCTTTTAGAACAGTAGAAATGGGTGTTGCGTCACGTAAGCAAACACACACACTTAGCAGAGTAAAGGATATAGTACGCCGGAAAGCGCAGCAGGTACGGCGGTTGAAGGCGGCTGGGCCAGCGACTTCAGAAGATGGCACGTCCCGCTGATAAGGCTACAGGTCAACGGCGCAGCTTCTCACTCTGGATCCAGCGATGCGTGAGCTTCGCGTGAAGAGTAGAAAAATCAGAGGAAATACAGCTATCGAGGGGGTATTATAGGGCGAGACCACGCCTTTACTGGCGGGACATGACGAAATGGGCGCGAAGCGCCCCCATTCGTCATTACGTCACGCAGTGCCTCACTCGATAGGCTGCAGCTTTTCCAGCAAGGCAGCCAATGGGCGCGCGAGCTGCCTCGCCCTTGTCTGCTTGCTGCTGCAAAGCGTTTTACATTTTTAAAAATTAAGGATAATTTTTGGCTTCAATATCTCGAGGAAAAGAGTTTTCCCCATAGCGTAAGATATTACGCAGTACGAGAGATACTCTCGTAAGAGAACTGCAGTAATTTTTTCTTCTATTTAGCACCTAAACTTTGAAACAGTCTTCCTAAAATTGTCCGGGAAGCAGACACACTCTGTCAGTTTAAATCTAGACTAAAAACGCATCTCTTTTACCTGGCATTCATATAGAACATTATACATTTCTATTATTCCAATCAGTTAAATTATTTTTATGCTGCATAGATTAGGTTACGCTAGTGTTTGTCTTTCTGTTTATTCCGAGGTTTACTGAAGTCCCCCGGATCCGGGCTGTGTCCAGATCAGATGGTGGACCTGCGCCTGGACCCATCCACAACGCATCCCTGAAGTGCCAGCCTCATCAGCCCTGTGAAGGCTTCATCAACACAAAAGCCATCGGCACTGATCCTCAACAAACTCATCTCCATACCAGCGAGATGACTATGACCTCAACCAGATGGAACTGGATAAATATTCTGAATGTTCTGATCCAATCTGACTTCTGACCTGTAATGCTGCCTGAATCATTATCATACACTGTTCGTTCGTTGACCAGAGGAGACCAGAGGACTCCATTCTGTCACCTGATGGAGTTTCGGTTCCTTGCACTGTTGCCTTGGCTTTTGGCTTGCTTAGTTGGGGACATTTAATTTTCAACAATATTATTGATCTGCCTTACTTCAGGTGGACGATGATGCTTTGATACAATCTGTATTCTAAAAAGCGCTATATAAATAAGGGTGACTTGACTTGACTATTTTCTTTAAATTGTAACAGCACAAATCAGACCCTATAATTCAGAAGAATCATCAGGTATAAACAAATATTCTTCAAAAACATTTGACATTATACAATATTTTCAGTATTATATACAGTATTTTAATGTACAATTACACCTGAATAGACTGAATAGATCTCTTGTGCTCCTAAAAGTTTGTCAACAAAGTAGTAGCAGCAGATAAATACAGATGACAGATGATACACATGAAATGTGAAATGATTTAAAACAGTATATATACCTGACTGTATTCTGTTCTGATTCCTCCTGGTTGTCCCAAAAATATGTAAATGGCTCCCTTGTCGTTCTCTTCTAGAGGTGCCCCCACCGCTAACTCTTCAAGGCCATCTCCATTCAGGTCCTTTATGGCAGCCAGAGAAGTACCAAACCGGCCAAACTCATTCCCCACCGCCCCATGGAGAAACGTTGAGCAGTTGAGTTGAGCGGTGTCTAATGGGATCTTGGGAGTTTCATACAAATGTAATAAAGTTGAACAGTTATTTGTGATTATGATGTATAATGTGATAAAGCATATGTAAAAATATAGCTGCAACTGGCAATTATCGGGGCCAAGCACAAATAACATGACATGTCATGCCAACATGGCTGGGAGCATCAGACCAACTGCAACAATGAGCAAGTAAAAACATATTAAGATGATTTTAGGCAAAATGGCAGAAAAATCATATATATATATATATATATATATATATATATATATATATATATATATATATATATATTATAGTAGGGCCGGGACTTTAACGCGTTAATTAAAATTAATTAATTACAGATTTTAACGTGTTAATTAACACAAAAAAATATTTTAATCGCACTTATTTTTGCACCGCGGAACGTTTCTCACTGGATGATTTTTGGCGGACCGATTATACTGGAGAACATATCTGATGAAGAAGCTGACGGGATCGCGCTTCATAGACATGTTCATAGATCGCCTAGATCGCTTTGGTTGGCCCCGTGGATGGGAAATTTTGTTATAAAAAACGAACTTTGTTGTGAGATGTGTCTTTAATGTGTTCAGTTCGGGACAGCTCAGTGTGTGTGTGACCAAGAGTGAGCGAGTGCCCTTGTCGAAGGTGCGCGCGCGCCCCTTTGTTGTTGTTCCTGCGAAGCAGCGGATGACTGTGTGTGAGAGTAATACGGTGATCCGTGCAGGTAGCTAGCTATGTGCAGTGTATTTCAGTGCAGTCAGTCAAATAAAGCACCTAAACTCTTCTCGACGGCCTCGTTGTCCTTTTATACAAGTGGTACTCGATGCAGAGCCAGAGCCTCCTCCCCTCGCTGGAGCTCCATGCAAAAATGTAGATCTACAGCTCCTCCCCTCGCTGGAGCTCCATGCAAAAATGTAGATCTACATCTGGGGAGTGATATTTGTTTTCCTAGGATGGTAGGAGAAGACTCATAAATGGTATTAACCCCAGTGACGGGTAGGTTTATGGGCCGGGTTGGGGTAGGTCATATATTTATATATACAGGGTGGAGCTGGAGCTCCAGAAAAGGGGGAGCTCAAGCTCTAGCTCCTCCCATTTGGCTCTGCATCGAGCACCATCTCCTTTTATATGCTACCATCACACCAAACAGCGTGAAGTTTAGGGAGTTAACCCCGGGAGGAGAATTACCGGCCCTGGAGAAGACGAATCTCCCCTGTGTCTCACAACCATGGTTAGGAGACAGAAGCAGGAAAGGTTAACACAAATTGCACTGGTCTGCTGGACTTGGTTGAACAAAAATAAACAATATGTTGTTGCTTAAGCTTATGTATTCAGTCATTATTTATATTCATTATTAGTCAGTATAGTAAAAATCCATGTAACAAAAAAATTACTTCTCACTGTTCTCAGGTCAAATATTTATGCGATTAATTTCGATTAATTAATTACAAAGCCTCTAATTAATTAGATACATTTTTTTAATCGAGTCCCGGCCCTAATATATAGTCACTGGTAATTTGATTTAATGGTCTATCACTTTTGACCAATAGGTGGTGCTGTGAACAAATTGATGTGGTGTGGTCAGAGTGTGGTTACAATGACACATGCAAAATATGTATGAGAGACCCGGGTTCGAATCCACTGTGAGACACCAATAGCCGTGTTTCCACTGCCGGGCTGGGGCCGGGCCAGAGCTAACAGCGAGCCGAGCCGAGCCAGTGGCCTCGGGCCTCAAGCACCGGGCTTGCGTTTCCACTGCCGGGCCAGTAGCCCCGCAGCGCTGCCCTAAACCCCGCCCCTAACACGCCTTTCTGGATCAAACGTCATACAACCCAACCCATTTCAGCGGGTATTATGAATTTATTTATTTTTTCATTTAGGAAGATAGCATGTATATTAACTCACCACCCGGCCGTGGCTGGAATAGTATCCTGATTGTCTCGCGAGTCGCCACTAACAGAGGGACAGTGACCCAGCACACCGTCCATCAAGTCGAACCATGGAAAGTTAATTCTCTGACTCCGCTTTTTCCATTGTGCGTTTTAATCGCCTTGTACAATACTGCGCCTGCAACTTTTTTATTTTTTTCATGAACTTAAAGCGTTGCTCGCTGAATGCTTAGCTTAGAAAGTTCAGCATCGATGTATTTTACAACGTCCTCGTTTCTTCACACGCCGTCAAATTGACGTTGTACCCTTTCTTCTGCTCAAATGCTCAGAAGGGCTTTGGTATCTTAGACAGACCAGTACAGGCGATTCTCCATTTCGAGCAGCGATTATTTTGCGCGATATTAAAAAGTGAAATGTGCATCTTGCTTCAGATCATAACGTTCCATAACACCGATAAACTCCGCCTTTTACCTTAACCCTCTGGGGTCTGCGCTGTTTTGGGGCTCTTGAGGTGTTTTGACATGCCCTGACATTTGTGCTTATTTCAGCTACTTAAAACATACCATTTGCCAACATATAAATTTGCTGTATTCAGCACAAACTCTGCTACAATAATATGTGAGCAAAATGGATGTACATGTTTGCATTTTATAGAAAAAAAAAAAATGTGTGGTTAGTACGTTTTGGGAAAAAAAATGTCACCGCAATAAGGCCATTTAACACATATTGAATAGTTGTTACTATTGTTACTATAGAGTTACCATCTTGTAGGCTAGAATTTTTACTTCAAAATGAAGTGAAAATCATTCCGACCACTCTTTCACATTTTGTGAAATGCATTTTGAAGAACGAATTGACCCCGCCGAGGATACAAGCTCGGAGTAAGTTGTTTAGTGTTATATAATTCCTTTTCTGATCATAGAGCTCAAATGAATTTTCAGACTATATTTTGCCTAGTTTTGGCTAGCTTTTGACATAGGAAATATTACCTCACAATATCCCTAACATTCGTGTAGGCCTATGTGTAAACTTTTTGAATAACTGCTTAGGTTATAGTAATTTAGTGAAATATATCGATCCGCAAGTTTTGTTTGAGTATTTCAGTGGTCTAGTGGCAGAACTTTTGCCAAGCGTGTCAGAGGTTACGGGTTCTAATCCGCCCTCGGTATAGTTTTTTTTTCTCTCATCAAAACCGAATAAGTTCATCAGTGGTTACAGTTTATATCAAGGAGGGACACACGTTTGTGTGCATTTTATTTTGTGATTTCACCGGAATGAATAGTGTCCGCAACGGCGATAGATTGAAGAGCGCGTCCGAGTGAAGACTGCGTGCGCGCCGCCACAAGAGAACACTGTATCCATGACACTGATAGCAGCGGACACGAGCACTCAGCTTGAGTTCAAAAACAAAACATTTTAGCGCTAGATCTCTTATTTAAGAGCAGACTAAATGAATGCTCTGCTAGTTAACTGGAGATGTTTTATTTGTATTAGGTACATCCGTGCCTCAATGTTTCCAAAAGTACAAAATGACTCATGACAAAATCTGGTGGGGTTACCCCACGGTAACGTTACCCACCGTCCCCACCGAAATCGACGCCTATGCAAATATGTGATACTGTCTAAATACAATATATTTTTTATAGAGCTGTCAAATGATTAATCGTGATTAATCACATCCAAAATAAAAGTCTTTGTTTACATAATGTATGTGGGTGCACTGTGTATATTTATTTTGTATATATATATAAATACACACACATGTATGTATATTTAAGAAAAAAATATTATTTATATATAAAATATTTATATTTATATATAATATAAATTATATATAAATCTATATACAGTATATACATGAAAATATTTCTTAAATATATACAATGTGTGTGTATTTATATATATAAAATAATTATACACACTGCACCCACATATATTATGTAAACAAAGACTTTTATTTTGGATGTGATTAATCACGATTAATCATTTGACAGCCCTAATTTTTTATTTATAAATGTTCAGTTTTGGTTAGTCTATGACACTACTTATCATGCGTAAATACTTATGCACAGATGTTTGTGAATAGATGTGTAAATGTTTGAAATGTAGTGATGTGTCGTTTGCGAACAGGCCCGGAGTGGGTAATCGGGAGAATCGGGAGATTTCCCGGTGGGCTGCTTCACTTTTGGGCCGGTCGAGGAATAAGTCTGTCACGTTATCTTTTCTTAAAATAGACTACACACGTTGCATGGGTTGTACCATGTGATGTGAGGGAGTTCTCCCCTCCCAAATAGAGTTGGTTGGGTCCATAGCCCGTCTTTTCCAAAACATTTCTCAGGTAGAAAACACAGCCCTACCGTAACGGTACGCGTCAGGGGCAACACAAGTGGCTTTATGCACAGCTGCACTACTTCCTGAACTTCAGCCAGCTCCTTTGTTTCCTGTCTGTTATTATTGGACAAACTGATTAATTCAGGTGTGCCTGGCCTCAGTAACAATAATCAGGCACACCTGGATTAATCAGTTTGTCCAATAATGGCAGACAGGAAACAAAGGAGCTGGCTGAAGTTCAGGAAGTAGTGAAGCTGTGCATAAAGCCCAGTGGCAACAGGTAAAGAGAGATAGGCCTAGTAATGTCTAGCATTAGCAAAGATGCTTTTAATCAAAATGAGCCGGATAGTTTGCCGAAATGGTTGTAGTCAGGTGTAAGCAAAGAACTGATATTCCAATGTGGTGATTTATTATCAACGTCGTCGTCGGTCACACGCACACATGGACATTTTACAACACACACCGCTAACAACAACTGCGTTACTGAATAGAAATAAAAGCAGAATAAGAACAGAAATATAAAACGGGCTTGCACACAGCAATGTTCACAGCTCGCACTTCTCATATCGACTGCCCACTCTGAGTGAGGGAGTAACACTACGGTCCGTCTTAAAGGTGCAGTACCTAATTCTACTTGTTACAGATTCACAAGCAAAATATTACATTTAATTACAATATTAGCCTTTTTGTATCACCCAATATATGGCGATTCATAGACTTTGCAAATATTATGCATATTGAAAACAAAACTCAAGCTTGATCTGTATATGCAGTAAAATGACATCTTAATTATAGTTTTTTTAGCTTCTGAAGTTCTGAGCAGCAGATAAGCCAGTCCCCCACTGAAAATGAGGAGGCCATGACTAGGGACAGGTAGAGAGGATATCAGAGTAAACAATATGAATTAAAGTTATTGTAAGAAAGAGCAGTATATGACGGTACATGATAAACCAAAATGTATTGTTTGTTCAGAAGTGGTTGTAGTAAAGGAGTAGATTATCATTTTTCTTCATGCGTATCATATTGTGGTAATGACCAAGATATTTATTGTTAACTTCTCAGCTTAAGTGAATTATTATTTAACCTTTACATTATTTGTTGAACCATGGTATTAATACAAACTACACAATAGAGCTGAACTGTTGCTTAATTTATCCAATTTCCAAAAAAGTGGGCCGGTCTTGGGCCTGAAAATCCCGGGCTGAAAAGTGGCCTCACTCCGGCCCTGTTCGCGAACGATCTGTTCATTGAGTGTATCAGTAATATGCGTGCAGTCTATATGGACCATAAACAGAAACTCGTGGTGACGTCTACCCATCAATAGATGTTTCCATCAGGTGCACCCATCTCCCAACAGTTTACCCATCTCCTATCAGTTATCCCATCAGTTTACTTTGGATAATGTGCTAACAGTTTTTTTGTTTTGTTTTTTAGGAATGTGGCTGCATCATGCTCTCCTTCTCCAGCAGGTGTCGTTCAGATCTCAGTGCGATCGAGAATCATACTGAGTAAGTGCATAGACGTAATATTTTACAGATGTAATGAAGCCTAATTGTGTTTACATCGTCATAATGTAAAAGTTCATATTCTTGTGTGAAATTACAAAAAACTTTTTTTTTTATCCATGGCAATTAGTAATTGATAATGATAATAATACAGTTTCTTTGATTGTGTTATCAGCATGCTTACACAAACAGATGTGACAATGAACATCCAAGCACCAGTTCCATATCATTCTGATATGTTTTTTTTTTTTTAAATCAATGTTGGAAACAGTTGTGCTGCTTTTTTTTTTTTTTACCTGTGATAGTTTTTTTTTTTTAGGATTCTTTGAATACATTTTTTTTATTAAAAAAAACAAGTTTGGTCTTTTTATGTTTGATTTTTAAAAGGATGTGTTAAGTGATAGTAATGACTTTAAGTCTTTACGTTCTTCGGAAAGATTTCTATTTTGAATAAATGCTGTTCTTTTTAACTTTTTATTCATTAGTGAATCATTTTTAGTTCAGGCTGCCTCACAGCACCTTGATGGGCCATTGGGGGAGTGTCTTTAGTCTTTCCAGGTGTAAATCACATTAATATTCATGGCCATTCACACTACCACGCATACAGCAGTGCTGACCAAAAACTGACGTAAGAAATTTAAATCGTTATATTGTTGTTTGTGAAAGAGTGGTCAGAATGATTTTCATGATTTTCATTTTGAAGTAAAAATTCTAGCCTACAAGAATAGTAACTCAAAAGTCTTGTGGACAACTATTCAGTATGTGTTAAATGGCCTTATTGCGGTGACATTTTTTTTCCCAAAACGTACTAACCACGCATAATATTTTTTTTCTATAAAATACAAACATGTACATCCATTTTGCTCACATATTATTGTAGCAGAGTTTGTGCTGAATACAGCAAATTTATATGTTGGCAAATGGTATGTTTTAAGTAGCTGAAATAAGCACAAATGTCAGGGCATGTCAAAACATCTCAAGGGCCCCAAAAACACCTCAGACCACCAGAGGGTTAAAGATTAATGTTAGTGTGGCCAGTTGTTGCGTGTGCCGCATTTTTTTAAATTTATTTTTTATCCATTATGGGCTACCATAGATAGTCTCGTGATAGGGTTTGTTGTCAATAGTTGTCATAGACAACCGCGAAGTACAAACATACTGCGCCTGGAAAAAATGAGCGTGTCGCTTCAATTATAAGCGCGCGCCTACATTTGAAATAATGAACTTAAGCCCGCAAAATATGTGAGCGTGATATGTGTCCCACCAATCATGCCACAAGCTACTGGTAGCTCGCGAGCGACGTGTTGGAGACCCCTGCTCTAAAACAATGTGAGAATTGTGAGCTTGTAATATGTGTCCAACAGGTTGATAAGAAGGTTTGCTTTGATTTGTGCAAAGTCAGTAATTTGCCTGAGACGGTATACATTTGTAGAAAGAATTCAATAAGACGGGCAGACATGACTGCAAATATTTGTATTTCAAAAGTAATAATTGTTTTTCTAAGTATAATAAAAGGAAATATGCCTTCCAAAAAAAAATTCAATCTCATATTAATGTGTTGTATAAAGAAAATGAGCAATGAAAAAAGCAATGAAAAAGCAATGAAAAAGGACATGAGCAAATATAAGTATCACAAAAATGTGTTATAAGGAAAAAAAAAAGAATGTTTGTAAAATGAAGTATCACAAAGATGTTGTGTATAAGGAAAAGACAAAGAAAGTTTGTAAAATGAACTTCAACTGTCAGAAGGACAGCTCATAAAGAACCAATCATGTATTGAAAGGAATGTTCAAATTCAGAGGAACAGTTCAGAAGAAACGTTAATAATAAAGATTGAGAAGATTGGATCAGTTGTGCCTCTTTTTTAGGAATACTTGAATTCTTTTCTTTGTGGAATAGGCCTTTATCACAGTCTGCATGTCGTCACATCCTGTTCCGATTAGTAGCTTAAAGGAATTTCCGCCTGCATTATTGTCAATGGACGGACGGCAGTTTTGAGAAGAAATTAGTTTCACTTAACAATAAACGTCAATATTTAAAACAGTTTATTTAGACTTACACGATACCATACTGTCATCTTTCATTCTAATCAATAACATTATCAAAGAGACGCGATTGTCAGCGCTGCCGATGATTAACAAGAAGCGCGGTTTATATTTTATGTTATTTTCTTTTTGCATTATATTATCACCTAATATTCTCCACAGTATCACTGCACTCAAACACGGATGATACGTTACGATGATCAAACCAGTTATTTTTGAATAATTGTCTATGGGCTGGAAATATTCATTTATTTAAATTTGATGACAGCATTGTAAAGTAAGTGCATGAAAAAATGTGAAAAATCTAATTCTAATGCTCTTTAATGTGATATGTTGTTTGTATTCTATTTTTGCAGTTCTGCAGTAAAATAAGGTGATCAGATTCTGTAATATTGTGCACACACATATGCTATGGCTTGCGTGCTCCCCTTCAAATCACGAAATATGCGTCAGAATATTATGACACATTTTTTTCTATTTCACAATACTCAATGATTGAGGCTGTGAGGGACAGGCATTTCTTCAATGGGCTGTATATAGGCCTACTGTTATTCAATATTACAGAATCTGATCACCATTTTACTGCAGAACTGCAAGAATATAACATATCACATTAAAGAGCATTAGAAGTAGACAAATCGTAAAATATTAATTATGACTAAAGTCTATTTTATGGTGATTAAATTAAAGGTTGGGAAAAAATTATTGTATTAAATAATAATTTTCGCATTTTTTCATCAACTTACTTTACGATGCTGTCATCAAATTTAAAGGTGCCCTAGAATGGCTTTTTTTATTATTTTATAATGTTTCCTGGGTTGCCCTTATAATGTTAGTATGTTTTTTAGATCAAAAATAGTCATAATTTAGAAATAAAAGGCATTTTTCCTAGCCTGATTTTAGTCTCTGATTTGAACACTCTGTTTGAAGGGGCGTGTCTGCTGTGAGAACCGGCCACTGCTGTGATTGGCTGACATGCTTGCATATGAAATATGAAATGTGAAACTCTCTCGAATACTTATACTACAGCTGTTATATACGTTTTTAACTATTACAGCTATCGAGATTAACGAATCGTGAGATGTTTTTAAAGTATTTAAATCTATTTCCATCACATAAAATGTTGCTGTGATCAGCATTGAGCAAGCAGATGACAGTCTGTTTGTTGATCGCGAGACAACGCAGTTTCTCTCACTAATGCTTTCACAAATGCAAACGATGTAAATACAGTAAGAGCTGTTGTGCAGTGTAACAGCATCATTGATTTCATAACGAGTTTGGCAAGAGAGATAAACTCGCGCTGTGTGGATTGTTCTTTGATCGCTTTCTGTATAGTTTATTCACTGAGAATTAGCCTATTTGACGTTAGTTATGTATGCTCGGAGTTTGCTATTACTGGGATCTTGCGCTGGATCTAACACAGTGTAAATTATCTTTAATAAAATCACTAAGTTACTTACCGCTTGCGGGAATATAGTTGGAATTACCCCCTTTCTTCAGTTTGAGACGCTGAGAGAAGCTTGATATTGTCCCAGGTTCGAAAATAAGTCCGTGGTGAAATGGGCAGAGCAAACTAACAACTTCGAATTAAACTGTTGCGGTATCCGATTATATACAAACATCCTCCACGCCTGTTGACATTCCTTTTCTGTGGGAAGGGTATGAAAAGTCCTCATCCCCTGCACAGCCTGGAGCATAGCATTTATTTCCATGATCTGCCTTTTTTTTTCTCTGATCCTCGCTTGCTCCGATGGCTCGGCTGTGCAGTGCTTGTCATTGAGGGGTGGGATATGCAAATCTTTGGAGGCGTGACCTCCGACTGTTGCATCACAGTCGGTATTATGTGGAGATTCGACTGTTTTTCAGAGGTGTTTTTTAAAAACGAGATTTAAATAAGAAGGAGAAAACAATGGTGTTTGAAACTCACTGTATGTCATGTCCATATACTGAACTCTTGTTATTTAACTATGCCAACATAAATTCAATTTCACATTCTAGGGCACCTTTAAATAAAGGAATATTTCCAGCCCATAGACAATTATTTAAAAACTGGTTTGATCATCATAACGTATCATCCGTGTTTGAGTGCAGTGATACTGTGGAGGATATTAGGTGATAATATAATGCAAAAAGAAAATAACAAAATATAATCATAAATCCGTTTGATTATTCCTCTGGCAGTAACTGCGCGCTGCCTGTTAATCATCGGCAGCGACAATCGCGTTGATAATGATATTGATTAGAATGAAAGATGACAGTATGGTATATCGTGTAAGTCTAAATAAACTATTTTAAATATTGACGTTTATTGTTAAGTGAAACTAAGTTAGAATAAATTTCTTCTCAAAACTGCCATCCCTCCCATGACAATAATGCAGGCGGAAATTCCTTTACGCTACTAATCGGAGTAGGATACTTGATGCGGCCCAGCCTGACCTACACTCTACCTCCAGCGGCCCCCAGTTAAGTTGAGTTTGAGACCCCTGCGCTAGAGGGATTGAGTTAGAGACTTCCAGAGCAGAAGAAATGTAATAATAATAATAATAGGAGCGCCAATGGATGCAATAGATGCCTACGCACCTTTGGTAGCCTGGATGCCAGCCCGAACCCCGCCCACAACATTTTTTGGTTGGGAAGTTCGGTCTATTGAGGAGTAATTATGATCGGTTCAGAAATTGTCGGGCCAATCAAATTGCCAGGGCGGGCTTTATACGATGATGGACGGATAATCCATCCAATGACTCAATCATCACGTAATCAAAAACGTATTTCTTTCAAAAATGCTTTTCGTGTTTGCAAGTAGGCTTAATCCGCGAATCCTTACTTTTTTGTGCAACACCGGCAAAGATCGTTAACACATAATTTTTTTCATACTATTTCTAGAGTGCGTGCAGTTGAGTTCTGTTGACAACTATACGTTTCTGAACATACGTCACTTACTGCGTTGCTCTGATTGGTTGTATGTCTATCCAATTGAGTGCAGAGTTTATTTTTTTCCTTGTTCGGTTAAGACACGCCTCATAATCAAAGCCCTATGGAGCAGTATCAGACTCACATTCTGACTAGAATATGAGTATGACGAAGTCAGGCTACAACTTTGGTGCTTGGCCACTAAAAATGCATTAGCTGTGTTTATAGTCATGTGCGCCACACAGGTAATAGTGAAGTTATTTCTTAACTTCTGTATATATACTGTATGTATACTGTATGTATATATATATATATATATATATATATATGTATTTTGTTTCTTAATCTCAGCTCCGTCTGAATGTGGTGTTGCTCTTACCATAGTGTTTAGTGGGCATATCTGGACCTCTCCTCCAAATCCATGAACGTGATATAGCGGAGCCCCGACTGCTAACAACTCAGAAGCACCCAACACACACAACTCTGCCCCAAAATATGAGCCCAGCTACAGAGAGACAAACAGAGGGAAAAAAATGAAAAGTCGATGTATGAAGGCAAGCATCAAGGACTGAAAGATGGGGGAGATAAATGCGTGGGTATATTTAAAGGGACATTGTGTAGGAATTTCTCCCATCTAGCGGTGAAATAGTTTTTTGCATCCAAGCGAATTGTGCTCTCCAGCGCCTCGCTTTTTATAGTAGTAGAAAAAACTACAAATTTAACCATTTTAACCCTACTATTAAATCTAACAGATGCTAAAATTGTCTTCAATGTTGTTCAACACACATACCTCTGTTAAAATCTCAGAATATTTGGTTTTGGGTTTCATGACCCTTTAACAAAGATTGCATCATGGTATAGTTAAATGGCCCATGGGATTAAAAATCCATTAAAACTGCCATTTTTAATCCCATGGGCCATTTAACTATAAAATTATGCAATCTTTGTTAAAGGATCTCCGGCTAGTTTGGCAAATTGGTCTAGAGATATTATGTCAATACCCCTCCTAATTAAAGGGGCTATTTGTAGCTTTTAGCGGCCTCTAGCGGTGATGTTTCAGATTGCAACCAATTTTTACAAGAGCGCTCGTGCGTGTGCTGGAACTCAAGAGCGAGCACTCATGGTACCGGCCACACTGAGACTTTCAACACACCGGAGAAAGCATCACAATAGGGATGAAAGCCAACTCCAGGTCTGTTTTTATACCTAAAACAAAGCGGAGATCTCTCCATAATTCAAACGCTCTGTCGATGTTGATCCGTGTTTTCGTCACATTTGGCCTGACGAGCTGATAAAACTTTTTTTTGTTTTTTATATTTATGTGGAGTTTGTGTTGGAGTCTGTGTTGTGCTGGAGTCAGGTCGTGTGGTGTTATCAGACTCATGTAGTTCGCTGCAGTGTCGTCGCATAGACTGTACATAAATAGGAGAGAGGCTCGGGAGCGTGCATGCATGTCACATTCGATGGATTTCGCGGTAAATCTGACCCGGAGCCTTCACATAGAAATAGAAATAGGAGTACTGGCCTTCAGAGGTAATAGTAAAACCCGACAAGTGGATCATTGTAATGAGCGATTACAACCCCTTCACACACAGGGAATCAAAAAAGGATTAATTTTAGAAGAAAAGCTACATATAGCACCTTTAAGGCGCTTGGTTAAAAATACCTGAAACGCTTTCATGATTAAGAAAAATAAAAAAGCGCGATCACTACTTTTTTTCAGTTTTTTTGTACTATGGGCCACGATTGTTGATGACGCATAAAATATAAAATGCCACATTGTGTGGCTGTTGGTTGTGATGCCCATTCGAAGACAAACGAGAGCGGTGATTTGACCTTCCACTGTTTTCCTAGTTCTGATGCAAAGAGAAGAAAACAATGAGCAGATGCTTGTGGGTGAGTGAAATTCCCCAATTACCCGCGGCTCTGTTCTCGACACTTTCACTTTTATTTCTCTTCATTTCACAGGAAACTTCTACTTTGAGTATGGGAAGTGTGCACTTTTGACACCTCTGATAACACCATTGTAGTTTAAATGCTCAGCTGCTTAAATTTTAAAATATTTTTAGCAGTTTGTTTTTTGCAAGTTCAGTCTATGCATAGTTAAAAATTCCTCCTCTACTTCTCCATGATTGTCTGCATGTTCAAATCCTGTATAGGCTCCAGCTGGTTCAGGGTAGACATTTCTTATTTTGTTCACTGCACACGATCGAGGGAATGATTCTGCGGACTCTTCTCCCCAGCCAGTCATGCATCCACCATGTCAACTGGTGATAGGAAGAATATCTGTAAGACCTAAAGCCAAAAGTTTTACACTAAATGTTATGAAAGGATGAATCAAGGTTTGACTCAAGCCAATACATGCCAGCCAATAATGTTTGCGCTGTATTATTGTCTAGATTCTTTATCGGTTACTGGAAAAACTTTCAGTGTTGGCCAAACTAAGTAAGGGATAATGTATAGCGAGGCGGTTGTTATAACAACCCCGACAGGCTGATGTGGGAGCCCGACGCGAAGCGGAGGTAAGGAGAGGGTAAGCTTATTTAACATGAATATAGCATTTGCTATAACAACCGCATCGCTATACATTATTCCACTTATTACATGGCTACCGACCAAATAAATCAATAATTTAACACAAAATATTGATTTAAAAATTAATTTATTGATTTAAAAATGATTGTATTGCTTATAATATTATAATAATATTAGAAAATAGCCTGAATTTGCCCTACTCTCTCCTCCTGCTCCTCCTCACCTACGGCTACGAGATGATTAGCATCCTGTGAACCATCCTCCATATAACGACATGTTCAGACTCGTACTGAAAAGGGTGAACGGCAGACATTTCACTCGCTAATTGAGGTAATAGTTTAACTTGATAACGTTAGTGTTTACGCGCCTTGTGTGTTGCGGCGCTGGGACCAGTCTACGTCACGGCCCAGAATGCAATGGGTAAAAACTTTATTTTAAAATATCTCGCTACAACGAAAACAACGGGTGTGTTATTATATCACATTTGTGCCACAAATGGTATCACTAACCCAATAAGACTAGTTGTCAAACTAGCCGGAGATCCTTTTAAGAGGCTTTCAGAATGTTGGCAACGCTTCAAAATTTAAATTTTTACTATTTTTTACCAGATGGTGCCATTTTTCCAGGTTTGGCCTATAAAGCAAATACTTGCTGTATTCCTGTTTTCTGCTTTGGCATATTAGAGCCAATTGGATAAATTGTGCAACGATAATTGTGTGGGTGTGTTGGTGTGGATGTCTGAGTGTGGTTTTATGTGTGTAATAAAAAAAGTGTGTGTTTGTGTGCTTGTAATATTTGAGAGAGAAAAACTCAACTGCAAATAACAAATCCAATCACTGTGTGCACCAGTGGAGATTTGCTGGCACCCAATGGGGAAAATCTGTTACTGCGCCCAAACAAAATCTTATAGAAAGCTCATTTTTTGAGATATCAACCTCAAATTTGGAACACAACTTATTTAGATGTATGGCTTTGATTTTCTAACCGTTTTAAATTTCAACTTGTTTCATAAAATATATATTTTATATTAAATAATGTTCATAAATAATTTTCAGAAACTTAAACCTATATAACTTTTTCTTGGATTCACTTATCAATTTTGTTTTACTGCAGCAATAATCTGCCACGGGTCTTCTTTACAATGATACCAAACTTAAAGGAACACTCCACAGTTTTTTCATATTAAACTATGTTATTCCCTTAACTAAGACGAGTTTATACATACCTCTCTCGTTTCAGTGCGTGCACTCAATCGCTCTGGCGGCGGCACTTTGATACCCCAGTTCATTCATTAGGGTCCAAACAGAGATGAAGTTGGAAGTGACCAAACACCTCCACGTTTTCCCTATTTAAAGGGGGGGTGAAATCTGTTTCATGCATAGTGAGTTTTTTACACTGTTAAAGAGTTGGATTCCCATGCTAAACATGGACAAAGTTTCAAAAATAAAGTTGTAAGTTTGATGTAGTAATTCTGTTCCAAAAATACTCCTTCCGGTTTGTCACAAGTTTCGGAAAGTTTTTTTCGAATACGGGCCTGTGTGACGTCAGAGTGGCCGGAATTTCCTTATACTGGTCTTAAGGGCATTTCTCCCGGAAGGGCGCGCGCAGCTGTAGCCTAGTGCGTGCGAGAGTACGCCTATGCCCGTCAGAGCGCTAGGCTCGGCTGCGCTGCAATCAAAAAAAATGGCACCAAAAAAGTGTGTTTTTGGTTGCCAGGGCAAGACAACACTGCACAAATTTCCAAAGAACCCAGCGTTAAGGGACCTGTGGATGGATTTTGTTTTTCCAGAGCAGCAACGGAGTTGTGCAAGTGTTCTTGTTTGTTCCCTTCATTTCGACGGTAATAGTTTTATAAACAAGGCCCAGTTCGACGCCGGATTTGCAGATCGCCTAATACTTAAAGATGGAGCAGTCCCAACGATAAAGGTTCACGATTGTGCGTTGGAACCGCAGGCGGTGAGTAAAACTGCTTCAAATGTCTGTGTGTTGTTAACTATTGGCGTGTAAGCTAAGCACAGCAAGTAAACAACATAATCACGTACAGTTAATGTATCGATGGAGCATGCGATGTATGGTGTGTGTGTGTGTGTGTGTGTGTGTGTGGTGTGTGTGTGTGTGTGTGTGTGTGTGTGTGTGTGTGTGTGTGTGTGTGTGTGTGTGTGTGTGTGTGTGTGTTTGTGTGTTTAAATACATTTATTTAGCTGGCCACTGTAGGTGTCAGTTTGTTTATTGTAAAAATAAATCATGTCCTCATAAACCATGAGTCTGTCTGTTTACAACACACGCAAAAGCTTTGCGCGCTGCCGCCCACACGGTACGCCTCCACCCGCTCGGGTTTTTCTGGAAAGACTCGGTACAGCCTATCTTTCTTTTATAAATATAATAAAACTAAAGACTTTTTGGAGATATGAAGGATGCAATACTACTCTATAGGTACTCAAGATTAACATGAGATTGAGTGAAACTGAGTGTTTCACCCCTCCTTTAAATACAGTTACAAGAGTAGTTACACGACCAAGTATGGTGACACAAAATAAAATGTGGCGCTTTTATAAGCGGGTAAAATGGATGACTATAATGTATGGCGGAATAGCACTTGGGAACACTTCGACTCGGCGCAGTAATATCATCACTCCTGAATGATCCTGGAGTGATGATATTACTGAGGCGAGTCGAAGTGCTCTCTCAAGTGCTATTCCGCCATACATTATAGTTCAAAGTGTCGCCTGTGCGGCAGAGCGATTGAATGCATGCACTAAGACGAGAGAGGTATGTATAAACTCGTCTTAGTTAAGGGAATAACAGTTTAATATGAAAAAACGGTGGAGTGTTCCTTTAAGTCTGTGCTCCCAAGATTCAAGACAGTTTGTTGACGTGGACATTTTTGTCCTCTATGTAGCTATGTGTAACTTTTTTTAATTGATGCACAAGGGTTAAGACTGTAACATTGTTACAGAAGAAACCTGTCGAGAAGAAAGCAGACAACTTCAGCGTCTCTTTTGAAATTCTTCTTCTGCATTAGCTCTTTCCACCTGGAAAAAGCTATCCAGACATTAACTCTTGTTTTTTGTCATCTCTGGTCACGTTTCCTTTTACGTTCTATTTTTGACTTTTTTGACGACGAGGATTTCTTCTCCTGTGGCCCGGCAAATGTATGGTGCGCCATTAAAAATAACAGTGCAATGCAGCCTTTTAAACTAGCCGGGGCAGTGACAAGCGTCTCTCACTGCTGCTCTGCTCCTCCATTTCTGCTGCTTTCAGTAATGTGATGCTGGCTCTGAACGAAAACCCATTGTAGAAACGCGTTGGCCTAGTACTTTTTGTCCCTCTCTGCTATTATAGTAGGAACTACATGGAAGCCTCCGTGGACTTACCCGTCCCATGTACATAAAGATAATAAATTCTTTGTTTACTATGATAAGTCAGATAATTGGCAGAGGTAACAGTACACCACTGAGGATATATTTATGAATAAAAATATTGATTTTAGATAATAAAATACCTAAAAAAGTACACATTGTCCCTTTAAATAAAAGTATTGATGAAGTAAATATATACACAGCATATATGTAACAGCCCTAATAAATACAAATTATTATATAAGGTGTACTGTATGTTGTGTTCAATTTTACACCTGTGATCCATATATCCTATGAGAGATGGTCCAGCTGTGATTCTGATGGTTCTGTGTAAATCCCAGCACCAGCCCAGTGTGTCTATGCCTTGGTGCTCCGGCAAAGTACACAACATGTCCATTCACTGATGCCACAGCAACAGAGTAACCTGCAGTAAGAAAAAGAGAAAACAGCCACCTCCGAACTAAAGACAGTGTCTAATTGGTCAGAACTTACCCAGGAGGCTGGAAAAACATTTGAGTTTAAAATCTTAGGATACAAACAAAGATTTTGTGTAGAAGACAATTTGGACCAGACCAGTGTTGGGGGTAACTCATTACAAGTAACTTGAGTTACGTAATCAGATTACTTTTGCAAGTAACTAGTAAAGTAACGCATTACTTTTTCAATTTGCAACAAAATATCTGAGTTACTTTTTCAAATAAGTAACGCTAGTTACTTTTTCACATGTATTGACTGACAATTCTCCTGTCCTCATATTGTGTGTGTGTGTGTGTGTGTGTGTGTGTGTGTGTGTGTGTGTGTGTGTGTGTGTGTGTGTGTGTGTGTGTGTGTGTGTGTGTGTGTGTGTGTGTGTGTGTGTGTGTGTGTGTGTGTGTGTGTGTGTGTGTGTGTGTGCGTGCGTGTGCGTGCAGAGTAAACATGATGCTTATTGTAGTTCTAGACTAAATATGAACATGCATTTAGTCATCTCACTTGCAGGAAAACATTCAGCATTCCTCAAAATGAATAAAAACAGTAAAATGCTATCTCAGAATTTTATGCAAAACTTTTATAATTAACTATAGTAAATTACACAAATATATTTTATGTATTTAATCTCAATTTATTAACCAATGCTGCTAACCGTCAATTATCTAATTCAACTATACTAATAGGCAAAAATTACTCAAGATTAGATGTAGAAATAAGCGTGTTGAACTTCCTTCTCCTGTATCCTATTGTTCTGTAATGAAGAATGGCTGAACAGTTTGTTTGAGCGGCGCCCTCTACTGTACAGGATTAAACATGCATTTCCTTGCATTTATCACTTTTGGTGTGAAAGGGCCTTAACATTTGCCAAAAATAGAACTTTTTTTGTTGTTATTAAAAAACAAACAAGCAAGCCCAGCCCAAATGAGAAAAAGTAATGCAAAAGTAATTTAACGCATTACTTTTCATAAAAAGTAACTAAGTAACGCAATTAGTTACTTTTTTTGGGAGTAACGCAATATTGTAATGCATTACTTTTAAAAGTAACTTTCCCCAACACTGGACCAGACATGCAGACATATAAACGAGCAGGCAAAAAGACTGCAGATCAAGATCAGAAGAACATGGGTTAAACAATTTCTTTAAAGCCACTCTCATTGGATACTTATTTATTTTATTTTCCGTTGACAGTCTCGGTTCTAAGTTAAGTTTTGCTGTACAGTTTCAGTCAACGATTCCACAGCAAAGCCCACTTCCAACTTCAAAGACTTCCCATCCATTGGCCAACACACCACGTGATTGTCTCATGTGATAAATGCAGGGAGATAGCCAGGCTCACTGAGAAGATTTCAGAACTAGAAACACGCATCCAAACTTTATTTGAGATTAATTGTAAGAGTGCAAGGGCTTTAGATACTACTTTGGATGCAATTAGCTTAGAGAACACTGAACATTGTTCAGTTCCGGCTGTAGTAGAGCCCGTGCAGCAAGGCAATTGGGTGGCTGTGAGACGGTCTAGTCGCGGGAAAAAACACAGCTCTTTCGTTCCGATTTCAACATTAAACAGATTCTCCCCTCTCAGTGAAACACCCACTGAGAATCCTGCTGAATGGGTCCTAGTTATTGGCAATTCTATTACACGGAACGTGAAAATAGAGACACCAGTCACATATTTGCTGGGAGCCAGAGCTCCTGACATCAAAGCAAATTTAAAAGTGCTGGCTAATGCTAATCGTAAATTTTCTAAGATTATTATTCATGTCGGCACTAATGATGTTCCAAGGCCAATGTTCCAACGTTAAAGAGGTGTGTGAACTCGCAAGTATGATGTCAGGCACAGTAATTTGCTCTGGCCCCCTTCCTGTTAGAAGGAGTGATGAGATAGTTAGTAGACTGTCCTCATTTAACGCACTCATCTGGCTGTCTAAGTGGTGCCCGCAAAATAATATAGAATTCATAGACAATTGGAAAAGTTTTTGGGGCAGACCTGACCTGTTGAGCTCAAACATGACAATCTGGGGCTTAGGTCAGGATGCAGACAAACTGGCTAAACCGACCATCTGCTAGCTGTCTCACGTCACTGAGGTCAGATAAATCCCATCACATAGAGACTCTTTCACCTAGATATCATCACATAGCGTGAGACTCTGTCTGTTCCCTGAATTAGGAAATCCAAAAAACTTCCAAACCCATCTAAGGGTAAACATTTAATTGATGTTCAACAACAACAACAACAAAAAATAGAAATAATACAAATGAACAAATGATAAAGCTGGGGTTGCTGAATATTCAATCCCTTACTTCAAAAGCACTTATCGTTAATGATATGATCACAGACTATAACCTAGATGTGCTGTGTTTGACAGAAACCTGGCTAAAACCAAACAATTACATTACATTAAATGAGTGCACCCCCCAAGATAATGGTTATAATAATGAACCTCGTATGAAAGGCAAAGGGGGGGGGGTGTTGCTGTAATTTATAGTAATATTTTCAGAATTGCCAAGAAGTCTAGTTTCAAATATAATATAATTCAAATATAATTATAAGTTTGAAGTGTTGGTGCTAAATGTAACAATATCTAGTGTAAATGATAAATCACATTTGAGATTTGTGCTGGCTATTGTATACAGGCCACCAGGGCACCATACAGTCCTAATTGTTGGTGATTTAATATACATGTAGATAACGAAAAAGATGCATTGGGATTGGCATTTAAAGACATTCTTAACTCTATTGGAGTTAGACAACCCGTGCATAGCTGATATAAAAAACTGGATGACCAGTGATTTCCTATTACTTAATTCTGAAAAAACAGAGATTCTAATTATTAGACAACAAACTTCCTCACGTAATAACCTAAAATACTGTCTAACACTTGATGGCTGCTCTGTCAAGTCCTCGTCGTCGGTTAGGAACCTGGGTGTGCTCTTTGATACCAATCTTTCATTTAAAAAACACGTGTCTATTATCAGTGCATTTTTTCATCTAAAAAATATATCCAAATTACGCCATATGCTCTCAATGAAAAATGCAGAACAATTGGTCCATGCGTTCATGACATCAAGGCTAGATTATTGTAATGCTCTACTGGGTGGTTGCCCTGCATGTTTAATACATAAACTACAGCTGGTCCAAAATGCAGCCGCTAAAGTTCTTACCAGAACCAGGAAGTATGACCATATTAGCCCGGTTCTGTCAACACTGCATTGGCTCCCTATTAAACATCGTATAAATGTTAAAATATTGCTGATTACTTAAAAAGCACTAAATGGTTTAGCACCCCTGTACTTGCTTACCGTCTATTGCAATCTCAAAATTCTGGCCAGCTGATAATACCTAGAATATCAAAATCGACTGCTGGTGGTAGATCCTTTTCCTATTTAGCACCAAAACTTCCTAACATGGTCCGGGAAGCAGATACAGCCTGTCAGTTTAAAGGGTACCTATCATGGAATTTTGAAAATTACCTTTCATGTAGTGTGTAACATAGATCTAAGTGAACAAAAACATCCTTCAAAGTTTTAAATATGAAAGTTCACCGTATACAAAGTTATTGTCTCTCAAAAGTAAGAGTCGACTCTGAGTCGCTGATATGAATCGATAGACAAACGATGCATTTTCTCTAACTTTCGTACGTCACTTGTACAAGTTATTTGAATTCGACACGCCCACTCAGTGCGCGCGCCGAGCAGACAGAGAAACCTGACAAACATGTCGACGAGACTCTGTTCTGAAGTGCGAATCAAAAGCAAACTTTTTTTTTCACTGCCCAGGGACAAGCATGTGAAGACTCAGTGGCTAGAGTTTATATTTACAACTATACCACACAAGTATACCCATATGGAAAAGATATAGATAAATTTTACTAAATGTTTATATCTTTTATCTGAAACTTGTAAGTAATATATATGACAGTCAAACAAGATACAAAATCCTTAGTAAAATTGTGTAATGTGAGATTTAAGATAATTTGGAACTTATAATTACCATATATGACAGTAAATCCACATACAATATTCTTAGTAGATACACATAACATCAAAGTTATATGAGTTGGGCAATCATTAGTGAAACCAAAATCTTGGTATATTGTATAAAAACCTTACAAGACAATAGACATATGTAAGATGTCACATATATGAGACATTAAAGTACATGGATGATGAGATTACCAAAAATAATTATGGCATTTCTAAGATTTTATGACACTAGCATTGTCTCAGGTTTTTAGATCACACTTTCTTCAATCTCAATTAGTGATTTTTTCAAAAATGATTACATGGGTTATATTTGTTATTTAAGATTTTATGAGTAATTCTATCCAATAAAATAGTAAAAAATTTATTTTTATTTACAGTTAGATTTTCAAGTTTTTGTGTATGCAGCAAATATTAAAAATTGTCATGTAAAAATAAAAAAGACCCATTCACTCATTTCTTGCCGTAGAAAAATTTAATTTTGCACCTAATTAATATATGACATTATACAAGTTGCATATTTACATTTTAATTTTAAGTGGCAATTGCATGTCATTACTCTAAAGAAGTTTTTATACTTGATGTCAAAACATTTAATTTTCTGTCTAGTCATCATTATTACGTAAAAAGGTTTGGTTGATTTGAATTAAAAGTAAGTCTTGTTAGTGTAAAGTAAATACATTTCTTTAAATTAAAAATATTGGTTTCCATTGTCACGTGACTTCTAACGTCATCCGTGATCGTGCGTGAGGACGTTCAGCTATCCGCCATCTTGATACACCGCGTGGATGGATGAACTCGGAGTGGGAAAAAGGGAATCAAGAAAATTGGTAAGTAATTTTAAAAATACGTTTGGGTGTATTATTAACATTATACATCAGGGCTTGACATTAACACCCGCTATTCGTGGGTGGGTTTTAGCTGTGCGTGTAACACATTCACTCCCACTAGCCGCGTTGGCGGGTTGAGTCTTCTCAAAAGGCATCTCCGTTAATCGCGTTGCACAAACACACGCGATTCTTTTGAGTTTATGAATGCAATGTCTAATAATCAGAAGGCGTTCAGATTAGTCATCACTGAAACGTGGGAGTTTTGTTTATAGCGCGCGCTCTCACTCACTGAAATCTGCACTCAAAGCAGAGATGTTCCAGCGATGTAGCCTATATAGGAGATTCATTCATCATAGTGATTGACTGTTTTTGGCCAGTGAAAATGCTGAGTGGTTAACTTTAGAAAACCACTAGCCACAGTGGCTGGTGAGCAAAAAAGTTCATAAAATATGAGTGACTAATGACTAATCCTGAATTTACCACAGTTTTTACAATTATATTTTAGTAGTGTTTTTGAAAATGTTTTAGATGCCCTAATTATACCTTTTGTTGTTTAATGCTTTGTGTGCCTATGTATTTTTACAACTTGTTCTCAAAGTAAAATCTTTTTTTTTCAGAAGTCTATTTTCTGTTTCTCTTTCTTACAGATTAATGCCGATATTTTTTCGCATCACGACCTTGGAGCAAAGGTGGTGTCCTCCGTGAAAAAACTAAGGATACTATTAAAGTTATGGATCAGGTATTGGTTGCATGTGAACAAAATTGCTTGTTGCAATCAATTTAGTAGTGTTTTGGTCTAATAAAAACAAAACATCTTGAACATTTTGTAGATTCTGGACAAGACATCAGAAGAGAGTGCCTGCTGAAGTGCCTGATCATGTACCTTGGTGAAGATGCAAGCTGTCTGATCAAAGAATACCAGGTAATGTAGACAATGCAAACTACTGAAATTTTCTCCAACCATGTTTGCCTTAAAGTTAGATTTCACTAACAAGTCAATATTTCCCCATGTTTTACTCGGCCTCAAGGCATCATAACTGAATATGGTTACAAGTGCATCTCAATAAATTAGAATGTTGTGGAAAAGTTACTTCATTTTAGTAATTCAACTCAGATTGTGAAACTTGATATTAAATAAATTCAGTGCACAGAGACTGATGTAGTTTTAGTCTTTGGTTTTAGAGAGATAGTCTCTATCTCTCTGTCGTGCGCGCATGTAAAACGCATGCATATTAATGCGTACAGTAGCACACACATGCAAGGTCTCTCGCTCTCTCCCTCTGTCGTGCGCGCGTGTAAAACACATGCGTATTAATGCGTACTCTAGCACACACATGCAAGGTCTCTTGCTCTCTCCCTCTCTGTCGTGCGCGCATGTAAAACGCATGCATATTAATGCGTACTCTAGCACACACATGCAAGGTCTCTCGCTCTCTCCCTCTCTGTCGTGCGCGCGTGTAAAACACATGCGTATTAATGCGTACTCTAGCACACACATGCAAGGTCTCTTGCTCTCTCCCTCTCTGTCGTGCGCGCATGTAAAACACATGCATATTAATGCGTACTCTAGCACACACATGCAAGGTCTCTCGCTCTCTCCCTCTCTGTCGTGTGCGCGTGTAAAATGCATACATATTAATGCGTACTCTAGCACACACATGCAAGGTCTGTCGCTCTCTCCCTCTCTGTCGTGCGCGCGTGTAAAACGCATGCATATTAATGCGTACTCTAGCACACACACGCAAGGTCTCTCGCTCTCTACCTCTCTGTCGTGCGCGCGTGTAAAACGCATGCGTATTAAAGGGATAGTTCACCCCAAAATGAAAATTCTGTCAGTAATTACTCTCCCTCATGTTGTTCCAGCCTCATAAGACTTTGTTCATCTTCGGAACACAAATTAAGGTATTTTTGATTAAATCTGAGAGCTGGATCACTCCTCCATAGGCTTCTGGGAATGAAACCTGACAGCCCCGAAAAGTCATTAAAGACATCGTTAAAATAGTCCAAGTGACTATAGTGACTCAATCTTAAGTTTATCAAGCGATGAGAATACTTTTTGAGCGCAAAAAAACAAACAAAAATAACGACTTTATTCAAGTATTCATTTCCTTCTCTGTTTGGCTTGGAGATTTCACGTAGTGTTATTGCGCAACGCTTCTGGTTGAACGTCACACGCATCACACACATGACCAGCGTCGGCCAATAGTGAGGCTACGTGTGACGTATAACACAGAAGCTCTGCGCAATTACACTAAGTGAAAGCTAAAGGCCAAACAGAGAAGGAAATGAATTCTTGAAGAAAATCTTTATTTTTGTTTGTTTTTTGTGCTCAAAAAGTGTTCTCGTCGCTTGATAAACTTAAGATCGAGTCACTATAGTCACTTGGACTATTTTAAGAATGTCTTTAATGACTTTTCGGGGCTGTCAGGTTTCATTCCCAGAAGCCTATGGAGGAGTGATCCAGCTTTCCGGTTTTATCCAAAAATATCTTAATTTGTAGGCGAAAGTCTTACGAGGCTGGAACAACATGAGGGAGAGTAATTACTGACAAAATTTTCATTTTGGGGTGAACGAACCCTTTAATGCGTACTCTAGCTCACACACGCAAGGTCTCTCGCTCTCTCCCTGTCTGTCGTGCGCGCCACGGTTTTGAACATAACATACATATTCACGTAGCCTTTCGAAAACGAAACCTATAATATATAAAACTATATATATATATATATATATATATATATATATATATATATATATATATATATATATATATATATATATATATATATATATATATTAATGAAATACGGGACAAAACATGATTTTTTCATAATAAGTCGGGACACTAAAATTAGAGTTGAAATACGGGACTGTCCCGGGAAAAACGGGACGTCTAGTCAGGCTGACCAGAGGGAGGAGGCGGAGAGAGAATTTGAAAAGACCACTATGGCATTCTTTGTGATCCGCGAAAGTGATGCTCTTAGTCGTGCACTGGACATTTCCATTGTCATTGAAGGTGTGGAAGTACTAAAGGAGTTGCCCTCTGTTGCATGTGCCTGTGCCATGATGTTTGGACTCATTTATGCACTGAACTGTACCTTCTGAGGCCTTTCAGAAAATAATCATGGACAAGCAGATGAGCCGAAGGGTGCAGAACCTCTCTTCAAAGCTGCAGGAGTAAATTTGTTTCCTTTGACCCAGCTACAATGTTCTGCTGATAATACATTTATTTGAAGATGTTGGACTGTATAAAGCCTTTTACACAAATTTAACTGTACTGGTTACTAAACCGGATTTGTTTTATCTAGGGTTAGTTAAATAGTTTACCCAAAAATGAATTTTTTTTATCTTCAAACCCTTATGGTGAATTTACATTGATTGTATCCAATGTGTTTATCACTTCATTTGTTCTGATGCTACATACAACATCCATTTGTATATGGATATTAAAACAATACTATACACATTGTAGAAATGTTTTATGACATAAATTGTCAAGTTTATGATGTTTACATTGTTAGACTGTGTATTTAAACGAGAATACTGTACACATTGTAAAAACATTTGTATTGTGACCAAATAAATTGTCAAAAGTTTGATGCTTGAAGTCATTTTTCTTAGATGATAAAATTACACATTCCGAAAGTAAATACATTTCTTTATATTACATTAATATTTTAAATTGTATTTGTTTGGATATTTGGTTAGATGTAAAGTAAAATAATTAAGTTAATACAAAGACAAAACATTGAGACAAAGTATAATTTGAGACTTCATTAAACTTAACTTTATTTGATTCAAAGATACTTTTTGCTTTGGCTGAGTAATGGATATTTAATTCTCTTCAAAGTAAAAATTTTAAGTTGATAAAAAGTAAATCAATTAGATGTAACAAGTTGATGCAATTCTTTACTTTGATCTAATGAGACACTTTTTTTCAGTGTATGTTTTTAATGCCGCTATGTTCATTGGCTGACGTAAGAATTGTATTTAAAAAATATAAAGAAAGCATAGTTTACATGAAAATATTAATAGACATTACATACAAAAAACCTATATAGAATGGTATATATTCATATACAAAAACTATATGATTTTACATGGACATGTTACTTGGCTGACATAACAAACTTATAAAAAACATAAAGAAAGCATAGTTTACGTTTAAATTAGATATACTTTACGCACAAGAAAGATATATGTAATTGTAAATATTAATATATAAAATGTATATGTCTTTATATAACTAAGACATGTTTTACATAGTAATTAAAAATGCAAAAATGATATGGAACATATACGAAAAACATACTTTGCCATGTACTTTCCTTATAAATAGCATATATATTGTTTGTTTGATTCATATTTAATTAATATAATTACGTTGTATGAGAAAAATGCAAAAGTGGCCACTTTCATGAGTAAATCATAGTATGAGACATATAACTCTCATAAGACATATAATGCATATAAAACATAAACATTTACTATTGTAGGCAATAGGAAATTCTTACAAGTTTTTTATGTTTCTTTTCCATAGCCACCTTGAGCTGTGTTCGCGTTATTTTAATGACGATCGCTTCACAAACACAAATGCTTTCACGTGTGGATTCGCAAGTCGCCTGATACTGAAGGAACGTTCAATACCAAGTTTATTTGGATCAGCTTCCTCCTCCGAATCACAACCTGTAAGTACTATTAATAATTGTTGCTTTTATGTGTGTGTGTGTGTGTGTGTGTGTGTGTGTGTGTGTGTGTGTGTGCGCATGCGTGCGTGCGTGTTAGTGTGTGAGAGAGTGAGAGTTACGCTCAGCAGCTTCTAGGTCTCCAATGTCATTTTTTTTGTTTTTTGAAATATGTGAAATTATGTGAAGCGTATTGTAGTACTGCAGTGCTTTATCAATATGTTTAAGCTTTGGGCTAACGCAAAATATAATTGACTGCGTCATCTGACCAATCACCGCCGATTAGCGTCACGCAAAGGAGGGGTTTGGACAAATGAGTCGTCAAACGAATCATTACCGAGTCGGTGAGCAAATCAGGTAAAAATAAATGCATATTATAAGACAACAAAAGTGTTTTTTGTCATTGCATGCATGTAAAAATGTTGTTGGGGACTCCCAGAACATTATTAGGAACATTTTAAATGCCATAATAGGTACCCTTTAAATCTAGACTAAAAACACATCTCTTTGGCTTAGCATACACATAACACATTATGGATTTCTATAATTCAATGTTAGGCTGCATAGTTTAGATCAGCCTGAACCGGGAACACTTCCCATAAATCCTGATGTACTTTGTACATCATGAGAAGGATGGCGTCTACGCTAATATTAGTCTCTCTGTTTGTCCCGAGGTTTACCGCAAACCGCCGGATCCAGGCTATATCCAGATCTGAGGAAGGACCATCACATTGACACGACGAAAACGCATCCCTGAAGTGCCAGCCTCATCTACACTGTGAAGGCCTCATGGAAACCTCAACAAACTCATCTCCATACCGGCGTGATGACTCGACACCCAACCAGACAGAACTAGATAAATATTGTGAAAGTTCTGATCCCATCGGACTTCTGACCTATTATGCTGCCTAAATCATAATCATACACTGTTCGTTCATTGGCCAAAGGAGGACTGGCCCCCTGATTGAGCCTGGGTTCTCCCAAGGCTTTTTTCTCCATTCTGTCACCGGATGGAGTTTTGGTTCCTTGCCACTTTCGCCTTTTCCGCCTTTCTTCACCTTTGTCGCCATTGTCTTTTGGCTTGCTTAGTTGTGGACATTTAATTTTAAATTTAAAGGCACACTATGCAGCAATTGTGTTTTTGTCAAACAGCGACCCCTAGAGTCGCTGTGGAATACTTGCACTGTCGTAAATAGCCGCGGCTTTAGAAGCGTCGGGGCATGCAACAGACACAGATAGACTCCGAAGATATTGACCAGGTAATGGTTCACGATTTCATACAAATATTAGGCCACTGCATTGTTTACTGAACTACTGATTATGGTAATAGGATAATAATAACTATATGTCAAGTGTTAGACTACTTTATAATAATAAAGTACTCTACCGCGTTTGCTGGCTTATAACGTTTTACACGATTGCTGCTAAATCACAAGTAAATAGCCTATAGTCTAGGCCTACTGTATAATTTCATTTGTGTTTTTTGATTGTAATGTAAACATTACAAAATGCCAGATGACATCAATAAAGTACGTCGCATTATTTCATTGGCCGTTCTAATGTCATTAGACACGATTATTGCAATTTATCATAATAGTTTGTAAATTGTGCTTGTTTACACTATTTACAACCTCTAGGCTTATATGTCCTGATAATTATGTAAGATATTGACAACTGTCTTCATGATAATCGCAAACATGGATGAATGAACAGCATCTTAAAAAAAATGTCATACTACAAGCAAGCGCAACATAATACAACATAGAACGCATACAAGTTTACAAATAAGAGATTTACTTACTAGTTCATCAACAAGATCGCCAAGTCAGCATCACTTTTGCACCCAGTGCTGCTTTTTAGCTCGCGCCAACGAGATTTGTCGGGGGCGCTCCTCTCAAACTTGCATTGCTGGTTTTTCCAGCGGCGTCCCCCCCGAGCTTTACTACCAGGATGATTCGCCCTACTATGAGTTTATTTACCACCGAAATGACTTTGAAGCTGTTACATTAAGGTACAATTGTTGCATAGTGTGCCTTTAACAATACTATTAAAACATTATTTTCCTGTTATCTCTGTAAAGCTGCTTTGAAACAATCTGTATTGTAAAAAGCGCTATAGAAAAAAAAGGTGAATTGACTTGACTTGACATTAGAATCAGCATTAGAATAAAGTTATTGTCCAGCTAAAGTTAGTTTTGATTGATTCACTTCAGTTACAAAGATCGTTATTTATTAACTTTAGGGCCGCTTACACAACACCGTTTTAACAGCAAACCCCTAATGTGCTCCAGCCTGCTCATTTGCACAACAACAGTGCCTGGTGGCTCGAGAACCCAAACCTTGAAATAGGTTCCAAGGTGCAAGCGTTGAGAAATTTTGAAAAACGTTATCTCCATGCAAACCTCAAAAACGCGAACCTGTGAAAACAGCAGATGGCACACATATGCATATTACGTGTCTAGTCTATAGGTATGCAAGTTTGGATATATATGTGCGCAGGCGCATTGTCTTTTTTACAAACTGACCTCACCAAATTACTTGTCTGGCCATAAAAATTCATAATGCAGAATTTTGGTCGCTTCCGCATATCCCTATAAACTGGAATCATTTTGACAACGTTTTATCTGTACAGATGTAAAGAGAAGGGGAGGCCTTAACAGGGGAGAGACTAGTTGACACTTCAGGACACTTCCTTCATCTGATCTGCATACGGCTTGGATCCGGTAAACCTTGGGATAAACAGAGAGACTAATATTAGTGTAGACGCCATTCTTCTTGTAATCAGTAGTACATCAGGATTTATGGGAAGTGTTCCTGGTTCTGGCTAGACTTGTAGTCAAGACCGCCTATACCGAGACCAAGACACTACCAAGACCAGAGGGTATCGAGACCAAGACAAGACCAAGACCAAGACAGACCAAGTCGAGACCAAGACCGAGACCAAGTCGAGACCAAGACCGAGTCGAGACCGGAGGAAAAAAAAAACAGACTAGTGTTGAAGCTGAGCAATAAATTGCAAGATTTTGTTTTGCATTGCCTGCCTATCTCTGCCGATTTCAAAGTCTCCAAATGAATCCATTCTGCAACTTTTAAATACATAAATATATTTTTAAAAACGAAATTATAGGCTTAAGTGCAGGATCCTAAAGTTGGTCGTTTTGTCGCTATGGTTACACACACACACACACACACACACACACACACACACACACACACACACACACACACACACACCATGGCGGTGCGCTCAAAATCATCTGTCAGTTGTGCAGTTACCCAAAATCTCCCATCATGTCACTGATATGTTTTACTAAATATTATTACATCAAACACTGTACATGATATGTGTTTTTTAAATCAAGTGATCAAAGTGCTCATTGCCGCTGCGATCAGTGGCGCAAATACGGTGTTTTCTCATGTGGCTCGTGCACACCACACTGCCTTCACTCGGACGCGCGCTTCAATCCGTTGCGGATATCGTTGTGGATATTCTAGTATTGCTAAATCCCCCGACCACTATGTTGTTCTGAGGCAATTTTGATATTCTAGGTATTATCAACTGGCCGGAATTTTGACATCGCAATAGACGTGAAGGACTATAATGCGTTAAGAGCTCGCTCAAGTACTGCGGAGCTAAACCATTTAGTGCTTTGTAAGTAATCATCAATATTTTAAAATGTATACAATGTTAAATAGGGTCCCAATGCAGTGTTGACAAAATGGGGCTAATATGGTCATACTTCCTGGTTCTGGTAAGAACTCTAGCTGCTGCATTTTGGACCAACTGTAGTTTGTTTATTATGCATGCAGGGCAGCCACCCATAAAAGCATTACAATAATCTAGCCTTGATGTCATGAACGCATTTATCTACTAAAAATGAACTATGAACTAATTGTTCCGCATTTATCATTGAAAGCATATGTCCTAGTTTAGATATATTTTTAAGATGGAAGAATGCAGTTTTATAGATTCTAGACGCGTGATTTTCAAATGAAAGATTGGTATCAAAAAGCACACCTAGGTTCCCAACCGATGACGAATACTTGACAGAGCAGCCATTAAGTGTTTCTAGGTTCCCTATCGGTCAGTCACTACAATGTAGGTCATGACTGACCAATAGGAATCTTGCTAGAGAGGCCAATCTACTTCGATTGAAACTAAAACAAGCAAATACACATTGGCGTGCAATCATTTGCAACAGCTGTGCACCCTCACAGCGCGGGTATTTAAAAAGCATTTAAGGGTATTTCTCTTCCCCTCTTTTCTCTCTCTCTCTCTCTCTCTCTCTCTCTCTCTCTCTCTCTCTCTCTCCTCTCTCTCTCTCTCTCTCTCTCCTTTTGTTTGTTGTTTTAAAAAAACTGAGCAAACAAAAAAACTGTTTTCACATCTGGTAAGGTGCGCGGTTGAACGCTCAACGGCTGTTTTCACGGTATGGAAGGGACTGCTCTCCAGGAGACGGGGACTGCTCTTCAGGAGACGATGACTGCATCTTCCTCCCCCAGAAGAGGGCCGGGTGGAGAATCCTATTTTTCGTTTTCTTTGTGTGCCGCCGCTGGCCTTAAAACCAGCGGTACCCAAATGTTTAATAAAAGAGCAGTTTCTTCCATCTCTGGGTCCGAAGAGGGCCTGGAGAGCAGTGGGGTGAGAGAATCCTCACCACTCTCATCCGCCTCTTCTATCGCCAGCGGGCAGCAGTGTGTGCTCCGAGAACACCACCGAGCCGCCTCCTGCACCTCCTGCCCCGTGGAACCAGGTAAGTATTGCACAGCACACTCAGACCCCACTACGGCCCGCATCCCTGTGTTCCACCTTGCTTCCCCACTCCGGGTACGCCTACAGTCCCTTTGGTCCCGCTTGTACGGTCTCTGCGAGTCTGGTTAGCGCTCCCCAGTCCGTCTCGCTGGCTCATTCGAACCATCAGGCTCGGCTATGCAATTCAGTTCGCCCGGCGTCCCCCCAAGTTTCGGGCCATCCACTCCACTACAGTGACGACCGATCTTGGATCTGAAAGTTTGGAATCGGTGCCTCCACAGGCTACCGTTCAAAATGCTCATGCAGGGATGCCTTTTCGAATGCATCCGTCCCCGAGATTGGTTTGCAGCGATCGACCTGAAGGACGCGTACATTCATGTATCGATTCTTCCTCGACACAGGCCGTTCCTGCGCTTTGCGTTCGAGGGTCGAGCATATCAGAACAAAGTCCTACCCCTTCGGGCTGTCCCTGTCCCCCCGTGTCTTCACAAATGTCACGGAGGGGGCCCATGTTCCCATGAGAGAACAGGGCGTTCGCATCCTCGACGACTGGCTCATACTAGTACACTCTCAAGATCAGCTATGCGAACACAGGGACCTCGTGTTCAGGCACCTCAGCCAGTTGGGTCTTCAGGTCAACTGGGAAAAGAGCAAACTCTCCCCTGTGCAGAGGATCTCTTATCTTGGTATGGAGTTGGATTCGGTCGCTCAGACAGCGCTTCACAGAGCAGCGTGCTCAGTCGGTGCTGAACGGCAGCAGCGGTAACCCCGATCGGCCTGCTTCATATGAGACCGCTTCAGCACTGTCTTCACGGCCGAGTTCTGAGATGGGTGTGGCATCAAGGCACTCATCAGTTGGCAATCACACGGGCATGGCACCAGACCTTCAGCCCGTGGTCAGACCTCTCGTTCCTGCAGGCAGGAGTCCCCTTGGAACAGGTGTCCAGGCATGCTGTGGTATTCACCGATGCCTCTGCCACCGGCTGGGGTAACGCTTACAACGGGCATTCAGTGTCAGGGGTGTGGACGGACCCCCAACTGCATTGGCACATCAATTGCCTTGAGTTGTTAGCAGTACATCTCGCTCTGAGCCGCTTGAAAAGGCCGCTACAGGGCAGGGACATGCTAGTCCGTACGGACAATAGTCAAGTTAAGTCAAGTCACCTTTATTTATATAGCGCTTTTTACAATATAAATTGTTTCAAAGCAGCTTTACAGAGATAACAGGAAAACAATGTTGTAATAGTATTGTTAAATTCAAAATTAAATGTTAAATGTCCCCAACTAAGCAAGCCAAAAGCCAATGGCGATAAAGGCGAAGAGAGGCGAAAAAGGCGACAGTGCCAAGGAACCAAAACTCCATCAGGTGACAGAATGGAGAAAAAAACCTTGGGGGCCAGTTCTCCTTTGGCCAACGAACGAACAGTGTATTATTATGATTTAGGCAGCACAATGTCAGGAGTCAGATGTGATCAGAACTTTCACGATATTTATCCAGTTCATCTGGTTGGAGGTTGGGTCATCCCGCCGGTGAGGAGATGAGTGTGTTGAGGTGTCCATGGGCCTTCACAGTGTTGATGTCAGGGATGCATTGTCGTCGTGTCAAGGTGATGGTCCTTCCTCAGATCTGGATATGGCCTGGATCCGGCGGTTTGCGGTAAACCTCGGGATAAACAGAGGGACTAATATTAGGCGTAGATGCCATCCTTCTTATGATGTACAAAGTACATCAGGAATTATGGGAAGTGTTCCCGGTTCCGGCTGATCTAATCTATGCAGCCTAACATTGAATTATAGAAATCTATAATGTGTTATGTGTATGCTAAGCCAAAGAGATGTGTTTTTAGTCTAGATTTAAACTGACAGACTGTATCTGCTTCCCGGACCATGTTAGGAAGATTGTTCCAAGGTTTTGGTGCTAAATAGGAAAAGGATCTACCGCCAGCAGTCGATTTTGATATTCTAGGTATTATCAACTGGCCAGAATTTTGAGAATACTGCGACCGTTGCGTACATCAACCGACAAGGTGGTCTACGCTCCGTTGCATGTCGCAACTCGCCCGCCATCTCCTTCTCTGGAGTCAGAAGCATCTGAGGTCGCTTCGAGCCATGTATGTCCCGGCATGCTCAACTGTGTGGCCGACGAGCTATCACGAGCTGTGCTTCCGGGAGAATGGCGACTCCATCCCCAGGCGGTTCAGGAGATCTGTGATCTGGAGAGAGTTTGGGGAGGCTCAGGTAGACCTGTTTGCCTCCTCAAAGACCTCCCATTGCCAGCTTTTTTACTCCCTGACCGAGGGAAGACTCGGCACGGACGCACTGGCACACAGCTGGCCCCGGGGCCTCCGCAAATATGCGTTTTCCCCAGTGAGCCTACTTGCACCGACACTGTGCAAAGTCAGGGAGGATGAGCAGCAGGTCCTTCTGGTGGCTCCCTATTGGCCCATCCGGACTTGGTTCCCAGAACTCATGCTCCTCTTGACAGTCCCTCCCTGGCCCATTCCTCTGAGGAAGGATCTACTGACTCAGAGACGGGGCACCCTATGGCACCCGCATCCAGACCTCTGGAAACTCCATGTCTGGTCCCTGGATGGGAACGGAGGTTTTTGGTGACTTACCCCCAGAGGTACTTAACACCATCACTTCAGAACGGGCGCCGTCCACGAGACGTGTTTACGCCCTGAAGTGGAACCTGTTCGTCGAGTGGTGTTCTTCTCGCCGAGAAGACCCCCGAAGATGTTCGATAGGGTCTGTGCTTTCCTTCTTGCAGCAAGGGTTGGAGCGAAGGCTGTCTCCCTCCACCCTCAAGGTACATGCAGCAGCTATTTCAGCGTATCAGCGTTTCTTAGGGGGGCGAGACGATTAAATCCTCCTCGACCCAGCTCCTTACCCTCTTGGGGCCTTTCCCTGCACTTCGAGCTCTTCAGGATGTTCCCTTTGAGCCTTTGCAATCAGTAGACTTAAAGCTTCTTTCCATGAAGACTTTGCCGCTGGTTGCACTGGCCTCTGTCAAGAGGAGACCTGCACTCATTTTCAGTCTACGAATCGTGCCTAGAGTTCGGGCCAGGAGACAACCACGTGGTACTAAGACCCCGGCCTGGCTATGTGCCCAAGGTTCCTACCACTCCCTTCAGGGACCAGGTAGTGAACCTGCAAGAGCTGCCCTTGGAGGAGGCAGACCCAGCCCTGACTTCGCTCTGTCCAGTTCGCGCTCTGCGTTTGTACGTGGACAGAACTCAAAGTCTCAGGACCTCAGACCAGCTCTTTGTCTGTTACGGAGGCCAGCAGAAGGGAAATGCTGTCTCCAAGCAGAGGATGGCCCACTGGATAGTGGATGCCATCGCATTGGCTGCCAAGCACATGGCGTGCCATGCCCGCTCAGGTTGCATGCACACTCCACGAGAGACATTGCATCCTCCTGGGCGCTGGCACGTGGCTCCTCACTAACAGATATCTGTAGAGCTGCGGGCTGGGCAACACCTAACATGTTTGCTAGATACTATAGCCTACGTGTAGAGCCGGTCTCCTCCCGTGTTCTCACCCTAAATGGGTAGAAGCACTGAGAGGTCTGGCTCTATCGGCTTGCTGCACCCTACAGTTCACCCTTATTGCTCCAGAGTAAAAACCTGTTGAGTCCTCCAAAACCCCTCGGCCCGGACTTGGCGGAGCGTCCGGCGCCAGGCCCTTATCCGCTGAATCCTTGAGAACCGGATCTGGGCTGGGTTTCATATGTGTGACCCTACGGGGATCCCATATGTGTATATTCTCCACGGCTGCTCCTTTCGGAAGCCCGTGTCTTTCCCTTGGGCTAAGTCACCCATTATTTCATATGCAGTACAACCTTTGGGCTAGTCCATATGTGACCCGTTACAGAAACCAGGGACGCAAGTCAGCAGCACAACTTGCGAGAAAAATGAGAAAAAAGCGTTTTTTTGCAAAATTTGTGATTTCCGCTTTTTTGCAGAATCTGTTAGTTGAAATCACGAAGAAGCCTCTCCATGTTTGAGATAGCAGTATTGGTATATTTAAAAGCTTACATTTTGAGGTCGAAATCGGCTGGTTTTCGTAGATTCTAACACGTAGTAGGGGCGTGGCGTGTTATTGTCTGTGTGTATTTCCATACTGAATATGGCGCTTTTGTGCCCGCCCTCCAAGTGAACCGCATGGCTACTTATTCTGCTGTGCTCTGGTCAGCTCAATTCAATTCAATGAAGATGGACGCCGCAAAGATTATCGCAGACGAGCTGAACCGTGGCAGTTACCGGTACACTGAAAATGTTTTCGCCGCACTTTGTGGGCTCGGGAAACTGAAATCCGCGCGCGCGCGCCCTCTGTGCTTGAATACGGCGGCTCGGCTCGCTGACAACGGTAGCTGGCTGTTTCATATGTGACATCCCGATTGCTTTGAATGGGGAACGTTTTGTGAACAGGGAACAGACTTAATGGAGACTTAATGGACTGGCAACAATCGAAATACAGGATGCAGTTAAGACCTTTGCTGCGATGAAGGCCTGCCGTGCGCGTTTCTGAAATGTAAGTTAAGCTTCATTTGCTCTTTAGTCGTTATTTAAGATAACGACTGAACCTGCTGATGATATAATGTGCTTGCGGACATTTCATTTGTGTGTGTATACGCACATAAGTGATGTAAAGAGATTTGCAACAGTAATTTGAGGAGGTGAAATGTGATTATTTGGAAAATCCCTGTCATGACTGCTTAAAGAAAAATGCCAGCAGGCATTTGCCTCCTGCATAAACTTTAATATTGTTGACATTTTGGGCACAAGCGCGTTGCGCACTATTTGCGTTATATGTAGGCCTTTGGCATATTGGTCTTTGTGTGTTGTTGCTGGTTTTGCGTTATATCATGGCATATTGGTCTTTGTGTGTTGTTGCTGGTTTTGTGTTATATGTATGGCATAACGATATTGGTCTTTGTGTGTTGTTGCTGGTTTTGCGTTATATGTATGGCATATTGGCCTTTGTGTGTTGTTGCTGGTTTTGCGTTATATGTATGGCATATTGGTCTTTGTGTGTTGCTGCTGGTTTTGCATTATATGTATGGCATAACGTTATTGGTCTTCGTGTGTTGTTGCTGTGTTTGCGTTATATGTATGGCATATTGGTCTTTGTGTGTTGTTGCTGGTTTTGCGTTATATGTATGGCATATTGGTCTTTGTGTGTTGTTGCTGGTATACGTTTCAAATAGAGGGGCAGCACAATTGTTTTTTGCCTAGAGCGGCAGAAGTGCATTCGCCGGTCCTGGGGGTGAGTTTCCATAAACATTAAAGTTTGTCGTTTTGTGTTCATTCTAAGAACACGTACACGTTATCTCATGTTTAGTCTGTTTAGACCTTCCCATACCTACTATTGTTATTAGCTAGCAGGAAAGAAAAAAAGAAAAAAAACCTGTAAAGCACAGGGGGGGAGCTTTACAGAGGGTATGGCTTATCTAAATGAGATGTAAATGAGCCCTATTATCACTCCCAGCAGCAGAGAGAGGTGAGAACTGCTGGGCCCGTATGTATAAAGCCACCCAGAGTAAAATTTTAGTCTCAAGTCTGTCAAAATTCTAAGAATTACATAATTTTACTCTTATTCCTAAACTTAAGAGTAAGTGTGATTCATAAAGGTTCCTAAGTGTTAAGACTTGGTCTCAGCTCCTAAATTATTTAAGAGAGCTGGAAAGGTCTCCTAACCTAGTTAGGAGTAACAAGATGGCAGCAGAGAGATTAGGCCATGAACTCTTGAACAAAAATATGATGTATTGTAGTAAAATGACTTGATCAAACTATAAAAAAGTTTAATCACCAAGGTATTCTTTTTGTAACTTACCTTTAAAAAAGTTTTATAGCAATGAAATTAAAGTATTATTTATATCTTTGGCGACTGGAATTCAGCAGTGCACCTGTGATTACTCGGGCCCTTCAGTCCACAGTTAGTAGGCTCTTGAATAGCACTATTGTGACACTGACCACACCAAATATACAGTGGTGGCCAAAAGTGATGTGCAGAGTTTTTTTTTTTTTTTTAAATGACCCTACAAGTTTGCCTAAACCATCAAATTATGAGGAAAATATTTTTGTATTTATATTTTTTTAATATTTGAAAATATGAGGGAAGAACAAAACACTAAACTTAGTGAAAGTGTTTATCTGACAAAATTATTTCAAGTCACCTTTATTTCTTCGGTGCTTTTTACAATACTAATTGTTTCAAAGCAGCTTTACAGAGATTACAGGAAAATAATGCAACAAAGTTAGTCATGGCTGTACAGCAGCTCTAGAAGAAAATAGTGTTATTGTCCTGCTTAAGTAAATTCAGTGTTTATTAATTTCAACCAGAAAGACTCAGGAGGCAAAATGACGTGACAAAGTTTATTAACAGACCAGCAAGCAAGTATTGTGTTATAAAGTTCTGTTGCGCAGCTCGCAATCCGAGGGTAAAGGAATCTGTATTTACTGCCTGAAGACGCAGGCGGAGCCGACCCCAGGGAGGTATGAGGAGGTATATTAGTCTTCCTGGCAGAACTTAAGCTAAAGCATTCATTTCCATTGTAAAAAATCATTAGTTATCTATTTAGTTCATTTATCTCTACAGCCACTCTGGTGAAAACAGTGATGTCATCATCCAGCTCAGTTCAGTTCTCATATAATGGTGTCAATGCAGGCAGATCAATATTATTTTTTAATATATAAAGTGACAAATACGGGCAAACTACAGCTACAGGTTTTAGAAAAACTAAAAAGCTCACAGGAGGAAAAAAAACATACATTGTCTGCAACATAATCATTTCTTAATATTTCATTATTTTTTTTCACCTGTTCATAATTTATTTGTATGAAAGCCTGGCTAAAACGTATGTCTGTACAATTTGGAATGTTTCATTGTGTTATCACAAATAAACAATTGACTCCAGGCACAACTACACAATACGCTTACAAAATATTTAACACATTTTTAATACTATTTGAATAAAGGGTGAATCTGACAATTTTCCTTCAATACTAATTTGTGATAATTTTGCACAATGCAAAGCAATTAAAAAAATACATTTAAATATTAAAGTTTCAGTGTCTTAATTAAATTATTTTGTTATAATTACATTAAATGTTTGGTGTCATGCTGCAGTGACCTCACCCTTGCAGGCTCACTATTGGCTGATTCAGAGGTTCAGGGCGGCCATCTTGGGTTAACATCATTGTAGTCCTTAGTTTGCAGCACTTAAGTGCTACTTCAGTCAGCACTTAAGAATCAGTCTTATACTTTACTGAAAGTTGCTTTTAGCTGTTTTATAAAAGTATCTTACTCTTAGAGAAGTCCTACTTTTTACTAAGTATTTTTTGACACTTAAGTCAAAGCTTAAGACTATTCTTAAGAGCATTTCTTAGAAGTTTTATACATACGGGCCCTGATCTTTAAAAGGCTGTTATCTTAACTTTTAGTTATTTTGAGTGGCTACCTTCAAATGGAAACAACTTCTCCAAATATTATCAGATTTCCATGTGTTACACATCGTTGGAAAGCTTGGAGACTACACTTTCAGAATCTATGAATAACTCAAAATGCCCCAGAACCGACTTGTGTCCCTACTTTCCGTGTTTGGTCATATATGTGATGCGATCTGGGAAAACCCGTTGGATGTCACGCTTGTACATTTTCAGTAAAGTCTAAAAATAGACTGAATGTCAGTTTATTGTCAAATTTGGGTTTTCAATAAATTATTATTCTATAACATCTTGTTTATCATCTCTGAATATATCTTGGGGAAAATTCACTAGATTAGTGCAGAAAAATAGCGATTTATAGTGGCAAGCTGAAAAGACGTGTCTTTCTCTTTAAGAACACGCGCGGAGCGGGGTGCAAAAAAACAACAACAATGGCTATTTAGTTCTCCTTCTCTTAACACTACAAAGACAGTTTCGCCTATCAAAATAAACCACATAACAGAATAAAGGTCCCGCCAGTCCTGTGTAAACTACAACGGCACGCAAGTTTTTATTTATTTATTTTCATCCAGCGTTATCGTGTGGTGTAATGCGGAGCACAAGAGAACAACAGAGTCTGACGCTGCTCGTTTAAAAGACCTTGCTCGCCTCTCAATCGTCCAATTTCAAAACGGTTTTCACAGGATGAATTTTGAGTTTGTAAGCTTTCGAATGATACCTAATCTATAATGATTACTAAAATATGTGATATGAAAAAAAGGCAATAAAAAAAAAGAGCGCCAGTCGTCCCGCTAGCAGGACGTGACAGTTAATTAAACCTGTTTTTCTCAAAATTCCATTTCTGAAAATCAAAGCAATCAGCCGACTTCAGATAACCATAACTTTTGTTACAGACAAACTATAAAATAAATAAAAACAGATTTGGAAAGGGCTTGAACCCAGCTTTAATATGATCTCAAAACCTGCAATATGTCAAATTTCACCATGTGGTGGGTTCTCTTACGAGAGGTTCTCTCGTATTGCGTAAGCTAGCTTACGCTACGGGAAAGATTCCATCTTTCTGAGAAATTGAAGCCAAAAATTATCCTATAATTTTGTATCCATTGTCAACGCAGTTCAGCTGCAGCAGACCATGAGAGGGCTAGCTAGCCGCTCATTGGTTCGCTCACGGAGAACTGCTTAAGCCTATGAGGGAGCGCGAGTGAACCCGCGACCAATGAGAGTCTGACTCGCTCTCAATACGTCACCGCCCGCCGAAACGGGTGTGGACGAGACTATAAATATCCCGAAATAGGCTGAATAATCTTATTTTTTCATCCTTCAGCGACGCACCTGCATCTGCTGATCCTGAGAGAGAAGCCGCCGTCGTCGAAAAGGCACCTTCTAGCGAGCGTTTGGGAGACTGAGGAAGCCGGCCGTCTTTGCCACCTTCAGCCGTCCTGTGAGCTAACGCCATCCGACGGATTGTATCCTTTTTACAAAAATGCTTCCTATATATTGTTGTATCTAAAAGAGCGAGCGTCTTTTTCAAGATGTCTCGTAAATTTTCTGGCGGCTCTTGCCGCGCTCCCCTCGAGGCTGGGGACCGCCACCTCTTCTGCGCTCTCTGCCTCGGATTGGAGCACGCCGAGCTCGCCCCCGCTGTGGCGGCTGCGAGCTCTGCGAAACTATGTCATTGTTGACCCCGCGGGCTCGACTTCGGCCACTAAGATGCTTCCGTGCCGCCTCTGACTTCGCCGCGGAGAAGGAAACGCCGCTCTCAGAGGCCGCTGGACCCCCAGCCGGAAGCGTTCATCCCGCCGGAGCCTCTCGCTCCCGCTCTCCATCTCCGCCGCTTCCGGACATACAGCTGCCGCCGAGTGGCCGCTCTGTTGCCTCCGTTGACGCCGCGGACACCAAGGAGACATGTTCGCTTCTCGCTTCAGACGGTGAGGATTGGTCCGATTCTCACGCCTCCTCGGCCCGAGAATCAACCGGGACCCGCGCAGCTACTTCCACCAGCGCTCGACTCCCGCCGCTAAACGGGCTGCGCCCTTTCTGCCTGATCTGCACGCAGAACTCACGAAGTCCTGGAACGCCCCGCTCTCTGCTAGAACTCGCTCTGACTCTTCCACCCCGCGTCGCGTTGTGGACGGAGCCGCAGAGAAGGGCTTTATCTCCATTTTCCCTGTAGAGGACCTGGTCGCCGCACGTCTATGCCGCCCTCCGCGAGATGGCGCTCATCACCTGTGCTACCCGCTAAAGCCTGCAGTCCGACTTCAAGCTTTCAGCCGCCGGCCAAGCAGCTTCTGCACCCCATGTCTACTACAGAGTGAGGTACTTCGTGAATGGGACGAGAGCGGGGGGAAAAATCCCCCTTCAGTCGCGGATTGAGGATTTCCCGCGAATTTTGTTCTGCCTCGTCGCGCTAGCTCCTCTGCAGGCCGCTCACGTGACCAGCCTCCTGCACGAGCCCCACCCTAGCGCCTAGCTAAACACAGTCAGACTTCTCAGCGACACCAGGGCGGCCGCCCTTGCTCTCGCTCTGACAGCCGCCACAGACCGCCGCCTCCCCAGGGGCCTCGGCAGAGGATCGCGCTGAAAACTGATTACTCGAAGTCTGCCTAGCGTGGTTGAGAAAAAGACGGCGCTCTCCCGCCGCGGCCGGATCGCCGTCAAAGTTTTGCCCTCTGTTAGTCCCCGCTCACGCGGCTACTACAGCAGTGTACCCCGCCATTACCAAGCCGGTATCCCTTCCCGCTTGCATGAGCACAAACGCCGTGTTTACGGCATCCCAGAAAAATCTCAAAAAGAGCGTAAAAGCCTCTTGTGTAGAAAATGTGCCCACAACACTGTGCTCACTCATACACAAAACGCCGTGTTTACGGCGTCCCAGAGAAATCTCAAAAAGAGAGTAAAAGCCTCTTGTGTAGAAAATGTGCCCACAACACTGTGTTCACTCATACACAAAGACACTCCTGTTCCCATGTCTCACACAGGGTCCACTCTCATAAAGCGGTCCCAACCCGCTCGAGTTTCAGAGTACATAAGCGCGCCCACGAGCCCGTGCGCGCGTCCCACCTCTGTTACACGGTCCATAAACTTGTGTAGAGAATGTGCCCACAACACTGTGTTCACTCATACACAAAGACACTCCAGTTCCCCTGTCTCACACAGAGTCCACTCTCATAAAGCGGGTCAAGCCCGCTCGAGTCTCAGAGTGTATAAGCGCGCCCACAAGCCCGTGTGCGCGTCTTACCTCTGTTCACTCTGTTACAGGGCCCATAAACTCCTCTCCGAGTGTACGTCCCGCTGTTGTAAACACTATCAGCGCGCTCACGCAGCCCGCGAAGTGCAGCGACGGGGACCATGTAGCCATTCACCCCCTAGCGTCACGCTTCAAAGCGTGGGAAGCAGTGGGTGTTAAACACAATAAAGCTAGGCTATCGCTTACAGTTTTGCCGCCGCCCTCCTCGCTTCCGAGCGCGGCTAGAAACTACTGTGAACCCAGAAGCAGTGACGCGCTGCTCCGTTCAGAGATAGCAATTCTGTTGTGCAAAAAGGCTATAGAGATGGTGCCTCTGGCTATGAGCGAGTCGGGGTTTTACGGCCGTTATTTTCTTGTCCCCAAGAAAGACGGCGATCTCAGACCAATATTAGACCTCAGATCGCTGAACAAAGTTCTCATGAAGAGACCGTTCAAAATACTCACTATCAGAAAACTCCTCGCGCATGTGCGCCAGGGGGACTGGTTCATATCACTAGATCTGAAAGATGCATACTTTCAGATCCAGATAAATCCCCTTCACAGGCCATTCTTACGTTTCGCCTCGAAGGCCAGGTTTATCAATACACCGTCCTACCGTTCGGCCTATCCCTAGCACCCCGTATGTTCACGAAGTGCATGGATACGGCGCTCGCCCCCCTGCAGAGTCAGGGGCTGCGAATACTGAACTACTTGGACGACTGGCTGATTTTGGCACAATCTCAGAGAGAGTTACTGTCTCATCATACAGTTCTCCTCGACCATCTGAAAGTTTTGGGCCTCTCTGTCAACTGGACAAAGAGCGTACTACAACCCAGTCAGACTATCTCCTTCTTGGGTATAGAGCTGGACTCGGTCACGATGACGGCGCGTCTGTCAAGGCAGCGCGCGCACCGTGTGCAGCGTCTCGCCGCATCTTTTCAGATGAACAGACTCACGCCTTTGAAAACATTTTCAGAGAGTGTTGGGCTGTATGGCCTCAGCCTCCGCGGTGCTCCAGCTGGGGTTACTGCGCATGCGCCCGCTTCAGCTTTGGTTGAGGAGCCGTGTGTCTCACCGAGCGTGGACCACGGGCCACCAGCTGATAAAAAGTAACGCAGACCTGTATCACAGCTCTGCAGCCATGGTCAGTGGCAGAATGGTTTCAGCGGGGCATTTCCATGGGGACAGTTTCACGCCGAAAAGTCATCTCGACAGACGCCTCCAACACGGGTTGGGGAGCGGTCTGCGAGGGCTCACCGGCCTTCGGCCCCTGGTCAGCTCAAGAGAGCCTCCTACACATAAACTGTTTGGAGAGGTTGGCGGTCCGCGCATTCAGGGCCACCACGTGCTGATCCGTTCGGACAATATAGCCGTGGTCTCTTATATAAACCGTCAGGGCGGAGTCAGATCCAGGAATCTTTTCCAGCTGACAAAACGCATCTTAGTTTGGTCTCAGTGTCACCTGCTCTCGCTCAGGGCGACGCACGTGCCGGGACATCTGAACGACGGTCCAGACAGCCTGTTCAGGAACCCCACTCCCCCCGGGGAGTGGTCCCTGCATCCTCTTACAGTTCAGAAACTGTGGCGTTTATTCGGCAGAGCAGAGGTGGACGTCTTCGCCTCGGCGGAGAACACCCACTGCCCAATATTTTTCTCAAGGAGCGAGGACGCGCTAGCCCAAACCTGGCCCAGCCGCCCGCTTTATGCTTTCCCTCCGGTCTCTCTGCTACCACAGGTGCTTCAGAGAATCAGAGAAGCGCAGCACTCGGTGCTCCTCATAGCCCCGCGCTGGGAGGGTCAGACTTGGTTTCCGGAGCTCACGCAGCTGTCACAGACAGAGCCGTGGCCCATTCCAGTCAGAGCAGATCTCCTCTCCCAAGCTCGCGGCACGATCTGGCATCCCCACCCAGAGCGCTGGGCGCTACACGCGTGGGTGCTCAACAACTACCCGTTGCTTTGCCAGAGGGAGTGTTAAACACGATCATGCAGGCTAGAGCGGCTTCTACCAGAAGGCTCTATGCGTCAAAATGGTCTGTGTTCTCAGAGTGGTGCACCGAAAAGGGTCTGGACCCACGGTTATGCGAGGTTCCCTCCTTGCTAAATTTTCTCCAAGAGATGCTGGACAAGGGCAGATCCCCGTCCACTCTTAAGGTGTATGTGGCAGCCGTCGCGGCGTTTGCTGAACCCCGGCGCGGCCAGTCACTGGGCAAAGATGGGTTGGTAGTCCGCTTCCTCAGGGGAGCTAGAAGGATGAACCCCCCTTCGCCCCCCTTCGGTGCCGATTTGGGACCTTTCCATAGTTCTTGATGCTATGAAAGCTCCCCCATTCGAACCGTTAAACACCGTGGACCTAAAGTACCTGTCGCTAAAGACCGTTTTTCTACTCGCGCTCGCGTCAGTAAAACGGGTGGGAGACCTACACGCGCTGTCCACCAGCGCGTCCTGTCTTGAGTTCGGACCTAATGACTCCTTAGTCGTTCTCAAACCTAGGCATGGCTATGTCCCCAAAGCGATCGGCACCCCGTTCAGGGCACAAGTTATATCCCTATCGGCTCTGCCTGCATCCGATAGCGAATCTGATACTAATCTCCTATGTCCGGTCAGGGCCCCGAGATTATACGTTACTCGCACTGCTCCGGTCAGACGATCCGAGCAGCTTTTTGTTTCGTTCGGTGGGCGCACCAAGGGGTTGGCCGCTTCGAAACAGTCCCTATCCAGATGGATTGTTGATGCCATTGCAGCAGCATACGCTTCTAAAGACCTGCCATGCCCTCTGGGCATCAGGGCTCATTCCAATAGAGGCATGGCCTCATCGTGGGCATGGTCCAGCGGAATTTCCATTCACGACATTTGCGTGGCAGCGGGATGGGCTTCCCCCTCCACCTTTGTCAGATTTTACAATCTGGAAGTACCCGTCTTGCAGGCTAAACTACTAGCAGTCTAGTATGTTTCAGCTCTTCTGGTTGAGCTGCACTATAGGGGGTTAATTACACAGACCGAGTTCGTTCTGTTCCCTCTCTATAATGTGCTTATGTACTACACAGTCACCGGCCCGCTCCGCTGGCCTTTTGTCACATGTACATATATTCATTCCCACTTACAGAGTTCCCCGGGGTCCCCCCTGGGACTAATAGTGGATGCTTAGCACGCACGGCGTTGACCAGGGGTTCCCGTAGCGTAAGCTAGCTTACGCAATACGAGAGAACCTCTCGTAAGAGAACGAATCGGTTACCTAACGTAACCTCGGTTCTCTCTAGATGAGGGAACGAGTATTGCGTTCCTGGCCGTGCTTGTGCTACTGGCGATTTTCGCTTCAGTATATGAAAAAACCAGATTATTCAGCCTATTTCGGGATATTTATAGTCTCGTCCACACCCGTTTCGGCGGGCGGTGACGTATTGAGAGCGAGTCAGACTCTCATTGGTCGCGGGTTCACTCGCGCTCCCTCATAGGCTTAAGCAGTTCTCCGTGAGCGAACCAATGAGCGGCTAGCTAGCCCTCTCATGGTCTGCTGCAGCTGAACTGCGTTGACAATGGATACAAAATTATAGGATAATTTTTGGCTTCAATTTCTCAGAAAGATGGAATCTTTCCCGTAGCGTAAGCTAGCTTACGCAATACTCGTTCCCTCATCTAGAGAGAACCGAGGTTACGTTAGGTAACCGATTCGTTTTCCCAGATCGCATCACATATGTATTTCCACATAACTCTTTGAAGAAGTGGCTTCCACAGCGTTCCTTCCTAAACAGAAAGGGCACACTTTCCCAGTGTCATCCAATATCTCACTGTATGGGTTATCACAGAACAACAGTGTCAGTGTGTAAGCGCCCTCCTATCGTCCTACCAGGCAAGAAGGTGTAGAGGCTTGCACGGGGTGCTGGATGAGGTGCAGTGGCTGTGGCGCTTTGGTAGGGATTCCTATTGGTCAGTCATGACCTACGTTGTAGTGACTGACCGATAGGGAACGTCTCTATTACATTCGTTCCCTGAGTAGGTCATCTAGTCATCCGGTTTTTCATATGAGCTATGCATTCTGTTTATTTTGTGAATTAGTAAGTTTTGTCAGGATGTGAAGAAATATAGAGCTGAGTATTATCAGCATAACAGTGAAAACTAATGCAATGCTTCCTAATGATATCTCTCAAGGGTAGCATGTACACAGCATGTACTGAGCCTTGTAGTACTCCATACTGAACTTGTGATAGATAAGACATCTCTTCATTTAATGCTATAAACTGATAATGGTCAGATAAGTATTATTTAAACCATGGTAATGCAATTCCACTAATGCCAACATAATTTTCAAGTCTATTTAAAAGAATGTTGTGGTCAATGTTATCAAATGCAGCACTAATATCGAGTAACACAAATAGAGAGATACAACCACGATCAGATGATGAGAGCAAATCATTTGTGACTCTAATAAGAGCTGTCACAGTACTATGGTACGGTCTAAATCCTGACTGGAAATCCTCACAGATACCATTTCTTTCTAAAAAAAGAACATAGTTGTGAGGATACTGCCTTTTCTAGTATATTTGACAGAAAAGGTAGATTCAAGATCGGACTGCAATTGACAAATTCTGTAGGATCAAGTTGCGTTTTTTTTAACAAGGTTTATTAATAGCCAGCTTAGAAATTTTTGGTATGTATCCTAATGACAAAGATGATTTAATGATATTAAGAAGAGGATCTATGACCTCTGGAAGCTTGCCTTTCAATAGCTTAGTCGGTATAGGGTCTAACATACATGTTGTCGATTTAGCTGATTTAACGAGTTTAGAAAATTTTTTCCTCTCCTATAGCAATGAATGAATCAAATGTTTAATCAGGGAGATGCAGGGTGATAATAGTCTGGTTTTAGGTTTCTGTCAAACACAGCGTTTCTAGGTTATAATCTGTAATCATATCATTAACAATAAGTCATAAACAATAAACAATAAGCCACAAGAAGCAAGGCATCGAATATTCAGCAACCCAAGCTTTATCATTTGTTCATCTGTATTATATCTGTTTTTTATTTGTGTGCGTGTTTGTGTTAGATATTAGTTTTATGTGTTAGAATAATCAATCAAGATCAATCAAGTCTTGTTAAAGAGAAATGTTCTTGTGTGCTTATGAATTTACTAGGGCTGACTTCTAATAGTCGAGGATTCGACGATTCGATTCGGAGAGGTCTGATTCGACTATGAACCTCATAGTCGAATAGTAGGGAAGTGTTAGGGTCTGTTTACATATCGCGTCTTTTGCGCGCTCAAGTTCGTTATTTCAAAATAGGCGCGTGGTATGCAACCAATGAGCAGCAGCACACTACATGCCTGTAACGTCTGGGCCACATTTGTTAGCATTTAAGGATTTATTGGCTCACAATGGCTTCTAAAAAAAATCATCAAAAGTGTGGGAGTATTTCGAGAAGGTTAAAGATGACCCAAAGAAAGTTAAGTGCAAGTTGTGCCAGCTTCTTTCATATCACATGACGACAACCGACATGGCGTATCATTTGAAACGGGTAAGGCTTGTTAACTTTACAAACAAAAAACAAACAAACAGTTCTACCACTTTTTTGTCAATACAGACATAAACCCTATATTCTTATTATAATTTTTGGGGAGACGTGTGCGTATTAATGAGTAGGCTACTCTAACACACACACGCATTCGTCGTGCGCGTGTGTAATTAATGCGTACTCTAGCACAGACACGCAAGGTCTCTCTCTCTCTCTCTCTCTCTCTCTCTCTCTGTCTTGCGCGTATTCAACGAAACCTATAATATATAAATATATATATATTAACGATGAAATACGGGACAAAACATGATTTTTTCATAATAAGTCGGGACACTAAAATTAGAGTTGAAATACGGGACTGCGTCCCGGGAAAAACGGGACGTCTGGTGACCCTACCTATGTGTGATATGTTTTGTTCATCTGGCTTTAAATGAATAAAAGGTATTTGTTACACACCACGTTTTTCTTTTAATTTTTTTTAGCTCTTTTGTTTGAAATGGAAAAAATCTAGCTGCTATCTGAAAAAAAAAAGGTTCGACTATCAGTCGACTACGGCAAAATCTAACGAATCAGATTCGACTATGAAAATCCTTAGTCGAAAACAGCCCTAGAATATACTGTCTTAAACTGCTGATCTATGTTACCGTGCTAATAAATAGTGTTTTTACTATAGTTTGGATATTTATATCCACTGCAGAGCTGTACCTTAATTAATGCTGGACAAATAATTTGCTTGGCCGTAAAATAAGTGATTCTTTCAAATTCCCTATAAATTTATTAATAATTCCCTTTGAGCTAAATTGACCTGTTTCCCTTACACCTATCTAGGCAGGACCTACCGCAGAGATCTTCTATGAAGCACTGTCCCATGGGTCAGTCCATATGTCTATCTTCCACATGCTACCTTTCTATGAGCAGGATGTGGCCACCGTATGGTCCCTCTCCATTGGACTAGGTTCGCTTTCCCAGTGTTAATTAAACTGGTGATGGCTGAAAAAATGGCAGCTGAGAACTGAAGCATGAAACAACTTGTAAGAGGAACAGCTGTGAAGACAGTCTCCATGGTAAGCGCAGTGCCTTCCATCTAGTTCAGGGGTTCTCAACTCCAGTCCTCGCGGACCACTGCTCTGCATATTGTGTATGTCTCCCTTAATTAACACACCTGATTCAGATCCTCAGCTCGTTAGGATAGACTCTATCCTAACGAGAGTCTATCCTAACGAGCTGAGGATCTGAATCAGGTGTGTTAAATAAGGGAGACATACACAATATGCAGAGCAGTGGTCCGCGAGGACTGGAGTTGAGAACCCCTGATCTAGTTGGTATGGATGACTATTTTTCTTTGGGCTGACGTGGGGGGCTGGGTGGGTTACGAATGTATGAGGGCAGCTGCCAAAAGGGCATGCTACAGCTTGCCAGCATATAACAGATGGCCAAAACAGGTGTCCGGAACAGGTGTCCGGAACAGGCGTCTAGTCCGAAGGTGAGAGGGATGGGGTAAGTGTAAGGAATTTTTATTAGGGGGCAATAAAACAAGTGGGGGTGATAAACAGATGGCCAGAACAGTTGTTTGGAACAGATATCCGGAACAGGTCTCCAGTCCGAAGGTGGGAGGGATGGATTTTTTTTTTTTTTTTATGGGGACAATAAATCAATCAAAAGTGATAGGGTGTGCCCTACATTCTCTCTCTGGGAGCGTTGACCGGCAATCTTTTGGATAAAGAAATTCAGAAAGTCCTTACAGGAAATAAGTGAGGACTTTTGATGTATATTACTAAAAGTTTGAATTACATAATTGATAATGGAAAATTGATAATATTGGCCCTAATAATATTGGAGAAGTAAGTATTTTTTGCCTTGCTTACAGCTTACTGTTAATTAAATAAGGAATCTCTAAGGGCATCATAATGGACTTGTGATTTACTCTTTTTCCATTTTCTCTCAGTCTGCATACATTGCTTAGTGAGGACAAGGGTATTATCATTTAGCCACGGATTTATCTTGATTTATGGCTTATCAGTCTTAGCGGAGGAATACTGTCTAAAATGTCCATACAAGTTGATTTTAACAGACTCCAATGGTCATCAACACTTAAATGATGAAAACGTTTTAAATGTGATTTGCATAACAAATATGGACATTAAAATCACCCAAGAGTAAAAAGTCAAGTCAAGTCAAGTATATTTATATAGCACTTATAGATATATATATTATCACAATATAGATTGTATCAAAGCAGCTTCACAGCATCAATCAAAACAACACAACAATGTCCGTTTCCCAGTGGAAAAAACATCCACGTTAGGTAGGGCTGATCAATGGTACTAATGATTAGTTAATTAATTTGAATATCCCCAACTGAGCAAGCCAAAGGCAACAGTGGCAAGGAACCGAAAAACTCCATCAAGTGACCTACTGGTGTCCTAAAACTCCATCAGGTGACCTAATGGAGAAAAAAAAACTTGGGAGAACCCAGGCTCAGTCGGGGGCGTTTATGAACTAGAGGCCGGATTTACAGTAACTGTAAGATAAAAAATTTATATGAATGCCTGGTTGAAGAGATGCGTCTTTAGACTAGTTTTAAACTGGGAGAGCGAGTCTGAGCAACGAACAATATCAGGAAGGCTATTCCTGTCATGATTCTGTCCTTGAGTTCTCTAGTTCTGAGACAGGATCATAATAGACCCATGTTCAGACATCCCAAATCTCCCGGAAGTTCCGGGAGTCTCCCGCATATTGATAGCGTCTCCCTGATGCCCGCAAATTAGTTCAAATCTCCCGGAATCTATAACGCGCGTGCGAGACAGAACATACTGCGCGCATAACAAACATAGAGCGCGCGCGCACACGCACGACAGAAAGGGAAACACACCTTGCGAGTGTCTCTCGCGCTCTCCTGTGCGCTCGCTATGTATGCGCGCAGTATAGTCTACCAATCCCCCCCGTCAACAATCCAGTCAACACCTATGAGGAGAAAATAAAGGAAATCAAGGGACTGGATCCTTATGAGTGACTGGTCAGGAGACGTCAACCTGTTGCCCAACTTCCAGCACCCATATTCAACTACATGATATGAGATATATATAAATCAGACTCGACAATATATTCTCAATTCCAAAAAAATAAATAAAAATGCACAAACGTATGACAAATCTACACACACAAAGTTTTCAGTAACTTCAAGTCGCAAGTTTAAGCACCACACTCCTCGCGCTCTCTCATCTATCTGCATGCAGTCAGAATTCATGTCAAGATTGCAATCCTGGAGTGTGTGTGTGTGTGTGTGAGAGGGCGCGAGCAGAGAGAGAGAGAGAGAGAGAGAGAGAGAGAGAGACACAGCAGGTAGACGGAATCTTGTACACTGCGTTCTTCCCAGTTCTTGCCTCCATGCAGTCAATACTGGCGCCTTCTGTTTGTGCCGCGGATCCCCAAAATGCTTTGCGTTCACCACTGGTAAACGTCACTGGTGACGTCACATTAGCAATCTCTATTGTCTAGTTATTGTTAGTGATGGCCAAATGAAGCGTTTCGAAGCATTATTGCTTTCCGATACAATTGTGTCGAAAATGGTTCATTACTCGAAGCTTCATTCAGATAGAAATTGCAGCACCATCTCCTGGTGAAGTAAATGTAATACAACAAAGCTGACAACCATAAAATGCAAGTAGGCTTATGACGTGTTTACCGAGGCGATCAAAGCTGAAACAGTGTTAGTGCTGTGAAACTCATTTATGTAAGTGAATTTCATGTGTTCAACTTGATAATAAAACATTAAGCATGATGTGTGTGTGTGTGTGTGTGTGTGTGTGTGTGTGTGTGTGTGTGTGTGTGTGTGTGTGTGTGTGCACATATTCCATTAGGATTTAATGCCCCCACCAATAGAACCCACCACATAATCAGTAGAGACCCACAGACACCACTCAAATTTCCATTATAACCAATAAAATTCCCATGAAAACCATTAAATCCAATAGAATTTCTGTAATGGCGTCTATAGTGTGTGAATCATGTGTGAAAGCTTTATCTTGTTTAGCTGTGGAAAGCATACCTCTATAACTTGTTAACTGGTGGGACTGATATTTTTGTATGTTGAAAAGGATGTGCTTGTGTAACTGGTTGTAGTTGTATAATGTAGCAGAGAGTTTTTGAAGTTTCTGTCTTTGATGCATATTTTTATGTAACAATGTTCATATATTGCTGTTGTGTTTAACTTATAATATTACAGTAGCCTATATCTATTGTGACTAAAGTTAGTTTGACTTATCCTTTTCACCATTTGACTAGAGAAGACATCTATCCATAAAATTCATTTTTCGTCGTCTTTGTGCTGCGTGGTGATTGGAGACCAAGAGCCAATCAAAATGATGCGCTCATCACCGTTAAAGATCTCAGGTACCCGCGCACTGCGCGCAGCAATATCAAAAACACGAGCACCAGGGAAGCAGTGACTGGGCACCTTACTTTTACCTAACGTAGCGTGGACGTGTCGGACGGTGGAATCGCCGATGATCACAGCATCGCGTTCCGTTTCACGAAGAGAGAAAAACGTCCTCGGGTTACGACTGTAACCCTTGTTCCCTGAGAAGGGAACGAGAAGTGCGTCAGATGACACTTTGGGGGAACGCCCCTCAGCGTAGCTGCTCTGAAGGATGAATGAAACTAAGCCAATCTCTGATTGGTGTTGCGTCATGACGTAATGAGTGACGGCATACAAGCGGAAGCTACAAAGGACGCCGGCACACATGAGATTTCAGCTTCTGTGATGAAGCAAGCGCTCCCAGGCAGGGGAAGGCGTGGCCAAGGGACGCAGTTCTCGTTCCCTTCTCAGGGAACAAGGGTTACAGTCGTAACCCGAGGACGTTCCCTTTCGAGCGAACTCGACTGCGTCAGATGACACTTTGTGGGAACGAGTACCCACTACGCCACAAAGCGCCCTGCCTGCCCTAGTGTGAAGCTGCTCACAGGCACACTTAGGACGAGAGCACAAGAGAGCCGGGTGTAGACGGAATGTCCAGACTGTAAACCTAATAAAGGTGTGGGGGGTGGCCCATCCTGCTGCGTCGCAGACCTCCTGGATCGGGGCCCCCGAGAGGAGGGCTCTAGAGGACGCCATGCCTCTGGTTAAATGAGCCCTCACGTCCAAAGGTGAAGGCAAATTGCGCACCTGGTCGGCCAAAGAAATAGCCTGGACAATCCAGTTCTGACTTCCGCCATGAAGAGGAACTCTGAATATAAATTTTTTAGAGCTCTGACAGGCAGAGCAGACGAAGTCTCTCCTCATCCGCCGTCACGTGAGGTGGAGGATGAAAAGCCTGCAGAACCGTAGGCCGAGCCGCACTGGACGGCACCTTAGGCAAATAGCCAGGCCTAGGGTGAAGGATAGCCTTAATGTTGCCTGGAGCAAACTCCAGGCACTCGTTAGATATGGAGAGCGCCTGGAGATCTCCTACCCTCCTCAGAGAAGTAATGGCCAACAAAAAAGCGACCTTCAGCGACAGGTTCTTGGCCTCAGCCGACTCCAGCGGTTCGAAGGGGGCCTCGGCCAGCCCTTCGAGAACCACTGCCAGGTCCCATGTGGGAACCCTGGTTCGAGCCGCAGGTCTCATCCTCCAAGCCCCACGGAGGAAACGTACGACCAACTGGTGTCTCCCCAGAGGCCCACCACTCAGAGGAGCGTGGAAAGCCCCAATGGCAGCCACGTACACCTTAAGCGTGGACGGGGTAAGACCAGCGGAGAAACGATCTTGGAGGAACTCCAGCACTGAAGCCACTGGGCAGTTAACTGGGTCCACCTCACGCTCTCTACACCAAATGGTGAAGACATTCCACTTTAAGCCGTACAATTTCCTCGTCGAGGGAGCTCTAGAGCTGAGTATGGTCTCCACTACTCCAGCTGATAGGCCGGCCTCTCGGTACTGTGCCCCCTCAGGGGCCAGACCCACAGTTTCCATAACTCGGGCCGAGGGTGAAATATTGAGCCCTCTGCCTGTGTCAGCAGGTCCCTCCTGAGGGGAATCTCCCACGGAGGGCCGTCTAGGAGCAATATAATGTCTGAGAACCATACTCGGGCCGGCCACAACGGGGCTACCAGCAGTAGACTGATCCCGTCGCGACGGACCCTCTCTAGAACTCCCGGGAGCAGAGCGATCATGGGAAATGCATACAGACGCAGCTTCGGCCACGTCTGCACCATGGCATCCAGCCCCGGGATTGCCATGGCATCCAGCCCCGAGTGAGGGAGAACCACAATGGACAGTGGGTCGTCTCTCGAGACGCAAACAGATCCACTTCCACTGGGCCGAACCTCTGACATATTGACTCCACCACCTCGGGGTGGAGTCTCCATTCCCCGGGCCTCAGCCCCTGTCTCGACAGGATGTCTGCTCCCTGATTTTGACTCCCCGGGATGTATGTTGCTCTTAGAGACAACAGTTTCCCTTGGGACCACAGGAGGATCTGATGCGCTAGTCTGCATAGAGGGCGAGACCTCAGGCCCCCCTGATAGTTTATATAGGCCACTACTGACATATTGTCGGACCTCACCAGGACGTGATGGCCCTTGAGGTCTGGCAGGAAGCTCCTCAGAGCCCGGAACACTGCCAACATCTCCAGGCAGTTTATGTGCCAGGAGGAATGATGGTCCTGCCATAGGCCTGTCGTAAAGCGGCCGTCCATGACCGCGCCCCAGCCCGTGAGGGAGGCGTCTGTCGAAACGGTTTTCCGGCGACATGACACTCCCAACACTGGACCTTGGGACAGAAACCAAGCTTTTTTCCACATAGATAGGGAACGAAGGCATCTGCGCGTAACCCTGATCATGCGGAACGGGTTCCCCCTCGGGGAGAACCCCTTGGTTTTCAACCACCACTGAAGGGCCCTCATGTGCAGCAGGCCGAATGGAATAATGTTGGACGCTGCTGCCATGAGCCCTAACACTCTCTGAAAATGTTTGACAGTGATGGCTTGGCCTAGCTTTATCCCTGACACTGTGGCCATAATGGACTCGACTCGTGCGGGAGACAATTGTGCCCACATCGTGACCGAGTCCCACACCACTCCCAAGAACATAGTTCGCTGGGCTGGTGTCATCACGCTCTTTTTCGTGTTGAGTCTCAACCCCAGGCTTTGGATGTGGGCGAGGACGACATCTCGATGCCGAACCGCCAGCTCTTGTGACTGGGCCAAAATCAGCCAGTCATCTATATAGTTGAGCACGCTGATGCCCTGGAGCCTCAGCGGTGCCATAGCTGCATCCATACATTTAGTAAATGTGCGAGGGGAGAGAGCTAGGCCGAACGGAAGAACCCGATATTGGTACGCCTCGCCCCCGAAAGCGAACCTCAGGAACTTCCTGTGCGATGGAAGGATGGATATATGGAAGTATGCGTCTTTTAGATCTATCGTGACGAACCAATCCTCGGATTGAATTTGACTCACGATGGTGGAAATAGTGAGCATCTTGAACCTGAATCTCCTCAGAGAACAGTTCAGATGCCTGAGATCTATTATTGGACGCAACCCCCCATCCTTCTTGGGAACTATGAAGTAGCGGCTGTAAAACCCGGACTCCCTCTCCGGTGGAGGAATATGTTCTATAGCCTCCTTTGCCAGCAGGGAGTTTACTTCCTGTTCCAATACCCGACCCTGCACTGGGTCGACTACAGTCCAGACCACCCTGTTGAATTTGGGTGGGCGGAACCGAACTGCAGCCTGTACCCATTTTGAATGGTGCGCAGGGCCCAGGCAGAAATATTCGCTAGATTTTTCCATGCCTCGAAATATTTTACCCCCTGAATAATATTACCCCCTGAAGCGGATTTCCGGCAGGGCTGGACCGAAAACGATTCTCGATGGGCGAACGCGAATGCTGCCTGGCCGCAGGCCTGTGGGGCGGATAGTGCAGCTTGCGTTCGCTGGAAACCGATGTGTCCCGAAACGTTTTTTAACGGCGGAAGAGCAACATCGATTTCCTGCGGGCTCCGCGAAGGAGACGACCTCGGTCGTTCCACCACGGGTGGGGCCGCCCGCAGAGATCCTAGACCAGCTACGATCTCTTTGACGAAGCCTTTATAGCCTGCAGGACGGCCCTCAGGTCGCCTTGCTTCTGCTGAGGCTTCGCCTGAGAGCGCCGTCTATGCCCCCAGGCTCCTTGAGGGGGGGCTCTAGACGCAACGCTCTCCTTTTGCACCTATTTGTAGGCGCCAGCATTTTAATTCCTCAGAATTAAATGCAGCCAAAAACACAGGATAAGTGAAACACGGTCTGAATGATAGGCTGAATTAAAATATCTAACTTTCTAAGTCAGATAATATTCCTTCATTTTAATTTCTTAAAATTCAATGCAGCATAATTATCAGACAATACTGTTTTAATGTGTTACCATCTCGTAATCAACACGCTGCCTCGGCAGACGCGAGATTCGAGCCGTTAAAATATATTTGACTTTCATCACTCGAGAAGAAAGTTTAACAGGTGAGAGGCTGAAACATCCAAAAATGCACGGATGTACGCGTTGAGATATTTCTCAATGAACACAGCCAGCACCCTCAGGAGCTGACTGTGAATGCCTCGCACCCAAACAGTATTATTTCACAAATCGTGTGTGTACTTTATTGCAGTAGACTCGTGATCTACGCGCTGCCTCGGCAAACGCGAGATTCGAGCTGTTACAATATTTGACTTGTATCCCTCAAGTTAATAGTATTATTTCACATATCGCGTGTGTATCTTTATTGCAGTAGACTCGTAATCTACGCGCTGCCTCGGCAAACGCGAGATTCGAGTCGTTATACAATATATTTGCCTTTCATCCCTCGAGAAGAAAGTTTAACAGACCGAGGCTGGACAACGCACGGATGTACGCGTCGAGAGTCGAGATATTTCTCAATGAACACAGCCAGGACTCTAGGGAGCTGACTGTGAATGCCTCGCACCCAAACAGTATTATTATTTCACAGGTCTTGTGTGTTGATACAGTATCTTTATTGCAGTAGACTCATAATCTACGCGCTGCCTCGGCAAACGCGAGATTCGAGTCGTTCACATTCACAATATGTTTGGCTTTCATCTCTCGAGAAGAAAGTCACGGGCGCGAGGCTGAGACACCCGAAAAGCACGTTAACTCTGTGCGTCGAGATATTTCTCAGTGAACACAGCCAGCACCCTCAGGTGCTGACCGCGCATGCCTCGCACCCACACATGATCTTTATTGCAGTAGACTAGTAATCTACGCGCTGCCTCGGCAAACGCGAGATCCCAGCCACAGAATCTTTATTGCAGAGTAGATCAATCTACACGCTGCCTCGGCAAACGCGAGATCCGAGCCACTAGATTCTATATTGCAAAGCAGACCTTGATTTGTGACAATTCTTAAGGGACAAACAACACCAAATAGGACAGACAGTTTGTACACAGAGCGCTTGCTGAAGAACATAAAGCTGAAATCTCATGTGTGCCGGCGTCCTTTGTAGCTTCCGCTTGTATGCCGTCACTCATTACGTCATGACGCAACACCAATCAGAGATTGGCTTAGTTTCATTCATCCTTCAGAGCAGCTACGCTGAGGGGCGTTCCCCCAAAGTGTCATCTGACGCAGTTCTCGTTCCCTCGAAAGGGAACTCAAAATCTCAAAAACCGGGAGGGGCGGAGAGATTCTTGCTCTGGTTCTGGCTCGCGTCTTCCGTGGAACCACCCAGGCTTCGTGGTGGTATGTCGGACTCGGAGCCGGAGTAAAGCCGGATTTGAAAAGTGATCATTCAACAGTGTTTTCATTACTGAATTATTCTGCGTTTTGAACGAATCGGGTGAGTCAAAGATTCAATATCCAATTCATTTCAGTGTTTCTTATTTGTATATTCAAAAATATTAAAAACAATCTCATAACATTATTTCATGCACTTGTAATTTTTTTTTTTTTGTGTGTGTAAATTATTTAATTTGATCAACCCTACCTAGGGTAACAACCCTATAGTTTCTTATTACTCTAATTTAATTTTTAAAAAAAACTATTTTAGGAATTAAAAAAATGTCATTCATTCTTTATTTTACCAGTAAGAAATATACTTTCTACTACTTAGTTAAATGCACTTTAGAGTAGGGCTGGGCGATAAAACGATAACGATATGTATCGCGATAGACACGTGATCGATATCAATAAAAAATGTGTTCGATAAAACGTTCGAGCAACGTAGGGAGTGAACATGGGGAGTGACACGCTAACAGGCAATCATGTAACGGTGTCAGTTTGTTTGCGCCATAACGTTGTCTCGTGCTGCTGGATTCCTCTTCAGTAACCGGCGATTGAGAAGCAGAAAATGAGTGCCCTTCATCTGCATGCCATGCAGGCTAGAATTGCGAAACATTATTGGATAATTCGCTCTATTCGCGTTTGATGTGAACACAGTCACAGCATAATGAACAGGCTTGCGATGTCAAGATTCCGATGCTGGAGTGTGTGTGTGTGTGTGTGTGTGTGTGTGTGTGTGTGTGTGTGTGTGTGTGTGTGTGTGTGTGTGTGTGTGTGTGTGTGTGTGTGTGTGTGTGCGCGTGTGCGCGTGTGCGCGTGTGCGCGCGAGAGAGGCACGAGAGAGTGAGACACGCGGGCGCGATCTAACAGTGGAGACATAAAAATATACTCCGTCATTTTGTTAATACAGAACATCATTCAGTCTGCGGCATCACTCTGCGAAGTGTTTACTCATATTTGTGTAGGCCTATACTCGCAATAAAACACAACATTGTGCTTTTTCACACTGTATTTCTTGTCAAACTGTAACCTACAACTGTCACACACACACACACACACACACACACACACACACACACACACACACACACACGTTTGTTTTTGTGATTTATGAGGACATTCCATAGGCGTAATGGTTTTTATACTGGACAAACTATATATTCTATCCCCCTACACTGCCCCTGTCCCTAAACCTACCCCTTACAGGAGACATGCTGGATTTTAACATTTTAAAAAAAAACATTGTTTTTTAAGCTGTTTGAAATATGAGGACGCATGCAATGTCCTCATATTTCACGTGTAACTTGTGTAACCAGTGTAATACCCATGTCATTATACACATTTGTGTCCTCATATATCACAAAAACAAGCACACACACACACACACACACACACACACACACACACACACACACACACACACACACACACACACACACACACACACACACCGTTTTAAAAGCAAAACACATTTATCCAACCCCTTTTTAAAACAGTCTGTGTGTTCTATCTTTTATCGCATTGGTTTTCATTTCTTGTCCTCAAAACAGAGCACTAATCTGTTTATTTTTAAGTTACACATTAATTAATAAAGAAAAAATCAATTATTTATAATTCTGATGAGAATAAAGTTAGGGTTAATTAAAATTAAGGAAAACAAATATACAGTATTGATCTGAAATATTGCAAATTTTAAATTCATTCAGGTACAATTACCAAACATCTCAAGGTCTTTTTATCTTTTTTATTAATTTAATAAACTAACTATATAAAACTATTATCAGTGCACTATAAATAAACTGGTTCTATGCCTTTAAACTTATTTAAAAAATACAAGGCTTAAGACATTTATAAAAAAGCCTTCTATATTTCTGTTTTGCTTTTCACTCCATTGTACCGAAATCGTACCGAACCGTGATGTCTGAACCGAACTGAATTTAGACTTGTTTACATTTTAATTATTTGAGTTTTCCATAGTTGTGTTGACATTTCTGTCTTGGGGGTTATAATCAAAGGAAGGTCAAGTTTAAAATAAAAATGTTTAAATGTAATATATTTTTTCTCCTGGTTCTTATTTTAAATGGGTCATAAAAAAAATCAATAATTATCGATATCGACCGATATGAAACACTGATATCGTGATACAGTTTTCAGCCATATCGCCCAGCCCTACTTTAGAGGTGTTAATAAAGCACCTGTTTGTTACAGTTGTGGTTTGTATTCAACACATGTACAATATTGTACAGTTTGTTCTGCTAAATAAACCATGACAGGAAACATGCTGGGGTCAATTTGTTCTTAAACATTGGTAATACTGCACACATTATTTAAAAATATACCCAGGTACTTAATTTGTGCATTTACTTTTGCATTTACGAAGGTAATAAATCAATATCGAATCGAATCGAAGCCTCAAGAATCGAAATCGAAATGAATTGTGAAATTCCTAACAATACCCAGCCTTAGTTGTGATGGTTCCGCATGATTTCCATAGGGGATTTCCCTACTAACATTACTTGAAAAACAAAGAAGAATTTTGAAAGACAACTGTTTATCCCGCCCCTCGGATTGAGGTTTGCCAATTGTGAGTTCCCAGACCTAACATGAGTTCCCGTTCCTGCATGTGCTTACGTGTTGTTAACGCGTTCCTATGGCGACTGGTCGGAAGTGCGAGTAACTGATCGTCTTCCCCATAGCAAAGAACATATATTTACAAGAAGTGAAAGCCAATAGGCCTTTATCACAGTCTGCGTGTCGTCACATCCTGCTCCGATTAGTAGCGTAAAGGAGTTTCCGCCTGCATTATGGTCAATGGACGCACGGCAGTTTTGAGAAGAAAATTAAACTAATTTAGTTTCACTTTACAATAAACGTCAGTATTTAAAACAGTTTATTTAGACTTACATGATACCCTACTATGAATGTCATCTTTCATTCTAATGAGTAACATTATCAGATAGACGCGATTGTCAGCGTTGCCGATGATTAAGGTTAACAAGCAGCCCGCAGCTCAAGTTACTGCCAGAGGAATAATCAAACGGATTTATGTTTATATTTAATGTTATTTTCTTTATTTTTGCATTATATTATCACCTATGAATATGATTCTCTACAGTATCACTGCACTCAAACACGGATGATACGTAGACCTATACGATGATCAAACCAGTTATTTTTGAATAATTGTCTATGGGCTGGAATTATTCCTTTATTTAAATTTGATGACAGCATCGTAAAGTAACTGCATGAAAAAAATGCGAACATTATTGTTTAATACAATAAGTTTTCCCTAACCTTTAATTTAATCACCATAAAATAGACTTTAGTTGTAATTAATATTTTACGATATGTCTAATTCTAATGTGATATGTTGTTTGTATTCTATTCCTGCAGTTCTGCAGTAAAATAAGGTGATCAGATTCTGTATTATTAAATAACAGTACAGCCCATTGAAGAGATGCATGTCCCTCACAGCCTCGATCATTAATTGAGTATTGTGAAACAGAAAAAAATGTGTAATATTCCGACGAATAGTTAGGGATTTAAAGGGGAGAACGCAAGGCTACTGTATGTGTGTGCGCAATATTACAGAATCTGATCACCTTATTTTACTGAAGAACTGCAAGAATAGAATACAAACAACATCTCACACATTAAAGAGCATTAGACAAATCGTAAAATATTAATTATGACTAAACTCTATTTTATGGTGATTAAGGAATAATTCCAGCCCATAGACAATTATTCAAAAATAACTGGTTTGATCATCGTAACGTATCATCCGTGTTTGAGTGCAGTGATACTGTGGAGAATCATAGGTGATAATATAATGCAAAAATAAAGAAAATTAAATATAAACATAAATCCGTTTGATTATTCCTCTGGCAGTAACTTGAGCTGCGCGCTGCTTGTTAACCTTAATCATCGGCAGCGCTGACAATCGCGTCTATCTGATAATGTTACTCATTAGAATGAAAGATGACATACATAGTAGGGTATTATGTAAGTCTAAATAAACTGTTTTAAATACTGACGTTTATTGTAAAGTGAAACTAAATTAGTTTAATTTTCTTCTCAAAACTGCCGTCCCTCCATTGACAATAATGCAGGCGGAAATTCCTTTACGCTACTAATCGGAGCAGGATGTGACGACACGCAGACTGTGATAAAGGCCTATAGAACGTTCCATTGCAACACCAGCGCCCAGCAGCAGCGCTACGCTTCCGCCATTTTGGGGTGAAAGCCACTCGGCAGTCATATATTACACATATATTTAGTCCAGTGCAGAGGTAATTTTTAGGTTGAAATAATTATGTAAAAAGAGGGGGCAGCGCCAGATAATTTTTAATGCCGAGGTGCCGAGGGGGTGCTAGATCATTAACAGGGGGAGCTGCGCACTTATAGCCTATATTGTATACTATTATTAAATGAGCAAAACTTCAATATTTAATATTCAATAATTTTAATTATCACAACTAAAGAATAAGCACAACATTCCGCATTCAATCAAATATATTTAAAGATTTATTATTTATGTTATTTCAACATAATATCTCGTTATTTCGACATATATAATATGTGAGTGTGCAACATAATCAGAGAGTAGCCTATTTCTTTTCATTTGGAATAGTTTCGTTTAAAGATTTAGTTGCAAGCTTTCTATATTTCTCATATCTCTGAGGCATATTTCGTTTTATTTATGATGAGATTCGCTCAAGTTCACGAGCACTGCAAGTGACCGCGCCGTATGTCATGATATTGTCTGCTATATTTGCTTATTTATTAAATCCAGGTAATTGTTTGATTCAAATTTTTTTTTAAATTAAGATACAATTTACACAAAACGAAATTTAATTTTAAAGAAAGGCTTTCTACAAAACACAACGTAGGCTAATGAGTCAAAATCATGTATGACCCACTTCATGTCTCCCGATATCATATCCTACTCATGCTGTTCACTTTTCATAATCAACATGGGGAAAAACACATTATAATATTTGAACAAATATGAAACTAAATGCGCTTATTTAATGGCTACAACAACACGTATACAGTAGTAGGCCTACAGATTCTCTATTTGTACAACTATTAGGCCTATTAACAGCAATAGAAATAGCTTTACAGTAAACTTCTTATATCGTATATTAATGACCGTTAAAGCAAGAGTATGTAAACAAAAACACAGCCACTGTACAAAATTGTGTCATTTATAGGATAACGGACACAGCAATGCATCATGTTCTATATAAGATCATCATGTTTGTAGCATGATCCAGGGGATTAAAACGTACAAAATATATTTCAGGCCAAGTGGAGTTGGTAACTAATAATAGTAGTAAATGTGTAAAGTTGCATAAAATGGAAATATTCAATAATGCAAGAAAAAACTACCTCAAAAAACTGTTATCTGTGCTGTTGTCCAGTAACTCCCGTTGGAATCTTCACGCCAAAATGGCGGACGCGCTCCCGAAGCGCCACCTAGTGGCTGTTACCAGAAAAGCATCAGAGTTTCGCCTCTTGTGCTTCTATACTCTTTGCCCATAGACATCATGTAGATAGACGCCCTATCGACCGCTGCCTTCTGCCTACTGGCTACTGGCACGGACGAGCTGTGGGGCCACCATCTTAGACCGGTCACCCGCTCCACTCAGTGTAATCTGTTTAGCAGGTGCAATGAGCTGTCAGCGCATTTAAATTAAACACATCTCACTGAATACCGAACTGATTTTCACACAGGTTTTTTTCTGCAACGGTCATACAGGTAGCTATGATACAGGACACATGGTTTGGCGTATTTTAATATTCATAGTGGGCTTAACAGTAGAATATTCTGATATGTGATGTAGGCTATGATAACGTTAGGTATTTGGCAAATCACACACTATAAATATGATAGAGAAGCAGAAAGAGATAGTGGCAGTAAAGTCAGATATTTTAATAAGTTGAATAAACAATATATGATTATATTATATTAGAGTCTACTTGAAGCTTTTTATATTTGTCTCTCTCTGTCAAACACACACACACACACACACACACACACACACACACACACACACACACACACACACACACGTTCTTCTGCATCCATATCTTCCCAGCCCTTGAAATTTAGCAGCTCGCCTCCCGAGTCCAACACACACACACACACACACACACACACACACACACACACACACACACACACACACACACACACACACACACACACACACACACACGAAATAGTGAAGCTACACCACCAAAATACTAAATTAACGTTACTAGTTAAGCTACAGTGACTGCCCAACACTGATAATACAGTCTGTGCCAATTGTGTAAAATTCGCAGTAATATTGGTTTTATTTCTACTAGGGCTGTTTATTGGCAAGAATCTGGCGATACGATACGTATCACGATACATGGGTCACGATTCAATATATTGCAATATATTTCGATACTGTGCATAAGGCGATATATTGCGATTTTTTTTTTTTTTTAAAGTAGGACTATAATTTTAGAAAAAGTATTATTTAAAAAAAAAAAAAAGACATAATGTGCATAAAAGTCAAACAAGTTAACTTTAAGTAAACAATCCAGTACACAGAAAATCAAACTGCCAGTTTGGGGTTGTGATTCACAGGTTCTATAGTGAGCAAATTTGTATATGCTCAAGTAGGCCATAATAAAAGAAAATACATAGCCCCTGTCACAATACACAACACATAATGTGTGCAATCTCATTTGTCTATGTCAATAAAAAAATAAAAAATGCTTGCACTTTTCCTAGTACACAGGGTACGTCCAACACGTTTTGTGTTGCAAAAACACGAACACGATTCCTGAAGGAAACATTGAGGAACAAATGTAAATAGTCAGTTAAAGAAAAGACATAGCCCCCCCTGACTGTCTGTGACATCTAGGCTAATGCATAACACATAAGGTGCAATCTGAGGTGCAATATGTCATTAAAAAAATGCTTGCACTATTATTCATACACAGGGTACATCCAACACAACATACCGTAAAACTTCAAATAATAGCCGAGTCCCAAATAGACGCATGTCTCCTTTACACGCCTGGTGCGGCGACAGGTTTGGGTAAATAAAGGCCGGTCTCAAATAAGGCCGGGTCTTTTTTGTAGTATCGGGTTGTATTTAATCTTCTAAAAGCCATCAGATCGTCCGCTTTTTGGCACCGCCAAAGCAAATTTGTGTCCCGCCAAAGCCTTTTTTGATCGGTGAGTGATGTAGAATGACTGCTGCGCAAACGAGCAAAGAGAGAGAGAGAGAGCCCCGGCCGCGCGCGCGCAACTCGCACGTCTTCAAACAACACGCGCACTGTCTTGCTCTCTCTCCCTCACGCATATATTAATCAAAATAGGTGAGGAGGACACTAGTGGTGCTTCTCAACATAGCCATCTAGTGGTAGGGATTTAAACACAACATAAACGGGAACCGCGGTCTTACCATGAATATTTTTGCTCGTAAAAAAAAAAATCGATATTGCGTTTTTGAAAATCGATACAGCATTGCAAAATAAAATATCGTATAAAAATATTGTATCGATTTTTTCTTACACCCCTAATTTCTACAATAGCATTATTGTGGCAGTTGTAATCTAAGTCAGTGTTATGGAATGACTTAAGTCTCAGTTCATAGCCGGGTGAACACCGGCCTGTGCAGCAGTATACATAGCCTAGCTAGCTGGTCAAGATTTCAGTACAGTAATATCAAAGATCCTTGCTCCTTCTTAACTCTCTGGTAATATTCTATTCACAAAATACAACCAATAGTACGGTTATGTTAAATTTTACTTGTGAAAAGTAATCTCCCGAGCCCTATTTGCGATGGTCCGCTGATTTGAGCAGGAATATGCTGCACAGTGCTCTGCATCTTAACTGCTGCTATGCAATGCAACTAGGAGTATGATGTTATGACCCATCATAAGTCCTGTCCGTCCCCATTAAATTAGATCATACCTTTTATAAAGATACTGTAAAATATTTGAGAACAGCTTACTTAAGATTTCCTCTTCCTCCCAAAGCAAAAGAGACAATTTAAGAATCTAAATGACACATGATTTTTGAATTTAAAATTTAATTTTGAAAATGTGCCTTGTCATCTTTGTAATTGTCTCTCTGAAGATACAGAACATATATTTTTTTACTTGTAACTTCTCTAAATCCTTTTGGAGAACATTACAGAACTGGCTGATATGAAAATGTGGTGGATGACAGTTTCGCTTTCACCTTAGAAAATATAATGTGGGATTACCAATGATTGCTGTAGGTTATTTGATCTGATTAATAACATTATACTATTGGCAAAATACTTTTAAGTATATAAGGATTTTTAAATCCTCTCCTTTGTTTATTATATTCAGAAATGAATTAAAATACTTCTCAAATGCCCTTTCTAAAATGGAAAAGAGAGGTGCATTAAAATTATATAATCTGTTAGTAGCCTATTGTATAACCTGTTTTAATTTTAATTTAATTTTAAAATTATTTTTTTTATTTATTTTTTTTATTTGTGTTGAACCTTCCCCGCTTGTATTTTTTTATATAGGTTAATAACTCATTTTGTTGTATTCATTTTTTTGTATTCATTATAATGAAAACAATACAGTCTTTTTTAATTAATAAAAAGACTGTCCCCATTTATGTCGCCTTTAAAATATTTCAAAGTTTGCATTAGTAGATGTACTTGTTATAGGCTATTGCTTTTTATAGTAATTATTTAACTTATTTCCTAAAAAGGGCCACTGGTGCGTAATAACTAATAACTAACTAATAAGTGCATTCAATGTTTGTTATGGGCGGTGCTAGGGAGGGGCAAGCAGTGCTTCAGCACCCCCAAGAAAGACCAAAGCACACCGATGCACCCCCAAAAATAATTTCTGGAAGCAATCTGTGAAGAAAACTTATCTTGTTATTTTGAGAGTTATTTATAAGTGTTATTAAGTCGTTATTTCAACATAATATATCATTATTTTGACATAAGTTGTTATTCGACATAATAGCTGTTATTTTGGCATAATACGTCGTTATTTCGACATATCTTGTTATTACACAATATCTCGTTACTTCGGCATAATAAGTCGTTATTTCGACATATCTGTTATTTCTACACAATATCTCGTTATTTCGACATAATAAGGAGACATTCTATGCATAAAGCCTTATAATAGTTGGGAAGAAAATGCTAAACGTTTAATTAAACCCGTTCATATTCTGGGCTCTAGCCTATACTATAATTATTATGATTTTAGTATCATAATGATTAATGAATGCATGCACAATGATCCGTGAACTTGATAAATGTTGCAGATATTTTTTACTATTCACAAACAAATGCTTTCAACTTATGTGTGCAAAATTCAGAATTAAATGAATGTGCTGCTATTTGTTCAAATAGAAAGTCTGTATGCCTATACTATAGGCTACGTGATGTAGCCATTAAATAAGCGCATTTAGTTTCATATGTTAAAATTAGAGGTGGGCATAGATTCTTCATAGATCATCTTGAAATTAATCTAGATTAATCTAGATTAAAATGGCTCATTTGAATTCTCCCAAAGGCATTCAGAATATGTGTGCTACCCAAATAATGACTAAAAGTAAGTCTTGAGAATAGTTCGCCTCGCGTAGGGATGTGCATTTCTGCCGAAAATGCCATTCGAAAATCGAGGAGCAAAAGTCCAATATCGTTGAAAAAAAAAAAAAAAACGCAATGACAGAAAGGGAGGCCAATTTCATCTTTAGCGACTTGGCATCAACCAAACTGTCTATTAATTGAACAAGTAACATTTGTTGGTGTTTTTTTTTTTTTTTTTTTTTTTTTTTTTTACATAGTAGGCTAATTGGAAGAAGAAAAAAAACAATACGCACGACAGTCCGTTTTTGCATCGCAAATGCTCGATAGATCAAAAAATAATGTCATCATATGTCATAATGATTTATGTGAACCTGCTTTGTTACTGCAATAGCCTCCATTTTAAACAAATTAATTTCAATCAATGTAAACTATTCGTGTGATTATGCCACTGCGCAATACACACACATTACCGCGGGATGGCGGGTGTTCATTTCATAAACTGTGGACAATGGTAGCTTATTTAACCTGTTAACCAGTGCGCCGACGCTCTGAAGCGTTTTTTGTAGCCTATAAATTAATGTATGTCCAAAAACCGGATAATGTCATAATTTTTAGTAGTGCTATGCTATCGTGGCGCAATAATCTGTTTGGTTGTAAAATGTATTACCTGAATGAAATGAAATCGAATGTATTGTCCTGTGGAATCATTCATTCACAGACAGTTTACGAAGTTGTTCAACTAATAAAGATCTTCATCGCTGGCAAAGATATGATGCATTTGCAGATTTGCTTTCACTAGACTGTAGGGGAGACCAGGGACAGTTGTAACAGGGGACGGTTGTAACACCTTGAATTCCTCCAATCAGAAACAACCTAGAGTGATGACACTCACTGTGCTTATGTTCAGTTCCCTTATCGAAAAGGGAACTTCGAGATGCGTCGAAAACGCTACGGGAACGCCTTCTGCGTGATTGCGTCTGAAGCATCTATGCCAACTAGTCCAATGGAAAAAGGGAATGAGCGTCACGGGCGGGTGACGTCATGACCAGGAAAAGATAAAAGCACTTCCGCTGCGAAACGCCAGTTAGCTTCTGTGCCTCAGCAAGCGATCTGTGTCATACTGTCTTGTCCAGGGATGCACCGAATGTTCGGCAACCGAAATTATTCGGCCGAAAATAGCAAAAAAAGCACTTTCGGTGTTCGGCCGAACAAGTAAAAAGGCCGAATAAATTTGACCGAACAATGACGTTTTTGATGACGCGATCAAATAGTAACCAGCGTAGAGTGAGAGGCACGCGCTTTATAAATGCAGCCAACATGCCCCCTTTGAGGAGAAGACAAAAGAGAAGCTCATCTGATGCGTCTGTGGCAGACGTTGTTACTTGCAGCACTAAAGCGTCTTTTAACCCTCTACAAACGCGCCGCCGCGTTTTGCTGGATTTTTTTCACATAGTAGCAAAATAGACTTAAATACTCTGTCATTTATGGTCACTTAAATGCAGACTTAAGAAATATGAAAAAATAAACTGTTAAATGACTACTTGTGTCCACTTACAATCGAAACAAAACTGTGCTTTTGTAAAATAAAGAAAATAAACAGGGTGTGCTTTCTGCCTCTGTCTCCGTTAACTTTTTTTTCTGGAGCACGTCTCTAAAAAAAACTCAGCCAATACAATACTAGTCACACAGGCAAAGGCATATCTTTATAATCATTTAATTGTCTACTTTTAAACGATCTAATTCAAAAAGAAAACAAATATTCTCTGTTTATGTAATCTTTATGAAAAGAGAGAGATGAAAAGAGTCGTTCTCATGGCAACTCCTTATCTGCTAATCGCCACGGAGAGCGCGCGCTATATTGAAACCCTAAATGATCCAGGCAATCCATGCAAACCTGTCAACGCCCAGGTTTAAACGATAAAGTTTATGTAAACCGCAAAAGTAGGCTTATGTCTAGGACAGTTATTCATTTGTTGTGGGTTCATCCACATTTTTTTGCACTTTTCAATGCACTTTTTTAGTTATATTCTTTCAGCAGTCATTTATAGGCCTAACATAGGCTATTCAAGAAGGGGGGGGGGGGGCTTCAAAGATGGCCAAATAAAAATATAGTTTTTATTTTACTAATTTATTTATTTTAAGTTATATTGTGCTTTGTTTAAATAATATCTGCTGGAATGTTAAAAAAAAAAAATTCAGTGTTAAACAAATTGTATTTTTGCAATTTGATGTTTTTCTCAAGACAAAATAGTAAAAAAAGCATATTTTTACTATTTAATTAAATGCAATGGTGAAAAAATTGCCAAAATAAATGGAAAAAATGTGAAATACCGCATTCGGTATTCGGCCTTCGGCCTTCGGCCAAGCGTTTCATTATTATTCGGCTTCGGCTTCGGCCAAGAATTTTCATTTCGGTGCATCCCTAGTCTTGTCTATTTATTGTTGTCTGTTACAATATTGTTGGTATCGGTATGGCGAAACAAGTCTACAAACAGTGTGTTCCTCCCTGCCCGCGTTATTTAACGGGTGGGGACACACACGAGCTTTGTGTGATTTGTTTGGGAGTGGAGCATGCGGTCTCAGCCTTCGAGGGGGCTGAGTGCCAACACTGTGAGAAGCTACCGCTTCGCATGCTCCGCTCTCGCCTGGCATTCTTCCGAGGACCTTTTCTCCTTCCTTACCCGAGAGATCTAGCTCTCCTCTCCCGGTGTCGGAAGCATGCTTTGCGGTTTCTTCCGCCCGGGAAGAGAGCTCCCCTTTACTGCAATGTTCTTCTTCTGAGGAAGTTGACGTTATGAGTATTGAAAGTGAAAATGCACACACGGGGGAAAGGGATTCACAATTTAATTCCCCGGCGTATGATGAGCTGGTGGATGTCATGTCACGGGCTGTAGAAAAATTAAATATTGAATGGCCATCTGAGAAAAAAAGCACTCGCTCAAAAAGCAAGTTAGATGAGCGTTTTCTTCCTTCAGCCACATTATATCCACCACGAGGGCTGCCTTTTTTTCCAGATTTACACAATGAGATTTCTAAATCCTGGAATAAACCTTTCTCATCTCGTGTTTTTAACCCTCAGACCACTACATATTCAAAGATTAGAGGGCTAAAAGAGTTTGGTTATGAGTCGATGCCCCAGGCAGAGCAGAATTTAGCCAGCTATCTCGCGCCTGGTCCCGCATCTTCTCTGAAAGCCCCGGTTTTGCCCACTAGACCGCTTAAAAATACATCTATGTTAGTGGGCAAAGCTTATTCGGCAGCAGGTCAAGCTGGAGCGTGCTTACACACCATGGCACTGCTCCAGGCTTACCAAGCTGACCTGCTGGAGGAACTGGATAACAGCGAGGGAATTAGTAATGACGATGTTCGAGAACTTCGTAGGGCTACTGATCTTTCTCTCAGGGCTACTAAAGAGACCGCCAGAGCAATTTGGCGGTCTATGGCAGCTTTGGTAGCCACTGAGAGGCACTTATGGCTCAATCTTTCTGAAATTAACTTTTTTATTAGACGCTCCACTTGAACCCTCTGGTCTCTTCGGTGACGCAGTCCACACTGTAGTGGATAGGTTTCAGGAGTCTAAAAGCAGTCTGACACTTTTAAAAAGTTAATCCCTCGCCGTGTCCAGCCCCCTGGGGCTGCTGGGCGTGAGCAGCCCCAGTCATCTAGCTCATCATACCGTGTGCAACAAAAGGAGAGTGTTGCGTCTCGTGTTCCTCCACGTAGATACTGGAGACAGACGCAACCGAAGTCGCCTAAGCCGGATCTGAGTACCGTTCTTCATGCGAAGAAGGCTTCGGTTAAAAAAAAAAAAAGGTCCTGGCTTAGGCATCAGGCCTGTGAGGACAGCCCCGACCGAAGTGGAACGGTGTTCACCTCATTACACGGTGCCCGTTCCATTTCGGGGTCCTCACGAGACCCTCCTGCCAACCCTGCCACCTCCGGTGCTTCAGGGCGCAGCGGTCTCCAGCGAGTCGCTGATGCTATGCTGCGGCACAGCATCGGTTTCGCGCCCTCTGAGGGGGGCTTTAGAGCAGTCAGGTCAGGTAGTTCCTGCCGTTATGTTTCAGGCTCCAGATTTGGCTCTCTCAGTAACACCAGAGACCAGCCTCGAGAGGCTGGTTCCCATAGTAAATTTCTGGCAGCGTGGAAGCTTCTGCCGAATATTTCTCATTGGGTCTTGCAGATTGTAGAGGAAGGATACAGAATACAGTTTGGCTCTCGTCCTCCTCGTTACAGCGGGGTTCTACCCACAGTGGTGCATCCCGAGCAGGCTCTGGTAATGGAGCAAGAAGTAAAGGCCCTGTTAGCGAAACAAGCTATAGAACAGGTGTACTCACCCGACTGAGAGTCGGGTTTTTACAGCCGTTATTTCATTGTTCCAAAAAAGGATGGAGGGTTGCGTCCCATTTTAGATCTTCGCCTGTTAAATCGGTCAGTTCAGAAACTCAAATTCAAGATGCTGACCCTCAAGCAGATCATGACCCAAATCAGATCCGAGGACTGGTTTGTCACGATAGATCTAAAGGATGCATACTTCCATATCTCCATCCTCCCTCAGCACAGGAAGTTCCTAAGGTTTTCTTTCAGGGGCAAAGAATACCAATATCGGGTTCTTCCTTTCGGCCTAGCTTTGTCACCCCGCACGTTCACGAAATGCATGGATGCAGCTTTAGCCCCTCTCAGGCTTCAGGGCATACGCATTCTGAACTACATCGACGATTGGCTGATTCTAGCGGAATCAGAGCAGTTGGCGGTTCGGCACCGAGGTGTCGTTCTCGCCCATATGCAGATGTTGGGGTTGAGGCTCAATGCCAAGAAGAGTGTTCTTTCTCCAGTACAGAGAACCACTTTCCTTGGTGTGGTATGGGATTCAGTGACGATGAGGGCCAACCTATCGCCCATTCGTGTAGCTGTTATCCTGGCAGCCACCAAAGAGCTAAAGCTAGGTCAGTCACGCACTGTAAAACAGTTCGAGAAACTGTTGGGTCTACTGGCAGCAGCGTCCAACGTGATACCTTTTGGCCTGCTGTACATGAGGCCTTTACAGTGGTGGCTCAGGACCAGAGGGTTCTCCCCGAGGGGAAACCCTTTCCGTATGATCAAGGTTACGCGGCGATGCCTTCGTGCCTTAGAGATATGGAGGAAACACTGGTTCTTAACCCAGGGTCCGGTGTTGGGAGCTCTTTGCCATCGAGCTACTATCTCGACAGATGCTTCCCTCACCGGCTGGGGAGCGGTAATGGAAGGCCGCTCGGTTCAGGGTCTGTAGAAAAACCATCATCTTTCGTGGCACATAAATTGCCTGGAGATGATGGCCGTCTTCAATGCGTTGAGACATTTCCTTCCAGACCTAAGAGGCCATCATGTGCTCGTTCGAACAGACAACACATCAGTGGTCTCTTATTTGAACCGTCAGGGGGGTCTGAGGTCAGGTCCGCTTTGCAAACTGGCGCACCAGATCCTCCTGTGGTCTCTGGGGAAGGTACTCTCCCTGAGGGCAGTGTATATTCCTGGGTACCAGAATATAGGAGCAGACATCCTGTCAAGGCAGGAGCTGAGACCAGGGGACTGGAGACTCCACCCCGAGGTGGTGGAGAAAATCTGGGAGGCATATGGCAGAGCAAAGGTGGACCTGTTTGCGTCTCAGAACACGACGCACTGTCTCCTCTTGTATTCCCTTACTCACCCAGCCCCCCTGGGGCTGGATGCTATGGTGCAGACGTGGCCGAGGCTACGCCTGTACGCCTTTCCCCCTGTTGCTCTGCTCCCAGGAGTTCTGGAGAGGGTCCGTCGGTGTGGAATAAGCCTACTGCTAGTAGCACCACGCTGGCCAAGTCGGATCTGGTTTTCGGACCTGATCCATCTTCTAGACGGGCCTCCATTGGAGATCCCGATCAGGAGAGACCTTCTGTCTCAGGCCGGGGGCACAATATTTCACCCTCGTCTAGAGATTTGGAATCTGTGGGTTTGGCCTCTGAGGGGGCCCAACGCCTAGAGAGTGGTCTCTCAGCTGAGGCTGCTGAGACCGTCCTAAGCTCCAGAGCTCCGGCTACTAGGAAACTATATGCGCTTAAATGGAGAGTTTTCTCCTTATGGTGTCACCGACATCATTGGGATCCAGTTAACTGTTCTGTGAACACAGTACTCGAGTTCCTGCAGGAGCGCTTTGTGTCAGGTCAGGTTTATGCCGTTCCACGCTAAAAGTTTACGTGGCAGCCATTGCGGCTTACCACACCCTGGTGGGGGGTACATCTTTAGGTCGAGACCCCCTGATTACACGTTTCCTTCGTGGCACTTTGAGGCTAAGGCCTGCAACTCGCACTAGGGTGCCAGCTTGGGATTTGACTATAGTTCTAGAAGGCCTGTCTAGGGCCCCATTCGAGCCCTTAGATTCGGTCTCAGAGAAGTTCCTTACTCTTAAGACTATCTTTCTGCTAGCTATTTCCCGAGGCACATAGTTCCCTGAGAACAGGGAACGAGACGATGCGTCCCTCTGCCATACTTCTGGCGTCCCTGCGATCGGCTTGCTTCGGCAATTTCAAAGCTAACTGGCGTTTCGCAGCGGAAGTGCTTTTATCTTTTCCTGGTCATGACGTCACCCGCCCGTGACGCTCATTCCCTTTTTCCATTGGACTAGTTGGCATAGATGCTTCAGACGCAATCACGCAGAAGGCGTTCCCGTAGCGTTTTCGACGCATCGTCTCGTTCCCTGTTCTCAGGGAACTATGGTTACAATAGTAACCTGAGACGTTAGTTTCCCTCCATTTTTGCCAAAAAGGGAGACACATTAGAAACTTCCTGACAGAGTTATCAACAAAAGGTTGTTTTTGAGGTAAATAAATTACTTTTCTTTCTGATGTATTTTTTTGGATGCTGTTATAAGATAAACTGTTTATGAATTCAAACAAGTATTATTAGAACCACTGTTTTGTAAGCTAAAAATAGAAATGGCTAACAAGTGTCAAACTAGCAGTCAAGCTAGCTCACATGAGATGAAACCATGGTTGGTGATACTGGGACGGTTGTAACGCCCCGTTGCAACTGTCTCAGAATCACCAACCAAGTTTCATTTATATTTTAAAAACTAATTAAGCTATAAAATTTAATGTGCAAATTAAAAGTAAAATATGCACTGTGCATTGCAAATTAAATGTAAAATGTCATCAAATCACATTTTAAGTTAATTATCTTTTTTTTATATAAAAATATAAAATATAAAATAAATTATTTGCTAAAATAATGACAAAACTGAGAAATCAGAAACATAATAAGAGCAAGGGTTCAACAATGACAATTATTGTTGAAAACTGTCAAAATACAGTGTAACTGTCCTCAAAATCTTTTTTATTGTTATTGTAACAGACTTTGTTGGATTCTGTCATGTACAATCCAACAAAGTCTGTTACTATAATACCCGGTAATGATGTACTGGCGCTCGTTGTATGTGTGTATGCAATGTATTTGCCGTAGATAGGAATGGCTGGGTCGTGCGCACTTGCTGGTACTGGAGTGTCGCGGGTTTTTGGAGTTAGTGATCTGATGTGTGATATAATAAAGTGGAGAAGAGTTCAAACTGCTATGTTTATTATTTATTCAAACTGCTACCCTTACGCCTAGAAGGTTAAGTTCCCCCGCGGCTGTTTTCTCCAACCGATACCGTGACTATGTGCAGTTGCGTCTATGCACGCGCGAGGTGTCTAGATTGTGCGGATGACTTAAACGTTGAGACACAGCAGCAGTTGTAGGCAGGTATATTGATCATGAAATCAGAATTTTCTTGTCTTGAATTATTCAATGAATTCAGTCAGTCATATTCATTAATTCATTTATGTCACTTGTTTAAGTCATCTAAAAAAATATATATATATATTTTAAAATCGCAGCCGCTTAATTCGCTTATGCCTCGGGCCGGCCTTGCTGACAGGAAAATACCCTGCTGCGCGACCTGAGACAGTAGGCGCGGCGTCATTATGTATGTCATACTAGAATTACGTGAAAATATAACGATATTCGAAAAAGCTATTTAAGATCCCAACCCAACTTTGATTAATGGCGATATTTTTTTTATCACCCGATAATAGTCTCACGTTAACGCAGCACGTTAACCCCGATAACGGCCCAGCACTAGTTAAAATATTATAATGTTATTTTTCTAACCTATGTTATTATGAAAAGTGAACAGCATGAGTAAGATAGGATTCGAAATATATTGGGAGACATTATTTTGACCACTTTAAGTTTTGTATAAAGCCTTTCTTTAAAGTTAATTTCGTTATGTATAAATTGTATCTTAATTTTAATATATTTTTCCATCAACCAATTGCCAGTATTTAATACATAAGAAGCAAATATAGCAGACAATATAATCATGACATGGAGGCGCCGGCGCATCACTTGTATTCAGTGATGCCGGTAACGCGTTACTTAGTAACGTGTTATTCTAATTTGACCACTTTTTTCAGTAACGAGTAATCTAACGCGTTACTATTTCAAAACCAGTAATCAGATTAAAGTTACTTATCCAAGTCACTGTGCGTTACTATTTTTGTCATTTTCCTTATTAAAAATATATATTTATTTCTTCTTGCATCTCGGGGAGTGTGCGCGACAAGTCACGTTTTCAGCATGAGGTTCACGTCACGTGTACCACGCAGCGACACAAACGTAAACAACAATGGAGGGAGGAGAGCGATGCGCTTTTTCCAGCTGGAAATACAGTCACTATTTTGAGTTTGTGTCTGTCAGCTAAAGATGGCAACATTAAGGTCCGTTGTAAACTCTGTGCTGGTGGCGACAAAGTGTTATCTACCTACAGAAACACTTCGTCCAATGTTTTTCGGAAAAACATATGGAGTCGCAGCACCGCACAGTCAAACTTACGCCCGTTTCACACATACTTGTCTCCGTCTGCAGTGCGTATGCGGTGCATATTTTTTTCCCGTACCCATGTTAACAGGTTAGAGCTTTCACACTGCACGCGTGTGCGGTCCGTCGATCCGTTCCAGGTGCGTGAGTATACACTATATTTGCTGTGCTGCACCGTGCTGAATTAAAGTGGCAGCGCATTGTTCACATTAAAATAGACATAGATTGACAAGAAACTGTATTAATTTCATCATATACGCAAAATTACAGTTAACGTGTTCTACAGTCACTAAATTTCAGGGTCAAGAAAAACAAAAAAACAATATATATTTTATAAAAACAAGTATTTATATTAAGTGAAGTCAAGAAAGACTGTTATTTCAGGAAATAGTTTCTAAGTTCAACTTTAAATGTCAGGAGATAGATTGTTGATGTTACTGTTAAAAATACACTTCCAATAAAGTGAGTGTTGGCAAAACCGGTTGTCATTTTTATGTTGAGGTGGCGGGGGTGTTGTCGGCAACTGCTGAATGTAACTAATAAAAGTAACTTGTAAAGTAAATTAGTTACTTTTAAAATCAAGTAACTTGTAAAGTAACTTAGTTACTTTTAAAATCAAGTAACTTGTAAAGTAACTTAGTTACTTTTTCAAAGTAACTGTGGCAAACACTGCTTGTATTGCACGTAAAAACTGGTGCGCATCTCAATATAAATTAACCGAAACTAAGCTTATGCCTCAGACATGAGAAATATTTCTATAGAGTGCTTGAAATGTCTTTAAACGAAACAATTCAAAATGAAAAGAAATAAGTTACTCTATGTAATCCATTATGTGTGTTTCTCTCTGGCGCCTTCATTACGGAGATGGCGATCGTCAACTTATTTGCAGTGACTTACACTGACTTGATGGGCCTAATTCACTCGTGTCACCAGATTTAGAAATGCACATCTTGTATACGCACACATATTAGGACGAAATAATAAGATATTATGTTGAAATAACATTATTTATAAAATAGGCTAAATATTTAAGAATATTTGATTGAATGCTGAATTTTGTGCTTGTTCAAATTAATACAATTAAAATGTATTAGTATCAAATAGAGTGGCCAAGATTTGCTCATTTATTAATATATATAGATGGGTGGGAGACATATTAGCCTGAAAAAAGTTTTTATTTTTTTACTTCAAATATTAGGCATAAAAAAATTGAGTTGTGTTGTACTGACTCTTGCATTTTCCAAAATATATGTGGTCTTTTAGATTTTGTATTTGAAATTGGATTTATTCACCAATTTGTTGCTTTTGTGCCTAAAATTGAGGTCGACCGATTTTACCGATAACGATATTTAGGTTTGACCGTACATGCCGATAACCGATAATTCAACCGATATTTTTTTAAATGGATGCTGGATTAAAAACAAACCTAATACTCACAATAAAACAGTGCTGAACTGAAATGTGCTAAATTAAATAAAGATATAAATATTAATATATAAAAACTTTATACAGAAAATAATTTAAACATTAAAATATTACAGATTTCGGAGCTATAACCTAGAAACATAAGTACATTTCATAGGTAACATATTGCAAGTCCCATTTGTGAACAAGGATGTATTAGCTAGCTTTCATGAACTATGCACTATGCAATATATGTTTTTACTGCATGTATTAATATGAGCAATACAATTGTACCTTTATCATTCATGTTAGTTCATAGTACATTAAGGTAATAACAAATAAAATAAGAATTAAAACTCCATTTCAAATGCATTAGTAAATGTTGAAATAAACTAACAATGAATAATTCTTCTACAACTTGTATTAATCTTAGTTAATGCTAAAAATGGAATCTTATTGTAAAGTGTTACCATTTCATATAATTCCAGAGTCGTGCTTAAAGATAGCCATTAAAATGTAATAAAGACCTGTATAACATATACGTAATTTAGCCTATATAGTCTCTCACTTTATTTGCTTCTATTTTAGAACACTTGATAATTATCTAATCAAAATAACAGGATGTATTGTGGTGATTAAAACGATCTTAAATCGAACACGTTTATGATTTGTTTATGTTTCTGTCGGCTACATGAACATATCAATGTTGAGAAAGCAATTACGTCACTAGTTTTAAATATGCAACTTCGTCGGCTAATGAATGTATAAAATTGACCAGCCGGATATAAAAGAATGCAAATAGATGATAACAATTGCGCCATAAAACATTTGGGTCAGGTCTGCGTGTGTTTTTGTCACATTGTTTAAACCGCTTGACTGAGGTAAGTTTAGAGTCCTCACAGCCTCGACGGCAAACTACTGTTCTTTCTCTGCTGATGCAGCATCTAGTCAATAAAAGAGTTACTTTATAATGATATGGCAATATATACTTTAGTGTTATGTATACCATTTCGCTGACTGTGTTTTTAATGCGAGTCTGAAGTGTCAGCAGCGCTCTCTCTGCTGCATGTTCTCTCCGTGGTCCGTGCTGCGCGCGCCTGACGTGTTAATGTAAACAACTCAGCCAGTGATAGTTTATTATTGTCCTCTAGAGGCCGCTCTCGCTCTGTATAATGCCAGCAGTCTCTTCAGTGCTCTTAATGACCGCGCGCACTTCTCAGCCACTCCAGCAACGGATGCAACCCGGAAAAACTATCGGTGTGGATTTTTGCCGATAACGATAGTTCCACCAATCAACTATCGGTGCCGATTAATCGGCAAAACCGATGAATCAGTCGACCTCTAGTGTGACAAAAGTTATTCTATTTAAAATGTGTTATGTCTAAGTCCTGGTAATCATGAAGACAAGAAACTTCTTTCTTCTTCAAGGTTTATTTAAACCCACAAGCAATGCCACAGTGCCACACGGTCACATAATTAGACAGCAGGTGCATCATCAACCATTCTTACTCTACACCTTTTATAGGTAACATCATGTGACCTACAGCGCCATCTCCTGACAAGTACATAAACACAACATTCCCCCTTTACTCAAAACTGTAAATTCCACTCAAAATACATAGTTGGTGCAATAGGCAAAACTTATAGAATATTTACACCTAATTCAATTAGTTTAACAATCTATTCTACATTCTGTAACCAGACATATTAGAACTAGAATTACTTTCTCATTTAGCACAAGGTAATCAATGTCTTTTGTACTAAGTGACAATCATGTAACCAACGCGGAGGACGAACAGTTTAAGTCTTGTCAGAAGACAAGCAAACCTCATTCTTGATCTGTTCATTAACCAAGCAGTCAGTGCCAGGCCACCAGTAAAGTTCACGAATGCGCTGTTTCGTTCGCACTATTCCTTGATGACCCTCATGGGCCAGATTCACCAAAACACGTCGCAATGCAACAGGAACAACAAGACGTGACCCTCTAAACACATTGCTGCACCTTTTGCACAGCAAGTTCATGACGTATTTGAAAATATGGACGTAGAACCACCCCCACAGCAGCTGATGAAGAAGGCCATCCACGATCAATCTGAGCACGTAATGCAGTCATTTCTGAGCATGATGCAGAGGCAGAAGCAAATTCAGTTGGAGACACAGCAGACATTTCAGAAGACAAAAGTGCAACAAACTCTGGTTCAGTGTCAGAGAAATCCTCATCAGAAGCAGACAAGGGTAGGCGTGAAAGATAATCAGCAACCTGATTTTGAGAGCCAGGATAATAATTCACCTCATAATTAATACACAGGAGTCGCTCTGCCCAACGCGCGATCCTCATTCCAGCGCGATCTGTGCCTTTAGAGGAGAGGAGCACTATAAAGGCCTGATGATCCATACGTAGAAGAAATTTTCGACCCCAGAGGTAAGTTCTCCATTTTTCAAAAGCCCAGACACATGCTAAAGCTTCCTTTTCAATCGTTGAATATCTGAGCCTCATCTGACTCAGATCCTTGTCTGATGCAAGCACGCAATGGCTCTACTACTGTAGCGAAATTTGGAATGAGTTTATTGTACCATGACAACAATCCAAGAAGGGAACGGAGCTGATGTGCATCTTTAGGAACAGGAGCATGAAGCATTGCACTAAGATGATCCTCATCTGGGTGAATTCCCTGTGCAGATACAGTATGACAAAGAAAGCGCAAACTGCTTTTATTAAAGTGACATTTTGAATCATTCAACTGTAAGCCTGCATCTTGTATGCGCTGAATAACCACTTTGAGCATGTGGTCATGTTCACTTTTTGTGTGTCCCCAGACAATGACATCATCCAAATAATTGGCTACATTTGGCAATCCTTGTAGTACAGTAGCTAGCAGTTTCTGAAACGCAGATGGAGCTGAAGCAAGGCCAAAAGGTACTCGACAGAATCTAAATAACTCTTCATGAGTGATGAACGCAGTCAGATCACGACTTTCTTCATGTAACAAATGCTGGAAATAAGCATTCTCTAAATCAATTGTAGAAAAAACAGTTGCTCCACGCAGCATAGACATCATCTCATCAATATGGGGCAAAGGATAACTGTCCGCAACAACAGCTTTATTTGGTTCTCGCAGGTCTACACACATGCGAATCCCACCGGTCTTCTTCTGAACAACTACAATTGGAGAAATCCACGGTGATGCATCTACTCGTTCAATAACACCCATGTCAAGAAGTCTTTGGAGTTCATCACTGACAGCATTTCGAACAGATAATGGCAACCGTCTAAGTTTCTGACGTACAGGTTTCACCACTGAAGAAGTCTTTACCTTATGCACAAATCCTTTTGCACATCCTAGCTTAGTAACAGGCACAGAAGCAGAAAGTCGCATTACAGGAGCTGAAGCCAATCCTGAAAGTATGGAAGAACCTTCAAACTTGAGATGCAACCCATTAATTAAATCCATTCCAAGAAGAGCAGTGTCACATTCAACTATAAAGATTGACGTATTACAGTTCATATTATCTCTGGTAACAGTAACAGGTAGACAGCCAAGCACTGGTATTGGATCTCTTGAATATGTCATAAATTTAACAGGAGGCGGCAGCAAAGGGTCTTGTTTAAAGTGTTTTTCATACACAGATTTTGGCAGAATGGAAACGGAAGATCCCGAATACACAATCAACTCCACAGGTACAGAAGCTGACGCAGTCATGATAGTAGTAGTACACTTTATCTTATTAGATACTGAATCATGCATGTAAAGAATCTGAAGCTCAGGCAGTTCAATCTCATGTACAGAACGTGCTTGCTGTGAACGACACACTCTTGAAAAATGTCCCAACTTTTGACAATTATTGCACTTTACAGAAACTGCAGGACATCTGGAATCATTTGCAAGATGTTTTGTAGATCCACATCGATTACATGCACGAGCCAAGGAAGTAGCAACAGACGTTGAAGGCACAGACAGAGGTTTCAAAAGTGATTGTTTTTTGTAACGATCAACAGCAGGCACACTTGTTGCTTGAATTGCTTGCACAGGTACTGAAGTCTGATTTGAAAAAAGTTTAGCTTGTTCACCAGCAGCCTCCATTTGTGTAGCAATAGTAATAGCCTTGTTAAGAGTCAAATCAGTCTCTAATAGCAGACGTTCTCTAACACGATGACTGTTTACATTCTCCACTAGTTGATCTCGCAACATTTCATCATTATTAGATGCAAACTCACATGTCGTGGCCAAGTCCCGAAGAGAAGCAACATACTGCAGGATTGTTTCCCCTGGTGCTTGAATACGTTTTCTGAATGCATGACGCTCAGCCACAACATTACGTCGAGGAATAAAGTGTAATTTCAAAGTCTCAATAGCATCCTCCATTGTTTCTCCTTGGTTTGGTAAAGTATAGAACAGTCTCTGACCTTCTGTTCCCAGGCAATGAAGAAACAAAGCTCGCTTTCTTGCAACTGGCCAGTCATCTCCTGATGCATTTACGACAAGCAAGTAGTTCTCAAACATCTTTAACCAGACGTAAAAAGGAATAGACGGCTCACCCGGACATGGCAAGAATGGCGTAGGAAAAGAAGCAACAGCAGACATCTTTCATGTAGACCAGCAAAATCCTCGTCGCCAATTTATGTCTAAGTCCTGGTAATCATGAAGACAAGAAACTTCTTACTTCTTCAAGGTTTATTTAAACCCACAAGCAATGCCACAGTGCCACATGGTCACATAATTAGACAGCAGGTGCATCATCAACCATTCTTACTCTACACCTTTTATAGGTAACATCATGTGACCTACAGCGCCATCTCCTGACAAGTACATAAACACAACAAAATGAAAATTGGATATACTCTCCCTAAGTAACTAACATCCACATATATCGTTATCATTACTATCTTAAGATTTAACATTTATTTTGTGCAGATTCATTAGATTTTGTATTGTTTTTCTAAATCATTATGCAAAGTAAATCCTCTCTCCTCAGCCTTTCCAGATATTTTAGATTAATTAAACCGGTTATAAATCTATGAAAATGCTTGTGACTCTTGCTGATACTATTTCTCTTGTGTTCTGTTGACTTTTTATGATTTATAATTAAGAAAGTATTTTTACTGGCACAATTCTGAATGTCACACCAAATGATATAGTGTCACGCTATATGATGAACTGCAGCACACCATAATTTGTCAATGCAAAAAACTGTATTTTATTTGCATTCAACATCCTGCTGCCAACATGAAAACATACTAACATTGTTTTAAAACTTTTAAAATTATAAGAAACTCAGAAATATGAGTAAATCAAACACCATCTCACTTTAAGAACATTCAACATGAACAATTTAAAATTAAAGGAGTGTGTTGTAACAACAATTATAATTGTTAAACAGTAGAAAAACAATCAATTTAGAATTTGTTGAATGTTTTAGATTGAATTGAACACAATTTATTTTCGTTCCTTTCAGTTTTACCATCTTGATAATATTATCATGTGTTGAAGTTACACTATGTTGTGGCCTAGACTTTCATCCCTATAGTAGGTGTCTATTCTGTGAACTGGCATGATCTCTTTACTTTTTCCTCCTTTCCCTCAGAACCTACTCTCTACTTTCATGCTCAGCATTGAGTCTTTCCCTGTATTTTTGTGTCCTCTCTTTACTCAGACTGATCTCATGAAACTGCGTATGTATGACACGCCAATTCGTATTTCTATTTTTGGCGTGCTATCAACACGCATAATCGCTTTTCAGCGTGTTTATGAACGCCGTTGAGTTAACGTTACACTACTGTATATATAAATATATGACCTACCCCAACCCGTCCCTAAACCTACCCGTCACTGGTTAATACCATTTATGAGTCTTTCCCTACCATCCTAGTAAGAAAAATATCGCTTCCCAGAATGTATATCAAAATTTGGCTTTATTTCGGTCGTATTTTTAACGGCGTGTACATACACGCGGAATCACTCGGACATAACGGCGTAGATATACACGTATACACGCGGATAGCTCAAAATGCGTATAAATAACACGCCACTTGACTTGAAAGTGGCGTGTATGTTTACGCAAAAGTCATGATGTCATGTTGCTTTACTTGACATTTCTGCCTGACAGACAAAACATTGCATCTTTTAATAGACTAAGCATTGCAAATATGGTGAAACATGGTTAAAATTAAGTATAATATTGAAAAGAAATACATTAATTGTATAGGTAATTTAATGTTCACTATTAAATTCATTTAATATGTTTTGAATAGTTATTTATTTATCATTAAAAAAGGTGTATGTAATACTGTGTGACAAATATATCATATGGTGTGACTTAGAAAAACAGTCACACCACATGATACAGTGTCACACAAATGGTAAATGGACTGCATTTATATAGCGCTTTCATAGACCCAATGGCCACCAAAGCGCTTTACATGTTGCCTCTCATTCACCCATTCACTCACACATTCATACACCGACGGCGGTGTCAGCCGTACAAGGCGCCATCCAGCTCGTCGGGAGCAGCTGGGGTTAGGTGTCTTGCTCATGGACACCTCGACACTTGGTCAGGTGGAACCGGGGATTGAACCACCAACCTTTCGATTTGTAGACAATCTACATGAACCACTGAGCCACTGCCGCCCCGGCTCAGTGGCTCAGTGGCTCACAAGATGACGTTTTGTTCAGTTAAGCTAATCTCTTGGTTAACTAAAAATAGCTAGCTTATACTTGGCATGTAAATTACTACATGGCAGGAATGATTTTTAGAATTAGAATTAATAAGTAAAATTTGTATAAAAGTGTTTAATTTTTATGTAAATAATGTCACACCATAAGACACAAAACATTGACCCCTAGTGAGCATATCAGATACAGAAGCCAGATCTCACCTCTTGACCTTGCAAACCACTCCAGAGATGACACTGCAACTTCCTGGTTGAGTGTGGACCTCTTCATCATAATGATGTCCAAATTATTGCCCGTTCAAAATATAAATTGCAGTGTCACACCATATGACGCCCATTTTACGGACAAGTTCTGGCCATTTTATGTATTTGGCCAGAACTTGCTTTAAAGTCATACACAGACATCAACACTTTCTGTGTTTGTTGAAATAGCCTAATTCTGTTACTTAAACTGTAAATCTATCAATTATTTATACTTTGCTGATATATATTGTCTATTAGTAAGGTCAAACATAGCCTGGACAGTCACACCACATGACAATTTTGATGTTTAGATAAAAATTTGAAGTAGAGGTCTTTATACACCAACTACAGATATGGTATGCTGGAATAATATCTTGTCAGAGGAACAACATGAAGATATATATTTTTAACAAATACCCATTTTTATTAGGTTATGAGATCATGGACGGGTAGAATTGCATGTCATGTCTCCCACCCATATTATATATATATATATATATATATATATATATATATATATATATATATATATATATATATATATATATATATATATATATATATAGTGATTAAAGAGTGTCTTACATTTTGTTATTGTTGATTTCTTGAAAATAATCGGCTATTAAAATACTTTCTTGTCACCTTCTCCTGAAAACAATATTGTTTCATGTTGTGTATTCGCCCATATGGTCAGCTGTGTTAATTAAAATTCTTACCACCATCAAAAGTAAAAACTCAGAATGACACATTCCAGAACATTATGTTTATAGATTATAATTAATGAATTTATCGGTTCAACTTTAAAGTTGTTAATAATTGTGTACAAAAAATGTACAATTGTGACTTTGAGGTTTTTAAAATATACATATTTTTATTATGTTTGTAAACAATTCAGAGTTGACATTAATGATATACACAACTTTGTATACAATACACAATTTGTATCAATTATATATTCAATGTCATCAGAACATATGCAAGAAAAGAAAATAAAAAAGTTAACAATGATTGATAAGAAAGATAACTAAGGAAAGCTAACACGGGTGAGATATTAATTTATTGGGCCCTATTTTAACGATCTGAAACGCAAGTGGCAAAGCGCAAGTAACTTTGTGGGCGGATCCCGGCGCTGTTGCTATTTTCCTGGCAGGATAAATGCCTCTTGCTCCTGGCGCAAATCTAAAAGGGGATGGTCTGAAGTAGCTTCATTATTCATAGGTGTGGTTTGGGCGTAACGTGAAATAAACCAATCAGAGCGTCATCCAACATACCCTTTAAGAGAAGGTGCGCATTTTGCATGGCGGATTGTTATTATTATGGCGCATTTACCAGGCGCGCTTCAGAATCGATTCACAGCCGAGGAGATCGATGTTCTCGTCAGGGCCGTAAAAGAAAGAGAATTGGGATTGGGGATGGGACAAACCCACCCAAATCAATAGAAAAAAATATGAGAAAGCTCAACTTAACTGGTAAGTTAAAGAGTAAGGTTTTTAATGTACTTACATTATGGTAAAGGTGATTTCGCAGTCTTCAAATTTTTTTTTTCCTATTTCTTGACGGACAAACTAATTTGTCAGATGTCCTTAAATACATATGTGTCTTGCCACTATTGGGCAAACAGGTCTGATCCGTCATTACTACAATTTGCCTGAAAAATTACCAATATACACTGGTAAATGTGTAAGCTAGATTTATGCCTATTTTTTCACATCTTCATGGACACCACAATCATTTCCCTCGTATGGTAATATATTTCCTTGTTATAATGTATGATTTGCAAAAATAAAAACGCTGCATCTGTGTTGATCAGAGAATCAAAGTGTATGCGTGTTGTGCTCTAACAGCATAAACAAACCTGGACCAACATGGAATTGCTAATTCAAAGCAGGGTATTTTCTTCTGTAGAGCTGCTTTACAAAATTTAAATTTGATTAAGTTTGCAAGACTGGATGTTTATTACAGTGAAGCTGCTTTGAAACAACCTGTATTGAATAAAGTGCTATAGTAAAGATTGACAATGCCTGACAAATGACAATGTCAGTAACATGGGTTTTAAGGGCTGTTTACACGACCCCGATTTCAACTAAAAACCTAAAACATTTTTTTGCGTTTTGGCCGTTCATTTACACAGGTTTAAAGTTCACGTTTTTAAAAAACGTTCTCTGTGTTAACAACAAAAACTTGAATATCTGAAGACGATGATGTCATGCAAATGCGTATTACGTGTTCAATCTATAGTGTTTCATCGCCATCTATTGGCCCGGCAGCAGAATACAGTGTTTTTAGCCATTGTCACGGATCCATATGAATGAGGATCGTTGGTGTCATCTGTACATGGAAAACTCAAAGGAAAAACTTCTCAGTTTTAAGCATATCGTTATCTGACTTAAATTCACACCCTTATCCCATTCCCACCTCTCTCCCCCTACAGTAACTTTCAAATAGATTGTTACATTTTCTGCAGTTAAAAAATAAGTCAAATAATAGACAAAGTGAATGGTCCCTTACCCAGATAGGAATCTCTAATGTCCTCCTCCGTATTTGTGGCATTAATGAATGAAGAATTCATCATTTGATCAGTGAAATCCTGCACTATTCCTCCTGACCAGGAGTATGCTCCAACCGCTCCAAACATCATTAAACCCTACAGTAGCAAAAAGAAATTAAACTTCATTTATATAATTTGTTATCGCATAACTAGGAAATTCTAAAACCTTCTTGTGAATGTAGCTGCATTTATATGGTTAGCTAGTCCAAGCTGGTAATTTATGGTCATTAGTGAATCCATACTCTTAGAAGAAATTGTCCTATATAGAAACTTAAAGGGTTCTGTCAGGTTCTTTATATAGAACCTTTTATCATGGGATCATTTTATGAATTTAGTTTTAATTAATTTTTTTAATTAATTTTTAATTTTCATTCATTGTTATGAATTAAACAACATGTAAACATACTTCATCACTAGAAAAAAAAATTAAATAACCCATTAAACATGAAAGTGTTATGCAAGTAGTTTTACCTACAGTAACAAAGCCGGACAACTTTCTAATTTACAGTCATTAGCTCCAACCAACAGGAAGTCAGATATTTTGGTTTGAATGTGGTCATTTTCTCTCTCTCTCTCTCTCTCTCTCTCTCTCTCTCTCTCTCTCTCTCTTCTCTCTCTCTCTCTCTCTCTCTCTCTCTCTCTCTCTCTCTCTCTCTCTCTCTCTTGTGTGTGTGTGTGTGTGGTGTGTGTGTGTGTGTGTGTGAGGGGGGAGGGGGGCTAGATAAACCATTTCACTGCTGTGTGATTTGGCCTGCATTAAAAAGGGAAATAAATGTCTTAAGCCTTGTATTTTTTTAAGTAAAGGCATTTAGCCAATTTTATTGTAGTGCATAGACAATAGTTTTATATAATTAGTGTATTAATTAAATTGACTTGATCTATAAACTTGGCCTAAAAATTTGGTCCATAAATCAAACACGATTGCATGTAATGAAATGAAACTCGGTACACATATAGAACTTATCGGGCCGAACAACTTTCGTGCTCTAAGTTTCGTGCCAGCCTAAAAGGAAGTCGGCTATTTTGGTCTGAATGTTGCAAAATCAGCCTCTACATTTTTACGCACTCCTCTTAAGTGGTTTATTTTATTCCCACCAAAGTTTTTCAACATGATGAAAATACATTAAAGATGCTTAATTGTGAATAGATATTGAATATCTCAAACGGTGTTGCTATGGCGAGGGATTAAAGTAATGTCAAAAAAACAATCAGGAAACGTCTCATATCTTCTAAAAATTTAATTATACACCATTTATTTATACATAATTATACAAATATTAGAACTAAATCTTTTTTTAAAAATTTTTTTAATTCAAGAAGTATGAAAAAGTTAAAAACAGGCTATTTAGTGCTATTTGGTTAAACAAAAAAATCATACATAGGGCTATACTGCCCTCTTGTGTCCAAAATGATATCAAAATAGTAGCCTACATAAAACATTTTTTATCAGATAGGCCTATTGTATTTATATATACATATATTAGGTGTGTGACTGTGGATATTTTCCCACCGCTTAATCGACGTGCGACACCAGCGAGGGCTTTAAATCGCTACTACAAAAGTGAAAGTAAAGTACGGATGTCCACACGAACATTGATAATGGTGGCGCTCGCAAAGCGCTTGAATGAATTCCTATGTAATTGAAGCTGAATGGATTTAAAATTAATGTGCTATATTTCAGATCAATATATTTGTTTTCCTTCAAATTTAATTAATACTAACTTTATTCTCATCTGAATTATAAATAATTGATTTCTGTATAAACTAATACTACCATTAAAAAAACACATTTGATTTTCTATTTTAATCAACTTATTGTAACTTATATATGAATGTGGAATGTGTAACTTAAAAATAAACAAATTAGTGCTCTGTTTGAGGAATGAAATGAAAATAAATGAAAACCAATGCAATATGATGAATGTCCAAAAGATGGCACTAACAGACTGTTTTTGAATAGGGTTGGATAAATATTTTTTGCTTTTAAACTGTGTGTGCGTGTGCATGTTTTTTTTATTACAAAATATGCATATAATCCATATATTTTAAATGTATTGTTTGCTTTAAATTAAATTAAGATTGTATGTTTGGTAATTGAAACTGAATGAATTTAAAATGAATGTGCTATATTTCAGATCAAAATTTTAACTAACACTAACTTTATTCTCATCTAAATTATAAATAATTTATTTCTGTATAAAATAATACTACCACTAAAAAGTTCTTTTTTAATCAATCTAGATTAGAATATGTAATTTAAAAATGAACAGATAAGTGCTCTGTTTAAGGACAAGAAATGAAAAACAATGCAATATGATGAATGTCCAAAAGATGGCACCCACAGAGTTTTTAAATGAAGTTGGATAAATATTTGTTTGCTTTTAAACTGTGTGTGTGTGTGTGTGTGTGTGTGTGTGTGTGTGTGTGTGTGTGTGTGTGTGTGTGTGTGTGTGTGTGTGTGTGTGTGTGTGTGTGTGTGTGTTGTGTGTGTGTGTGTGTGTGTGTGTGTGTGTGTGTGTGTGTGTGTGTGTTACAGTTTGACAAGTTTATAGTTTGACTAAAGCACAATGCTGTGTTTTATTGCGAGTGGACAAAAATATAAGTAAACACTTTGCAGTTTGAATGATGTCCTGTTTGAACAAAATGACGGAGTATGTTTTTATAGCTGTGTCCCAATGTGAAGGCTGCATCCTCCGAAGGCCATATTTGAAGGCCGATTGGCCGCATTTGAAGGCTGATTGCATCACAGCGGCGCGATGAAGGCTGTCCCAATTCAAAGGCTGCATCTTAGAAGGGCGCATTTGAAGGCCGATTGCATCACAGCGGCACGACGAAGGCTGTCCCAATTCAAAGGCTGCATCTTCGAAGGGCGCATTTGAAGGACGATTGCGTCACTACGGCGCGATGAAGGCTGTCCCAATTCAATTCCGCATCCTTCGAACTCGAAGGCTGTATTCGAAGGCCGTATTCGAAGGCCGGTTGCGTCATCGCGGCGCAACGAAGGCCAGCATTTGGTGTGTAGCCTACAGTTCAAATTCAACTTGAATTTGAGCAAATTTACACGAACCCAAGACTATCAAACTTTTCTTCAAATACATTAGGCCTATTTGAAATATTTAAGAAGGTCTGTACTTTTGCGTACTTTGCGTATTTTTTTCCCGCAGTGCTGAATGAGAAGAGCCATGAGAATAAACCAAACAGAGAGATGATTTATAGGCTAATGATAATAAATGTGCCTGACAAAAAGCACATTTTTATTTTATTTTACAACAGCACAATGTTTTCTTGTGAGTTTGGACAAATAAAAGTAGTTGCAAATGATGTATTCTTTTCTGTATGACCAGAAATGATAGAGTTTTTAAGCTGTTTCCACTGTTGATAGGAAAATGTAAATAATGTAATGAAATATGAAAAGAAAAGAAAACATACATATACATATATATATATATATATATATATATATATATATATATATATATATATATATATATATATATATATATATATATATATATATATATATATAGTTCAAGGCTAGTGTATTCTTTTTATTATGCACATAAATGGACCATGGCCATACATTTACACATTCCATATTCGTATCAATTACAATACGTTGATTAAAATAGAAAATCAAATGTGTTTTTTTAATGGTAGTATTAGTTTATACAGAAATCAATTATTTATAATTCAGATGAGAATAAAGTTAATATTAATTAAATTTGAAGGAAAACAAATATATTGATCTGAAATATAGCACATTAATTTTAAATCCATTCAGCTTCAATACATAGGAATTCATTCCAGCGTTTTGCGAGCGCCACCATTATCAATGTTCGTGCGGACATCCGTACTTTCACTTTTATAGTAGCGATTTAAAAGCCCTCGCTGGTGTCGCACGTCAATTAAGCGGTGGGAAAATATCCACAGTCACACACCTAATATATGTATATATAAATACAATAGGTCTATCTGATAAAAAATGTTTTATGTAGGCTACTATTTTGATATCATTTTGGACACAAGAGGGCAGTATAGCCCTATGTATTTTTTTTTGTTTAACCAAATAGCACTAAATAGCCCGTTCATTATAGCCTTAAAGATACAATAGCTGTGTCCCAATGTGAAGGCTGCGTCCTCCGAAGGCCGCATTTGAAGGCCGCTTGGCCGCATTTGAAGGCCGATTGCGTCACAGCGGCGCGACGAAGGCTGTCCCAATTTAAAGGCTGCATCTTCGAAGGCCGCATTTGAAGACCGATTGCATCACCGCGGCGTGATGAAGGCTGTCCCAATTCAATTCCACATCCTTCGAAGGCCGTATTCGAAGGCCGGTTGCGTCATCGTGGCGCGACGAAGGCTACCCTGATTCAGAAGTGACGCCAAATGCACCCAGGAAGGATACATAAATGGATCCTTAGCGGCCTATCCTACCCTGATCCTACCCCATAATTCATTGCGCGCCGGTGAGGACAGCATTTTTAGTGCAGCATTTGGTGTGTAGCCTACAGTTCAAGTTCAAATGTTGGTGTTCAACTTTCGTTTTAAAAATACAACAACCGTTCATTTTTCGTTGTTCAATTACAGGTTAAAAAATGAAAAACGAATGGATGCACATTTACACGGACTATCAAACTAAAGATAGTTTAGTGATAGTTATCACTATTTTTAGTGATAGTTTTTAGATTAAAGTCTTTGATTTTACTAGTATTTTGATTGACTATCAAACTTTCCTACAAATACATATATTTAATAATATAAGGTAGTCTACTTTTGCGTCCATTCATTTTTCTTTTTTTAACCCGTAATTGAAAAACTAAAAATTAACGGTTTTGTATTTTTAAAAGGCAAAGTTGAACACCAAAATTTGAACTGTAGGCTACAGAAATGCTGCGCAAAAAAAAAAAAAATTATGACTTTTTGCCCCTTTATTAAACATTTAAAATATTTACAAATTAATATGGAGAAAATGTCGATTTTACTGTTTTTCTAAGGCCAGATTAGAACCTGTAAATTATATTTTTCCCGCAGTGCTTAATGAGAAGAGCCATGTCTCTGGAACCATGATTTATGATAATAAATGTGTATGAATAAATAACGTGGCATTTTAATTGTTCGTTTAAAAGTGAACATTTCAAGCTTTAGGTTAGGTACTAAACGCTCCTCCCACCTGGACACTATTTACCTATCCCTGCTACAACTGATTTCCCACGTGAGTCCAGGTGGGAGGAGCGAGACTTCAGCGCGAGACTGCAGCTTGCCGTCTAAAACACTATTTAGGTGAATTTAAACCATGGCTAAGTTGCTAAACGCATCTTGTTCACAGGTAAGGCCCCTGTTCATGTTGGACAGACATTTTAATCGCATTTTGTGTCTGTTAAGAGGCACAAAAACGCTCTTTATGTTATGCCCCCAGAGCTGCCGTTATAGCTGAGTGAGAGCTCTGGGCATTCGCGGTCGCAGCTCTGCATCGCAAGCACCAATCCGGTTCGGTTTTTTTTTCTATAGACAGTACTCACAAAGGTCTAACGATCAAGATTAACTTAAAAATTGCCCGGAGTTCTCCTTTAAGCTTGAGTTTTGTTTTCAATATGCATAATATTTGCAAAGTCTATGAATCGCCATATATTGGGTGATACAAAAAGGCTAATATTGTAATTAAATGTAATATTTTGCTTGTGAATCTGTAACAAGTAGAATTGGGTACTGCGCCTTTAAGATGGAACGTACTGTTACTCCCTTACTCAGAGTGGGCAGTCGATATTAGAAGCGCGATCAGCACGGTGGAATATCAGTTACGTCTTGTGAGTCTTTGCTTACACCAGACTACAACCATTTAGGCAAACTATCCGGCTCCTTTTGATTAAAAGTGTTGCAGCGTTGCTAATGCTAAACATTACTAGGCCTATCTCTCTTTATCTGTTGCTAATTGTGTTTGTCTTGAAAATAAATCTGTAAGCTTGGCACATTTGGCCGTATCCTCCAATGCCTTCCTTTTTTTCAACCTGGCTTTTTCTGCCCCTCCTGGTCTCTTCCTCCCATCCATCCTCCCTGACGCGTAAACGTTACGGTAGGGCCGGCCCAGCTATCGGTAGCCTACCTAAGAAAATGTTTTGGAAAAGACAGGCTATGGACCCAACCAACTCTATTTGGGAGGGGAGAACTCCCTCTCATGGTACAACCCATGCATAGGCTGCGCGCTGCGAATGCGGAATCCGTATAGCCTAATTTAAGAAAAGATGTGACAAGACGTGACAAGACGTGACAAATGCAGCTCGTCTGTAGTCATGATCTTATGTTTTATCACGTCCGTAGCACCGGTAGCATCTGTCCAAACTGTGGACCACTTCTGCAGCAGTGATCTAACCAGCTCAGGCTGTGCGTCCAAAAGTGGAACGGAAGGAAGTTTGTCACTAGCATCATCCATCACTGCCATGTAAAAGTTAATTGTAGGCTCTGTATGTCCCCACCGCAGTGCTTCACGCCCCTTGGGCAAGAACCGATTCTCTTTTCCCCTCGGCATCACATATTTCCTCAGATGGGGCTTCAGGACAATTTGGCTTGCACACATAAAATCAAAGCCCAGCAACAAAGGCATGCAAAGTTGATCATCACTGAGTACATGTATGCTGACGGTTACATGGGCATCGTGAAGGGAGAGGAGCAAAGTGGTCCTTCCTATAGCTTTACTCTCTTGCCCATTTGCCATGATAAACTTTGGAATTTCACTCGCACTCAGTGTCTCACCTGCCGCCTTTACGTTGTTCCACAGAGTTTTACTCATCAGGGAGTATGTGCATCCTGAATCAAGGACAGCATCTCCACTGAAGCCTCGGATGGCTATTGGCACTATACCAAGAGAGTTGGAATACCGAAAACGGCGGCCACATCCGCACTATGCCCCTCGGCCTTGACCATGTTCAGGCTTTTTGCTGGGTCTTTTGGAAGAGCGGTCTGAAGAGTGGGACTGCTGTACAAGATTCCAATAATCCTTGGAGTTACTCCAATCCTTTATCAATAAGCGACCCCACCTTGACCACTTGATCCACGGTAGACACAATGCCCCGCAGCCCACTGGCCAACTTTGTGCGGCGCATCCTTAGTGCATGTTTTCGTGCTCCTGTGTGATTGTAGTGGCTTTCCTCAATACTGACCGGGTAAGTTCTGTTAAAGGGTTAGTTCACCCCAAAATGAAAATTCTGTCAGTAATTACTCACCCTCATGTCGTTCCAGCCCCGTAAGACCTTCGTTCATCTTCGGAACACAAATTAAGATATTTTTGATTAAATCTGAGAGCTGGATCACTCCTCCATAGGCTTCTGGGAATGAAACCTGACAGCCCCGAAAAGTCATTAAAGACATTGTTAAAATAGTCCAAGTGACTATAGTGACTCGATCTTAAGTTTATCAAGCGACGAGAATACTTTTTGAGCACAAAAAAACAAACAAAAATAACGATTTTCTTCAAGTATTCATTTCCTTCTCTGTTTGGCCTTTAGCTTTCACTTAGTGTAATTGCTTAGAGCTTCTGCACTGTAAGAAAATTTTTTAAATTTACAGGTAAAAGTCTGTATTTTTTTACAGAATTTTGCCGTTTTGTCATTATACAGTGAATGCCTGTTATTTTACTGATATTTGCTGTAATTTAAAGGTCCACCATTAAATTTACAGGTAATTGCTTGTATTTTGGTTTTACATGAATTTTGCGTTTTTTTAAGGAAATTTTCTGTATTTTTACAGGGTTATGTGTAATTTTACATAAAATATTAAGTAATATTTTACAGATTTTTTTCTGTGAAATTAGAAAACAAAGAAAATAAGGTATAACTGCAGAAATCAGCAGTTATTTAACATGTTTTCCTTGAAGATCATTAAGCATGTGGGGGTTAAAGTGAGTTTTAAGGTTAAATAATAACAAGATTAAAAGACTATAATGGTTCAAAAAGCTAGTGTTTGTACCAGTTTGTACAGTAGATACAGTAGGCAGGACAATTGAATCATTAGTCTTTGAATCTTGTCTTGCAAATAGATGCTCATTGTGATCATCATTTGTATTATTCTCTCCTAATTTCATCTATATTTTATGTATTTTATGAATATTTTTTTTAAATCTGCGTTGCTGCACATTGCGTGGCTTTGTGTGCGCGTGACTTTTGTGTGTGTGTGTGTGTGTGTGTGTGTGTGTGCGCGCGCGCGCGCGCGGGATGACGCAGATTCAAATTATCCGCCATTACTCTTCCGTTGCTTAGTCCCGCCCACAACGGTTAGCTGATCAGATCTGTCGTCAAGTTTGTATCTGTGTCAAGGACAAGCGGGAGATTTGAATTCAGTCTACGCTGGTGAAGTGGATTGTGATCATCACGGTGGTTCAAAGCTAATCGTATTCAGGAGCAGCCGTGAGCGGGAGCGCTGAACACATGAGTTATAGCCCGAGTGTCAGTCAGTCCGTTCGGAAATAACGCGCCCTTTTTCAGTGAGCCTGGTTCGTCACAGCGGACATCATGTCAACCGATCACCGGCTGAGGTAAGAGTCTCATACTACATGTGTGAATGAAATTTTATATTACATTTGTGTTAAGTTGACAGTTTCCAAGCTAACGTAGGCATTCTTAAATCAAATTTTCAGTCATAACCTGCCTCGAGAGCTGGAGAGCAAAATACTGCAGCATGCTTCTTTCAATTGTCCATCTGTTTTAAGCAAGATCATACACATCTCTAAAGACCTTAAACAAGCTTTAGTATACTTTTTTTTATGTGTATCAAAGTCTGCCAAATTGTGTATAACGTTATGATAAGGTTAGTGCTAGTCAATCAATCTCTTAAACGGCTGGACATTTTGAAACACTGTCTGGAAGCTGAAAACTCCTCTCTTAAAGTCGGCATGAAATTAAATTAAAAAATCCTCTTTTTATATGTAATATTGTAGTGTTTATTATAAATGATTTATCTGTGCACTTCATTATTTTTTTTAAAATTCATGTACCCTTATAATTTTTAATCAAATACATTACCCTTCCCTCCCCCCTCGAAACGACCTCTCTTTTCTTCCGGTCACATGCAATGGCAAAAGGGTGCGGCCAGAGCCGATGAGGGTGCGGCTATCGGAGCACAGCCTCTCAGAGAACCTGTCAGTGTCCGTGTCCTCCAACGATCCAATCAATTCCCGAAGGACAGAATCAAGCCCCGCCCTACTTTTTTTCAAATTTCAGAAGCCGTTTCACTCGAATATACGTCACAACAAGAAAAAAAATGACAATCTCAACTTCCGTTTCATGCCGACTTTAAAAACATCTTTGGTTTTATTATAACTTACTAAAATTGTAGTAACCACGCTTTTTGGCGGATATTTTACCATTTTAATAACCAGTTTTACTAAAAATAGGCCTACCGTTTTTTTTTATTTTTAGTTAAACCATGGCTAATTTTCGTAAGGTTAATGGTTAATGTGAATAAATCTATCAAGACCGTTAAGAAGTAGAATTCAGTTCTGTAACTTTAACGTTACTTGTTGATAAAGATCGGTAAAGCCTAGAACAGGAAGACTAGATGATATGATTGCACCTAGGTGTAGCCTAACTGATGCAGCTAGGTCACAGTAAATCATATTAATTTTTACTTTATATAAATGTAGCTAAAATCACATGGCAGTTCAAAACATTACTGTTAGCCTTTCCTGCTCAGCTTCCAGATCATAGTCATTTGAGGTTTTGCATTGTCTCAATGGAACATATTCGGTCATGTGTAAATGTAATACTGAGTTTTTAAAATAACTTATTTTGTTGTGATTGCAGGTCATATGGAAAGGAGATGATCATGGCAAACAAGGTATGGGAATATTTTTTTTTAATTTAAATAAATAAAAATACACACAGTCTTCTGATTCCATATGATTGCATTAAAAGTGTGCACAAGGTTTAGTTTTGCTACAGTAAGACCATGATTGTGTTAGATTCCACCCATCAATTGTTTTGGGTTTTTTTTTGTAACAAGGCTCAGCCTCTGTCTTTTAGAAACATAGCTTTTCCTACTATCTTAATGATACATATCTTTACCTTTCATTCCAGCCAGATGATCTGACGGTTGCTGCTCGCATCTCAGCCTACCTGATGGAACATTCTTGCTGGATTAATGACCTTCACCTTCAGCTCAACCTTGCCAAGATTGGTTTCAGCCAAACCATACTTGCTGTGTGATTCTGCTGATTTGCCTTATACATCATTATACTATCGGAGCTGCACAACTCCTGGTGTAAGCTCTTGTTCTATCCAGACTGGACTATTGTAATGCTCTCTTGGCAGCTCTTCCAGCATCAGTCAAACCTCTGCAACTGATCCAGATGCTGCAGCAAGAGTGGTCTTTAATGGCTCGTTTCCACTGAGCAGTACGGTACGGTACAGTACGGTTCGGGTCGGGTCAGTAAACCATGATCCGGCTAGTAGTGATGGCCGGTTCGTGAATGAATCGTTCTTTTGAACCGGTTCTTTTTAGTGAACCGGTCGAACCAGTACACTAATTCGGACTGAATCGTTTGAAACAGTTCGCGTCTTACGTCAGAGCTATTCCTCAAGTTAATAAAGTTACTCACTTTCAGACATGCCTGGCAGTCCCTGCGAATCGAAATAAACCAATATCCAGGAGTACATTTTATTCCAGTTACTCCAAAAGTTCACTGAACTGAGCCATATGTTGGTGCTGAGAGAAGTGCAGCTGATACTGCGCATGCGTGTACTACCGAACGCACAGGTACAGCGGTTCTCGGATCACCAGTACAGAACCGATAAATGTTTCTTTCGGACACGTTCGACATACTGAGAACTGATGAGTTGATGAGCTGAGCATGCGTGCAATATTTTTCTGAGGGCCTACATCAGTAAGTGTAACAAAATAAAACATTTTGGAAACATGTTTTTCACACAATTACTGTATTATGACTGTATTATTTTAAAGTTTGGAAACAATGATTAGATTGTAAAACTGTCAAACTAAACATTTATTATTATACTAAAAAGGCCTAATATTTTCAGGAACAGCTCGTTTAATTTCGAAGTAAGTTTATATAAACCTTTGATGTAAACTCTTGCCAAGGTTTTAATGGTGCACTGCTTAGTAAATGTTTATAATGTGTTAACATAACGAATTAAACATACTGGAGACATGCATCGATTTTTTAGTTTTGTCGTCTGTATATTCAGGTTTCAGCCGTTCTCAGTTCAGCACACACGGGCCTATGCGGTTCTCGAGTCAAGAACTGGCTGCCCGTTGCAGTTCTTGAATCACCAGTACAGAACCGAGAACTGTTTCTTTCGGACACGTTCGATACGGAGAACCGATAGCTGGATATACTGCGCATGCGTGAGAGCACCGTCTCTGAGTCTGAAACGAACTTTCTTTCGACCGACTGATGCTGTGCTGATGCATGAGCACGCAGTACGGGTGAACCGAGGACTTAAATGAGAGGGCGAATTCGGCGAAATGTAAGATTATTTAATAACAAATAAAATGATGAAGACCATTTATGCATTTTATATTTTTAAAACATGTAAAATATCGCCTGTGGGCTGCAGCAGGGTTCGTTTGCAAAACATAAATGTAAGAAACTTATCCAAGATGATTATGACGATGAGTACTAATATTTAACTGAAGTTATGATTATTAAAGTATTTTTATCTGTCGGGATGATAGATTTGACGTCATTACGTGATGACGTAAAAGAACTGGTGAACCGTTTTTTTGGAACCGGTTCATTGAAACGAACTGTCCGAAAGAACCGGTTCGCGGAAAAGAACCGAACTTCCCATCACTACCGGCTAGCGTTTCCACTGCCAACAGTACCCTACTTGATAGGCGTGGCGTTAGCTGGAAATAAGCGATCAACGTCATTTTCGCGCGAAGAAGAAAGCGACACCAAGAAAGTAAACACAAATGGATAGCATACAGCAGAACTTGTCCCTGCTTCTCGGCATGTTTATCACAAGAAGATGACGACATTAGGCATTTCTCAATACCAAGTACGCAAAGTTATCAGCAGAAGGAGTCCCGAGGACGCGAGTGCTGTAATTCTCTAAATTGAACAGCGCGTTCTGAAAGCGTCACTCAGCTCGCTCTGCATGTATATTTCAGGCAACAATAAAACGAAATATGTTATAAAACACCACTCTGCCTCTTTTCGTTTTCATTTAAATACATTTTAAACATTATAGGCACACAAGTGTGGTTCGGCAATGTATAGACCTGATTATATTATTCACTGCATGTATAACGTTAGCCTATTTATAACAAAACGAAATATAAAACACAACCCTGCATCTTTCCGTTTAAATTTAAAAAAATATTAAACATATTCCAGACAATATGCATTCGTACCAATGCTGCAATAAACAACATTACAGTGATAATCTTGTAATAAAATAAATAATGACAAATCTCAACCCTATCTCTTTGTGTTAAATTTCAGTTTTATTAATAATAGCCATTATAAAAGTATAAGTAGAAGGTAACGTTACAAGAAGCTGTACAATAAGATATAAAGCAAACAATTCAGTCAAAATACAAATTCAGCGCTAGTCTAACGTTAACGTTACAACGGAAAAGTTAAATAGCCTAAATATATGAAACTTGACTTAGCCCTCAGCCAAAACGATTAACCAGGGAACGAATTATCGATTCACGAGACCAAAGATCGCCCGTTAGATATACACAAGACGAATAACCACTAGCTGCTACAGAGCCAGCGGCATACCTCAGAACGACCAGCCGAGGAAAGGCTGTTCCGGGTGGTGAACATCAGCGCCGTGCACCCGGTGATCGCCGGGAATGGATCAAATTATCATAAATCATTATAAATAAACCACAGATTTGAGCTTTAAACAACTACATTCTCGCCTGAAAAACTCTTAAAACTACATTTCGTGAAAGAATAACCGTAGTATTTTATTCCAACTGTATATTAAAAAATGGCGCTTCTTATGTTGTCATTCCCCTTGTAGCACGTGCAAGTGACGATACTCTGTCAACCAATCAACGTTCTGCAGTGAGTCTAGCTCCACCCTTTAGTACCGTACCACTGTGCTAGGAACCCCAACGGAAGGGTACCCAAAAAGTGGTACGGTACGGTTCGGCTTTTTGGTACCATTCACAACTTTTGACAGTGGAAACGCAAATAATTGCGTACCGTACCGAACTGTACCGTACCGTACCGCTCAGTGGAAACGGGGCATAAAGGTAGCCCCATACCTAAACTCACTACTTTAGATCTATGTGTGCTCCAGAAGCTTGTGTTCTGCAAGTGAACGGTGCCTTGTGGTGCCATCATCCCAAAAAGACACAAAATCACTTTCATGGTTTCAAAGACCTTTACCTGGACTGTTCCTGCTGGTGGAATGACCTGCCCAACACATTTTCAAGAAACTGCTAAAGATCCATCTTTTTCGTAAACACTTGACCCAATAATACTAAATCTTTGTTAAAAAAAAATAAAAAAAATAAAAAACTTGCTATGTGTAGGCTATTGTGCTAGACTAACTGGGACTTGTCACTGCACTAGTTGCTTCTATTGTTATCGTTATTGGTAAGTCACTTTGGAGAACATGTAATTGTAAATGTAAAAAAAAAAAAAAGTTATATTAGAGTAATGAGGTATACAACAATTGCCTTTTAATGTGGATATTTTTACATGTTCTAAATTATATACTAAGCTTGTATTTCCTATATAATATCACTTGTCTTGACGTTCAGTGTTTGTTCAATTATTAATATTGTAATTGTAAATGCAGTTATTCTGTACTTATACATTTAGTTAATTTACCAGAAATTGACTGAAAACTTGCTATTATTAAGTACTTAATTAGGGATTGGTCAAGTTGTGAAATTGGATCTGTCAAAATAAAAATTAAAACTGTAAATATACAAACATTTGTATTTGAATTGATGTACTTATTGCATTTTTATACATAATTTCATTGTTATTTTACACAGAAAAGCTATATATTAAAAGCAAATGACGGTAGATAGACAGGATTATAATAAAAATAACTTTATAAAACCCTAAATTTACAGTTTATCCTGAAAGTTAAATGTCTTTTTAATGTAATTTGACATAATTTATCAGTTTTTCCACGGTTTAATAAGCCATTATCAACAGTAATATACTCTAATTTAATCAATTTTTACGGTCTTTTAATGTAATTTGACATAATTTATCAGTTTTTTCACGGTTTAATAAGCCAATATCAACGGTAATATACTGTAATTTAATCAATTTTGACTGTAAAGTAAATTCTGTATTTTTACATTTTTTGCATGTAATTTTGAGAAATGGTTATTTGCTGTAATTTTACAGAATCCGTCTGGAAACTTTGCTGCCAGAGATTTGCCGTTTTTTTACGGGATTTTTTTTTACAGTGTGGTTGAACGTCACACGCATCACACACATGACCAGCGTCGGCCAATAGTGAGCCTACGTGTGATGTATAACACAGAAGCTCTACGCAACTAAGCGAAAGCTAATGGCCAAACAGAGAAGGAAATGAATACTTGAAGAAAATCGTTATTTTTGTTTGTTTTTTTTGCGCTCAAAAAGTATTCTCAAAGCTTGATAAACTTAAGATCGAGTCACTATAGTCACTTGGACTATTTTAACAATGTCTTTAATGACTTTTCGGGGCTGTCAGGTTTCATTCCCAGAAGCCTATGGAGGAGTGATCCAGCTCTCAGATTTAATCAAAAATATCTTAATTTGTGTTCCGAAGACGAACGAAAGTCTTACGGGGCTGGAACAACATGAGGGTGAGTAATTACTGACAGAATTTTCATTTTGGGGTGAACTAACCCTTTAAGGGAGTTTGAGGGGAGCCTATTATCTTACTGGCTTGATTTACTATTCGTGCAAGTTTGGTTTTGTGCTTGATGGTGAGAGCATTATACCAGGCTGAGATATTAAAAGTGAGTATGGATTCAATGAGTGACTGGTAGACCCTAGTTAAAATGTCCTTACTCACACTAAAATCTCTAAGTTTCCTCAGCAGGTGTAAGCGCTGCTGGGCTTTCTTATACACAGTGTCTGCGTTAAGGCCAATTTATACTTCTGTGTCGGGTGCGCGCAGTAGGTACGGCGTAGCATACGCACAGACGCGTACCATATGCCGTACCCTTCGCCGTAACCTGACGCGCACCTCCTCAAAAATGTAACTACACGTCGCGCCAAAGCGGACCGCAAGATCTGTGATTGGTCGGCTTGGTAGCATCGCGTTTCCTCCTGTGCATTTCCGCCATGTTCATATGCACCGCCCGCCATTTTTAAATTCTAAGTACAGAGAAACTATTAAAAAACTAAAAAATTAACTGCTTTTCCACCTCGATAAGCTCCAACTCCAACATGATCCGCTCTCTTTCAGTCACGATTGCTTGTAGTAACCTAAACTCAAAACAGTCGCGAGTAATCTTCTTCTTCTTTGTTTTTAAGTCGTGAGGAATCTAAACACAGTGGAACATTAAAACCCTCCGCCGCCAACTAGCTATTCGGCGCTGTACGCAGACCTAAACACAGAAGTATAAATGCTCACGACGGCGTTGCCTACGTGCGTAGAATACGGCGTACACTCGACGCAGAAGTATAAATTGGCCTTTAGGGATGGGAATCGAGAACCGGTTCTTCTTCAGAACCGGTGCCCAGTGAATCGATTCCTTGGAACCATTAGCATGCCTGCTTAACGATTCCGCTTATCGGTTCCGCTTGTTGCAACGCGCTGCGTTGTTTTGGTACAGAACGCAGCAAACATGGCATCGAGACAGAAGCGCTCTAAATTTTAGTTAAATTTCACGCGAAAAGACGACAATGAGGCGCCGTCTAGAGCTTAAATCAAACTTCATTCACGCACACATATATGAAAAACTTGCATACACTACGTAGTCAAACATACATGCATACTGCTGAATGCACAAACAAATACATATGAAATGCACAACAACGACACACCTAAAGTCGCTCACGCACATACCATACACGCAAACTCTACACACACGAGATGCGCGGAACTCCAGACACATACTCATGTGAGACGCGCACACACACACACACACACACACACACACAAACTCTCCACGCACATACTCATATGAGACGCGCGCGCACACACAAACTCTCCACGCACATACTCATATGAGACGCGAGCACACACACACACACAAACTCGCGCACATACTCAATGAGAGTATGACGGCGCCTCATAACAATACGGTCACTTGCAACACGTGTAAAATTTCCATTTCGTCAAATGGGGGAACTACCTCCAATAGGCTATGCAGAAACATTTGGCCACACAGCAACGCGTGTAACATTATCAGAGTTGGGTATAACGCGTTACAAAGTAACGCGTTACTGTAGTGTAATTACATTTCGTGATAACGCAGTAATGTAACTCATTACATTTAAAATTTATGTAATTTGATTAAAGTTACTAATGTCCATAAAATGAAGTTACTTACGTTACAATTGTATTGTTAAGAAAAAATATTAAGTAAAATGCACTTTTAATCACGTTTGGCGTGGTTAATGAGCATGCGCTCATTTACTGCGTCATTTAATGAGGCAGTAAATCTGCGTCAGTTAATGAGCATGCGCTTTAATGAATTACCGGAGAACGCGTTCTGCTAAAATGGACGCAGACGAGCATGGTGGTTGTTTCTTCAAGTGGAAATATAAGCATTATTTTGATTTCATTGAGCATAAAAACAAAAATATAACTGTTAAATGCAAACTATGCGTAATTTCTAAAGAACTTTCTACCGCAATTAACTCGACCAGCAATTTGTTAAAGCACTTGAACAGAATACATTCTACGACAAAACTTGTCGCCAAGGAGGATAACGTTACCCACCACGCCCGAGACGAGAGCGGTGCAACCTCGTCTAAGCAAGCTAAATTGGATTTTTGTTCAGGATCGAGAGGGAAGGTAACTTCTGGACAGGTGAATAAAGCTGTAGCAGTGTATGTGGTGGAGGAAATGCTGCCCTTGTCGACTGTGGAATCGCAGTCATTTAGAGACTTGCTCACGGTGATACCCATGACGGACAGGTCTGTACCCTTGCAGGACCGAAAGACATTTGCAAAGGATCTAGATAAATGCTATACGGATATGAAGTATGAACTTAAAAAAACATTTGAGTGTTTGGAGTATGTCTCCACAACCGCAGACATTTGGACTTGTAATAATAAAAGCTTCCTTGGAATGGCCGCCTATTGGATTAATCCTGTGAATTTCAGACGTGAAAAAGCTGCCTTAGCCTGTAAAAGCAACACAGTCTCATCCCAAGGCGTCATCTAACTGACGCTTTTGACCATGCGTCTAAATCCGACGCACATGGCACCCTTCAGCGTCAGTTAGATCAGTGTTTCCCAACCCTGTTCCTGGAGGCACACCAACAGTACACATTTTCCAACTGCTCCTAATCAATCACACCTGAATCAGCTCATTAGTAAGTCAAGTCAAGTCATCCTCATTTATATAGCGCTTTTAACAATGTAGATTGTTTCAAAGCAGCTTTACAGAGACAAACATATAATTTAAGGTAACAAAGAATGGTTTGGTTTTATAGCGGTTCTTGAATATGTTGTTTCCAGCTAAAGTTAGTTTTGATTGATTCACTTCCGTCGAAATGATCATTTGTTATTAAATTAGGGGCCGCTAAGAGGACGCCGTTCTCTCTAAATAGACTTTAAACGCGAACCTGTGATAAACGCTGATGGCGTTTACATGCGCGTTAAGAATTGATTCTATAGTTATGTGCGTTTGAATATATGTGTGCGCAGGTTCGTAATTCGCTACAAACCATGCCTAAACAAACTACTTGTCTTGCCTATAAATTTTGACGCAGAATTTGATTTTGTCAATTCGGCGTAGGGACGCGAAACTGTAATTTCATAGCACTTTATCTGTAGAGTGGATTAGGGATCCTCCATAGGGAGAGGCTAGTTGGCACTTCAGCACTGCGTTGTCATCGGGTCCAGGCGAAGGTCCTTCGTCAAATCTGGTAACGGCCTGGATCCGGCAGGCTGCAGGAAAACCTCGGGATAAACAAAGACACTAAATTAGCGTAGATGCCATTCTTCTTATGATGTAACGAATACATCAGGATTTGAGGGAAGTGTTCCCGGTTCCGGCTGGCCTAATCTATACAGCCTAACAATTAATTATCGAAGTCTATAATGTATTATGTGAATGCTAGGTCAAAGAGATGTGTTTTTAGTCTAGTTTTAAACTGACAGACTGTGTCTGCTTCCCGGACAATGGTAGGAAGATTGTTCCAATGTTTTGGTGCTAAACAGGAAAAGAATCTACCGCCAGAAGTCGATTTAGATATTCTAGGTATTATCAACTGGCCAGAATTTTGAGATCGCAGTAGACGTGCAGGACTATAATGCGTTAAGAGCTCGCTCAAGTACTGGGGAGCTAAACCATTTAGTGCTTTGTAAGTAATCAGCAATATTTTAAAATTTATAAGATGTTTAATAGGCAGCCAATGCAGTGTTGACAGAACCGGGCTAATATGGTCATACTTCCTGGTTCTGGTAAGAACTCTAGCAGCTGCGTTTTGGACCAGCTGTAGTTTGTTTAATAAGCGTGCAGGGCAACCACCCAGTAGAGCATTACAATAATCTAGCCTTGAGGTCATGAACGCATGAACTAATTGTTCCGCATTTGTCCGTGAGAGCATATGACGTCATTTAGATATATTTTTAAGATGGAAAAATGCTGTTTTACAGATACTAGACACGTAACTTTCAAATGAAAGATTGGTATCAAAGAGCGACGAAGACTTAACAGAGCAGCCATCAAGTGTTAGACAGTATTCTAGGTTATTAGGTGAGGAAGTTTTTTGTCCAATAATTAGAATCTCTGTTTTTTTCCAGAATTTAGTAGTAGGAAATTACTGGTCATCCAATTTTTTTTATCAGCTATGCATTCCATTAATGTGAATTGGTAAGTTTCGTTAGGTTTTGAAGAAATATACAGCTGGATATCATCAGCATAACAGTGAAAGCTAATTCCATGTTTCCTAATGATATCTCCTAATGGTAGCAAGTACAGAGTGAACAGCAGCGGTCCTAGTACTGAGCCTTGTGGTACGCCATACTGAACTTGTGATCGATAAGACATCTCTTCATTTACTGCTACAAACTGAAAACGGTCAGATAAATATGATTTAAACCATGCTAGTGCAATTCCACTAATGCCAACATAGTTTTCTAGTCTATTTAAAAGAATGTTGTGGTCGATAGTATCAAATGCCGCACTAAGATCGAGTAACACTAATAGAGAGATACAACCACGATCGGATGATAAGAGCAAATCATTTGTGACTTTAATGAGAGCAGTCTCAGTACCTATGGTACGGTCTAAATCCTGATTGAAAATCCTCGCAGATATTATTTCTTTCTAAAAAGGAACACAGTTGTGAGGATACTGCTTTTTCTAATATCTTTGACAGAAAAGGTAGATTCGAGATCGGCCTGTAATTGACTAATTCTGTATGATCAAGTTGCGTTTTTTTAACAAGTGGTTTAATCATAGCCAGCTTAAAGGTTTTTGGTATGTATCCTAAAGACAAAGATGAATTAATGATATTGAGAAGAGGATCTATGGCCTCTGGAAGCATCTCTTTCAATAGTTTAGTCGGTATAGGGTCTAACATACATGTTGTTGATTTAGATGATTTAACGAGTTTGCAAAATTCTTCCTCTCCCATAGCAACAAATGAATCAAGTTTTTCATCATGAAGACTACACTGCACTGTCTGATGTGATACTGTAGTAGACGTTTGCATAGTTATAATTTTGTCCCTGATATTATCGATGTTATAAGTGAAGAAATTCATAAAGTCATTACTGCCGTGTTTCTTGGAAACATCTGAGCTTGAAGCTTTCTTTTTCGTTAGTTTAGCCACTGTTTCAAATAAATACCTAGGATTATGTTTATTTTCTTCTAATAGGTTTGAAAAATAATCAGATCTAGCATCTTTTAAAGCCTCTCTGTAAGCAATCGAGCTCTCCTTCCACGCAATCCGAAAAACCTCTAGTTTTGTTTTCTTCCAGTTGCGCTCCATTTTTCTGGCTGCTCTCTTAAGGCCCGGGTGAGCAACTGTGTCTAAAGTGCTGGAAAAGAGAGAGTTAAACGTTTCTGTTGCAATATCAAGTTCTTCTAAGCTATCTGGGATGCTGAGATGATGAAACTGATTAGGAAGATTATTGATAAAGCAATCTTTAGTGGCAGACGTGATAGGTCTAACATATTTATAACACGGAGTCGGCTTTGCAGCCTTGGCTAAATGTAATTTACACGAGACTAGATAATGATCGGAGATGTCGTCGCTCTGCTGCAGAATTTCAACGGCATCAACATCTATTCCATGTGATAATATTAGATCTAGAGTATGATTATGACAATGAGTAGGTCCTGACACGTGTTGTCTAACTCCAATAGAGTTTACAATGTTTTTAAATGCCAATCCCAGTGCATCTTTTTCATTATCTACATGTATATTCAAATCACCAACAATTAGGACTTTTTCTGCAGTCAAAGTCAGCAAATTCTTTGATAAAATCTTTTTGGTGCCCTGGTGGCCTGTATACAGTAGCCAGCAGAATTCTCAAACGTGATTTATCGTTTACACTATATATATTTACATTAAGCACCAACACTTCAAAAGAAGTATATTTAAAACTAGATTTCTTAGTGGTTTTGAAAATATTACTATAAATTACAGCAACACCTCCCCCTTTGCCTTTCGGACGAGGCTCATGTTTATAACAGTAATCTTGCGGGGTGGACTCATTTAAAGTAATGTAATCATTTAGTTTTAGCCAGGTTTCTGTCAAACACAGCACATCTAGGTTATAATCTGAAATCATATCATTAACTATGAGCGCTTTTGAAGTAAGGGATCGAATATTCAGCAACCCAAGCTTTATCATTTGCTCATCTTTATTATATTTGTTTTTTATTTGTTGAACATCAATTAAATTTTTAACCTTAGAAAGGTTTGGACGTTTTTTGGATTTCCAAATTCGGGGAACAGACACAGTTTCTATATGATGATATCTAGGTGAAAGAGTCTCTATGTGATGAGATTTATCTGACCTTGGTGAAGCGAGGCCGCTAGCAGACGGTCGGTTTAGCCAGTTTGTCTGCTTCCTGACCTGAGCCCCAGATTGTCATGTTTTATCTCTAAGACTATGAGCCAAATTACTAGAGAGAAGAGCAGCACCATCCCAGGAGGGATGGATACCATCTCTTTTCAACAGGTCAGGTTTGCCCCAAAAACTTTTCCAATTGTCTATGAATTCTATATTATTTTGCGGACACCACTTAGACAACCAGTCATTGAGTGAACACAATCTACTAACTATCTCATCACTCATTCGAACAGGAAGGGGGCCAGAGCAAATTACAGTGCCTGACATCGTCCTTGCGAGTTCAAACACCTCTTTAATATTAATTGTGGTGATCTCCGACTGGCGAAGTCGAACATCATTAGTGCCGACGTGAATAACAATCTTAGAAAATTTATGATTAGCATTAGCCAGCACTTTTAAATTTGCTTTGATGTCAGGCTCTCTGGCTCCCGGCAAACATGTGACTATGGTGGCTGGTGTCTCTTTTTTCACTTTCCGTGTAATAGAATCGCCAATTACCAGGGCACAATCAACAGCATTCTCAGTGGGTGTTTCACTGAGAGGGGCAAATCGATTTGTTATGGTAATCGGAACAGAAGAGTGGTTTTTTGATCCGCGACTAGAGCGATCTCTCACAGTCACCCATCTGCCTCGCTGCACAGGCAATAACTCAGCCTGAACCGAATCATGTAAATGGTTCACTATGCTAGGCGCATCCAAAGTAGTATCTAAGGCTCGAGCACACTTACTATCCTCAATTAAAGTTTGGATGCGTGTCTCTAATTCTGAAATCTTCTCCGTCAGCCTGACTGTCTCCTTGCATTTATCACATATAAACCCTACATTGCCGACGGGGAAGACTATAGTAAACATATGGCATGAGGTGCAGGTGACAATAACAGGACAAGACATTACTCACCGTGTTTGTTGACTGATTATTACACACCTGGGCTTTTAATGAACTCAGATGCGTGGGCACGCACAAGAAAAATAAATAAATAACTGAGCGCACGGGTGGCGCGTTAGCACTACTGGCTAGCGAGATACTAGCGTGTTGTGCTAACAATAACGGAAGCTAGCGATGTTAGGTTAATCTGAGATGTTAGGTAAACTGTAATTAGTAGTATAAACAACTAGAAATGATGGTTCAAAACAGAAAGAAATGCGAGGGTTAGACGGAGCTTACAGCCTCGGAGCAAACACACTCACACACAGCAGGCAGCGAGGCAGACAGGAGCAATCGATCAGGGGACCCCAATCGATCAGGGGATTATTAGAGACTCCAAGACCAGAAATATATGGGTCAGATAAGGGAAACATTCAAAATGTGCCCTGTTGGTGTGCCTCCAGGAGCAGGGTTGGGAAACACTGTGTTAGATGACGCTTCCGTTATGGGTAGGTTTAGGTCTGGGGTAGGGTTAGGGTTAGACCACTAGGAGGCGCGTCTCATATTGACGCTTAAAGGGTGCCATGTGCGTCGGCATGTTGACACATGGTCAAACATGGTCAAAAGCGTCAGTTAGATGACGCCTTGGGATGAGACTGGGCTGGTAAAAGAATCAAAGGAAGGCATACATATGATGTGATTGCAAGTGAAATAGAGCAGGTGCATTCAGCATTTGGACTGTTATTTAAAATCACAGCGACCGTAACAGACAATGGGTCAAATTTCCTTAAAGCCTTCAGAATGTATAAGCCAGCTGAAGATACAGAATCTGATTCTGAAGACGAATTGTATGATGATGAAGTGACATTCACAGATGTCGGACAGGCTCTCTCCTCTGCGTCAGATGGACAATTTTACTCTTCCCCCTCACCTGAGCTGTGCTTCCCACACGCTTAATTTGGTGTTGCGTAATGATGTAGAAAAATGGCTAACAACTAAAAGTGAATCCAAAACTATATACAGAAATGTCATCGGCAAGTGCTCAGGTTTGTGGACTAAAGCCAGCCGCTCAACAGTGACCGCGGAGCTGGTTGAGGATGTAATTAAAAGAAAACTCGTTGTCCCCACCGCAACGAGATGGAATTCATTCCATGATGCACTATCACGAATATCTCAGATCGCACTTACAGATTTAAATACCCTTTGCAATCAAATGGGAATAAAATGCATCACAGAAAAGGAATATCATTTCCTGGAGGAATATTGTGCAATATTGAAGCCCCTTGCCAGTGCCTTGGATTTTTACAAGGTGAAGATCACTGCTATTATGACACCATCTTACCAACACTAGAAGTTCTCATATCCAAAACCTTGGCACTTCAGAGTGGGCTTTCAGCGATGACTTCTAGTCTGCCAGATGCGATTGTAAAGGTAAGTCTCTTCTCTAAAAGTGGATTCTGTACATTTAAGTTGTAGTTTCTTTTACTCATTCTAAACCTTTTGGTAGTGCCACACAGAATGCAATTTGTGATTCAGATTATTGCGTGATCATAATTAATGTTTTGATGACTCGTTAAACCTCCGCGTTCTGTCTCAGCCCAAAACTAGCACAGTTTAAACATACTTAGCCTATAAATAATATGTGTTAGCAGGGGCGTAATTTGCGGATGGGACGGGTGGGACATGTTCCCACCACTTTTTGCCAGGGTCGATATTGTCCCCACCACTTTTTAAAACCTATCGCGGCACGGATAGCTACCAGTAGAAATAAATAAAACATCTCCAACTGGCAGACCATTCATTTCGTTCGTTTGTAAAATAAAAGAAGCGGTCTAGCCCTGGAATACGTTGTTTTTTAAATCAAGTGATCAAAGTGCTCCTTGCCGCCTGCGATCGGTGGCGCGGTTACAGTGTATCTGGTGGCTCACGCACAGTCTTCACATCACATGCATGCGCGCTTGCGGTGCTTCAATCCATTTCGGAGACTATTTGTTCGTTCCGGTCCGGTGAAATCACAAAACAAAAATGCACACAAACGTTTCCCTGCTTGATATAATACAACCACTGATGAACATATTCGGTTTTGATGAGAAAAAAAAAAACTATATGAGTGCGGATTAGAACCCTGGACATCTGACATGCTCGGCAAAAGTTCTTTCATTGGACCATTAAAGGACACATTTTGTAATGTCGGATCTATGTTTTTATTCACGTGTCACGTGATTCATTTATTTATACACACATGTCCCACCCACTTTTTAAAACAAAGTTACGCCACTGTGTGTTAGTGTATATTTGGATTTTTTTTTTTTCCATACGGTTCGTGGTATTTTTTTAAAATTAAGAATACATGTGTCACAGGGGTGACTAATGGGCAAACGAGCGGCAGGTGTGGAGGGAGGAGTTGCCTGGTGATTGGGGCACATGCTCCCAGGTGGAGTATAAAAGGAAGCCATTTTGAAGAGGAAAGGACACACAGGAACGGAGACGGAGCGTGCACGCAGCAGGGGAGAGGCCGAGGGGCCAAGGCTGAGGCAGAAGCAGCGGTGTTCAGTGGGATTGAAGTGCTCAGTGAGTTGGAAGTGTTTGAAACGCCTAAAGGGTTGACTTGGAGCAGTGTTGGATACAAGCTTCCTCAGGAAAACCGTTGGGGTGTGGAGATCGCCCATTTGAGTTTGCTGGATCAGAGGATCGTTTGTGGGAAGTCTGCTGGACTGAGCTATCGTCTGGATTGGTGCGGTGGAAGGAGAGAGAAGAGATAAGTGAACTGATTTCATCTTATGAGTATTTAAATTGCGGGAAGAGGATGCAGTAAATGTGGATCTGATTGTTGGAAGAGCTATGTGTTTCAGATAGTGTTGAGGAGGAATTGAAAGAGAAATCCCTCGTGGAGCGAGCGCAACAATCGGAGTGGGGCCTCTGACCAGCCTTAACGTGTGAGTGAATTGCAGTGCTTTTGCCTTATTGATACACATCGATTTGTGGCTGTGGAATTGAGGTGAACACAAGTGTGCTGTGCCTTTGCTGAGAAGTGGCCCTAGCCCCATTCACACGTTGTGGAAAGTACTAAATCTGCTCCCCATTGAAAGTCCAGTGTGATACAGCTGCACTGAAGAGGTTATTTTGTACTGTGAAGGTCCTTAATCGTTATTTACTGTTTGAGCTTAAAAGCCTACAGCATCACTGGAGAAACGAACTTTTAACCCATTGTTTCCCCACTGTGAACTGAGAGACCCTGTGGATCATCACCCTTCTGAAATGAGTCTACTGACTGCTGTCACTCTGTGAACTGAGAGATCCTGTGGATCATCACCCTTCTGAAATGAGCCTACTGACTGCTGTCACCCTGTGAACTGAGAGATCCTGTGAATCATCACCCGTCTGAAGTGAGTCTACTGACTGCTGTTCTACGAACGAAAGAGACCCTGTGAATCATTCTCCTGAAGTGAGTCTGCTGACTGCTGTGCCGTTCTAGGAACGAAAGAGACCCTGTGAATCATTCCCCTGAAGTGAGTCTGCTGACTACTGTGCTGTTCTATGAACGAAAGAGACCCTGTGAATCATTCTCCTGAAGTGAGTCTGCTGACTGCTGTGCTGTTCTATGAACGAAAGAGACCCTGTGAATCATTCTCCTGAAGTGAGTCTGCTGACTGCTGTGCCGTTCTAGGAACGAAAGAGACCCTGTGAATCATTCTCCTGAAGTGAGTCTGCTGACTGCTGTGCCGTCCTAGGAACGAAAGAGACCCTGTGAATCATTCTCCTGAAGAACGAAAGAGACCCTGTGAATCATTCTCCTGAAGTGAGTCTGCTGACTACTGTGCTGTTCTATGAACGAAAGAGACCCTGTGAATCATTCTCCTGAAGAACGAAAGAGACCCTGTGAATCATTCTCCTGAAGTGAGTCTGCTGACTGCTGTGCCGTCCTAGGAACGAAAGAGACCCTGTGAATCATTCTCCTGAAGAACGAAAGAGACCCTGTGAATCATTCTCCTGAAGTGAGTCTGCTGACTGCTGTGCCGTTCTAGGAACGAAAGAGACTTTTTAATGTTGTTTTTATTATATTAATAAAGAACTCATATTTATTTTAAATGCTGTGTCTGCCTTTCATGAGTCTCACGGCACGCTCCTCGGGCGGTGGTCCGCTAAGAAGGGGGTGGGCGGCCCGCTGGCGCCCGCCCCTCACCTGTGACACATGTTACCCAGATGCAGCTTATAAAAAGCAAAGAATAACATTTCTGCATTTTTGTTTGATCAATAATTGGAAGGGGGAAAATCAAACCCTGGTGTAACCTAATGTATCCTATTGTATCCTAATGTAACCTAAAGTGCTCAGGTTTGTGGACTAAAGCCAGCCGCTCAACAGTGACCTCGGAGCTGGTTGAGGATGTAATTAAAAGAAAACTCGTTGTCCCCACCGCAACGAGATGGAATTCATTCCATGATGCACTATCACGAATATCTCAGTGTATTAGTCATTAAATATTTGACTTGGCTTAAAGTTAATTCAGTTGTTGAAACTACAAAGAAGGAATTATATCAAATCTAATTGTATTTGTAAATACGGATTAAAAGAAGGTATTTTTTAGGGCTGTAGTCAACCAAAGAAATCCTTAGTCGACCAAAGTCCTGTCCTGCGCAACGATTAGTCGACTAAAAAAATAAATAAATAAATTTAAAAAAAGACGCGATGTTTTGCATTTTGACTGAACATTTATTAAACAATTGTCATAGAGCATTTATAAAACAACAACGAAAAACATCAATAATAGGCTACATAAAACTATAATAATACAATTCTATGAAAATTAAGTGATTTTTTTAACTGCAAAGTGAGGAGCTCTGTACGTCCTAGGTAAAACATTGTCTAATTATATTTAGAATACAGTAATATATAACTGCTTATAAAGGATTAAATATCAAGGAGTAAATCAATGAAAATATCTTTCTATTGGTTAAAAAAAAAAAATGCAACTGCTCGACCAATGAGAATGTCAGTCGACCAAGACGGCATCGACCGATTAGTCGACTAAACGACTAAAGTTGACAGCCCTAGTATTTTTTTCTTACAGGCCATACAAGTGCGATTCAGCTCTGTCTTGGACAGTAAAAATGCTCTTTTGGCGGCTGCCACTTTACCACGGTTCAAGATACGCTGGATTAAAGATGAGGAGAGAAGAAACCATGTGAAGTCACTGCTGACTGCGGAATGTCAAGCTCAACACTTGACTTGAGGGCCACATTGTAAATCCTGTCGAGCAGAAACCTAACTTCAATGACAATGATTTTTTTGTGTTTGAAGAGGTGGATGTGTGTTATTCTTCAGAGACAGAAGTAATGGAGTACTTGAAGTCTTCAGGATTAGAGCTGGACATTCTCAACAAATTCCCAAACATTAAAGTCATCTCACTCAAGTACAACACTGCAACACTATCAAGTGCTCCTGTGGAAAGACTTTTCAGTTTAGGGAGTCTTGTGCTGACCCCAAAGGGAAACAGACTTTCCAGCAAGCGATTTGAGAAACTTCTTTTGATGAGATACAATCGCTATTTTACTGACAAGTAAAATAAATGAATTTGTACCCTGTAGTTAGGGGTGTCACGATTCTCCAAATCCTCGATTCGATTACATTTTCGATTCTAAGGTCACGGTTCGATTCGATTCTCGATTTTTACATTTTAAATTTTTTTTTACATTTTTTTAAGCACAGTTTGCGATGCCATTTTTAGACTAGACTTTTATGTAATATAATATATGACCTTTGTTCGCAATGTACCACACTACATTGTCAAATTTAAAACATTTATTAACAAAATAATGTTACAATAACTTATATCTTCAGTCAATTAGAAACTTAAGCAAAATAACCTGCCATGTATTTTCTCTTTTGTAGCTGCAGTCTTATTCACAGAAGATGACATTCAAGTTCACAACAAAACAAACATTTTCATGTCATGTTCATTTTGACCACGAACTGTGCGCTGTCACTTTAACAGCAAAAATAGACTCGGAAATGAACGACACTTGTCTCATTCGTGGAGGTGGAGAATCAAGTTATTTGTGACATGCTAGATTTATTGTATAAAGAGTAATACTGCTCTGAGTCTGCTGTTTTTGTCAATTTAAAGTTTTAATTTAAAAAGTGGAAGAATATGGTACACGCACTGACGCACATACAGTAGCAGAGCTTGCAAACTGTGGCTTTTTTGAAGCGCGAACTTTGAACACGAATGTGAACATTGTCAACATAACTCACTGGAAATCAGAAATACTCCCACTGTCCCACACTGGCGGCGACTTCAGTGAAAGAGGAGGTCAGAAGTCCTGTCGATGGGTCTCCTGCATCTGCAGCCATGCTATCTTTTGACTGGCTGTAGGCAGCTAAGGTAGAGGACTCGCAGCACTTCAACGCTGTTTTTTTCCGCTTTGCATATAGCGACTGGACGTGACATGGGGGCGTGGCAGTATCGACAATTCCATTTTTGAATTCGATTATCGAGATTGTGACTTAATTTCGATCGATTTCGATTTAAAATCGAAATCGTGACACCCCTACCTGTAGTGTAAAGAAACTTTGACTTTGTAGTTGAAAAACAACTGCATTTCAGCATTCAAATATGCAATGTTTTTTGTTTTTTTATAAATACTGTTTAACTGTTATCAACTGTTATCAAACACAGTTAAGCTACAGTAGCACACACAGTGCATGCTACACGCTGCAAGGAATGTTGTACTGTAGACTTTAAATACTGTAGACACATTTAAAAATACTAGAGTTTCCATTGTTAGTCAGGTTTATGCTAAGAATTTTCTAGAAATGCATTGGATCTTTTAGTCAAGTTGCTGTTTTCATAATATTTTTCAGTCAATATTAAATTACGGAAAGAAATGAGTTTCACTTTGTAGTAATAATAATAATAATAATAATAATAATTCGTTACATTTATATAGCGATTTATCTGGGACCTCAAAGCGCTTTACATGGAAGAGGGGGAATCTACTCAACCACCACCAATGTGCAGCATCCACCTGGATGATGCGACGGCAGCCATATTGCGCCAGAACGCTCACCACACACCAGCTTACTGGTGGAGAGGAGACAGTGATGAAGCCAATCAGTAGATAGGGATGATTAGGAGGCCATGATGGACAGAGGCCAATGGGCAAATTTGGCCAGGATGCCGGGGTTACACCCCTACTCTTTTATCGAAGGACATCCTGGGATTTTTCATGACCACAGAGAGTCAGGACCTCGGTTTAACGTCTCATCCGAAAGACGGTGCTTTTTAACAGTACAGTGTCCCTGTCACTATACTGGGGCGTTAGGACCCACACAGACCACAGGGTGAGCACCCCCTGCTGGCCACACTAACACCTCTTCCAGCAGCAACCTGGTTTTCTTAGGAGGTCTCCCATCCAGGTACTAACCAGGCTCAGCCCTGCTTAGCTTCAGTGGGCAACCAGTCTTGGGCTACAGGGTGACATGGCTGCTGGCCGATGTGTATTTTTGTGTAGTTTTAATAGGTTTTCAAAGTAACTTGAAAGTAAAGTAATTAGTAATCAGATTACTTTTACATGCAGTAATCAGTAATGTAATCAAATTACAATTTTAAAGTAGTAATTGGTAATTTGTAGTGGATTACTTTTTTTGAGTAACCCAACTCTGAACATTATACACTGATGATGAATGAGTGCTGCTTTTAAATGAACATTCTTTTTTAAACAAAAATTGGCAGGATTTCATTTTCTTAATGGCATAAACAGACTTTAGTCCCATGAAACTTAAACTGGAATGTCACTGTTTCTGTCACTTTTGATGACATGATAATCGTAATCGAAACGAACCGAACCGTGAGACCAGTGTAGGTTCACACCCTAATACTCTGTGGTTTGTCTTCTAATCAGATATTAAAACGAGTTAATACAAACAAACAATTTGTACTTATTCCCTCACCCAATGAGAATCGATAAGGAATCGAATCGACAAGCAATATCGATAATGGAATCGGAATCGTTAAATTCTAATCAATTCCCATCCCTAGTCTGCGTGTTGTGAAAAAGACAGAGATGTGTCCATCTCTGTCCCAAGGTATTTAAAAACATTGACCTGTTCAACTGGCTGACCATTGATGCTGAGGGGTTGAAACATTTGCTGTGTATTCTTAGTTTCCCTGCTCTGACAGCACAGCTCCTTTGTTTTATCAGTGTTAAGTTCCAGGGAAATCTCTTGGAATGTTGTGACCAGATTATTAACTGTCTGATGGTAATCAGACTGTGCTTTAGTATAAGACAAGTGGGCTACTAAGGCCATATCATCAGCATACTTAAGAAGCAACATTCCATCCCTGTTACAGGATATATAGTTTGTGTAAACAGAGAAAAGAGCAGGGGATAAAACACATCCTTGCGGGAGCCCAGTGTTTGAAAGTGGTTTCCTAGAATTAACACCGTTCACACGCACCTGTTGTGATCTGTCCTGTAAAAAGTTCTTAATCCATAAAATCAGTAATGGGTGAACTTGAAGCTCTACTAACTGTTGCAGACGTGTGTATATATGTACAGTATTTAAAGCAGAGGAAAAGTCCATAAATAAAATCCTTGTGTGGGTACAGTGGTGCTCAGAATTAATGGCACCCCTGGTAATTATGATGAAAAATGGCTGTAAAAAATAAATCTTCATCGTTTATCCTTTTGATCTTTCATTCAAAAAATTGGCAAAATCCTTACCTTTCATTGAAGTAAAAGATTTGAAAGTGGGGGGGAAATCACATTATAAAATAAATGTTTTTCTCCAAAACACGTTGGCCACAATTATTCATACCCTTTTATTAAATACCTTTTTGCAATCTCCTTTTGCCAAGATACCAGCTCTGAGTTTTCTCCTATAATGCCTGATGAGTTTGGAGAACACCTGACAAGAGATCAGAGACCATTCCTGCATACAGAGTCTGTCCAGATCCTTCAGATTTCCAGATCCATATTGGTGCTTCTTCTCTTCAGTTCAGCCCACTCATTTTCAATATGCTTCAGCTCAGGGAACTGGGACGGTCATGGCAGAAGCTTCATTTTGTGCTCCCTAACACATTTTTGTGTTGATTTTGATATTTGTTTTGGATTGTTGTCCTGATGGAAGATCCAACCACGGCCCATTATAAGATTTCTAGCAGAAGGCGTTAGGTTTTGATTTTTTATCTGTTGATATTTGATAGAATCCACAATGCCATGTATCTGAATAAGAAGTCCAGGACCTCCAGCAGAAAAATATGCCCACAACATTAAAGATGCAATGGTATATTAAATTGTACACATGGGATACTTTTTATCCTTGTGTGCACTAAACCCATATGGAACCAGCCCTGTGCTCTCAATCCAGCCTACAGGTAGAACTTGTCCTAAGCAACAATTGGAGAAGAGCCGTTTTCGGCCAAAAAGTACATTTATGCCCCCTGTATTCAACCCTTCGGTTCAGACGTTCTGCCGGCTAGTTGATCAGGATGTTTCTCACTTATTTACAAGAGATCGACAATTTTACCCGACTATTTCAATCAGAGAACGTAAAGCTTTGCGGACTCTTAGCGAAGATGTTTCGATTGTGATTAAGCCTGCTGACAAGGGTGGTGCGGTTGTAATACAAGACACGGATTCATACCGCAACGAAATTTTGAATCAACTTGGAGATCAGGAATTTTATTCCCCTCTTACTTGTGATCCAACGAGTCGCTTTTTTAACATGATAAAAAGAACCTTGATTGGTGGCGAATCCGATAATTACATCACTAAGGAAGAATCTGACTTTTTATTGCAAACTCATCCAGTACGACCGGTATTTTACAACTTGCCGAATATACACAAAAAATGTGAAGGAACTATTCCAGGCCGTCCAATCGTGGCTGGTTGCCAATCCCTAACTGAACCTATCTCTCAGTATGTAGACTGGTATATTAAGCCTATTGTCTGAACACTACCTTCTTACTTAAGGGACACTACTGATTTTCTGAGTAAACTGACGAATGTACATATATCAGATGATGATTTGTTATAAACGATGGATGTAACTAGTCTGTATACGAACATCCCACATGATCTAGGTTTATGTACATTGGAACATTATTTAAAATCTAGAGATGTTGATAAGCCCCCAACAAAGTTTTTGTGGGACCTGTCGCACATAGTGCTAACCATGAATTATTTCAAATTTGAGAACAGTTTTTATCATCAGGTTAAAGGCACGGCTATGGGATCGCCATTTGCCCCGAATTATGCTAACTTTTTTATGGGTAAGTTTGAAGCAGACTTTGTTTATCCTCCAAGTAATATTTTTCATCACTGTTTGAAATGTTGGTTTCGATATATTGATGATGTGTTTTTTATTTTTAGTGGAACAGTTGAAGAACTTAATCAATTTCATGAATTTTTGAATTCCAGACTTGATTCCATAAGATTTTCCTTGGAATACAGTATGTCTTCTATATCCTTTCTTGATGTTAAGATTTTTAGATCTACTGGACATACTTTACAGACTACAGTATTTCGCAAATCCACAGATAATAATAATTTTCTACACTCTAAAAGTTACCATCCTTCATCTATGAAAAAAAGCCTTCCGTATAGTCAGTTTTTGCGTATAAAGAGGATTTGCAGTACTAATGAAGAATTCGAAAACCAGGTGAAAATTGTATATGACCGTTTCCTTTCAAAAGGTTACGACAACATAAATCTTGACTCAAGTTTGGATAGGGTACGTGTCATCGAATGAGAAACACTTTTTCAGAAAAAAAAACAGCCATTTCAGATAATCGAGTTGTCTTATCTACGACATTTTCTCCCCTTTCGGGTGAGATTAAATCAATAGTGAATAAGCATTGGCACATTTTATCTAGTGATACACAGATCGGCCAGTCTTTTAAAACCCCTCCACTTTTCGCCTATAAGAGGTCGCACAATTTGAGGGATATACTGGTTAGAGCTGATTCCTATACTCCGCCTACCAATTGGCTTACAGCCCTTAACCCGGGCAATTTCCCCTGTAGGAGTTGCGCGAATTGTAATGCGATGATTACAGGTAATTCTTTTTCACATCCACGGACTGGCAAGATATTCTCTTGTGAGAGGGAGAATTACTTGCCGTACGTCCTTTGTTGTGTATGTACTTAAATGCCCATGTGGGCTTTGTTATGTCGGTAAAACAAAAAGAGAGTTAAGAATAAGATTACACGAACATAAAAGTAACATACGTAATCACGACATTAAGTCACCTGTAGATAGACATTTTAATGAATTTGGACATGATATTTGTACTTTGAAATTTCAAGGAATCGAGGTAGTTGAATCCCTTCGACGGGGGGGAGATAGGGAGCGCCGTCTTCTTCAACGAGAGGCTTTTTGGATACACACGCTTCAAACAGTATACCCTAATGGTTTAAATGAAGAATTGGTTTTAAATTGTTTTTTGTGAAATTATTATAATTTTTTTTTATTATTATGTTATTATTTATTTCTTTTATTTATTTATACTTGTTTTCTCTTTATTGTTTTTTATTATTATTATTGGTAATTGTTTATAAGGGTTACATTTGAGTTTTGAGTTATTTGAGTTATCATTTTTTATTAAAAAATTATTTTTTATTTAATCTTTTTATATTTTTTTCTCTTTATTATTTATTTTATTATTATTATTATTATTGGTAATTGTTTATGAGGGTTACATTTGAGTATTATCTACGGCCTGTTTTGTGTTATTTCTTGTTCTCACAATGTTGGTAATCTGATGCACCTGACGTTGCAGATGATCTGATGACACTAATGGGGTTCACCTGTGTTGCTTAAAAGCAATCTCTTTGGTGTTTCACACCACACACTGATGATGGCTTAGGCTGAAACGCGTCTGTGTGGACATGGTACAATAAATATATGAGATTGTCCTACTAGAGAGTGCGGTTTTTCATTCTTAATTCACTAAACCCATATGCCCACAACATTAAAGATCCAATGGTATATTAAATTGTACACATGGGATACTTTTTATCCTTGTGTGCACTAAACCCATGGTTCTAGTGTGTTTGCTGCCAAAAAGCTCTTTTTTTAGTTTAATCTGACCACAGAACCCTGCGCCGTTTGAAGATCCAGTCGTGTCTGACTCCTGAATATGCTGGAGTTTGTATTTGGATGAGCGAGGAGCATTTTTCTTAAAACCCTCCCAAACAACAAGTGGTGATGTAGGGGTTGTTTGATTTTTTTTAATAGGCTTTCTGACCCCAAAACTCAACTAATCTCTGCAATTCTCCATCTGTGATCCTTGAAGAGTCTTTGGCCACTCAAACTTTCCTCCTCACCGTCCATTAAGAAAATATAGACACACGTCCTCTTCCTGGCAGAATCGTAACAACTTTAGATGATTGGAACTTCTTAATTATTGCCCTGATGGTGGAAATGGGGATTTTTAATTCTTTTGATATTTTCTTACATCCACTTTCTATTTTGTGATGCTCAACAATCTTTAGATGCACATCAGAACCATGTTCTGTGGTTGTACTCATTGTGATGAATGATTAAGGGAATTTGGCCTTTGTGCTTCCTCATATTTAAACTCCTGTGAAACAAGAAGTCATAGCTGGACAATTTCATGTTCCTAGTCTCCATGTTTTTGCTAAAAAAGGTAAATATTAATGGGAATATACTTCATAGATAAATTATTCATAAAAAAATTCTAGGGGTATGAATAATTGTGGCCAACGTGTTTTGGAGAAAAATATTTTTTATAATGTGATTCCCCCCCCCCATTTTCAATTCTTTTACTTCAATGAAAGGTTAGAATTTTGCCAATTTTTTGAATGAAAGATCAAAAGGATAAACAATGAAGATTTATTTTTTACAGCCATTTTTGATCATAATTACCAGGGGTGCCATTAATTCTGAGCACCACTGTATGTAATGAGTCCAGCTGTCTGGTCACAGTGTCCAAGAGAGTTAGAGTTGCATCCTCCACTCCACGTTTAGCTTTATAAGCAAACTGGAGTGGGTCCAGTCTTCCTGTCACAGAGCCGGAGAGGCCTACCACTCTTTCCATACATTTGCAGAGTACCGACGTCAGGGAAACTGGCCTAAAATCCTTGAGGTCTTTGGCATGTGTCTTTTTAGGAATTGGGATGACGGTTGATTCTTTCCACTGGTGAGGAACACAGCTTGAATCCAGGAGGCTCTGAAAGAGCTTGGTGAATACCCCACTTAGCTGGGTGGAGCCATCTTTAAGCACACTTCCTCTGAGCCTGTCAGGGCCGGGGGTTTTGTGTGGGTTCACTTGGCTTAAGATAGATGCCACTAGTTCCCTTTATCGAAAAAGGGAACTCGCGATGCGTCGATGACGCCGTGGGAACGCCTCCAGCGTGACTGCGTCTGAAGCATCTATGCCAACTAGTCCAATGGAAAGCGAGAATGAGCGTCACGGGCGGGTGATGTCATGACCAGGAAATGATAAAAGCACTTCCGCTGCGAAACGCCAGTTAGCTTCTGTTGCCTCAGCAAGCGATCTGTGTCAAACTGTCTCTGTCTATTTATTGTTGTCTGTTGCAATATTGTTGGAAACGTTATGGCGAAACAAATCTACAAACAGTGTGTTCCTCCCTGCCCGCGTTATTTAACGGGTGGGGACACACACAAGCTTTGTGTGATTTGTTTGGGATTGGAGCATGCGGTCTCAGCCTTCGAGGGGGCTGAGTGCCAACACTGTGAGAAGCTACCGCTTCGCATGCTCCGATCCCGCCTGTCACTCTTCGACAAACAGAGTGGACAGGCTCGCGATCCTCAGGGATCAGGACCCGCGTCTGCCGAGACAACGCGGAGAATGCATTCCTGGGGATCGCAATTGGATCTTTCGGAGGGGTTGGAGACAGGTCCGAGGGCCTTTTCTCCTTCCTTACCCGGGAGATCCAACTCTCCTCCCCCGGTGTCGGAAGCACGCTTTGCGGTTTCTTCCGCCCGGGAAGAGAGCCCTCCTTTACTACAATGCTCTTCTTCCGAGGAAGTTGATGGTATGAGTTTGGAGAGTGAAAATGCACACATGGGGGAAAGGGATTCACATTTTATTTCCCCGGCATATGATGAGCTGGTGGATGTCATGTCACGAGCTGTAGAGAAATTAAATATTGAATGGCCATCTGAAATTCAGGGCACTCGCCCCAAAAGCAAGCTAGATGAGCGCTTACTTTCTTCAGCCACATCATCTCCACCACGAGGGTTTCCTTTCTTTCCTGATTTACATAACGAGTTATCTAAATCGTGGAATAAACCGTTTTCATCTCGTGTCTTTAACCCTCAAACCAATATATATTCAAAAATTAGAGGGCTAAGAGAGTACGGTTATGGTTCGATGCCCCATGTTGAACAAAATTTAGCCAGTTATCTGGCGCCTGGTCCTGCATCTTCCATGAAAGCCCCAGTTTTGCCCACTAGACCGCTAAAAAACACATCTAATTTAGTGGGTTAAGCTTATTCGGCAGCAGGGCAAGCCGGAGCGTGTTTGCATACTATGGCACCTCTCCAGGCTTATCAAGCTGATCTGCTGGGGGATTTGGATAATAGCGAGGGAATTAGTCAGGACGATGTTCGAGAACTTCGTCAGGCTACTGATCTTGCTCTCAGGGCCACTAAGGAGACCGCCAGAGCAGTTGGGCGGTTTATGGCAGCCTTGTTAGCCACTGAGAGGCACTTATGGTTAAATCTGTCTGAGATTAAAGAGAAAGATCGAACTTTTTTATTAGACGCTCCACTTGAACCCTCTGGTCTGTAGAGAATATAAGGATGAACCAAACACAAATGAATCTTCCATTTGATTCATTCAAACAGAACTCAATCACTAATTCAGCCATAAAAGATCCCGGCGCCAGATAGTCTAGGCACCCCCTCCAGAGAAGATTTTTATGGCCAAGACTCCATAAAGAGATAAGCCAAAGCAGGAAGAACTTGTCACTGTTCATTCTTAACCAAGACAAATCTCCTCACAAATGGTCAAACAGGCCTGACCACCTTTGACCTCCCTCAGCATCACCACTGCTAAACAGGACAGAGTTATTTAACAGACCACGCTTTCATTCAGAGACCAGAAAGACTTTTACACTTTACATATCAAACCACATTAATTCTGCACATTCTGCAGAGAACAACTCACACAGAACAATGCTCAGTGGACTCATAATCAAACATCATAATTCTTGTTGTTCCAACAATTCATGTTTGTACTATGCTTAGATTACATATAAATCTTAGATTCCATATAAATCATGTAATGGTGATTATAACTGTGTGTATGAATGAACGAGTATCGTGCTTCCAATCAAAATAATCGTATGCCCTTAATTCATAAGATGGCTTGTTTGAAATCTGTGTAAAATGCTTTGTATGATTATAATAATCTATAATGTTAAACTGTGGTCTCTTGTTCTCTGCTAGTGTTGGAGAGCAAGCAGATCATAGATAACGCCTGATTTACGATAAGAAGAAACGAGGTCCACCTCCTAAGATGATGCCATTGTCCAATTGGCCAGAATTCTCCAAAAGAGGTTGGACTAACTTTAAGTTAAAGACCCGTTCAGTTCAGTTCAGAGAGCAGTTCAGTTTTCGGTTCGGTTCAGTTCGGTTTTGAGTTCGGTTCGGTGTTGAATTAAGTTTGTGCCTCTCTCTACAAACAGCAAGAGAGTGTTCATGTTCGTACACTTCTACATCAACCAGACCCAAATTAGACCAGCAGACAAACCCATCAAGATCGGAGTTTAAAACAGCTTCATTCAAGCCATCAAACTTTTCGTCTCACTTTTCTTTCTTTTTCTTAGTTGTATTTTATTTTCTCGTTAAAAGTCTCGTTCTAAGTTAAGTTTTGCTGTAAAGTCTCGTTTTAACGTTTCAACTACAAAACCAGCTTCCAACTTCAAAGACTTTCACTCATCCGCGCCAACACCGCAGTTTGGCTCTCGTCCTCCTCATTACAGCGGGGTGCTGCCCACAGTGGTGCATCCCGAGCAGGCTCTGGTAATGGAGCAAGAAGTAAAGGCCCTGTTAGCAAAAGAAGCTATAGAGCAGGTGTACTCACCAGACAGAGAGTCGGGTTTTTACAGCCGTTATTTCATTGTTCCAAAAAAGGATGGAGGGTTGCGTCCCATTTTAGATCTTCGCCTGTTAAATCGGTCAGTTCAGAAACTAAAGTTCAAGATGCTCACCCTCAAACAGATCGTGACCCAAATCAGATCAGAGGACTGGTTTGTCACGATAGATCTAAAGGATGCATACTTCCATATCTCCATCCTCCCTCAGCACAGGAAGTTCCTAAGGTTTTCTTTCAGGGTCAAAGAATACCAATATCGGGTTCTTCCTTTCGGCCTAGCTTTGTCACCCCGCACGTTCACGAAATGCATGGATGCAGCTTTAGCCCCTCTCAGGCTTCAGGGCATACGCATTCTGAATTATATCGACGACTGGCTTATTCTAGCGGAATCAGAGCAGTTGGCGGTTCGGCACCGAGGTGTCGTTCTCGCTCATATGCAGATGTTGGGGTTGAGGCTCAATGCCAAGAAGAGTGTACTTTCTCCAGTACAGAGGACCACTTTCCTTGGTGTGGTATGGGATTCAGTGACGATGAGGGCCAACCTATTGCCCATTCGTGTAGCTGCTTTCCTGGCAGCCATCAAAGAGCTAAAGCTAGGTCAGTCACGCACTGTAAAACAGTTCGAGAAACTGTTGGCTCTACTGGCAGCAGCGTCCAACGTGATACCTTTTGGCCTGTTGTACATGAGGCCTTTACAGTGGTGGCTCAGGACCAGAGGGTTCTCCCCGGGGGGAAACCCACTCCGTATGATCAAGGTCACGGGGCGATGCCTTCGGGCCTTAGAGATATGGCGGAAGCACTGGTTCTTAACCCAGGGTCCAGTGTTGGGAGCTCTTTGCCATCGAGCTACTATCTCGACAGATGCTTCCCTCACCGGCTGGGGAGCGGTAATGGAAGGCCGCTCGGTTCAGGGTCTGTGGAAAAGCCATCATCTTTCGTGGCGCATAAGTTGCCTGGAGATGATGGCCGTCTTCAATGCGTTGAGACATTTCCTTCCAGACCTAAGAGGCCATCATGTGCTCGTTCGAACAGTCCATCGGTGGTCTCTTATCTGAACCGTCAGGGGGATCCTCCTGTGGTCTCTGGGGAAGGTACTCTCCCTGAGGGCAGTGTATATTCCTGGGGACCAGAATATAGGAGCAGACATCCTGTCGAGGCAGGAGCTGAGGCCAGGGGACTGGAGACTCCACCCTGAGGCGGTGGAGAGAATCTGGGAGGCATATGGCCCAGCAGAAGTGGATCTGTTTGCGTCTCAGAACACGACGCACTGTCCTCTCTGGTATTCCCTTACGCACCCAGCCCCTCTGGGGCTGGATGCTATGGTGCAGACGTGGCCGAGGCTACGTCTGTACGCCTTTCCCCCTGTTGCTCTGCTCCCAGGAGTTCTGGAGCGGGTCCGTCGGTATGGAATAAGCCTACTGCTAGTAGCACCACGCTGGCCAAGTCGGATCTGGTTTTCGGACCTGATCCATCTTCTAGACGGGCCTCCATTGGAGATCCCGATCAGGAGAGACCTTCTGTCTCAGGCCGGGGGCACAATATTTCACCCTCGTCCAGAGATTTGGAACCTGTGGGTTTGGCCTCTGAGGGGGCCCAACTCATAGAGAGTGGTCTTTCGGAGAGAGTGGTCACCTCTTGTGTCCAGTGCGAGCATTGGACACTTATGTTCGTCGGACATCCTCAATCAGGAAGTCCGACCAATTACTGATTTGCTTTGGATCATCTAAGAAAGGTCTTCCTGCCTCCAAACAGACAGTCAGTAAGTGGATACTCGAGGCTATCTCACTTGCATACGAGTACTCGGGCCAGCCTTGTCCTTTGGTGGTCCGAGCTCACTCGACCAGGAGTATGGCGGCTTCTAAAGCCTTACTGTATGGAGTTTCTTTCCAAGATGTTTGTGATGCGGCGGGCTGGTCCTCTCCGCTCACATTCGTGAGATTTTACAGTTTAGACCTGGATGCTGCCCCAGGTTCTCAGGTGCTCAGTGCTTAGTACAACAGACTGACACTCAGGTACTTGGAATTATGGCGCTTTGGGTATTCTCGTTCCCACGGCGTCATCGACGCATCGCGAGTTTCCTTTTTCGATAAAGGGAACGTCTCAGGTTACTATTGTAACCATAGTTCCCTGAGAAACAGGGAACGAGACGATGCGTCCCTCTGCCATACTTCCTGCGTCCCTGCGATCGGCTTGCTTCGGCAATTTTCGAAGCTAACTGGCGTTTCGCAGCGGAAGTGCTTTTATCATTTCCTGGTCATGACGTCACCCGCCCGTGACGCTCATTCTCGCTTTCCATTGGACTAGTTGGCATAGATGCTTCAGACGCAGTCACGCTGGCGTCATCGACGGCGTCATCGACGCATCGTCTCGTTCCCTGTTTCTCAGGGAACTATGGTTACAATAGTAACCTGAGACGTTTCTCATCTATGATGAGAGCCTGGTGGGATAGACTGGGGCTGGGGAGATTCCAGCTGGCTGGTGTGCTACAGTTGTCAAACCTGCTGAAGTAGTTGTTTAACTGCTCTGCAAACGAGGCAGGGTCTTGACAGTTGATCACTGCAGTATTAGGTGTTCTCCTCATCATGGTGTTTAACCCCTGCCATGCCACCCTCGCATTCCCAGAGGTTAATTTCTGCTCTACTTTGTCCTTGTAGTGAATTTTTGTCATCTTCGCCTTCCTTCTAAATTCTTTCTGTAGCTCCCTCACCCGGAGTGTGTCACATTTTAAAAAAGCCTTCTTTTTTAAAACCAGACAGATTTTCATGTCCTTAGTGACCCACTGCTTGTTGTTTGGATGTATTGTTATTTGTTTAGTTGTAGTTACCACGTCCTCACAAAATAAGATGTAAGAAGTTATTGCATCAGTCAGTGAATTAAAATCATTCCCGCAATCCTCAAAAAACAAACCAGTCCAAATCAGTCGACTCGAAACATCCTCTCAGTGTTTCTGAAGCCTCTTTGTTCCAAACATGAATTCTTTTTTTAAGTGGTGCTCCCCTTTTAAGTTGTGACCTATACTTTGGCAACAACAGAATAACCTTATTGTCAGAACGACCAATAGGAGGACGAGATTTTGATATATACGCATCTGGAATGTTGCCATAGCACAGATCCAGTCTTATGCATTCTAGTGGGGACTGTAACATATTGCTCCAGATTAGGTAGATGTGAGGTGACGTTGCATTTGTTAAAATCCCCCAGCAGAAATACTGGTTGTTCGCCCGATTGGTTGACAGCCCTATTGTAACTTTCTGTTATATGTCCAGCAGCAAGTGTGAAGTCAGGTCCTGGTACATATACTAAAATCAAAGTGATCTGGGAGAATTCTCGGGGTAAATAGTGCGGTCTGAAGGACACAGTCATTATTTCGAAGTGCTTGCAACACTCAGTCTCTCTCACAGTGTAATTGGTTGCCCACTTGTTGTTGACAGCTATACAGAACACGCCCCCAATCGACTTCCGTGTTTTCCGTACATCCCTGTCAAAGCGTATGATGTTAAAGCCATCCAAGCCATGCAAACCTTATCACAATTTCCCCCACACAATTAACCCTCAAAATCCCAATGTCCCAGCAGATTAAACGTTCATTCAAACAACTTAAAGAGTCCGGTTTGAATTAGGTGTCCTCCTCAGTAACAAGAAGAAAAAAGAAAGAAACAAAAAGAAAATACTAGAAGCGTGGCGAGACGCCGCAGTCGTTAATAGTCCACAGTTAACTTACGCAACCTCGCCACAGTCTGTTTAGCCGATGGGATGATGTAGTAAGTCCAGGAAAAATTGTATAAAAAAAATTTAATCCATCAAAAAGAGTTTTTGTCCCTTGTTGAGTTCCTCTGAAAACATTACACAGAGCCCGCTAAAACACAACCGCTTCCCCGGTTACACTCCGCTCTCTTTTTTCCCACGTCCCACTCTCCTTTTAAAACTTATCTGGTGGCAAAACAATGAGGGAAAAAATACATAAAAGGAAAATCCTTCTAACAATCCGTGATTACACCATAGGCATCTGATTTAAGTTCTTTTTTTTTTTTTACATGTGAAGGAAAAACCAATACACACAAAGAATGTTTACCCACACATTAAAAGCTGTACATGAAGGCAGAATAGGTGACCATTACAAAGATGGGAGTCAAAAATAACACCCAAGTTACATGCATAGGATTTAACATAGGGTGCAAGGGGACCAAAGTCAGCAGGGATGGCAGTTTTGGATTTTGAGGGGCCAAAGACAATAACTTCAGTTCCCTTTCATCCTGGGAACTCCGACGTGTCGTCGGGGGAGTTCCCTGACGAATCGGGATCACGCTAGGGAGACCAATCGACTTCGAGTGAACTAAAACGAGCCAATGAATATTGGCATGCAAGATTTGCATTCCGCGACCCGCCTACCAGTGCGGGTATAAAGGGCGGAAGCAAACGCATACACAATGCTTTTTGCTTCGGAGCCGACCAGTTGTGTCCTCTTGAGTGAATGAGACAACGAGTCTCTGTTTTCCGAGACCTCTCTGTGTTGGCGTGACGGCGCTTCAGTGATCTTCGCGAGCTCCCGGGCGCTGGCTGTTACTGCATGCGATCTACATCTTTAAACAAAAAGCTGTTCTCACAGCTGGTATTCGGTTGAGTTCACACAGCGGGCTTGCAGTTTCCCCGCTGTGTTGCCGCGTTGATCCCTGTGTGCTTCAGCACAATAAGAGAGTGTTTCTGTAAAAGAGCAACACGGGTGAAGATCGCGTCCTTTTCAGGATGACGTTTCACCTGTGTGTTTCTGGATGCGGTCGTTTCCTGTCCTCATTTGACGGTCACGATCACTGTTTCACATGCCTGGGCTTAAGCGTTTTGAGACTGCGTTCGTGGGTGGTTCATGTTCTCTCATCAGAGCATGACCACGTCGGCGCGTTGATCGTCTCCCCTTTCTCGTAAAGGCTTGAGCCGTTCAGCGTGCCGTGTGCCGTCGAGCCGCCGGCTGACAGTGCGGGTTGTCACGGCAACCCAGCGCGCGTCATTCGGCGCGCTAGATGCACGGTCGAGACTCAAGTGCCTCAAGCGAGGTGGAGTCCCTTTGCATATTCCCCGATCTAGTTCCTCTTCTGCACCAGAAGAGGCCTACTTTGGCTAATAGCATTGGTGATCTGAGGACTACAGTGAGGGAACCCCTCACTCCTCTAGCGCATCGCAAACATGCTGAAACTGTGTTCGTGGGTGGTTTATGCTCTCTTATGAGAGCATGATCAGGTCGGTGCGTTGTTTGTCTTGAAAAAGCGTTCAACGTGCCGTGTGTCATCAAGCTTGATGGCCACGTTCACTGTTTTTTGCATGCCTGGCAGCTTTACGGATGGAATTACTGGTGGTTCTCATGAGGAACCAAGTGTTTCATTTGGGGCTCCAGGGGAGAATCAGATGTCGATCGCTGCATCCGAGAGAGGGCTGTTACACTCTGGTTATGGTGATACTGAGTTCCCACTGTAATGGTGTGTGCGCTCATGCTATCAGGTCCAGACTTGACAGCCACACTTCCCGGGCTACTCTTGGGGCGGAGTGCAACGCGTGTCGCCTTGCCCCGCCCCCGTGCTTGCCCGGATGTGTGTGAAGAACTTTTTGCAGTATGGAGGCATGTTGGTGCCAAAATCTGTGAAAGTTTTTCCTCTCTCACTACCCTTGATGGTGGGTTTGCTAATGGCAGACCACCTCTTCCCTGCATGTGATGGTCAGTATAGGCCAAAAACACGCAGTGCACAAGGGTAGTTCTGAGTCGGGGTTGAGCTGTGCATAGTGACTACCGTGATTTTAGTCACAGCACTGGCCCTCGGTCAGACGATGTCCACACTGTGGTCCAGAAGTTTCCCAGGGCTAACCTTGTAGACGTTCGAGATATCGCCAAAGTTTTCTTTCTCGATGCTCCTATTTCTCAAGGTTTGCCCTGTTTCGGTGACACTGTTGGAGACTGTGCCCAGCGGCTCTCCACAGTTCAGAAGCAGGCTGAGGGAACTACGAGCTTGACTCGATGTGCTTCCGGGTCACTCATGCTCCTCCTCAGTCTGTTTGTCGCCAAGGGTGTCAGTCCCCTGTGAAGCTGTCACAGCTAGCTCTACTGTGACGTCTAGCTTCGCAGGAAGACGGCGCCACCTGTCTCGGCAGCCCTGAGACAGGTGACTCAGCGTTGTAGGGAATTGCTCTCTCGGAGACGGTGCACGCACCTCTCCCTCCCCCGGAGGAGGACGGGGTGGAGAATCTTTTCATTCTGTTCCGCCGCTGGCTCCCCGGAGTCCAGTGGTACCCTCATTTTCTAGAGCAGTTTCTTCCATCTCTGGGTCACGAGGGTGCGGACTGCAGTGAGCAACGCTCCCATGCCTTGCCACTCCTTTCCCCCTCTTCCATTTCTCAGATGTCAGTGATGCCGCCACGGCCTCGTCACTCTCATCTCCCGCTGGGCAAGGAGGTGCGAAAACCTGGACTCGACGCCCTCGGGCCTCGCTCCTCGTTTCCCCTCCTTTCTTCGCCTCGGGACAGCCCGCAGCCGAACGCCTCCGAGTCTTCCCTGCCATCTGTTCCCCGGTGGAAGCAGGTAGGTGTTGGCCCGCACACCCAGACCTCTCTCTCTGCCGCAGTAATGCCTCCGGAGTCTGGTCCCTGCCTTCCACCTCGCTGCCCCTCCGCGGGTACGCCGGTGGTCCGGGTGGGTTCGTTGGTACGGTCTCTCGAAGCCTGGCTAGCGCTTCCGAGCCGTCCCACTGGCTCACCCGTACTATCCGGCTCGGCTATGCAATTCAGTTTGCCCGCCGGCCTCCCAGGTACAGAGGCGTCCACTTCACTCGGGTGCGGAGTGTCGATGCCCCTGTCCTGAGGAAAGAGATCAACGTCCTGCTGGCGAAGGACGCGGTCGAGAAGGTCCCTCCAGCCGAGATGAGGTCAAGGTTTTACAGCCCTTACTTCATTGTACCCAAGAAGGGCGGGGGGTTACGGCCAATCCTGGACCTGCGAGTTTTGAATCGGGCCCTGCACAAGCTCCCGTTCAAAATGCTCACGCAGAAACGCATCTTCGAGTGCGTCCGTCCCCAGGATTGGTTTGCAGTGATCGACCTGTAGGACGCGTACTTTCATGTCTCGATTCTCCTTCGACACGACCCTTTCTTCGGTTTGCGTTCGAAGGTCGAGCATATCAGTACAAGTCCTACCCTTCGGCCTGGCCCTGTCGCCCCGTGTCTTCACGAAAGTCGCGGAGGCGGCCATTGTTCCCATGAGAGAACATGACGTTCGCATTCTCAACTATCTTGACGACTGGCTCATAATATCTCACTCGCGAGATCTGTTGTGCGAACACAGGGACCTGGTGCTCCAGCACCTCAGCCGTTTGGGTTTTCAGGTCAACTGGGACAAGAGCAAACTCTGCCCAATGCAGAGGATCTCTTATCTCGGTATGGAGTTGGACTCGGTCGCTCGGACTGCGCGCTTCACCGAGGAGCGCGTCCAGTCAGTGCTCTACTGCCTCAAGTCCTTTCAAGGCAGGTCAGCGGTCCCACTGAAACAGTTTCAGAGGCTCCTGGGGCATATGGCAGCCGCAGCCGCGGTAACGCCACTCGGTCTGCTTCATATGAGACCGCTTCAGCGCTGGCTTCATGATCGAGTCCCGAGATGGGCGTGGCAGAGCGGCACGTGTCGGGTCAACATTACCCCGCACTGTCGCCAAACCTTCAGTCCTTGGTCAGACCCTGCGTTTCTACGGGCCGGAGTGCCCCTAGTCCAGGTCTCCAGGCATGCTGTGGCTTTCACAGATGCCTCTGCCAACGGATGGGGAGCCACGTACAATGGGCATGCAGTTTCAGGTCTGTGGACGGGGCCTCAACTGCATTGGCACATCAATTGCCTAGAGTTGCAAGCAGTACGCTTAGCCTTGTCTCACCTCAAGGGGCTGCTTTTGCACAAGCACGTACTGGTCCGTACGGACAGCACTGCGACCGTTGCGTACATCAACCGCCAGGGTGGTCTACGTTCCCGTCGTATGTCGCGACTCGCCCGCCATCTCCTCCTGTGGAGTCAGAAGCATCTGAGGTCGCTTCAAGCCATTCACATCCCTGGTGTGCTCAACCGTACAGCCGACGAGCTTTCACGGCAGCCACCTCTTCCGGGAGAATGGCGACTCCACCCCCAGGCGGTCCAGCTGATATGGGGAATTTTCGGAGCCGCTCAGATAGATCTGTTTGCCTCTCCGGACACAACCCATTGCCGGTTGTTTTATTCTCTGACCGAGGGATCTCTCGGCTCGGATGCACTGGCGCACAGCTGGCCCCAGGGTCTTCGCAAGTATGCGTTTTCCCCAGTGAGCCTTCTTGCACAGACATTGTGCAAGGTCAGGGAGGACGAGGAGCAGGTCCTGCTCGTTGCGCCGTATTGGCCCAGCCAGACTTGGTCGGAAATCATGCTCCTCGCGACAGCCCCTCCTTGGCCGATTCCTCTGAGGAAGGACCTCCTTTCCCAGAGACGGGGCACCTTGTGGCACCCGCGTTCAGACCTCTGGAGACTCCATGTCTGGTCCCTAGACGGGACGCGGAGGTTCTAGGTGACCTACCACAGGATCTGGTCGACACCATCACTTCCGTTAGAGCCCCCTCTACGAGGCGCCTCTATGCGTTGAAGTGGAACCTGTTCGTCGACTGGTGTTCTTCCCACCGGGAAGACCCCCGAACTTGCCCGATCAGAGTCGTGCTTTCCTTTCTGCAAGATGGGTTGGAGTGAAGGCTGTCTCCCTCCACCCTCAAAGTGTATGTTGCCGCAATAGCCGCTCATCACGATGCAGTAGAAGGTAAGTCATTGGGAAAGCACGACCTGGTCATCAGATTCCTTAAGGGTGCCAGGAGGCTGAATCCACCTTGTAAGGTGCACCCCTTACCCTCTTGGGACTTAACTCTAGTGCTTAGGGCACTCCAGAGGCCCCCTTTTGAACCCTTGCCTACGGTCGGGTTAAATATCTTGTCTATGAAGACAGCTCTCCTGTTGGCTTTGGCTTCTTTTAAGAGGGTAGGGGATCTGCAGGCATTTTCGGTCGACGAATCGTGCCTAGAGTTCGGACCGGGCCTTTCTCACGCTGTTTTGAGACCCCGGCTTGGATATGTGCCCAAGGTTCCTACCACTCCGTTTGTAGATCAGGTAGTGAACCTGCAAGCGCTGCCCCTGGAGGAGGCAGACCCAGCCCTAGCTTTTCTCTGTCCCGTCCGCGCCCTGCGTTGCTACGTGGACAGAACGCAAAGCTTCAGGACCGCAGATCAGCTCTTTGTTTGTTACGGAGGCCAGCAGAAGGGGAAGGCTGTCTCCAAGCAGAGGCTATCCCACTGTTTAGTGGTTGCTTCGTCCGGGCTTTTGAGTCCCAGGACGTGCCTTGCCCACCTAGGTTGACAGCACACTCTACTAAAAGGCTGACAGATATCTATAGAGCTGCGGGCTGGGCGACACCTAACACGTTCGCTTGGTTTTATAGCCTTCGTGTTGAACCTGTTTTCTCCCGTTTACTCGCTACGGCCTGTAGCGCGAGGAATTAGGTTATGTCGGCTTGCTACGCCATTCCCGCCCCGTGGCCGGATATGTTCGTCTTCCTACTCCGTTGGTTCCCCAACATACGGCTAACCTAGTGAGTTCCTCCATCACCCCTCCGGCACCAGGCGAGGCGGATCGCCCGGCGCCAGGTCTATTACCTCTCGTATGAGTTGCTATTAGACTGGGTGGCCTTAACAGTGGTCCCTTCGGCGACCCAATTTTTCCACGTTCCAGCTACCCTCCGGGTTAGCTCCGTGTCTTCCCTTCGACAGATCCATTCTGTCGTCCTTGCTGAGTACGCCCCCACCCCTCGGGCTGGGACTACCTCAAGGACTGCCGTGTGTTTCACTACCCTACGGGTTAGTACATACGTGTATTCCAGTGCCTCCCTTCGGGCGGGCAGGGACTCCGCAGCATTCCCTCCTACGGGTTGGGCATGCTTCCCCAGTGTTATCCAAATCCACTGAGCGGGTCTTGCGGAACAGCAGTGTGATTTTTCCTAGCTAGCTCCCGCCATATAACGTAAGAAACTGTTCTAGCGGGAAGCTAAGCTGGGCGCTGGAAGGGGCCAGCATCATGGCGTTTTATTAGGGATCCCAATTCGTCAGGGAACTCCCCCGACGACACGTCGGAGTTCCCAGGACGAAAGGGAACGTCTCGGTTACGTATGTAACCCTCGTTCCCTGAGTACATGGGGGGACGTGTCGTCCCTTCGCCATGTTGCTGTACCTTCGAGGAGGACTGGGCTCTGTTCGGCTCCTCCATTGTGTATGCGTTTGCTTCCGCCCTTTATACCCGCACTGGCAGGCGGGTCGCGGAATGCAAATCTTGCATGCCAATATTCATTGGCTCGTTTTAGTTCACTCGAAGTCGATTGGTCTCCCTAGCGTGATCCCGATTCGTCAGGGAACTCCCCCGACGACACGTCTCCGTTCCCTGTACTCAGGGAACGAGGGTTACATGCGTAACCGAGACGTTTTGTAGTCATTTAGCTGAAGAAAATTGTTAGCCATCCAGATTTTAATTTCTTTCAGACAGTCTAAAAGAGGCTGCATGGAGATGCTGGATTTAAGTGGGATGTATAGTTGGGAATCATCTGCATAGAAGTGAAATGAAATTTTCTGATGATGTAACCTAGGTCCCCTAGGGCATGTAAAGGCAGAAGAGTACTGGACCCAGAATAGATCCCTGGGGGACACCATATGACACAGCGGCAGGGGAAGAAGAGTACTGGCCTATGGATACTGAAAAAGATCTTTGGTGGAGATAGGAGTGAAACGTACTCGGTTACTAACGTAACCTCGGTTCTCTCTAGAGAGGGAACGAGTACTGCGTAATATCTTACGCTATGGGGAAAACTCTTTTCCACGAGATATTGAAGCCAAAAATTATCCTTAATTTTTTACTAATGTAAAACGCTTTGCAGCAGCAAGCAGACCTAGGCGAGACAGCTCGCGCGCCTATTGGCTGCTCTGCGGCAATAGCAGCAGCCTATCGAGAGAGGCTCTGCGTGACGTCACGACGAATGGGGGCCCTTCGCGCCCATATCGTCACGTCCCGCCAGAAAGGGCGTGGTCTCGCCCTATATCTAGGCTCGATAGCTGCTCTTACGTCGGTTTTCATCGCCGAAGCGAACCAGAGCGTATTCCAAGCACGGCAAGATACGCAGTACTCGTTCCCTCTCTAGAGAGAACCGAGGTTACGTTAGTAACCGAGTACGTTCTCTTACGAGAGTATCTCTCGTACTGCGTAATATCTTACGCTATGGGGAACACAATGCAACACGCCGTGCTGGTAGGGATCCAACACCAAAGACCCAGGGGCCGAAGCCCGGGGCGCATATAGTGCATAATCACCATAAACTCACAGAGAGTGAGGGAAGAGAGGCTAGAAGCATCATTCCCTGTAAATAGCCTCCGAAAGGGGCCAATCATATGACAATAACCAAACCGTCAGGGTGAGCATTCAGCCTGAACTGGGTGGCCACAAGTGTGTCAATTTTCAAATGAGCTGCTGTACCGGTCAGTGAGCGATACGCAGGCCAAACTCAGTATCCGAGCCGCACAGCGGGCAGATAGCACTGAATTCTATACCGCCAAAAGCTTAGCTTGTAAGGCGGGGACCTCCAGATTATAGTATTTTATAAATGTAGACGGCGAGGCCCAGCCCGCGGCCATACAAATATCTTGCAGGGTAACCCCGCTAGACCATGCCCACGAGGAGGCCATGCCTCTCGTGGAGTGCGCTCTAACACCCAAAGGGCACTGAAGGCCCTTAGAAGTGTAAGCCAGCGCTATGGCACCAACTATCCATCTGGATAAGCTCTGTTTCGACGCGGCAAGTCCCTTAGTACGGCCGCCAAACGAAACAAAAAGCTGCTCAGTCTGTCTGAAACCAGACGAGCGGGACACATAAGCCCTTAGTGCCCTGACAGGGCAAAGGAGACTCGCGTCCTTCTCCTCATTGAGAACCGGAAGGGCAGACAGGGAAATCACCTGGGCCCTGAACGGCGTGTTGAGGGATTTCGGCACGTAACCGTGCTTTGGTTTGAGTATGACCTTAGAGTCGTTAGGTCCAAACTCCATGCATGACGCGCTTACTGAGAGCACTTGCAAGTCCCCTACGCGCTTCACTGAAGCGAGAGCCATAAGAAACGCTGTCTTGAAAGACAAGTGTTTCATGTCTGACGACTGGATTGGCTCGAATGGGGCGCCTTTCATGGCCTCCAAGACCGTGGAAAGGTCCCATGTCGGGACTGAAGGGGGCCTGGGAGGGTTTAGCCTCCGAGCTCCTCTAAGGAAACGCACGACTAAGTCGCTCTTTCCTAGTGACTGGCCAGACACCGGTTTTGCAAACGTTGCTATGGCCGCCACGTATACTTTGAGCGTGGAAGGGGACCTGCCCTTATCCAGTAGCTCCTGAAGGAAGGCACTTCCGTAACCCCGCAGTCTACAGGTGAAAAGCCCTGCGCTTGACACCAAGCAGAGAACACAGACCACTTCGAGGAGTAGAGCCGTCTGGTAGACGGGGCTCTAGCCTGCGCGATCGTGTTTAGCACTCCCTCTGGGAGGTCAGCGGGTACCCGTTGATGGCCCATGCGTGCAGGGACCACAGATCCGGGCGAGGATGCCAAATCGAGCCTTCCGCCTGAGAGAGGAGGTCTCTCCTCAGCGGTAACGGCCATGGAGCAGCGCTGGTCAGCTGCATCGGGACAGGGAACCACGACTGGTTTGTCCAGAGCGGAGCTATGAGTAGCACTGGGCATCCCTCCCTCCTGATTCGCTCCAACACCTGAGGCAGGAGTGAGACAGGGGGAAAAGCATAAAGGGGGCGGCGGGGCCAAACATGGGCCAGCGCGTCCCGACTTTTCGAGAAGAATCTCGGGCAGTGAGCGTTTTCTTGGGACGCGAACAGGTCCACCTGCGCTTTGCCAAACGTTTCCCACAGCAGCTGGATCGTCTGCGGGTGCAGAGTCCATTCTCCTGCTGGAACGTTGTTTCTGGACAGCCTGTCTGGTCCCACATTTAGGTGACCAGGCACATGCGCCGCTCTCAGCGAGAGCAGGTTGTGCTGAGCCCAGACCAGGAGGCGTTCCGTCAGCCTGTAAAGGTTTCGGGACCTGACGCCGCCCTGGCGATTTATGTATGCCACCACTGACATGTTGTCCGACCGGACCAATACGTGGTGGCCTGTTATCTGGGGACAGAAGCGCCTTAGCGCTTTGTCGACTGCTATCAATTCCAAGCAGTTTATGTGTAGGAGCTTCTCCCGCACTGACCACAGGCCAGCCAGCGGTCTGCCCTCGAGCAGCGCTCCCCACCCCGAAGTGGAGGCGTCCGTAGACACCACCTTCACACTTGAGGGGATCCCCAGACTCACGCCCGACTGATACCAGTCGGTCGCTTCCCATGGTTTCAGAGCCGAAATGCACTGGAGGTCGACCCTGAGGCGAAACAGACCTGCGGTCCATGCCCTGGGGGGAACTCGTGCTTTTAGCCATAGCTGCAGTGGGCGCATGCGGAGCAGGCCCAACTGGAGTACAGAGGCTGCTGAGGCCATGAGACCCAGCATTTTCTGAAACCTTCTGAGCGGGACTATAGAGCCGTGGCGGAAGGATTTCGCGACGTGCTGGATATTCAATCCGCGCTCTGGTGACAGGCGTGCCGTCATGGATAGCGAGTCTAACACTGTTCCCAGAAAGGAAATCCTCCGACTGGGGAGCAGTGAGCTTTTCGCCCAATTGACTGTAAGGCCCAGCTCCTCGAGGTGCTCGAGTAATGCGGCCCTGTGTTCTAAGAGCTCCGTTCGTGAACGAGCTAGAATCAGCCAATCGTCCAAGTAGTTCAAAACTCGCATGCCCCGAAGTCTCAGGGGAGCGAGGGCCGCGTCCATGCACTTCGTGAACGTACGGGGTGCTAGGGACAGGCCGAATGGCAGGACTGTGTATTGATATGCCTGGCCCTCGAAGGCGAATCTCAAGAATCGCCTGTGATGGGACGCTATTTGTATTTGGAAATACGCGTCTTTCAGATCTATTGACATGAACCAGTCTCCTTGGCGCACTTGCGCGAGGATTTTCCTGGTCGTAAGCATCCTGAACTGGCGTTTCACGAGCGCTCTGTTCAGCAGCCTCAGATCTAGAATGGGTCTGAGCCCACCATCTTTCTTCGGTACCAGAAAATATCTGCTGTATAAGCCCCCTTCGCTCTGAGCCTGAGATAAAGGTTCTATAGCCCCTTTCCTCAGTAGTTTCGCTATCTCGGCTCGAAGTAGATGAGATACTTCGCTTTTCACCGTAGTTTCGACGCGCGCCGCGTAGCGGCGAGGGCGTCGAGCGAATTGTAGCGAATAGCCTCTCTTTATAGTGTTCAGCACCCACTCTGATACCCCGGGAAGCCTTGACCACGCATCCGCGTGAATAGCTAGGGGCAGAATGAAATCTGGGCTCTGGCCGCGGGAAAGCGGCGGCACAAGAGCCCGCGTGTGCTGGGAACACAGCGCCGCGTTTACGGCGTTCGAGGCGGGGGGCGCGCTGATCACAGCGGGCAGCCTGGCCGCGCTCATCTCCTCTGAGGCGGGTAGCGCCGAGAGAGAGAGCGGGGCGAATCCCGTGGGATTCGGCGTGTCTGTGAGGAAATGTGGGCGCGGGACCACGGGCACATTTGCTACACTGAAAACACTGTCGTTTAGGGCCGACTGAATGTGTGTTGGTTTCGTTTTTACAGAAACCGAGGGACACGCAGCGTGTAGTGTAAGCGGGCATGGGGATATGGGCGCGTTCACTACAGTGTTTGCACAATCGACCGGAGTCGATTTTATTTGTGCGAGCCCTGCACCGTGGCGGGCTGTGTCTGGGTGTGGGAATGGGCACTGGGGCGTGGGCATTCTTACAACACTCATAACACCATCGGCCGAGGCCGGAACACCAGAAAATACACTCTTTATTGGATTTATCTGGGTAGCCGTAAAAACAGCTTTTGTGTGCAGGCAAGCGGGCTGAGACACCGGCTGCTTCACTGCAAAATACACTGGTACAGTCACAACGCATGGGGCTGAACGAGCGAGAAGTTTTGGTGGAAATCCGGCCGCAGCGGGATCTGAACACCGTCGTTTTCCTAGAGCGGCTAGGAAGACTTTGGGGCCTCGGGCTTGATCTCAATCCTCGGCCGGGGCCTGCGGTGAGGGGGGCGGCGTCCGGCGGAGCGAGACCGCGGTCTCTGATCCCGGGCCTGGCGGCGCTGTGAGGCGGCGGCGGCGGAGGGCGGTGCAGGCTGGGGCTGAGAGCTGCGAGCAGGCGGCTTGGTGCGGCCTGTAGCGGAGCTCGAGCGCTTCGGCAGGAAGTGCTTCATAGCCTGAGAAGTTTTCTGCACCTCAACAAACCTGTCCGCGAAGTCCTTGACGGCCGTTCCGAACAGGCCCTCCGGGGAAATGGGCGCGTCGAGGAACACAGAGCGCTCGGCTTCCGTCATCTCAGACAGCGTCAACCATAAGTGTCTCTCGGCGACGGCGAGAGAGGCCATGTTCCGCCCCATGGCCTGCGCAGCGGCTTTAGAAGCGCGTAGAGCGAGGTCCGTAGCGCTCCTCAGGTCCGCCACACAGATAGCACCGGGTCCCTCCTCGTCCAGCTTGAGGAGGAGGTCTGCCTGGTAGATCTGCAGAATAGACATCGTGTGCAGCGCTGAGACTGCTTGCCCGGCGGCGGTGTAAGCGCGTCCGTGCAGCGATGATGTCACTCGGCAGGCTTTGGACGGGAGCGTCGTCTGAACCCGCCGTCCCGCAGAGGGCGGGCAGAGATGCGACGCGACAGCCGTCTCCACCGGAGGAATGGCGAGGTAGCCTCTACTTCCCGCACCGTCGACAGCGGAGAATGCCGCGGAGGTAGAGGTACGCATCCTGGCGGAAAAGGGGGCCTTCCACGACTTTGCAACCTCCTCGTGAAGTTCCGGGAGGAAGGGCGCGGGCCTAGATTTTGACGGAGCCTCGTCTTTGCCGAGAAAGCGCCCGTCTAATCTGTTGCGCGGCGGCAGCGTGGGTGCCTCCCAATCGAGGCCGATGCTTTCTACGGCCTTGGTGAGCAGACGCATCAGCTCAGACTCAATGCCGGCTCTCTTCCCAGAGGGTTGGCGGGGAGCGTTAGCGGAGGGGAGGTCCACAGAGCTCGCCCAATCCTCGCTATCCGAAGCCAAGAGAGAACACGCCTCGGTGTTGTCGTCCAACTCGATGGCGGACGCGGCGGCGGACGGCGGCCGCTGTCCGTCGGTGAGCGACTCGAGCGAAGCCAGCGAAGCTGGCGGGCGAACCGGCGAGCTTTGGCGGGCTGGAGATAGCTCGGGAGCGCGCTGGGCGCGGCGCTTCTTGCGACGCGGCGTCACGGCAGGCTGGGATACGGGCTCGGAGAACGAAGCCAGGCGAGTCCGCAGAGTCACCATAGGCAAACGTTCATAGTGATGGCATCCGCCGTCAGCGAGCGCGATGGCCGCGTGATCCTCACCCAGGCAGGACACGCAGATGACATGTCGGTCCTCGTCGCTGAGTGGGGCTCGGCAAGAACCGCAGGAAGGCATCTTTAAAAAGACGCCGCTCTTTTAGAGGGGGTGGGAAAAAAGCAGATATGCAAACACCACACACACTTTATGCAGAGGAAAGGATATAACGCCGGAAAGCACAGCAGGTACGGCGGCTGAAGGCGGCGAGGCCAGCGACTCCAGACTCAATGGCACGTCCCGCTGAAGGCTACAGGTCGACGGCGCGGCTTCTCACTCTGGATCCAGCGATGCGTGAGGCTTCGCTGAAGAGATGAAAATCGACGTAAGAGCAGCTATCGAGCCTAGATATAGGGCGAGACCACGCCCTTTCTGGCGGGACGTGACGATATGGGCGCGAAGGGCCCCCATTCGTCGTGACGTCACGCAGAGCCTCTCTCGATAGGCTGCTGCTATTGCCGCAGAGCAGCCAATAGGCGCGCGAGCTGTCTCGCCTAGGTCTGCTTGCTGCTGCAAAGCGTTTTACATTAGTAAAAAATTAAGGATAATTTTTGGCTTCAATATCTCGTGGAAAAGAGTTTTCCCCATAGCGTAAGATATTACGCAGTACGAGAGATACTCTCGTAAGAGAACCAGTTTAGAGCTGTACCCATGATACCAACCGAGTGTTCAAGACACTCTAGTAGTGTACCATGGTCTACAGTGTCAAATGCAGCGCTAAGATCTAGCGGGACCAGAATGTTATCAACTGAGTCAAGAGTGAGCAAAAGGTAATTTGTCACCTTTAACAGGGCTGCCTCAGTGCTGTGGCGGGTTTTAAACCCAGAATGAAATGGATCTCAAGGATCTCTGTGGAATTGAGGTATGAAAGCAGCTGCGTTAACACACACATAATGTTGTCGGGCATTGTGACACCATTGTCGCAAACTTAACAAGGTCGACCCAAAATTGGTTCAGAGGCTGTATCTCTGCCAAAGTTTGATCAATCGAAACAGCGCCACCTACAGGTTATGAGATATGAAAAATTGCTATTTTGGCCAATAACTTTTAAACAGTTTGCCAGAAAATCATATGGTATCTTTGGATTCCTTGTGTCATGCTGAATCCGTGGATAACGATTTTGGATTTTGTATTGGATGTACCACGTGTCCGACATTTTGAATTTTGTCATAGTTTTGCTATATCTTTTAAACTATTTGACATATCTTCACAAAATGTAGTATAGATCATCAACACCATGTCCTAAATGTACATGAGAAGTTTTAACAGAGCGCCACCTAGTGTTCTAGAGATATAAGGTTTTCTGCAAAAACGCTTATAACTTTTGAAAACATTGTTCAAATTTTTGATCTTTATGTCCTTATATTTCTTGGCTTATGACGATTCCGATGATATCTCATTTGTCATTTTCCAACAATGTGACTGTCCGCCATATTGGAGCAAATGAACACTACTCCTCCTTCAAATTTTGCTCAATTGACCCTTCGCAAAGACCCGCCCCCCTTAGTTACTGTCGCTATGTCCGACAAGCTACGCCGCTCTCATGCTCTCACCATGTTCTCACGCAGTGAAAAATACATCGCGGGCAGAGAGGAGACTGACAACACGCGGACAGACAGGACAGACTAGGTTACTTTTGAAATTAAACATATTAAACAAATACTCACCTTTCAAATATGGTCATTTATTGAAAGAAATTCAAACAATAAATACCGTTTTGTGGCTCTTTAATGTGTCGTGGCAGATCGCTGTTGTAGAGCATCAGTTAAAGCTGCTCGTGAACTGATCATCTCTTCCTTCTAGTTCATTTATAGCATCAATAAACATGAATGGACATAAGAGGAGTGTTGTTTTAACCGCGGAAAGGCGTCAGTATATTCAGTTTTTCAAGTTCAAATCCTCCCATGTTAATCTACTAACTCTCCTGACTGCTTTGTCGGACAAAATGGCGGATGGCGAAGTATGATTGGTCAGAACACCTGTCAATCAAGCTCCACGTGAAGGGTCAATTTAGTCCAAAATGTGATCAGATGATCTTTGGGCCAAGCCGCATAGAAATGACTGAACAGATTTTTGACATCTTCAAATTCAACTTGACTGTAGCATGCTAACCAATTGCCATTCTTTCTAATGTGGGTCTTCAGCTATCATGCTAACCATAAGCTACATTAGCATTAAGCAGAGGTGGGAGTAAGTCACTAAATGCAAGTCTCAAGTCAAGTCCAAGTCTTAACATTGCAAGTCAAATTCAAGTCATTCTCTTGTAAGGGTCAAGTCAAGTCAAGTCAAGTCGCAACTTATTCATCAAGTCATACCAAGTCGCACACAGGCTAGTTTTACATGTTTTTTAACGCTGGGACTTGTATTACTTATTTACTTACTTATTTAGACACAGAGGGCTGATGGGTTACAAAAATAAATAAATTAACTTGTGTGTAATAAATAAAATATCATTAAGAAGCACTTTAAATGCTCTAAAATAAAAATAAATTAAATGAACACAAGTAAACAAGAATTAATAAAACTTTTCCCATCTTTTGCTAGCCCTACATATAGTTATTTTGCTGTGATGTCCCCTATGAAAGTGTAAACTAAGACTGCGTGCAAAGTGCACTCACTTGATAATTCCTAAAAAGCTGACATCAGTTCATCGCGATCTCACACATCTCTGTTATTATCAATGAAGCTTTCATTATATATACATTTTGTTTGTTATAATTAGAGGATTTGCCAGCATACATAATTCAGCACTGAACAAAAAGTCTGTTTTGAGCAGTGAGGGGAGTCTATCGTAAATGCTTCTGATTGGCCATTGCGTTCATGAAATCAACACATATGTCTGTGATTGGCTACATCGCTCAATGCTGCAAACTTGTTAGAAATAGAAACTCTGGCCTGTAAATCGTTTCTATTTTGTTAGAAATATAATTTCTTATTGCTTTTCTGCAACAGATGAATAAAAATGTATTTGTGTTTATGTTTTATTCATAGATATTTCTAGTTTGCGGAAATCCCGCGAATCGTTTTATTCTCCCTCAACCCGCACACACATAGCATGCATTACCGCCCGCGCTCCCTTGTGCCTATTTACTTGAACTGACTTGTGGAATTTAAAAAAAAAAAAATGTATAGGCACAAAAGTAAATAGGCACAAGTCCGAGTCAAGTCTAAAGTCACAAGGAGCAAGTCTAAAGTCAAGTCGAGTCTTTTCAGAGATCTAGTCAAGTAAGTCTCAAGTCCAGAAAATTGCAACTCGAGTCTGACTCGAGTCAAGTCATATGACTCAAGTCTCCCACCTCTGGCATTAAGTAAGCTTAGCATGCTAATCTCGTTAACATGCTTTTGTGTGCTTACTCTTACACCGAAGCCTCTCCTCCGCAGCTTTGTAATTCAGTGTCCTCTTAGTGGCGCAAGCTGCTAAACAACATGCCACAAACCCCGAACAATTCCGGTTGTGGGTTTGAATCCTGTGTGGCACATGCCCAGTCCACAAGAGGTAGAGTGGCTTTAAGTAGTGGAAAAGGTGCTTCTGTTCTAGACATGGTGTCTATATGTTAAGGAACTCAATAAATACAACATGCAGCAAATTTATATAAAGATTCTTCATTTTGAGTTGCTTCTCACTTGAACTATGGACCTTCTGTATCTTGACCAAAACAAAACTTCCCAGTGGTGCAATGAGATGAGTGACAGGCATCTTACCCCAAAATAGTGGGTTTGAATCCTGCATAAGACAACTTTAAAATTATAAAGTTTTATAAAGTTGTCATTTCAATTCCTTTATTATCTGGGTAAGAGCTGTACTAATCTTTCTTACTCTGGGATTAGAAATAAGTGTTTTTTTCTACATTCTGTGTTCGTTCTCATCAGAACTTCTGTTCATTTTGATTTCATCCTATCTGTAATTCTGATCTTTTCTTCATGTACATTCTATTTCTGCTGTTTTTGCTCTTCTGGCTCTGCATTGCGCTACAGCCCTTTCAGTGGCTTGGCCCCGTATTGCTGCTTGCAGCTATATTTTCCTATTATCATTGTAAAGCTGCTTTGAAACAATCTGTATTGTAAAAAGCGTTATATAAAGGAAGGTGACATGACTTGACAAAAGCAAAAAAAAAAATGTTTTACAGTACTATACCAGTTCTAACCAGCTTAAACCTGCCTTGACCAAAATGGAATTCATGCTATTTTTCAGCAGGGTCTACTATTTATGTTAACATAAGTTATAGTTATAATTAATAGAAAAAATAAAAGAAATATAGTGAAATGTTGCTGACCTCAGATAGGGCCACATTGAAGCCGCCTTGCGATAATTCCATCTGAAAAGAGCTGAAGTTCCCTGTGTCAGTTCCTACAGCAACAGAGAGAGAGAGAATGTCAATGATTCATCCAATCAATGTGTAGCAGTCAGAAACAGATGCTCTGATGCATAATTAATATCTTTGATAGCAAATCTTTGTACTTTATTGAGTTACTCCAAGCTTGTTTGCATGCCATTGCTGCAATTCCTGCTCCCCGAAGTTTGATCGTTATGTCATATATAATGAGTAATCATAGTTCAAGTAATATCTCTGTGTGGATTTATGTTGCTATTTGTTTATATTTGTGTTTATATTTGAGTTATGTGCAGTTTCTTGTATACCATTACTGCCTGTAATGAGATGCTATAGTGGTGTGTCATTATCTGACACCATGTGAGCACTCTAGATGCCATCATGGAATAACTAAGTACTGCAACACCTTTCATTATGTTACCAGGTGTATTGCCTATGTGAATGTTATTGATTTAACTGTATATCTATTATATTTGATATTTTCTGCTATTTTCAGACCACTGTTATCACTCAAAACTGAATCAACAGTAAACTACTTTGCTGGCTCAAATCTTGTGTCTTATGTGGTCTTATGTGTTCTTGCCGACACACCAGTGTGGATAAAAATCCACCTGTTCCAGCACAAATACAGTCCTTACCTAATTTTCCTCAACAATGTTGGTTCTTTGAGCCAGGGGCTGTCTCTTCACTGGACTAATGATGTTAACCCTCTGGGGACCAAGGTGTTTTTGGGGCCCTTGGGATGTTTTGACATGCACTGACATTTGTGCTTTTTTCAGTTATTTATAAACATGTTAATGGCAAAGGTGTAAATTCACTCTAAACTAAAAATGAAAGTGTCTGAAATAAGGCCACAAAACACATACTAAATATGTGTCCACAAGACTTCGCCTAGAGTTTTTGTTTCAAAATGATCTAAAAATCATCCTGCCTAATCATTCACATAACACAATAGATTGATTAAAATTGTGAAAAACATTTTTTTGTTTGCCAAGGCAATATGCGAATGGGCGTCAACGGCCCAACCCCCTTGTGAATAATTAGTTGGTTCACACCTGACACACCAGACAAAGACCTGCATAGTAATGAGCCTTTCATTCAGGTGTGAGATAGAATGCAAGGACCCCAAAGAATGCAAGGACAATATACAGTATATATATATATATATATATATATATATATATACAGAAACTAGAAAGTTAGAAGTTAGAGAAACTAGAGGAGTCAAAGGTTATATGATGGGGCGACGAAACAGAAATAAAGAAACGTGACGTGTCTTCGAATTAAACTATAAATTCCTCCGGATTTGAAAGTTGCTGGAAACTGTCGGCATAATGTAAGTACACAACTAAGAAAAATATATAACATAGATAGTCATTTTTGCATAGTCAATATAGAAAACCACATATTGTGCCTTTAAGTCTGTATGACCAGAAATGATGGAGAATTTTAAGTCTATTTTCTGCTATGTGAAAAAAATCGAGCAAAACGCGCTGGCGCGTTTGCCGACCCCAGAGGGTTAAAATGGCAGCCATCGCTGCACATGGGTTTGCCAGTTGAGAAGTGACCCACAATGTGAGTACAACAGTATTTTATGTGTATATGTTAGTTTGTAAAAAGTTTGTAAAAAGTTTGCTGTGGTTTCTTTGAATGTTAAATCATACAACAAAACAAAACATTAAGCATTGAGACAAAACAAACAACCAAAAAAAGTAAAGAAAATTATATAAACAAAACCGTAGGACTAAGCAGAGGGCCTATTACACCACCTAAACAGAAACAATAACATCTAGTATATATATATATATATATATATATATATATATATATATATATATATATATATATATATATTAGGGCCGGGACTCGATTAAAAAAATTAATCTAATTAATTAGAGGCTTTGTAATTAATTAATCGAAATAAATCGCATTTTAATCGCATAAATATTTGACCTGAGAACAGTGAGAAGTCATTTTTTTCACATGGATTTTTAGTATACCATTGAATAATGACTGAATAGGCCTACATAAGCTTAAGCAACAACATATTGTTTATTTTTGTTCAACCAAGTCCAACAGACCAGTGCAATTTTTGCCATTAAGTGTAGCAATAGCATATTGCAACACTACACTAATAGCAATAGCGAATTCCTTGTTGCATAGCTTGCACACAACCATGCTCTTATCGACGCTTCCATCCGTTCGTTATTTATAACAAAATTTCCCATCCACGGGGCCAACCAAAGCGATCTAGGCGATCTATTTTTCTTATTGCAGAACTTATACATAACTACCAACTCAGGGAAGTTAAGCAAGGTGTACAAACAAACAAACAAAGGTAGCTACCTAACAGAAAATAAATATCCTGGGTTTGCATACATCAAATTATGTAATACATAAAAAAGAAAGAAAAGCATAATAATGTCAAGTCATGTCTTTGAATAAATCATCATAATGCATCAAAACATTTTCACTTTTCTTGTTATTTATTTATAAGTCTAAGGGACGAAATAAAAGAGTCAAAATCAGCCAGAAAAAGAGGAAAGCTCAAAGGAGATTTAAGACATTTTTGCTTGTGGATGAAGAATTTTGCATACAAGATAAAGAAGTTAACAACATTCTCAAGGGAAAGAAACTTTGGATTTTCATAATAAAAAATAACCTCTTTGAGAGTGAAGGTGTGAGTCACATTTGTAGGACTAAATACAAAATAACTTAATTTAGTCCGACTGAGGCGATCTATGAAGCGCGATCCCGTCAGCTCTTCTGACGCTAGTTGGTGCTCCAGTATAATCGGTCCGCCGAAACTCATCCAGTGAGAAACGTTCCGCGGTGCAAAGTCAAAAGTCTGTAATTAATTAATCTTAATTAACGCGTTAAAGTCTGTAATTAATTAATCTTAATTAACGCGTTAAAGTCCCGGCCCTAATATATATATATATATATATATATTGTGGCAGTGACTTTCGGAAGCTATTGCGAACCTACAAACACACCTCCTGATACCTATGCACGCACACACATTCGCACACATACACACGAATTTAGAGATTCGAGACACAAGCGAAAAGGTCGCAAGCACGCCAGTAAGGATGTGCAACCTCTTCTGACTCAATCGTGAGCGAGACAGGCAAAGGTCCCACCTGTTTCAGTTCGATTTCACCTGTTCCAGTTCCTCTGGAAAAACCCAAAGCTGTTTTTGAAATGTCACAGTGATGTATAAATATGACTGTAATGTTGGTTTGCTGTTGTTGCCTTTTTGATCTGTGAATCGAATGCATCCTTAGAGGTTTGTTCTCTAAAAAGCTCAGTTTAATAACTGAATTGCTTTGTTACTTTTATTTGCTCTGCTGTATTTTTTCAACTTAGATGATTTGAATTGATACATATATACTCTGCTTGAACTGCAACTAAAGGTAAAACCCTTTTGTGGAAACAGCCTATCACAGGACTGCCCTGTTGAGGTTGTATTGCTGAAGTTTTATATCTTGTAACCTTTTGATATTTTGCTACCAATCATTCTTATTGTGTAACCAGTAATCTTTATCTTTTGTTCAAATAAATTTTCATTTCTTACTTACAAGTCTTCGTTATTGCTTCAGCTATTAAAGACAGTTCTATAAGCAATATAAAGAGCATTATAAGTTTACATTGGTAACTTAAGGACAACCATAAAGACCCACACCAGACTCTGCGGAAGAGGTAAGCATGAGTTCCTTAAGGGGTTAATAATGATGATGATTATTGTATGTACACCACTAGATTTGCTGGTATAAATTAAACAAGCTAGTGTAGGATTTTTGTAATCCAAAACCTGACCTGACAGCACAAGTCTCCTGGCTACGAGATACCAGTGATATAATCAGGAATGTGAGTTGTAGTACCAGGACTCACCACATGGGGGCTCGTCTGGGATTAGCGATTATTATTAATTTAATAAGTTCGGATCCTAGGGAACAATAATCATCAAAACTAAAGAACTGCTATTGAAATCCGCCTGCCCAGACAGTCTCAAAGTGCAAAGGGGAAGTGAACTAGGGGTAGTTGCTTCGGTAAAACCTGACCATATAACTGTTATGGGGACGCCTGTTTCAGAGAAACTTTATGGGTATCATAGTGGGTATCAGTCTCGAGGAATAGCGCTACAGGACCGTGAGTACCTGAACAGATCCTCATACCCAAAGAGCTGATTACCCGAAATACCTCCTTAAGAAGGATATTTCATATTGTTAACGGAACAGACAGTCATGCAAAAGATAACAGATGTTATATTGCTCCCACAAGATCAGTAACAAAGCGACTAAAAGAAGCAGGGCAAACAGGGAATGAAGAACTGTTAGCTAATGATTGTACTTTGTATACTTCTAATGTTGAGGGTTTAGCCAACCTAGTAAAAATCGTTGGAAAACAAAGTCAAAGTGATAAAGTTACCGTAGAAATTGGGGAAGAGGATACAACAGTGCCTTTAATCCCAGGTAAACAAATACGAGTAACTAGAAGCGGCGTACAGGACCAGAGAGCCCTGATTGCGGCCGAATCCCCGTCCCTGTCAATGCATACCGACATAGAGGGGGCGGAGGGAGGTGATTATGACAGTATTGGTGAAGAATGTAAAATTCAACCGACTGAGTTGGGAACAATACCTAAACATAGTAACTTCCTAACCCAATTCTACCCTTGGACAGGGGAAGAATTATGGGGAAATAAAAAATCGGCATTTAAACCAGTCAAAACCTCCACAGAAAGAAAAGATAAAAAGGACAGGGTTCCTGTGAGGGAGACAGGCGATAGTTCATGTCAGGATTACTCAGAAAATGATGAGATACCGCGTCGAAATAGAGTTAATTACAGAAAATCTAAAAATCGATCTCGCGAGAGGCGAAGCAGCTCTCACCAGAGAGACCATGACCAATTGGGAGGCAGAGTTTTCCTGACCTGCCCTGGTCTGGATCTCGCTCCACAAGAAGAGTATCTGTCAGCGCTTAAAATAACAGACCAAAAGATAATTAAGTTGGCCTGCGGGCCCACAGCTGATGAAATACTAGATATGCCACAAACTAGTTTTAAGGCAAAAATAGACATGCTCGCAGAACAATTAGATTGTATGCAAAAATCACTTTGTCACCTAATATTAGACGAAGATCGAAAAGTAAAAAGGGAACCAACCATAAATGATGTCTGGAAGCTCAGAGAGTCTGTTTTTCAAAAAACGCCGACTAAAAAGGTTAAAGCTCCGAGAAAACAGCAAAGCGCCAATGAAAATGACAAGTTAGATAAAATAGCTGTCAGAGAGACCTTAAAAGATGAGTGTTTCAGAGAACAATATGAATGCAGGGTAAAAGAGGAAGTGCACTTCTCGGATGCTCAGCCGAGCTCTGGCTATTCTGACTCAGATTCAGATGCAGGAAGCAGAAGTGGAACTCCACTCCCTCCGGTAGCAACCCAAGTATATTTATCTCTTGTGGCGTGGCAGGCTAGGCAGGAAAGGGAGAAAATAGATCCTGTGACAGAGGGGAGAGGGGAGACCGTTGAACATAGGCGGGGGCCTCCTAGGCGTGCTAAGGGCGATAGCGCCACCGCAATCCAACTGTTACAGAACATGAGATTCCCAGGGGCTAAAAATAACGTAATGACGAGAGCAAAAATGGTCGCTGACCTAGGGAAAACATTACGCGCGTCAACTAGCCTTATTGAGCAGATGATTAAATATCACACTGGATTAGAGCTAGAATTAGACATCGTAATGGACCATCACTCACACGTGATAGGGATAGATGAGGATGCTGAATTTAAAAAGGAAATAGACTTAGTGAGGTCAATAGGATTGTGGCCTTATCTGTCTAGAAAAGCTAAACTAGGCTGGACAGAGGGTCAGATGTTAGCAAAGCTCAAAAAGCTGGCAAAATAATTACCAGGTTGTAAAGAGATAGCCACTTGGGGATCTGAAACTGACTGGTCTGAGCTGTCAAAATTTGCTGTGAGGTATGACAGAGAAGGCAATAATAAGTTTAGGCCAAGGGAAAATTCAGGTCAAAACAAATACAGGCCAACAGAAGGTGATCGAGACAGACAAAGAGCTAATTTTAAAAAATCGAATAGGCCTAATGGGGCATTTGATAAAAATAAAATGAGGACAGGTCGTAACGATCCACCTAAAATAGAAAATGAGAAACATAAATGGCCGAGTAAAGCTGCGCCTAAACAAAAACCTATAAAAAAGGATAAATATATTGAGCCTGAAATTTGGGCAAAGATGTCAGACGGGCAGAAAAAGAGCTTGTTAGCCAAGCGAAATAAAAAAGCAGAAACGAAACCAAAACATGCTCAGTCTATTAGGAGCAACAAAGCCGCACGAGAGGAGAAGAAATAGGGAGGTGTGACCCCAGGGAAAGCGACAATTTCATCTGATTTAGTTGAGGAGGACGAAATGCAAGATTTATATATTAATTACAAGGGAATAAAATTTATGCTTGATACAGGATCTGAAATAACTAGCCTAACTAAATTACCTGATAGTGCTGTGAAATTGGACGGTCATTATCGTGTCTATGGTTTCAGTAATGAAATGAAGCCGGTCAATAGAGATCGATATTATTGGGAAGGATTAAATTGCATCGTGGATAGCGCAAATTTAATGTGTTTGAGAGATGCTACATTAATTAGAGAAATGACCAAGAAAAACTCCGAACATAAAATCAGATGGATGAAAAGTGTCGACCTGGAGGCTCAGCTGAATAGGGTAGTAACAGAAAGCTTATTACCAAAAGATGATTTAAGAGCATTACTAGTTAAATATAAGAATAGCTTTGTAAAAAGCAAAAACGACTGCGGAAGAGTGTCAGAAAAATATGAGCATACCATAGTAGGAGGCATTCCGCCTCCACAGAGACAATATCCTCTGAATAAAGCAGCATACGCAGAAATTAAAGAGACGATTAATGAATTGTCTCGCAAAGGAATAATAAGTGTGGAAGTTAATTGTCCGACTAATTCCCCAATACAGGCAGTCCTTAAATCGGATGGTTCGTTCCGTCTTGTTAATAATTTTAAATCTCTGAATCGTTTGTCGGTCCCAGACACGAGATATTTAATTAATGCCAGGGATGCCACAAATGGCTTGAATGAGGGTAAAATACTATCCAAAATTGATTTGGCTAATGGCTTTTGGTCAATACCACTAGCCAAAGAGAGTCGCGCACGGACAGCTTTCACTTTTGAAGGGAAGCAGTACGTGTATAACAGATTACCGCAAGGATATCGAAACAGCCCGAATGTGTTTCAGTCGGTTATCTTGGAAATATTAGAAGGATTGCCGATCAAGGTCTATATTGATGATGTGCTAATAGCTACGCAAACCATAGGCGAACACATGGAAGTTTTATCAGAAACTCTTAGAAGACTGGCGGACGCTGGTTTTCTTTTGAACTTGAAGAAACTCGAATTAGGAAAAGAAAGGGTTGATTTTTTAGGATTTGAAGTCTCTGGAAATGATGAAATCCTGAAAAGGACCTAATAGTCAAAATTGATAATACACCAGAGGAAATGGAAGTTATTTTATATAACGAGGGAAGCTCCAAATCACCAGTGATGTTCATTTCTCATGAAAAACCAGCTAACCATAAGAAACATGATAATACGTCTCCTGTTGATATATTAGCAACAATTGCCAAAAATCTACTTGTGATCAAGTCCGTAGCAGCAGAGAGACAAATTATTGTGGTCGCAAGTGGTGAGGGAATAGATTTATTAGCGAGAGAAGCTAGAAATCTGATTAACGAAAATAAGCATGTCCACATGTTTACTTGGTCTAAATGGACAAAGTTGGTGTGTGACAACCAGATAGAATTTCGTAACCTAAAGACACCGAAGAAAGATAAGAAAACTGTGATTAACCAAACACAAATGTGTTATTTTACAGACGGAAGTTCGGATAAAGGACAGATTTGGTGGGGTTTTTTAATCAAGCTGAAAGGAAAAATTATCTACAGACAAAAGGGGAAGCTGGGAAATGAGAACAGTGCGCAGGATGCAGAAGTGACAGCCGTTGAGAGGGCAAAAGAAGGCCATATACACTGTGTTCTAGTGACAGATAGTGAATATGTTTATTTAGGTCTCACGAGTAATCTAGAAACATGAGAACATAATTTCTTCAACGCTAAGGGCAAACCATTAGCCCAGGCAGATTTATGGAGGAGCATAAGTGAGAGTTATAAAATAGCTAAGCCAAAAGTTTTGCACCAAACTAGCCATACTCTTCAAACGACTCCCGCAGCCATAGGGAATAAAGAAATTGATCAGTATGTCAGGATACGTGCCATTACTAAATCGAGTGAGGGAAACTTATTGCAGGAACTGCATGATAAGCTACAGTAGGTAGCCAACCAGAATGCCTATTGCCGCCGCGGCGTCTACCGCGGTGAATTCACCGCGGCAAAAAAAACCCAGTCGCATTTCTAAGTCATTCGCGAAATGACCGCCAGGTGGCGCAAAGGGACATTTAGCGAAAGCAAAACGTATGTAAACGTAGCCTACATTTTAAATAGAATATAGCAAACTTTTAGAGCAGAACATTTTATGAATCAAAATTTAAAAGAGGCCTATCTCGCAGTCAGTGAAAATAAATTAGGTGCAATCAATGATGCTAAACTATTGAGGAATGAGAAGATTGAAGAGTGCATCTGTCGTCTGTGGGCACACTGACGCGTGGACAACCGAACTTGTGGTCGAGTGGTAGAGCTGAAGGTTTAAGCAGTAGGCTACAATGACACGGGTTCGAAACCCGAATAAATATGTTTTTTATATAATTACCATGCATTTCCATTTTACACCAAGGAACAAATCTCATCCAACAGATTGACTGAATTTACGTCTTCAAAAACAGTTCTGTCAAAAAAAAAAAAAAAAAAAAAAACTTCACGGGGTTATATGCAGAAAGAATTTTTAAAAACAAGCATTTTTAATAAGCAAGGTGCGATTTGCCGGTGGGTGATTCCCCCCCTCCACATTATAGTGAATCAATGCCCTACCCTAAATAGACCATATCAAATATATACGTTTAAACAACAAACAATAAAATCTGAACCAGCGCTTCTGCTCCTGTATTGAGAGATAACATGCAGCGCGTTTCAGTTACGATCCTGGTTCCAGTGGCCTTAATACATTCACGGCTTTTTAAAATGTCACAAAGCGTTTTGATGTGGTTTTGAACGAAATATTGAAGTTTATAATTAAGTATTTTGACACACCACGCCTAGTGCGTATTCTAAAATGGGGTTTTCTTCTGCCATTGAATTAGAGTTCGAAAAACGCAGCAGCGCGTTCACTTGAATTTATTTTTCTGCTAAAATAAATAACTTAATAGGCTATAGCCTACTTCGTTATTTTTGGTCATACAGATAGGATATCATATTTTAAAACTGTAAAAGGTCTATTTTATCCATGTAAATTAGGCTACACTCACAATAGGCTAACAACAAAACGTTTTCACTCATTTGAGCGAACACACACTGGTGAAATAAACGTTTGGGCTTTTCTCAGTGAGCTTCGACATGGCCGAGTGATAGAGCTGACGGTTCATCAATCGGAAGACCTGCGTTCAAATCCCGAACAAACATGGACTTCTGTAAATATATATATATTTTTAGGCTATTAATGCAGATTTGTTTAGTTCTACAACTGTTACACCATATTGTCAGGGTTGGGTGCAGGTGACCGAAGACGAGGACACAGAAGCTTCAATATAAGAGTTTTAATAACAAAATAAAACTTTCCAAAATGAAACAGGAACAAAACTCCAGGACTTCAAGGTTTACACCAACCATACATAGACGACGATCGACAAACACTGGGAGAAAACACAGGGCCTAAATACACATGGAATGATTGAATGATTAACTGAACACAGGTGATAAAACTGAACACAAACGAGGAGCGGGAAAACTTAACAGGGCTAAACCAAAAACCACAAAGACAGGGGAAACCAAGATCTCAAAACAGAACTTAAACATATTGAATTGTTACAGTACCTCCCCCCTCCCCAAAGGCGCGACCTCGCGCCGTATAACATCCAAAGGGGTGGGAGGGTGGGCGCCCTGGAGGCTGACGAGGGCATGGTGCAGGTCCAGGAAGCCTCCAGGGCGGAGCAGGCTGTGGGCGTGGGCACGGCGGAGCAGGCTGTGGGCGTGGCCACGACGGTGCAGGCTGTGGGCGTGGCCACGACGGAGCAGGCTGTGGGCGTGGCCAAGGCGGAGCAGGCTGTGGGCGTGACCAAGGCGGAGCAGGCTGTGGGCGTGGCCACGACGGTGCAGGCTGAACCTCGGGCGTCCAGGGCGGAGCTGTGGGACCCTCGGGCGTCCAGGGCGGAGCTGTGGGACCCTCGGGCGTCCAGGGCGGAGCTGTGGGACCCTCGGGCGTCCAGGGCGGAGCTGTGGGACCCTCGGGCGTCCAGGGCGGAGCTGTGGGACCCTCGGGCGTCCAAGGCGGTGCAGGCTCTTCAGGTGGCCACGGCGGTGAAGACCCTTCAGGTGGCCGTGGTGGTGAAGACCCTTCAGGTGGCCATGGCGGTGAGGACCCTTCGGGTGGCCATGGCGGTGAGGACCCTTCGGGTGGCCATGGCGGTGAGGACCCTTCGGGTGGCCATGGCGGTGTTATTTTTTCGGGCCTCCGTGGATCTTTGGCCGGCCTCCGTGGATCTTTGGCCGGCCACGGCGAAGGCGTATAGCCCCCCCCCCAAAATTTTCTTGGGGAGAAAGACAGGTTCAGGAACGGGAACAGACTTGACATCAACGGGCGCTGGGTCAACGGGGTCTGGGTCAACGGGCTCTGGGTCTGGGTCAACGGGCTCTGGCGCTGGCTCTGGGTCAACGGGCTCTGGCGCTGGCTCTGGGTCAACGGGCTCTGGCTCTGGGTCAACGGGCTCTGGCTCTGGGTCAACGGGCTCTGGCTCTGGGTCAACGGGCTCTGGCTCTGGGTCAACGGGCTCTGGCTCTGGGTCAACGGGCTCTGGCTCTGGGTCAACGGGCTCTGGCTCTGGGTCAACGGGCTCTGGCTCTGGCGCTGGGTCAACGGGCTCTGGCTCTGGCGTTGGGTCAACGGGCTCTGGCTCTGGCGCTGGGTCAACGGGCTCTGGCGCTGGGTCAACGGGCTCTGGCTCTGGCGCTGGGTCAACGGGCTCTGGCTCTGGCGTTGGGTCAATTGGCTCTGGCTCTGGCTCTGGCGCTGGGTCAACGGGCTCTGGCTCTGGCGCTGGGTCAACGGGCTCTGGCTCTGGCGCTGGGTCAACGGGCTCTGGCTCTGGGTCAAAGGGCTCTGGCGCTTCATGGGACTCGGAACTGGACGGGGCCAGCACATCATGGGACTCGGAACTGGACGGGGCCAGCACATCATGGGACTCGGAACTGGACGGGGCCAGCACATCAGGGGACTCGGAACTGGACGGGGCCAGCACATCAGGGGATTCGGAACTGGACGGGGCCAGCACATCAGGGGACTCGGAACTGGACGGGGCCAGCACATCAGGGAGCTTGGGGCTAGATTCATGCTCTGGCGGGCAGGCAACGGTCTCTGGCTGGACGGTCTCTGGCTGGACGGTCTCTGGCTGGACGGTCTCTGGCTGGACGGTCTCTGGCTGGACGGTCTCTGGCTGGACGGTCTCTGGCAGGACGGTCTCTGGCGGAAGAAGCTCAGGAAGGTCATCAAATGGGTCAGACTCAGGCTCTGGTGGGCAGGCGATGGGCTCAGGGGCCGGCGTGCAGGTGATGGGCTCCTCGTCCACCAAACCCACAGTAAAATTTGAGCCGCTTAATAAAAGGGCATAGTCAATATACTCGGCCAGGGAAAAGTGAATCTTCCCACCTGGCATACATGACCGTATAGGCTCCTTTAAACCTACCCTAAAAATGTCCTTAAGTGCCACATCATTGAAGTCCAGATGGTGAGAGAGTTCGCAAAACTCTCCTACATATTCCTTTATGGTGAGGTCTCCTTGACGCAGGTTTAGGAGAACAACTGCTGGGTTCATGGTGTGGGTCAAGTATTCTTTTAACGGTCGATCGTTCTGTCAGGGTTGGGTGCAGGTGACCGAAGACGAGGACACAGAGGCTTCAATATAAGAGTTTTAATAACAAAATAAAACTTTCCAAAATGAAACAGGAACAAAACTCCAGGACTTCAAGGTTTACACCAACCATACATAGACGACGATCGACAAACACTGGGAGAAAACACAGGGCTTAAATACACATGGAATGATTGAATGATTAACTGAACACAGGTGATAAAACTGAACACAAACGAGGAGCGGGAAAACTTAACAGGGCTAAACCAAAAACCACAAAGACAGGGGAAACCAAGATCTCAAAACAGAACTCAAACACATTGAATTGTTACACATATATTTTTTTGCTTATATTTATAAAATAATATTACCATGCATTTCCATTTTACACTAAGGAACAAATAGGCTATCCAACAGAACGACTTTAGATCTGTAGCTAATAATACCAATTGTTCAAAAGCAGTTTTGTATAAAAAAAAGATATATAGGCCTATATATATATCTATATTTGTTTTATTCGCTATAGCCTACATAGAGTTTTTAAAAACATGGTTTTAAGGAAAGTTTTCGACAAACGAGGCAGCGCGTTCATTTGATTTATTTTTCTCATAACAGCTAAAATAACTTAATAGGCTATACGTGATTTTTTTTTTTGGTCATACAGATAAGAGTAGAGTAGCCTACATCGTTCAAAACTGTAATCTTTTTTTAGGCTAATGACAAGAGTTATCTGTCGTCTCTCTCGGGTCTCCGGGAACTGCGTGTCACAAAAATAAACCGAAAGCTACTTGCCTCAGCTCAGTCACGATAGGAAATCGGATATGTCTAAAGCCTTTAAATGTCTAAATATTTAGGTTAATAAATGTTATCTGATTATGTAATCCATATGAAAACGAGAGGTACAGAGAATCTGCTCAAATATGTTTATGGTGTGATTGTGAGCGCCTCGCAATGAGAAAATGACAAGGTGAAAATCTCGTTTAATTAAATGTAGAGACTAAATCTCCCTGAATTAAAATGTAAAAACAGATAAAATCATTTATTTGTCGAAGTGTTGCTATCTTGTTTCATTCAAAGTTAATAATTATTATCTAAATGTTATTTAGTTTATCAGCAGTACCACGAAGCACCGAGATATTATTTGAATATTTATTTGAATAATAATAATTTTAAAAATATTTCCCGGGAAATTTAAGCACTCTCCCGGGACAATGAATGTCCCGGTTTTCGAAAGGCTACGTGATTATGTAAGTACAAATCATAGACTGTAGGTTCAAACTGTGTAGCGCGCGGCCGCTTGCACGGCAGAGAGAGGGAGAGACAGAACACCGGCTAGATCCCCCCTAACTACAGATGGTAGTCGCCGCTCAAAGTGTGGGGCGCGCCCCTCTATGGGTGGGAAATAGCCTAGAGAAGTGACAGGTTGGGCGCGCCAAAGGGAGGAACCTTTCCTTTTTATGCCTTATCTTTATTCGTTCATGGCTAGTCTACATCGCATCTTCATCTTTGCAGCGACGCAGAAAAGACCAGTTTATTAATAAACAATTAAATGTCTCCTTGCTATTTTTTACACATTCACCTTTGCCGGCTCGTGCGCTTGCGTGCAGCTTTATAACACTCACTCCTGTATAGCCTATTTAAGTTATTACATCAATATAAAGGGGTGATTTATCCACTGATGGCTTAAATAAACAACTAGGCTACTAGTTGACTAGAAAAAAACTAGTCGGAGACAGCATGAGGGCGCGACCCTGAGCGGAATGAGCGAGCCGAGGAATATCCAGAAATGCTCACATGCTCTGATCGGAACAAAGGAATTTTGACATAATTAATAATTAGTTTATATCTCATGCACTGCCCATAATTTTAATCCCATATCAAACACATTAGCCTATGTTATGTCTATTTTAATTTTTTTGTCTTGCCAAATGGATTTCTCTTCTTTTCTTTTTTTAACATTTTGACACAGCAGCACTTTTATTTTCTCTATTTTTATTTTTGTTTGTTTAGTTTGTATTTAGATACTAGCACTTCAATAAATTGGAACATTTTAAGCTTGTTGAGTATTTCATTAGCATTGTGTTGGGGCGATGGGGGCAGGCTTGAAAATTATGAGTCTATCCATCGGGTGCAGAAAAAAGATTGCATGTGTGCGTGTGTTTATGAAGCGAATGTAAGAAGCCCCCCTTACAACCCCCCAGCTCTACAGTAGCAATATTGTAATATGCCATTGATTATTAAACAAAACGCTTGACTTTAAATAAATAAACAGTTAATAAACAGTCACCTATTTAAGCATCAAGAACGGTTAAAGATTATTGCTGTCGGCCAACATGGTGTTATATTGAGATTCGATCTCGGGTCTCTTGGATCTCCGTGTCGATGCGTTAACCACAGAGCTACCGCCTGTCCGTTTACATCAACGTCTTATACTCTTCCAAAGCCTTGATGTAGCCTAATATGTTTCTATTGCAATGTTTTATATGGAAATGTTTTCATTATTTATTCAATTTAATTTAAGTATTGGGATGAATTATTTTAACTACATTTCACTTAAATTCATCTGCTACCAGCTTTCAATCGCTCTGAATGAGCCGCGACGCAGCGGCAGATTACGCAATAGAGAGAATAAACGGACACATTTCAAAGTCTGTGATTGTAGCGCCTCTTAGCGGTTAAAGGCAGCAAATACACCCCGAACTTCACCGCCGCGGCAAAGCGGCGGCGTTGAAAGTATTATTCTGGTTGGTAACCTACTGTAAATCACCCGACAACAAAATATATGGTGACTTACTGCAAACAGACGGGCCTGATAGTACAGAATCTGAAGACAAGTTATCATAAAATTAAACTAAGCTGCCCTGATTGTAGAAAAGTGATGACCAGTGTTCATCATGATTTTGGTAAGATCAAAACTGAAAGAGAACACGAAGAAATATCTATAGACTACGCCGGCCCTCTGAGACCCCAAACAAAAAAGAGAAATGTTTATTTCTTAGTGATAGTGGACAATTGTACTAACTTCACACAGATATATCCGTGTCAACAAGCGACATGCTCGGTCGTAATTGACAGCCTAAAAGAGTGGATAAAATATCGTGGTAAGCCAGAAAGAATTTGTGGGGACAACGCTCATAATTTAACTGGTAATGAAGTGGAGGCATTTTGTATAGCAAATGATATAACTATTGGCGCTTTTCCACTGCAGGTACGGCTCGATACGGTTCGACTCGGCGCGGAACGGTTCGGCTCGCTTCGCTTTTCCACTGCGTGGTACGACTCTGCTCGGTACGGCACGGTTCGGTTCGCTTTAGCGCGGTTGCTTTTCCACTGCAGTTAGTACCCCTTCAAAGTGGGTGGGACTGATCGTTACACTGTTTGTAGGTCCGGTGTTAGCCGTGTGCGGCTAAAGAGCTGAGCTACTTGGAACACCTTTTCATTCCGTTTTTCCCCCGCTCCTCGGCAACCAATGAGAGGAACGTCTGCACCTCAACCACGATTCAGCCATTTCTTTTTTAAAGTTTTGATCTCTTTTTTTTTTACTCAAGAAAGTAAAACACAGGTGCTACCGCGTTGGCTGTTGTCTACTGGTTATATGACTCTGTATAGCGGGTTTAGTGTCTCGTGTCGCAAATCCAATGACGCTGGTAGTGACGATTCTGTCTCTGACCAATCAGTGATCTGCAGTGTTTCACGTCACATTTTAGTACCGGTACGGTACGCTTGGAACCTCAACAGATCAGGTACCATTTAAAGCGCGCCAAAGCGCGCCGTACCGTACCGTACCATGCAGTGGAAAAGCACCACAAGTGAGCCGTACCAAACCGAACCGTACCGTACCATGCAGTGGAAAAGCGCCAAAGCGTGCCGTACCGAACCGAACCGTACCATACCATGCAGTGGAAAAGCGCCATATGGTCAAAGCCGTTAAATACCAAGCCGTGAGCAACGGATGTGCTGAACGTGCTGTGAAATCGGCAAAAGAGTGGTTTATAAAAAATCAGAGCTTAGGCGAATGGGACTGCTTGATTGAAACTTGTACAAATTATCTGAATTACAGGGTCAACAAACCTAGCCCAAATAGAGAACCATACGATACAAGCAAAAATCCGTTCAAGGTAGGCCAGACAGTTTATATCTTATTAACACATAAGGATAAAAGATTTAAGGCAAAGACGGGTAGTTGTGATAAAGTCGTGGAATTGACTTCTAATACCACTGTTAGATTAGAAGCAAACGGAATCTGGTCGATTAGAAATCTTGTGGGAAGCAAAGATTAGTATTTTACTATGTACGGGTCCAGAACCAACAAAGTCTCCTTTAAACAGGAATTTAACTGCCCAGCGGAAGGCATCGCTGCGGTTTTTAAAGACTTTGGGGATTCATTCTTAGTCAAAATATGGCATAAAGATTGTGTAGACGGAAGCCCATCTCTAAGGGCGAAAGCCAACGGACTGCGTTTTTTGCGGTGCACAGGAAGTGTCCAAATTGCTCTGGGAGGGGCCCAGGGAAATCCGTGAAAGTCAGGCCCGTTTGCGGGCACAACTGACTATTTTACCTAAATGGTACTGCGCTGAAAGGTCCATTGGGGCCTGCGCGATAGGAGACGTTAGTGTCTGTGGGCAGTGCCGGAAGCAGAAACAGCTGTGGACGATAGTCCAATATGAACTCGTTACGGGTAATTGTGCTTGTCGAAGCTGTGTAGATTGCGCATTACCATACAGTCTTAGGGGTCGGGAGTGTAAATGTACGTTCCAGAACCCTTGTGAGTTGACAAAATGTATTAAATGCAAAATATTACTGGGTAAACGCTGGATGAAAGTGACCAGTATGAAAAGTGTGTGGCAGACACGAAAGAGTGAAACCAGCCTAGGCTGTCTGTCAAATGACAAGGTTATGGTTGAATGGGAAGTGAATCCTTTAGCTCTGGTCTGTGACAGTGAAAAATCATTTCAGTGGAATAGACTGCTGAATTGGGGTGACTCAATTCTTTAGATTCAGATCCTTTAATAAAAGGAGGAATCATTGATAAAACCCTGTCGAGGGACACTAACCTAGACCTGTGGAAAGAGGTCATAAGGGACACGTGTCATGATGGTGACTTATCAATTTACTGTAAGAACGATGGAACATATAAAGAAATAACTATGACAAGCTTGATTAGTGAGGTGATAAAAAACATGTCCTTTCAGGAAGAATTTCCGATTTATGTGCCTAGGCAATATAGTCACTACGTAAGAGAAACTAGTCTGACTGTGAGAGCAAGAACAATGTATATTTATTCAGGGACAGAAAGGGTGAAAGTAAAGCTAAGTCCTGAAAAGAAAAGTGAAGTGTGGAATTTCACTGTGAGCCTGACTACAACCTCAGATTTTATGGGGGTCGGGAAGTCGATCGAAGGGATCAAAATCACCAGAACTGTTATTGCTGTGCCTAATGCACTGAGCAAAGTGTCCAGCTGGCTCAAAATGCAGTTAGGGAAAGCCTAGGTTGTCATTTGTTTTGCGTCTTTCTTGTGTGTTACAGAGACAGGATGGTGAAACGGTGCTCATTATAACAATCGTAGTTATTAGCCTTGGCATTACAGTAGTCAGTCAAACGAAAGTGACTGAAGTAACCTCCTGCTCTGTGGTAGAGAAAGTCGTAATAAAGATCTGCTATAAGCAAACTATTCAATTAGGTGGCGAAATTTATGGATCGAAAATGATAAGAAATATGTGGGTTTATACCACAAATAGATAAATCATTTTGGGACTGCAGAGGCTCTAGCAATATTAGTGCAGCTAAAGGACCTAGCCTTTACGGTCAAAAAACGATCAGGAATAAAACAAGACTGAGATGGGATAGGCTTACTGCTTTTAACAAAACACATGTTAAATTAAAAGGCTTAGTCTATAATGTTTCTGATGTCACTAACTTAACAGATAGTGTGCATGTATACAAGGTATGGAATAGCCAGTTCCTGACAATTTCCCACACAGAGGAATGGGACTGTTTGGCCAAGCAGGTCACCCATGTGATAAAAACCAGATGGTTAGAAGATAATGATATAGACAAGGTCAGAGCTATGAATATAGGTGGAAGATCAGGGCGTAATGGTCGGTCAGCCGACGACTTACGTACGACAGAACATATTAGGAACAATGAGGATAACCCTGACCCAGTGCAAAAGAGTTACTGGCCACAAGGTTTAAATCCATATGCATTGATTCTGGGGATATTTAAGAATAAGCCAAAACCAGCGTATGTTGAGCTGGAGTGGGTGACATGTGATCAGAGGGCCCTGCCCATTTCATTGTGTGAGAGCCATTTTAATTGCCCATATTTAAAACGGGATAAGTCCCTGAGCACTGAACCTGAGAATCAGTTTTGGTATGATATAGACAAACATTGTAGGGCAGATTATGGAAAAACAACTGCTTGGGTTTGTTATATAAACAGTGACTCGCGGTGGAATGAGAAAGAATTTAATAACCATGGTATTAATATTATCAAATTGTGGCACAACTGGATGATGTCGCAGGATCCATCTAATGAGATGGTTAAAGCAGAAGGAAAGCGCTCTACGTGGTCGATCAACGCCACCTTGTGGGCAAATGGGGTAGGGGGAAATAGACTTCACCCTTTGACTCTAAATTACGCTCCCAGGCCGGGGTTGAGCCTAGACCTAGCTAATGTCTCAGGCGTTATGGATTATATATTGTTTAATGTGACGAATCAGCAGTACCGGTCCGCTTTAGTCTTATACTCGATGGGTTGGGATAAAGCTTTGCGGGTGACTCACACTAACTCGATTATTTGGAGAAATCATAGCGACGCACATAATATTAAGACCTTGAGGTGGGTTGGTCTATCTAACCTAAACTGGCGTATGTGGGATGTTTTCCCTGTGGTTATGGGCCTTGATCGAATCTATAATCATACAGTTGCTTGGTGTACGTTTCCTAAACAAATTAACGGAACAAGCATATTTCCAATTACGTTTTATTATAAGCATGGAAGGCCTGTAGGACAACATAGACAACGTATCGCGCATGGTTATTGGAGCACCAAATATTACCTGCCTATGATGAAATTTCCAGGTTATAAAGTCTTCATGGCCTCTGATAGATTTGACATCAGGTCAGCTAAGCCTTTTTCGAGACACAGCTTAAGGCCGGACTCCCACGATCATGACGATGTAAAATTGAAATCGAATGTGTGGAATATGGGTTTCGGTAAATTTGCTTTCAGGAGAGAATGGGACGTGAAATATTTATGGATTCCAGGCAAGAAACATTACTGTACACCAGCGATGTTTAACTCATGGACAGTTAAAACACCTGGTACACGGTTCAGTCCTAATGAAACTTGGATGTATGATGAAGAACACATGTTCTGTGGGTTTAAAAATCTGATGAGAATTGGTGCTACAAGGGTAGGCCATAAAAAATATCGCGATGATATCAGTCTAATTACTGTAGCCGGTCCTTAGATGCTGATTGCGCGAAATCAAATAATGAAAAAATGTGCCTTTTCTAAGCTTGTGAACGCCGAATCTGAACTGGGTGGATTCTTTTCTCCAGTCGACGATTTTCTAGAAGGTATGTCTATGGGACCAAATTGGATCTATCATTTAGATTTTGAATCTCAATTGACTAAACCTGTTACAGGCAATCTCCTGACAGTCTATTGGAAGGTACAGCAGAAGGCGATTTTGTGGGTGGTAAATAGCATTGGGGAGTTGTCTGTTTCGGTTTGGGATCTAATTGTTAAATCTTGGTATTACATAAAAATTGTTGTAATCTGTTTATCGGTAATTGTAGTTATTGCTGTGACCCTTGCTCTGCTTCTGAAACTGACTAAATTTGGATTTGTGTGTGGGAAGCTGGTGAACGCGAGGGGTCCTGCGGAACACAGGGATGTTTTGGTTCCTAAAAGGAAGCCTATAGTAAGGCGGGCCAGACATGTACGCTGAATTGTCAGCTGCATGTTAAACAGAGAGCGGACAAGGCACAGGATCAGATGAAAACTTGGCTGGGTACCTGACCACTTCGATTTTGAATAATAGATCGCAATAGCAGTTGAGACAATGGCGGGCAATCACAACAATTCCAGTTGGCCTTGTAACGGAAACTAGAGAGATATTGTGAGTACTGCCTAAATCGGCTTTTTGGTTACTGATATATTGGGTTTCTAGAATTTTAACTAAACGGCGAACTGAGCAAATTATATTGATGTGTTACAGCCTGAGCCTTTTTACCATTATTGGTGATTTTTCATTAGTATTAATCTTAATCTCTCAACTGTTAAGAAGTGCGAGATATTTGAAGATATTTGGCAAAAAGGGAATTTTGGCAGTGATGGTATTTGCCACTGCTATCGCTGGGTATAATCTTGCCCAGTGCTATATTGAGCTATTTTGGCTAAAATTTGTTGGGCTGGGATTAGCACTCGTTACTTATATTTTCCTGTTTATTTTGAGTTACCTACGAAATACAGTCTTAAGACCTTTGGTGATCAAATTGGCGGTACTTTATTTCGTGGTAATATTGATGTCTGGATTTTCTAAATATTGTAATGAACCTAAGTTATTTATGGTTGCCATCCTGATGGGAATTAATGATTACACAGCCTTTTGGAGAATTATGGATGGTCTCTGTAAATGATTTCATTAAAGGGTGTATGAGTTTGAGAATCAAATCAGATTTAATAGGTTTTATACATTCTGTAAGGAAAATGTATTTTCTTTTTCTGATTTGTTTACTATTCTAGATAGTTATTTTGTTTTTGTTTGGGTTTGTTACTTATCTTATTGAACGACATTATAGAAAACTGCATTAGTAAATCTTATGGCCGAGTTGCCGGTGACTGACCTTTAGTGGGGCAGCGGGAGGGGCCCCCCGTTGTTTCACTTCTGGTAGTGACCAATTTTTTCCAAAAGTCAACGGGTGACAATATAACTGTTTGTTGTGTGTCACCTTTTAATAATAGGTTTGATTTTCATTTTTTTATTTTTTTCTCTTTATTTGTCATGGATCAAGCTAATTAAATATTTACTTTGGAATCTAGAAGGGGGGGGGGAAGAAAAGAGTAGAACTGTGATTTTAGTCCTATTATAACTATGATTAGTTTTATTTCTGTTTAGGGATGACTTTAATTAAATGATTGTAACTTTTATTATGTGGTGTTATTTCATTTACTGTAAGACTTTAATTTGTCTTATTTCAATTTGTCCAACTGAGTTGTCAAGTGTGTCTGACTTTTTATTTTATTTTTCTGAGTCATTAACCTTTATTGAGTTCGAGCTTTGAATTTTTTGCGACTGATTTCTTGTTATTCATTGCTTTTGTATTATTGTGTTAGGATTCTGATGACTTCAAGAATGGGGTTTCGAAGGAACTTCGCATGATGTGTGATGAATGTTTTCTGTTCGAATGCTATCCTGTTAAGCTTATGACATATGACAGAACTAGTCCAGATATTAAGACCTTGTGTCCAGCTTGCTTCATTAACCCTAAGAGGTCTGAGCTGTTTTGGGGCCCTTGAGGTGTTTTGATATGCCCTGACATTTGTGCTTATTTCAGCTACTTAAAACATACCATTTGCCAACATATAAATTTGCTGTATTCAGCACAAACTCTGCTACAATAATATGTGAGCAAAATGGATGTACATGTTTGCATTTTATAGAAAAAAAATAATATGCGTGGTTAGTACGTTTTGGGAAAAAAAATGTCACCGCAATAAGGCCATTTAACACATACTGAATAGTTGTCCACAATACTTTTGAGTTACTATTCTTGTAGGCTAGAATTTTTACTTCAAAATGAAGTGACAATCATTCTGACCACACTTTCAGAAAGATCAATATAACGATTATATAACGAGTGAATTCAAAGAATCCTAAAAAAAACTATCACAGGTTAAAAAAAATTAAGCAGCACAACTGTTTACAACATTGATTTAAAAAAAAAATTATATCGGAATGATTTCTGAAGGCTGATGGTGACGATGTAAACACAACGAAACAAAAGCAAAAAACTGTTAGCACATTATCCAAAGTAAACTGATGGACAATTATGATTATAGATGCACAATGTATTTGTTGATGGACAGAGAAACATCTATTGATGGGTAGACCGCGTAACCGTGAGTATCTGTTTATGGCCATAGACCGCACGCATTTACTGATACACTCAATGAACGGCTGTAGTACAAATAAAACATCTCCAGTTAACTAGTAGAGCATTCATTTAGTCCGCTCTTAAATAAGAGATCTAGCGTTAAAATGTTTTGTTTTTGAACTCAAGCTGAGCGCTCGTGTCCGCTGCTATCAGTGTCATGGATACAGTCTCTTGTGGCGACGCGCAGTCTTCACTCGCTCTTAGGACGTGCTTTTCAATCTAAAGCCATTGCGGACACTATTCATTCCGGTGAAATCACAAAATAAAATGCACACAAACGTGTGTCCTATATACGTGTGTGTTTGATATAGACTGTATGATGAACATATTCGGTTTTGATGAGAGAAAAAAAGTTGCCGAGGGCGAATTCGAACCCATAACCTCTGACACGCTTGGCAACCCATCTAACCACTAGACCACAGAAGAACACAAACAAAACTTGCAGATCGATATATTTCACTAAATCATTATAACCTAAGCAGCTATTTAAAACTGAATGTTGTGAGGTAATATTTACTAGGCAAATTATAGTCTGAAAATGCATTTGAGCTCTATGATCAGTAAAGGAAATACAAAACACTAAACAACTTACTCCGAACTTATCCTCGGGGTCAATTCGTTCTTCAAAATGCAACCGTTCGTTCTTCAAAATGCAGCCGTTCGTCGTCTGAGTTTCAAATTCCACTGAGGAAAAGGTTAATTATTCCCCGCTGTCCATAATCCTCTGAAGGAGTAGCGTGCTTCCATCCCTAAAACGCGATGAACTATCAGTGAATCTCTGATGAAGAATCTTCTGTTGTTATGGCATTTATCGGGGGGCGTGCCGCATGTGCGATGCATATCGCCTATTTACCATGTCAAAAGCGCTGGGGGTGTGGCGGGCTCACCTAATTATCTATAATGAAGGGAGAGCGAAAAAACTGTAACTCTCCTTGGTTTCAAACGATTTACATAAACTGGAAATATTATTTTTTTTAGTAGCTTACTTCATTTAAAAGAAGAGAATCTCAGCTTCATAAAGAGACATATCTCGTATCTCTGTGACAAGTATTGACAGAGTAACAGTTATTTTTTCGGACGCGTTTCAGAATGGACTTCACTGAAGGAGAGAAGGTAAAACGCGCATCATGTTTATTTTTCTTTATTTGACGAAAAGCACAACACTTTGTTTTTATTGTGAGTACCCACAAAAAAAATAGAAACTAAACAGGATATAATGATGTACAACACTTAAATGTAAGATAAAAATTTGAGTCTCTTTTGCACTGATAAGGAAAAAAGTGAGCTCATCACGCCCCCGTGACGGCCGACCTCAGAGGGTTAAGAACGGTTATGACATGTCTGATTTGAAGAATATTACTTTCTGTAAAGAGGGGGCGGATCTTCTCGATCCAGACAGCACTCAGAACATTTTGACCTATGCGTCTATGCATTTCATAATAGAAATGAAGTGGCTCATTATTGAGCTGGCAGAGAATTACGTGATTCCAATTGGGCAGGAAGAATGGGTGACTCAGAATTCATGCTGTGCTAACATTCGAACCTTCTTTTGGGGTAATAGAGAAGTGTTGGGCTTTTGCTCCAAACAGGCTCGTATTAACGGGCGAAATGTCTGTATCCTTGTTATCGATCCAAATGCAGATTTGTCTGGAGCGTCACACCCAAGTCCAGTGGGAACCGAAGGTGTTAGACGAGCGCTTAGCGAGCAGTGGCATCGAATTGGCGTTGTTTCCGGACGATCTGATGAGGTTGGATCAGGCCCCAAGGAAGTTGGACCAATCCTGGAAACCAGTAAATGGTAAATGGTATAGAAGGTCGATAGAATGTCTGTTGGCACAGTATGGAAGGATGACGATCGGGTTCTTCCGTCAAGAAACTGAACTACGTTATAGGTTTTATGAGTGTTGTATGGATTTTGTTGTACCCACTGTTTATGTTTTCAATGTTCCACTTGATTCATTGGATGTGTTTTATCCTAGCAATGAGCATTATTGTGGCCATCAGAGACGTGTGTTTGCAACTTCGAGAGGGGGTGTGGCAGTGACTTTCGGAAGCTATTGCGAACCTACAAACACACCTCCTGATACCTATGCACGCACACACATTCGCACACATACACACGAATTTAGAGATTCGAGACACAAGCGAAAAGGTCGCAAGCACGCCAGTAAGGATGTGCAACCTCTTCTGACTCAATCGTGAACGAGACAGGCAAAGGTCCCACCTGTTTCAGTTCGACTTCACCTGTTCCAGTTCCTCTGGAAAAACCCAAAGCTGTTTTTGAAATGTCACAGTGATGTATAAATATGACTGTAATGTTGGTTTGCTGTTGTTGCCTTTTTGATCTGTGAATCGAATGCATCCTTAGAGGTTTGTTCTCTAAAAAGCTCAGTTTAATAACTGAATTGCTTTGTTACTTTGATTTGCTCTGCTGTATTTTTTCAACTTAGATGATTTGAATTGATACATATATACTCTGCTTGAACTGCAACTAAAGGTAAAACCCTTTTGTGGAAACAGCCTATCACAGGACTGCCCTGTTGAGGTTGTATTGCTGAAGTTTTATATCTTGTAACCTTTTGATATTTTGCTACCAATCATTCTTATTGTGTAACCAGTAATCTTTATCTTTTGTTCAAATAAATTTTCATTTCTTACTTACAAGTCTTCGTTATTGCTTCAGCTATTAAAGACAGTTCTATAAGCAATATAAAGAGCATTATAAGTTTACATTGGTAACTTAAGGACAACCATAAAGACCCACACCAGACTCTGCGGAAGAGGTAAGCATGAGTTCCTTAAGGGGTTAATAATGATGATGATTATTGTATGTACACCACTAGATTTGCTGGTATAAATTAAACAAGCTAGTGTAGGATTTTTGTAATCCAAAACCTGACCTGACAGCACAAGTCTCCTGGCTACGAGATACCAGGGAGATAATCAGGAACGTGAGTTGTAGTACCAGGACTCACCACAATATATATATATATATATATGTATATATATATATATATATATATATATATATATATATATATATATATATATATATATATATATATATATATATATGATGTTATTTTGCCGGCATCTAGATTGTGTGTGTGTATATTGGTGTAAACTGTTCATTAGTGTACATGCATTTCAGCAGTCCTTTCAAAATAAAAGTCATAGGTCACAGGCTATCTGTGACACAAACGATTACATTACTTTAAATGAGTGCACCCCCAAGATTACTGTTATAAACATGAACCGAGATGTTGCTGTAATTTATAGTAATATTTTCATAATTACTAAGAAGTTTCAAATATAATTCATTTGAAGTGTTGGAGCTTAATGTAACAATATCTAGTGTAAATGATAAATCACGTTTGAGATTTGTGCTGGCTACTGTATACAGGCCACCAGGGCACCATACAGACTTTATCAAAGAATTTGCTGACTTTCTATCAGTTAGTTCTCGCTGCATATAAAGTCCTAATTGTTGGTGATTTTAATATACATGTAGATAATGAAAAAGATGCATTGGGATTGGCATTTAAAGATATTCTTACTCTATTGGAGTTAGACAACACGTGTGAGGACCTACTCATTGTCGTAATCATACTCTAGATCTAATATTGTTACATGGAATCAATGTTGATGCTATTGAAATTCTGCAGCAGAGCGATGACATTTCAGATCAATATCTAGTCTTGTGTTAACTTCATTTAGCCAAGGCTGCAAAGCCGACTCTGTGTTACAAATATGTTAGACCTATTACTTCTGCCACTAAAGATTGCTTTATTAATAATCTTTCAGATCAGTTTCATCATCTCAGCATCCTAGATAGAAGAACTCGATATTGCGACAGAAACTTTTAACTCTCTTTTCCAGCACTTTAAACACAGTTGCTCTGTTGCGCTTAAAGAAGATTAAAGAAAATAGTCCAATGCCGTGGTACAACGAGCACACTCAGTCCCTAAAGAGAACAGCCAGAAAAATGGAGCGAAACTTGAAGAAAACTAAACTAAAGGTATTTCGCATTTCATGGTAGGAGAGCTCGATTGCATACAGAGAGGCCTTAAAAGCTGCTAGATCTGCTTATTTTTTAACCCTATTAGGAGAAAATAAACAAAACCCTAGGTATTTATTTGAAACAGTTGCTAAACTAATGAAAAATAAAGCTTCTCTCCCCAAGGAAAAATTCGATTAATTCATTGCTATAGAAGAGGAAGAATTTTCTAAACTCGTAAAATGATCTAAATCGAAAACATGTATGTTAGAACATATACCAACTAAGCTATTGAATGAGATGCTTCCAGAGGTCATAGATCATCTACTCAATGTCATTAATTCATCTTTGTCACTAGGATACGTTCCAAAAACTTTTATGCTGGCTTTGATTAAACCACTTGTTAAAAAAACGTAACTTGATCGTACAGAATTGGTCAATTACAGGCCGATCTCGAATCTACCTTTTCTGTCTAAGTTACTAGAAAAGGCAGTATCCTCACAATTATGTTCCTTTTTAGAAAGAAGTTATATCTGAGAGGATTTTCAGTCATGATTTAGACCGTACCATAGTAAGGAGACCGCTCTCATCAGAGTCACAAATGATTTGCTCTTATCATCCGATCATGGTTGTATCATGCTATTGGTGTTACTCGATCTTAGTGCTGCATTTGATACTATTGACCACAACATTCTTTTAAATAGACTCAAAAATTATGTTGGCATTAGTGGAATTGCATTAGAATGGTTTAGATCACACTTATCTGACTGTTATCAGTTTGTAGCAGTAAATGAAGAGATGTCTTATCGATCACAAGTTCAGTATGGTGTACCACAAGGCTCAGTACTAGGAACATTGCTGTTCACTCTGTACATGCTACCCTTAGGAGATATCATTAGGAAGCATGGCTTTAGCTTCCACTGTTATGCTGATGATACTCAGCTCTATAATTTTTTCAGGCCCTGACGAAACTTACTAATTCACAAAATTAATGGAATGCATATAAAAAATTGGATGACTAGTAATTTCCTACTACTTAATTCTGAGGAAACAGAGATTCTAATTATTGGACAAAAAAACGTCCTCACGTAAAAACCTAGAATACTGTCTAGCACTTGATGGCTGCTCTGTCAAGTCTTCGTCATCGGTTAGGAACCTGGGTGTGCTCTTTGATAGCAATCTTTCGGTTGAAAGTCACGTGAAAAGTATCTGTAAAACCGCATTTTTCCATCTTAAAAATAGATCTAAATTACGTCATATGCTCTCTCTGACAATTGCGGAACAATTTGTTCATGCTATCATGACATCAAGTCTAGATTATTGTAATGCTCTACTGGGTGGTTGCCCTGCATGCTTAATAAACAAACTACAGCTGGTCCTAAACCAGGTCTTACCAAAACCCGGAAGTATGACCATATTAGCCTGGTTCTGTCAACACTACAGTACTTGAGCAAGCTCTTAACGCATTATAGTCCTTCACGTCTATTGCGATCTCAAAATTCTGGCCAGTTGATAATACCTAGAATATCAAAATCGACTGCTGGCGGTAGATCCTTTTCCTATTAAGCACCAAAACTTTGGAATAATCTTCCTAACATTGTCCTGGAAGCAGACACACTCTGTCAGGTTGACATCTCTTTGGCCTAGCATACACATAACATATTATAGACTTCTATAATTCAATGTTAGGCTGCATAGTTTAGATCAGCCGGGACCGGGAACACTTCCCATAAATCCTGATGTACTTGGTACATCATAAGAAGGATGGTGTCTACGCTATATTATTCTCTCTGTTTATCCCAAGGTTTACCGCAGTTTGCTGGATCCAGGCTGTATCCAGATCTGAGGATGGATCAGCGCCTGGACGACTACAACGCAGTCCTGAAGTGTCAACTTGTCTCTCCCCAGTAAAGGCCTCCTTCCTTTTACCTCTGTACAGATAAAATGTTGTCGGGATAATTCCGGTTCGCAGACGTGACAAAAATGTATTTAATATACATTTTTAAGTCCAGACAAGTAGTTTGTTGAGGGTTGATTTGTGAAGGACTACATGCCTACGCACATATATATATTCAAACACGCATAGCTATCGACTGAACACGTACTAAAAATCCTTTAATTATGCAATCAGGTTTACTGCCTATGTGAATGTTATTGATTTAACTGTATCTCTAATATATTTGGTATTGTCAGCTATGTTCAGACCACTCACTGTTACCACTCAAAACTGAAACAAAAAAACTAAACTCTGGTTCAATAGTAAACTCGAAACTCTGGTTCAATCGAGTCATGTATGTTCTTGCCAAAACACCAGTGCAGATACAAATCCACCTGTTCCAGCACAAATACAGTCCTTACCTAATTCTCCACAATAGAGAGAGAATTTAGGATTTTCTTTTATTAAGACTTATTTATATGTTAGTTTTCTACTGTTGCCCAGTACCTTCAATGGAGAATATTTTTTCCCTTAGCTGGTTTAGTATCGTGGTGAGAGCACTGAAACTCTTGGTCTCAAACACAAACTGAGGAGACGAAGCGATCACCTCCAGCTCAGGATAAGAATACTCCTTACCAACCTGACAAAAAACAAAAAAATATTTTATTAATTAAAAATAAGATACCCAGCATTTATGGAATAGAATGATCTTTAATTTTTTCTTTATCTATTTTATGTACAGCACTTTGGCAACCAAGGTTGATTTTAAATAAACTGAATAAATAAACAGTATAAATATTTTTTCAATAAAATCTATTCAAAGGAATATTATAGGTGAAAAATCAACCGCATTCACACAGTAAATTCTGTAAATTACTGTAAAATGGCCAGATGTATTGACTTTTCCAGAAAACACACCATATCTGTCATTAAAATAATTTGTGGAAAATTAATCAGCACTGAGTTCATTATGTGATGCAAGACAAAAACAATGATTTCAGAGATTAACTCATTATGTTTTATTTACTTTTGTTTGTTTGTTTGTTATTATCACTTAAAGGTACAATATGTAGGATTTTTGCAGTAAAATATCCAAAAACCACTAGGCCAATGTTATATATTTTGTTTAGTTTATTACTTACAATATTACGATTTGTAAATCGTGAGAAAATTGCGATTTAAACGGGGTGTGTGAGCAGGGGTGAGGAGTCGCTAGTCAATGGCTTCATATCCGCGTTACCCCCGGTTTCCGCCAGGTTTGACCTCGTACTGCCATAGTAACCATGGCGGCAGACATTGACAACTGGGTTATGCCCGTTATGCCTAGCAGGATGCTCATGCTGTTGTTTTGTTTAAACATTATGGAGCATGGCAAGCAGACTTTGAGACAAAAAGAGGACTAAAACGAAGATCAACATCTTTCGAGATGCCAAGAGCTCCACGTCCGCGACTAACTTCGACTTGACAGAGTGTTGCATGTTACTTTATTAGACAGGTGAGCAAATGTACATAAAACGAATCAATGTTATTTAGTTCAACATGATGAAATGTTAGAATATGATCTGTATGTTATTCTAATGTTGATCTAACTTACTTAGTCTCATACAGCCAACAAACAACCTAACTAACAACATTCAACACACTCGAATGCCGTTTAGGGTGATAGTGTAACTGTTAGAGCAAGTGAAACAGCGCTGCGTTACCTCAAGTTTAATTCGTCTAATAAACTGACCTGTGTGAGTATTAATTAAGCACTTGTGTGTAGTTCGGTAGAATGAAATGTCCTTATTATTTTATATCCGCGGGACTCGCGTTTCGTGTGGCGCTGGTATACGTCTAGCAATCAAGCCCTGCTTCATACCACAGTCATGTTAAAAACATCAATGTATTCACTCATCCATAAAAGATCAATCAGCTTGACGACAAGATCCATAATTCCACTTAAAGCGGAATATACGTCATCAATATATGCCTTTGTTATTGTAAGAGGTTAGCGACCCCTGGTGGCGAAAAATCCTACATATTGTACCTTTAATACAAAACTAGCCATGTAAACCAGTGGTTCTAATGGATATGAAAACGACATGCATGTGTGTTGTAGCAGGGTAGGGACTGAATTTTGCACCCCTTCTGTATTGTATTAAGAAGGTCTTTTCAAGTTTTTTTATTAAATATATTTTTTTAAATTTCTCCAAAAATGTATTTATAATTGTGTTTTAGTGACCATTGCAGTGGAATGTCATGTAAACATTTTACTCCCTCTCGGGTCTTGTTCACTTATGATCTCCAAACTGAAATTATCCAGAAAAGAATGTATGTGTGATAAGCTCTTAATAGAGATGTTCTGTGCTAACTGTGCAAACCGCACAATAGAGTTTAAGCTTTATTTAACCCAGAATATTCCATTAACTTTATTTAATAATTCATGTTTACCCCAATGGCAAATCGTGTGATGTCTCGTTCATTGGCTTTCGAGATTACATTCTTAAATTCCTCTTTGGGGTCATTTGATTTTCCATCAGTGATCACCAGCAATAACTTCTGAGAGTTGCTTCGCATTCCCACCTTCTCAGAAAACATCTCTTCACTAAAGGGGAATGAGAGAGCAATAAACAGCAACTGTTTGGCTTCATTTCATAGCAGAACCCATGTATATTACAATTATGGCTACACTCACAGTACAAAATATATTGCAGAAGGTGTGTATGTATCTCCCTGTGCCTGGGTCACTTCTTTCATTAGTTGGTCAGGGTCTCGATTCACTGCAAAGTTCTCAAAATGAAAGACAGCTGACACTCTGGTGGAGAACTTGGCCACTGCCACCTGAGACACAGATACAATATGAATATGACACCATAGTGATATAAAAAAGGCTTGAATTTTTTGTAACTAAATATTTTTATTCAAACTACATGACTTAAAATGTTGAACAGATTTTATATCATAACTAGGCATCATACACCTGGCGAGTCAAAGGTAGAGTAGGCAATTGTTTTATAAACACTTTTTCTTTATACTGATTGAAACTCTTCATATTCAAATAGCAATCAATAAAAGTGGTCTAAATATTAAAACATATACATATATCTTCTGTGGAAATCTGAGGACCAGAAAATGTTCGAATGCAATAATACTAATGTCCTGCCTGCCCGTCAACATATGTACTGTATTTCCATAGCATTCATGCACCCTGCTCGAGCAGACATCACTCGTCATCAGTGGAAAGTAAAGCTATGAGTTGTAGACAGATTATTAACTATCATTCCTTTTTGTTTATATTGCTAATATAACTTACTCATCAACATATATTAGATATAGTCTAATATTGCCTATCACTGAAATCTGAAATTGGTAGCTTTTATCTAAAACATTATCGCTATTACAACACGCTAGTATCTCCCTAGCCTGTTAACCTGCCATCCGTGCTTGCAGTCTTTTTATTTTATATTTTTGCGTGCTCGTGCTTTTTACGAGTCTATCAAACAACTATGGTGAGTAGTACCAGTCAACAAATATGGTGCGTAATTTCTTATCCTGTTATTGTCACTTGCACTTCGTGTCACATGTGACATGTATAGCATATCCTTCTCTGTCAGCACTGAGGGCTTTACATGTGATAAATGCAGAGAGATAGTCAGGCTGACAGAGAAGATTTCAGAACTAGACACACACATCCAAACTTTAATTGAGGATAGTAAGAATGCAATGGCTTTAGATACTGCTTTGGATGCGACTAGCTTAGGCAACTGGGTGACCGTTGACCCGGTGAGGCTCATGTTTATAACAATAATCTAGGGGGGTGGACTCTATCATATAGAGATAAAGCTTGGATTGTTGAATATTCAATCCCTTACTTCAAAAGCAATTATTGTTAATGATATGATCACAAAATATATAACCTAGATATGTTGTGTTTGACAGAAACCTGGCTAAAACCAGACGATTACATTACTTTAAATGAGTCCACCCCCCAAGATTATTGTTATAAACATGAGCCTCGTCTGAAAGGTAAAGGGGGAAGTGTTGCTGTAATTAGTAATATCTTCAGAATTACTGAGAAGTGTAGGTGCTTAAAGGCAGACGATGCAGGAATTCCGTTTTTGTCAAACAGCAACCCCTAGTCGCTGTGGAGTACTTGTTTTTAACGTTACTGTCGTAAATACCACTCACACAGAGCGTCTCTGCACTAACGGCCTGATACCCCTTTGAAGCTGTTATATTAAGGTATAAATCTTGCATTGTGTGCCTTTAAATAAGAGATCTAGCGCTAAAATGTGTTGTTTTTGAACTCAAGCTGAACGCTCGTGTCCCCTGCTATCAGTGTCATGGATACAGTGTTCTCTTGTGGCGCACACACAGTCTTCACTCGGACGCGCTCTTCAATCTATCGCCGTTGCAGAGACTCTCTATTCATTTCAGTTAAATCACAAAATAAAATGTACACAAACATGTCCCTGCTTGATGTAGACTGTAACCACTGATGAACATATTCAGTTTTGATGAGAGAAAAAAAAAACGTCTCGGTTACTAATGTAACCCTCGTTCCCCGAAGGAGGGAACGGGAGACGTGACGTCGACGTGACGACGTTAGGGGATCACTTCAGGGAGCCCTATCAACTTCGAGTATCTAAAGAACAAGCCAATGAACGTTGGCGTGCGTGAAACGCGTCACGCGCCCCGCCCCGCAGCGCGGGTATAAAACAGGAAGCGGACGCACGCACTCATTGTTTTTCGCTGAGGAGCCGAGATAGAGACGGCCGTACAGCGATGGTCAGCAACTGTGGCAGCGGGACGTCACGTCTCCCGTTCCCTCCTTCGGGGAACGAGGGTTACATTAGTAACCGAGACGTTCCCCTTCAGTCGCTCACGTTAAGACGTGACGTCGACGTGACGACGTTAGGGGATCCCATGGAAGACGCCATCGGTTGCTGCCACATCCAGCGCCCTACGGAAGGCTCTCAGACCCCCAATGGCTGGGGCGGAAGACCTGCGTAGAGGGAGTTCACTGTTGTTCCGTTAACCCACACAGTGGAACTCTTGGATAACACTGGGAAAGCGTGCCTTTCCAGGGGAGAGGGACGCTGCGGAAGCCACATCCTGCCCGAAGGGAGGTAACATGTGGAGGATACACATATGGACTGGCCAGAGGGCAGTGAGACATATGGAATGTCACTGGGGTGGCTCCAGCCTGAGAAGGGGGAGGCTACACCAGACAGTGACGGCTGAGCGGACTCTGCCAAGGGAAAGACACGGGCTCACCGCAGGGAGCTGGTCGTGGAAGAATACTCATATGGGATCGCCGCAGGAATCACCACATATGGAACCCAGCCTAGCACAAGTTACACAGGCATACGAGCACTAGGCCTGGCGTCGGACGCTCCGCAACGTCCGACTGCCGAAGGGGTGCGGAGGAACTCACAGGGTTCGCCAGAGTGGGGAACTCGACTGGAGCAAAAAAGCGCACGTATCCGCTCCATGTGGAGGGGAGTGGCGCAGCAAGCCGACACAAGAGCGGAAACTTCGGTGTTACCGGCTGGTTGAAGCGAGCACACAGGAAGAGACCGGCTCAACACGTAGGCTATAAAATCTAGCGAACGTGTTAGGTGTCGCCCAGCCCGCAGCTCTACAGATATCTGTCAGCGAGGCGCCGTGTGCCAGCGCCCAAGAAGAAGCGACACTCCTAGTGGAGTGGGCTCTCAACCCGGGCGGGCAGGGCACGCCTTGGGCTTCGTAAGCCAAGGCGATGGCATCCACTATCCAGTGGGCCATCCTCTGCTTGGAGACAGCCTTTCCCTTCTGCTGGCCTCCGTAACAGACGAAGAACTGATCTGAGGTCCTGAGGCTTTGCGTTCTGTCCACGTACAGACGCAGAGCGCGGACGGGACAGAGAAAAGCCAGGGCTGGGTCTGCCTCCTCCGAAGGCAGCGCTTGCAGGTTCACCACCTGGTCCCGGAAGGGAGTGGTAGGAACCTTGGGCACGTATCCGGGCCGGGGTCTCAGGGTCACGTGAGAGTTAGCCGGGCCGAATTCTAGGCACGATTCGTCGACCGAAAATGCATGCAGGTCCCCTACCCTCTTGATGGAGGCCAATGCAACCAGGAGTACTGTTTTACAAGACAGAACTTTTAACTCAGCTGACTGCAAAGGCTCAAAGGGTGGTCTCTGAAGTGCCGAAAGGACCAGAGACAAGTCCCAAGAGGGTATAGAGAGTGGGCGAGGAGGATTAAGTCTCCTTGCTCCCCTCAGGAACCTGACGATCAGGTCATGCTTTCCCAACGACTTACCATCAACTGCATCGTGATGTGCGGCAATGGCGGCAACATACACTTTAAGGGTGGAGGGAGACAGCCTTCGCTCCAACCCATCCTGCAGGAAGGAAAGCACGGCTCTGACCGAGCAAGTTCGGGGGTTCTCCTCGTGAGAAGAACACCATTCAACAAATAGGTTCCACTTCAATGCATAGAGGCGCCTCGTAGAGGGGGCTCTGGCTGAAGTGATGGTGTCAACTACCGCTGGGGGTAGGTCACCTAGAACCTCCGCGTCCCGTCCAGGGACCAGACATGGAGTTTCCAGAGGTCCGGACGCGGGTGCCACAGGGTGCCCCGTCTCTGAGAGAGCAGGTCCTCTCTCAGAGGAATGGGCCAGGGAGGGGCTGTCGCGAGGAGTACTAGTTCGGGGAACCAGGTCCGGTTGGGCCAATACGGGGCAACTAACACGACCTGCTCCTCGTCCTCCCTGACTTTGCACAAAGTCTGTGCAAGAAGGCTCACTGGGGGAAACGCATACTTGCGTAGGCCCGGGGGCCAGCTGTGTGCCAGAGCATCCGTGCCGAGGGTCCCCTCGGTCAGGGAATAGAACAACTGGCAGTGAGACGTGTCCGGGGCGGCAAACAGATCTACCTGTGCGGTCCCGAAGCGCCTGAAAATCAGCTGGACCACCTGGGGATGGAGTCGCCATTCTCCCGGTAGCACCTGCTGCCGTGAGAGCTAGTCGGCTGCACGGTTGAGCAGGCCAGGAATATAAATGGCACGAAGCGACCTCAGATGCTTCTGACTCCAAAGGAGGAGATGGCGGGCGAGTTGTGACATGCGGCGGGAGCGTAGACCACCCTGACGGTTGATGTACGCAACGGTCGCAGTGCTGTCCGTACGGACCAGTACATGCTTGCCACGAAGCGGCGTTTCGAAGCGGCCCAACGCAAGATGTACTGCTAACAACTCGAGGCAATTGATGTGCCAATGCAGTTGAGGCCCCGTCCACAGACCTGAAGCTGCATGCCCGTTGTACGTGGCCCCCCAGCCGGTGGCAGAGGCATCCGTGGTGACCACAGAGTGCCTGGACACTTGTTCTAGGGGAACACCTGCCTGCAGGAACGAAGGGTCTGACCACAAGCTGAGAGTTTGGCGACAGTGCGGGGTCACTTGGACCCGGCACGAGCCGCTCTGCCACGCCCATCTCGGGACTCGATCGTGGAGCCAGTGTTGGAGCGGTCTCATATGAAGCAATCCGAGCGGCGTTACCGCGGCTGCAGATGCCATATGCCCCAGGAGCCTCTGAAACAGTTTCAGTGGAGCCGCTGTTCTGCGCCTGAGCGTGCTCACGCAGTTCAACACTGACTGGACGCGGGCCTCGGTGAGGCGCGCTGTCATGTTGATCGAGTCCAACTCCATACCGAGAAAAGAGATCCTCTGCCCGGGGGTGAGTTTGCTCTTTTCCCAGTTGACCCGAAGCCCTAGGTGGCTGAGGTGACTGAGCACCATGTCCCTGTGTTCGCACAACTGCTCTCTCGACTGGGCGAGAATAAGCCAGTCGTCGAGGTAGTTGAGAATGCGAACACCACGCTCGCACATGGGAGCAATGGCTGCCTCCGCGACTTTCGTGAAGACACGGGGCGACAGGGCCAGCCCGAAGGGTAAGACCTTGTACTGGTATGCCCGTCCCTCGAACGCAAAGCGAAGAAACGGTCTGTGTCGAGGGAGAATCGAGACATGAAACTACGCGTCCTTCAGGTCGATCGCTGCAAACCAATCTTGGGGACGGATGCACTTGAAAATGCGTTTCTGCGTAAGCATCTTGAACGGCAGCTTGTGAAGGGACCGGTTCAAGACACGCAGATCCAAGATTGGCCGTAACCCACCGCCTTTCTTGGGTACAATGAAGTACGGGCTGTAGAAGCCGGTCTTCATATCGGCTGGAGGGACCGGCTCGATCGCGTCCTTCGCCAGTGGGACTGCGATCTCTGCCCTGAGCACAGGGGCACTGTCCGGCGAAACGCGGGTAAACAGAATGCCCCTCAATACAGGGGGGCGCCGGGCGAACTGAATCGCATAGCCGAGTCTGACAGTACGGATGAGCCAGCGAGACGGGCTGGGAAGCGCTAGCCAGGCTCCCAGACACCGCGCAAGCGGAATCAACGGCACCACAGACGTACCCGGGGTGGGGCAGCGCGGCGGAATGCAGGGACCCGACTCGGACGGCACAGCGGCCCGGAGTGGGGTCTGAATGTGTGGTGCAACACGTACCTGCTTCCGTCGAAGGGCAGAGTGAGTGTGTGGAGGCGGCAGAGCGTCCGGAACACAGCCACTGCTGCTCGCTGGCGATGAGAGAGGGGCTCGAGGGTGACAAGGCATAGCGTCGTCGACCGTCAAGCGCGCTCTCTTGGGACCCAGAGGTTTCAGAAATTGCTCTTTTATTGAATATGTGGGTACCACTGAAGGCAGTGGCGGAAAAGGAACAAAAAGAAACAAAGGATTCTCCACCCGGCCCTCCACCGGGGAAGGAGCGGTGCCTTCACCGTCTCCTGGAGAGCAACTTGATCCACCTCTGGGTCGCCCGTCTCAGGGTCGTTTGCATCTGCGCTTACCACCTGGTTTGGTAGCGGCCTGGACGGGCGTGGCCGACTTCCTGCGGCTTGCTCCACGCTGAGGCCTGGATGGTGGCTGCTGCTGCTGAGGCTTAGCGGGAGCGGAGGACGCCGCAGGAGGACGGCCTCGGCGACGAGCGGACGGAGGGTCTGCGGCCGGCGGACGGGAGGGAGCAGCGGGGGTCCGCCGGGGCAGGATGTGTCGGATAGCCTCCGTCTGCTTCTGGGCGGCCGAGAACTGTTGGGCGAAGCTCTCGACCGCATCGCCGAATAACCCAACCTGGGAGAGAGGGGCATCCAGGAACCGATATTTATCGGTGTCCCTCATGTCCGCCAGGTTGAGCCAAAGATGGCGCTCCTGGACCACCAAGGTGGACATCGCCTGACCAACGGAACGCGCGGTTTCCTTCGTCGCCCGGAGGGCGAGGTCAGTAGCCACGCGGAGCTCCCGGAGGAGCTCTGGGTCAGAACCACCCTCGTTCATGTCCATGAGCGCCTGGGCCTGGTGGACCTGCAAGAGCGCCATGTTATGGAGGGCGGAAGCAGCCTGTCCACAGGCCTTATAAGCCTTCGCCGTGAGACCGGACGAAAACTTACAGGCCTTGGACGGGAGGCGCGGATTACCCCGCCAGGAGGAGGCGGACGCCGGACACAGTTGCATCGCGACAGCCCGCTCCACCGGGGGGATATCCACATACCCCTTAGCTGCCTCGCCGTCGAGGGTGGCGAGGGGGGAGGAGCTACTAGAACGGATTCGGGCACTATACGGTGCCTTCCACGTCCTAGAAAGCTCCTCATGCACCTCCGGAAAGAAAGGTACCGGGGCGGCGCACTGAGAACCAGCACGGCCCGCCCCGAGAAACCAATCGTCCAACCGAGAAGGTTCGGGACGTGGCGGAGGATTCCACACAAGCCCGACCTTCTCGGCGGCCCGGGAAAGCATAGCCGCCCACTCTGGATCCGGCTCGGACAACGCTAAACACCCAGACGGGGGCAACGCAGCCGAGTCGTCATCTCCAGAGGAGTGAAGCTCCCCCTCCGATGCTGCGATCGACATCTGATCGTCAGCTGGCGCCCCAAAGGAAACGACCGGCCGTTCAGGAGAAGGACCGAGTCGATCGCAAAGGGGCGCGGATGGCAACAGCGCATGAGAGGCGTGAGGGGCCCGCGGAGATTGCCTCGACGGGGAAGCCCTCACGGTAATCCTCAGATCACCCTGGTCATGCGCCGAAGTAGGCCTATTCTGCAGGGCAGAATAAGCACTAGATCGGGGCATAGGCGAGGGGACTGCACCTCCCGTGAGGTAAGCGAGTCTCGATCTAAGCGCTGCCATAGTCATATTCCCGCAATGGGAACATGAACTATTCACAAAAGCTGCTTCAGCGTGTTGAATGCCCAAACACGAGAGGCAACTCTTGTGGCCATCTGCTGGCGCCAGGGAACGACCGCATCCAGAAACGCACAAGCGGAATGACATCCTGAAAAGGACGCAGGGTCACGCTTGTGTTGCTCTTTTAGTAAAATAACAAACAGAGGAAAGAAATAGACTCTTTAGTGCTGAAGCACCCAGGGGTAGCCGCGGTGTAATCGGGTACACTCTCAGATGAGGAACGCCCACGAGACCGACACACATACACACATAAACAGTGCCGTGAAAACGGCAGTTGTGGTTAAGATGCTCGCGGCCACCACTGATCGCGCCGTCACACCAGCACTGCAGCAGAGTTCTCTTCTCCCTCTAGTTGTCGATAGATACAACGTACAGCAGTCTGTAGAACTCAGAGTCAAACAAAGCTCGGCTCCGAAGCGAAAGACAATGAGTGCGTGCGTCCGCTTCCTGTTTATACCCGCGCTGCGGGGCGGGGCGCGTGACGCGTTTCACGCACGCCAACATTCATTGGCTTGTTCTTTAGATACTCGAAGTTAATAGGGCTCCCTGAAGTGATCCCCTAACGTCGTCACGTCGACGTCACGTCGAACGTGAGCGACTGAAGGGGAACTATACGAGTGAGGATTAGAACCTGTAACCTTTGACACGCTTGGCAAAAGATCTACCACTAGACCTCAAACAAAACTTGCGGATAAATGCATTTATTTACGGGTTGAGCAGAGAGTCTTCACTCGGACGCGCTCTTCAATCTATCGCCGTTGCAGAGACTCTCTATTCATTTCAGTTAAATCACAAAATAAAATGTACACAAACATGTCCCTGCTTGATGTAGACTGTAACCACTGATGAACATATTCAGTTTTGATGAGAGAAAAAAAACTGTACGAGTGCGGATTAGAACCTGTAACCTTTGACACGCTTGGCAAAAGATCTACCACTAGACCTCAAACAAAACTTGCGGATCAATGCATTTATTTACGGGTTGAGCAGAGAGGCTGCACAGTTTGACAAGTTTGTACCCAGCACTTTTGAAAATGCACTTTCGAATGCGTCTCTGTCCCCAGCACATTTCAAACCAAACTGGCGCCTACCTTGTTCTTATAGCTAATATAGAAAAACTACTCATATCGTGAAATAAGACCTTAATCATATTGCCCACCAATAATCATGTTAAATAACAATGATTTCAATATTGACCAAAAATAATTGTAATTATGATTTTTTTGTAATAATCGAGCAGCCCTACAGCCGCCTCTTACAGTTCCTCTATAACCAAAATAACAAGCTTATGCTGCATTTACGCCATGCCGTAAACGTAAATACAAGATGGGAACCTGTGACATTCTATTAGACAGAGCTTTTCACGTCCTCAGACTTATGCGTTTCTATGTCAACACTATCACCACCGAAATGAATCTTCAGCAGACAGGTGGTACAAGTAAGATTTGTTTACATAGCTGCCAACTTTTGAGTTTAGCTTGGCGTGAGACTTCTCCAACGGGGGGATTGACAGGATGCTCTCTGCTCACGCAAGGTCTCTCGCTCGCTCTACGCGGTTTGGAGCACAATCTCTGTCTCGTATGCACGTTCACTCTAGATTACGGGAGATTTTTAACTAATTTGCGGTATAACTAGTCGATCACGAGTGGCTCAACAGGTAGATCTATAGATAAACTCATATTTCAGGCATTTGACCGACCGGGTTGACACTTCAGCGTGAGAAATCGGGGGTGTGGCGTGTGAGTGTGTGAAACCAATCAAATGCGCGTGTCTCACAGCCAATGAGGGAGAGTTGGCAGCTCTGTGTTTATGTTCATTATTATTGAAATGTTATGTGCTTTGAGACATGAGGTAATTTAACGCCGTCTCTCGTGACGTTTTGCAGACTCTGCTGCGTGTGTTTATGTGTTTTGAAGGAGGCGTGGCTTTTGAGTGCACTCTGAAGGGATGGTGGGATCTCATGCTTTCAAAGCTAGCTTGCTATTGCTAGCCTCTCCGAAATTGCCTACTCCACTTTTAAATGACTACGGAGAAAAACTGGGCATCACACACTAAACTGAGAAATATACTAAACTTTCAAGTAATTTTAAAAACAAAATCTATAGATTGGCTATGACAAAATATATAGATTGGCTATGACTTTCAACAACTAGAGTTGATTCCTCCAGAATGAAAAAAGGGAAAATTATGATCTATAGATTGGCTATGACTTTCAACAGCTAGAGTTGATTTCTCCAGAATGAAAAAGGGGAAAAATATGGGCAAAAGTTGTATATCAGTCTTAAAGGCATGTACAGTACATACACACCTGGGCTTGTGTGTCCAAGAACATGGCAATCAAGTTCTTGATGAATCTGATCATTGTTTCAAAATTTTCAGCGGTGATACTGCCAGAGTCATCAAACAGAATAACTGCATCCAGCGGGGGAATAACATGACATTCTGAAACACACAAAAACACAATCTGCAGGTTGACATAAAACTACATTGCACCAGTGTTCCTCCTTGGTACACCTGAAAATCTAAATCATATATAATTTGCACATATAATAATTTGGTCACTAATTGCAACCTTGCATATATTTAGGATTGATAGTTGGAACACTGTTTTTTTTTTCTATAAAAGGATAATGTTGATAAAGAAACTAAAAATAAATACCTTTATTGAAAATAGTTTAATACAATTATATAATAAAGGTAACATATAATTATATTTGTATTATGTAATAATATTTTTTCCATAAAATGCATTTGTAAAGCTTTTTTTTTAGAACACAGCATTAGAACAGTAATATTGTGACAGAGGAATTGTATTATCGGTTAAGTGTTGTGATACCCTGGAAAGCTGGCTTCATTGTGTTAGCAGCACTGAAGTGAGGGCTGATCTCCACGCACTGACCATTGAGATAGTTAAACCCCTCACATTTATGCATCAAACGAGGACCACACACCTGGAAGAGAGCCAGAGAGATATTATAAAAGAACCTGAGCTTTTAAATTAGGAAAATCATTTATGAACTAATGAATACAAAATGATCATTAGAATTAATAAAAAAAATACTTACAGGAATATATTGAAACTATGAAAGAAACTATATAGGACACAACTGCAAACAAACAACCTGTAGGCGCCTATCCTCATGTCACATGCAAAGAGACCAATCATAAAAGAGGGCATATATAAAATGTAACTAAAAACCTTGACGAATATTAGATAGTAAAAACACATTTATGATATGACATAGGCTACAAAGTTATAAAACTCTAGATGGCGCACACTAATAGGTCCTTAAGTCAACCTGCTTGCAATCACATCATTCTCTATAGGGCACAGCTGATTAGTTATACACCTGCTGTATCAGTAGCAAATGAACTCACATACTCATCCTTCAAATACTAGGCTAACATTTGCTTTAGCAGTAGTGTTGTAGTACTAGAGGCTGGTCTTAAGACCATTTTTTTGAAGGTCTTGTCTCTGTCTCAACCGCACGTGTACTTGGTCTTGTCTCTGTCTCAGACTAATGTTGAGTTCACATTGCATGATTTTCAAAGTCGTCGGATCACTGTTCTTCAGTTGCTGCTGTGTGCACATTGCACACTGGATCGGCGACAGGGCATGACTTTACAATAGGAAGAATCGCTGACAACTCTGTCTGATCAGCCAACTACATTTCACAACCAAACACACACGAGAAGTGATAAGGATAAAACGCAAGATCACGTGAGACTGGATTTTATGAAGATAAAATGTCATAAAGAATCGAAGGCGCAGGGTAAGAATTGTGAAAGAGTACATAAGATGGCAAGTGTAACATAAATTTGCATGTGCAAGTGAAGATTTGTACGTCACGGTAGACGTATTCACTGGTTCCTTATAGTCATGTGTTTATCTTGTTGTATGAGTGCACGTGTGTAAGAGGCATGTCTGTATGTCATTACCCGAGCCGCTCCAGCTGCTCATCATTACATCACCAGCTGCAGCCGATCTCACCATGCTACTTATACTCACCGCTGTTCTCTCATCTTTGTCAGATCGTTGTTTGATGTTTCCCTGTCTGGTCTTCTGGTTCGTGTTCCTGCCTGGTGTTCCTGTTCGTCGTCTCCCGTGTGGATTTTGTTCGTCTCACCGTCTGTCTGCACTTCACCGGATCTGGCCATCGAAGTCCCTGCGTCACCATTCCACCAGCTGACATACTGTTCTGGACTCTGTTTCTTCTAATAAACACTGTTAACTCGCGTTTGCTTCCTGTGATCAGTTATTATGACAGAACGATCTGACCTAGGAATGGAAGCAGCGAGCGTCTCTCCTTCTTCGTTGGAAGAATTCATTCATCACAGCATCCGAAGAATGGACTCGCAGGAAAAGGATATCGGCGATACGGGCAGAGCAGTTCAAGTTTTGGTGACGCAGGTGTCCGAGCTCACCCAGCAGATCCAGCGCCTACGGACTCCCACTGCGCCACCCACACCAGCCGTTCCTCCCGTACCACCAGGAAGCCCCTCCCAGTCTGAACCCCGGCTACCTGTTCCAGAAGCCTACTCAGGTGAACCATCACACTGCAGAGCATTTCTCACCCGGTGTTCTATGCACTTCACTCTTCAACCTCGTACCTTTCAGAACGAACAGGCCAAGGTGGCGTTCGTTTTAACATTGCTGACTGGGAGAGCGGCGCTTTGGGGAACGGCGGTGTGGGAGAACCAACACCCATGCTGCCTAAGGGCAAGTTATATTCACTTTCGATTCCCGAAAGAAAGGCTATGGAGAAATATATTTCTGATTCTCTAGCAACCAAGTTCATTCGCCCTTCCTCTTCTCCAGCGGGGGCGGGGTTCTTTTTTGTGGGGAAGAAAGATGGTTCTCTGCAACCTTGCATTGATTACCGAGGGTTGAATAACATCACAGTAAAGAATACTTATCCTTTGCCGTTGATGTCTTCAGCTTTCGAGAGGTTGCAGGGAGCATCTGTCTTCACAAAATTTGGACTTACGTAACGCTTATCATTTGGTCCGCATTAGGGAGGGAGATCAGAATCAGAATCAGAATCAGAAAGAGCTTTATTGCCAAGTGTGCTTGCACACACAAGGAATTTTCTTTGGTACTGAAGCTTCCAGTGCACATATACAGATACAAATACAACAAGAAACAGTAATACAAAATCTAAAAATAAAATTATAAAAAAAAAAAAAAAAAAAAAAAAAAAAATATATATATATATATATATATATGAAAATACTATAAAATATAAAATATAAGGCCACGGTTGGGTTTAGTCAGAATAAACATTTTCGGATTATGAACATATATACAGTATTTTGAATAGTATGAATAAATATAAATATAAATAACCTGAGTTTAGGAGATATTGCACTAAACAGTGGGGGTATTGCACTTAAAGGCATATGCCTTGGGAGATATGTTAACTGTTCAGGAGGGAAATGGCCTGTGGGAAGAAACTGTTCCTGTGCCGAGATGTTCTTGTGGCCAGTGATCTGAGTCTCCGTCTTGACGGTAACAGTTCAAACAGGTGGTGTCCAGGGTGAGTGGAGTCTGTGATGATTTTACCTGCTCTCTTCCTCACTCTGGAAGAGTACAGGTCCTGGAGGGTTGGCAGGGGGGCACCAATGATCCTCTCTGCAGTCCGGACTGTCCGCTGTAGTCTCATGATGTCTGATTTGGTAGCTGAACCAAACCAGACAGTGATGGAAGTGCATAGGACAGACTCGATGACGGCTGAGTAGAACTGAATCAGCAGCTCCTGTGGCAGGTTGAACTTCCTCAGCTGGCGAAGGAAATACAGTCTCTGATGGGCCTTTTTCACAATGGAGTCAATGTGATTGTCCCACTTCAGGTCCTGAGAGATGATAGTGCCCAGGAACCTGAATGACTCCACTGCTTCCACAGTGCTGTTCATGATGGTGAGTGGGGGGAGTGCTGGGCTGTTCCTCCTGAAGTCCACGGTCATCTCCACTGTTTTGAGCGTGTTCAGCTCAAGGTTGTTATAACTGCACCAGACAGCCAGCTGTTCAACCTCCAGTCTGTAAGCAGACTCGTCACCGTTTCGGATGAGACCGATGACAGTGGTGTCGTCTGCAAATTTCAGGAGCTTGACAGTGGGGTCTTTAGAAGTGCAGTCGTTAGTGTACAGGGAGAAGAGCAGTGGGGAGAGAACGCACCCTTGAGGGGCGCCAGTGCTGGTGGTGAGAGTCCTGGATGTGTGTTTCCCCAGTCTCACGAGCTGCTGCCGGTCCGTCAGGAAGCTGGAGATCCACTGACAGATCGAGGATGGAATGGAGAGCTGGGTCAGTTTGTCTGTGAGTAGATCAGGCATGATGGTATTGAAGGCCGAACTGAAGTCCACAAAGAGGATCCTTGCATAAGTCCCAGGTCTGTCGAGATGTTGCAGGATATAATGCAGTCCCATGTTGACTGCATCATCCACAGACCTGTTTGCTCTGTAAGCAAACTGAAAAGGATCCAGCAGGGGTCCAGTGATGTCCTTCAGGTGGGCCAACACCAGTCTTTCAAACGACTTCATGACCACGGACGTGAGAGCGACAGGTCTGTAGTCATTAAGTCCAGTGATTTTGGTTTTTTTGGGGACCGGAATGATAGTGGAGCGTTTGAAGCAGCAGGGAACTTCACATTGCTCCAATGATCTGTTGAAGATCTGCGTGAAGACCGGGGCCAGTTGGTCAGCGCAGGCTTTTAGACAAGCAGACGAGATGCCGTCTGGGCCTGAGGCTTTCCTAGTCTTCTGTTTTTTGAAGACTCGGCTCACGTCCTCCACACAGACCTTAAGCTCAGGTTGGATGGCAGGAGGGGGGAGAGGAGGGGGTGTAGGAGGTGATGGTGGATGTGTGAACTGCAGGTCAGAGCCGGTGAGAGGTGTGAATGAGGGCTTTTCAAACCTGCAGTAAAATGAGTTTAAATCATCAGCCAGGTGTGGATTGTCCACAGATCGGGAGGATGGTGACTTGTAATTGGTGATGTTCTTCAGGCCATTCCAGACTGATGATGGGTCGTTGGATGAAAACTGGTTTTTCAGCTTTTCAGAGTAGGCTCTTTTAGCAACTCTGATCTCCTTTGTCAGTCTGTTCTTGGCATGGTTATACAAGATTTTATCCCCACTTTTGTGAGCATCCTCTTTGGCATGACGAAGCTGTTTGAGTTTCCCAGTAAACCATGGTTTATCATTGGTGAATGATAAGAATGTCCTGGTAGGAATGCATGTATCCTCACAGAAACTGATATATGATGTAACAGTATCTGTGAGCTCATCCAGATCGTTGGTAGCAGCTTCAAAAACAGTCCAATCAGTGCAATCGAAGCAGGCCTGTAGATCCTGCTCTGCTTCATTAGTCCATCTTTTTACAGTCCTTATTACAGGTTTAACTGATTTCAGTTTCTGCCTGTAGGTCGGTATAAGATGAACCAAACAGTGATCAGAGAGCCCCAAAGCTGCTCGTGGAACGGAGTGATACGCATTCTTTATTGTGGTGTAACAGTGGTCCAGTATATTACTGTCTCTTGTGGGACATGTAACGTGCTGTCTGTATTTTGGAAGTTCACGGGAAAGATTTGCTTTGTTAAAATCCCCTAGAATTATTAAAAGAGAGTCTGGGTACCTTTGTTCCGTTTCGGCTATTTGTTCAGCCAGCTGTTGTAGTGCCGCGCTCACGCACGCGTCTGGAGGGATGTAAACATTCACGAGAATGAAAGAGGAAAACTCCCGTGGCGAGTAGAAAGGTTTACAGTTTATGAAGATCGCCTCTAAATTAGGAGAGCACATCTTCTTCAGTGTTGTTACATCTGAACACCAACTTTCGTTAATGTAGAAACACAATCCACCACCTCTCGTCTTCCCCGTTAGCTCCGCGATGCGATCCGCTCGGAACAGCTGGAAGCCCGGCAGATGTATTGCGTTGTCCGGTATGGCTTCACTTAGCCAGGTTTCAGTGAAGCACAGAGCAGCAGAGTTTAAAAAATCCTTGTTAATCCGGGTGAGGAGGAGAAGTTCGTCCATTTTGTTAGGAAGGGATCGGAGATTCGCAAGATGAATACTAGGGAGTGCAGTGCGCAGGCCGCGCTCGCGGAGTTTCACCAGCGCGCCCGCTCGCTTTCCTCGTTTGCGTTTGAGCGCGCGTTTGAACAACAGCGCTGCCCCTCCGACGAGAATGTCCAGCAAAACGTCTGAATTATCAAAAACTGTAGAAAAGTTATCTGGTGTGTGTTTCCTAATGTCCAGTAGTTCGTCTTTGGTGAAGCTGATAGGAAAATAATGACTAAACACAGGACAAACAAACAAAAACAACACAATAACTGGAGAGCTCCGCACCGAGGCAGCCATCCGCGGCGCCATCTTGGTGATGTTTTTTTTTTTTTTTTTTTTTTTTTTTTTTTTTTTTTTTTTTTTTGAGATGAGTGGGAAACTGCTTTTAACACCCCCAGGGGGCACTTTGAATACTTGGTCATGCCTTTCAGGCTGTCCAACTCCCCAGCAGTTTTCCAGGCACTGGTCAATGACATGTTGCGAGATATGATCGATCAGTTCATTTATGTCTACCTGGATGACATATTGATTTTTTCTTCGTCTCTCCAGGAACATGTGCAGCACGTCCGACGAGTGCTTCAGAGGTTGCTAGAGAATGGGCTTTTTGTCAAGGCGGAGAAATGCGAATTTCATGCACAGTCTGTTCCTTTTCTAGGGTATATCGTGTCATCTGAGGGAATGCGGATGGACTCTGAGAAGATTAAGGCTGTGGTAGATTGGCCAAGCCCAGATTCCCGCAAGGCCCTGCAGAGGTTTCTGGGGTTCGCCAATTTTTAACGGCGATTCATTCGCAACTTTAGGCAGCTAGTCGCTCCTCTGACTGCCTTGACCTCCCCCAGAACTGCGTTCAGGTGGTCTGACACAGCCGAGGCTGTGTTTAAAAAACTGAAAGGCCGCTTTGTTTCAGCCCCCATTCTTATCACCCCTGATTTATCACGTCAGTTCGTGGTGGAGGTTGACGCATCAGAGGTGGGAGTAGGGGCAGTGTTATCCCAGAGTTCACCTGTAGACGACAAGATGCACCCTTGTGCGTTTTTGTCCCATCGTTTATCCCCAGCCGAAAGCAATTACGACATTGGCAACAGAGAGTTGTTGGCAGTCAAGTTAGCGTTGGAGGAGTGGCGCCACTGGTTAGAAGGGTCAGGGGTACCTATTATCGTCTGGACTGATCATAAGAACCTCGAATATATCAGAACTTCTTAACACATTAGTTTCGACTGTGGTGGACCGATTCTCGAAGGCGGCCCATTTCATTCCCTTACCCAAATTACCCTCAGCTAAGGAGACAGTGGCAACGATTGTAGATCACGTCTTTCGGTTACATGGCCTCCTGATAGACGTAGTTTCCGACAGGGGACCTCAGTTTGTGTCCAAATTTTGGCGAGAATTTTGTAAATTACTGGGGGCGACAGTTAGTCTGTCTTCTGGGTTTCATCCCCAGAGCAATGGTCAAACTGAGAGAGCCAACCAAGATTTGGAAAGAATGTTGCGATGTTTGGTTTCCAAGAATCCTTCCTCATGGAGCCAACAACTGTCTATGGTGGAGTACGTACAAAACACGTTGCCAGTGTCAGCTACGGGTCTATCTCCGTTTGAGTGTAGTGTAGGTTACCAGCCACCTATTTTTCCCAGTCTGGAATCCGAGGTTGCGGTTCCCTCCACTCACGCTTTAGTCCAGAGGTGTCACCGCACCTGGACTAGAGCCGTGAGACTTTACTCCAGATGGGGGCGAGCACCAAGGCCAAGGCCGATCGCCACAGGTCAAGGCCTCCCGTATACGTCGTTGGTCAAAAAGTGTGGCTTTCGACTAAGAAAATTCCTCTTCGCACCGTCTCTAATAAACTTGCTCCCACATTTATTGGCCCGTTTACTGTCACCAAGATCATTAGTCTGGTGGCAGTCCGCCTCAAATTACCTCCTGCGTACAGGAGGGTTCATTCCGTGTTCCATGTATCCAAAATCAAACCCGTTTTTCATTCTCACATTAATCCGCCGGTCTCGGTTCCTCCCCCACCGTGACTCGTAGATGGGGAGACCACATATTCGGTCAACCGTATTCTGGACTCTAGGCGGAGGGGACGCGGATTTCAGTACTTGGTGGACTGGGAAGGTTACGGTCCGGAGGAGAGAAGTTGGGTTCCTGCTAGAGACATCCTGGATCACTCCCTTATCGATAATTACAATCGACAGGTAAGGGAGCCTGGGAACGCCAGGAGGCGTTCTTAGGAGGAGGGGTACTGTCACAGTAGACGTATTCACTGGTTCCTTCTAGTCTTGTGTTTATGTTGTTTTATGAGTGCACGTGTGTAAGAGGCGTGTCTGTATGTCATTACCCGATCCGCTCCAGCTGCTCATCATTGCATCACCAGCTGCAGTCGATCTCACCATGCTACTTATACTCACCGCTGTTCTCTCATCTTTGTCAGATCGTTGTTTGATGTTTCCCTGTCTGGTCTTCTGGTTCGTGTTCCTGCCTGGTGTTCCTGTTCGTCGTCTCCCGTGTGGATTTTGTCCGTCTCACCGTCTGTCTGCACTTCACCGGATCTGGCCATCGAAGTCCCTGCGTCACCATTCCCCCAGCTGACTCACTGTTCTGGACTCTGTTTCTTCTAATAAACACTGTTAACTCGCGTTTGCTTCCTGTGATCAGTTATTATGACATTGTAAAGGTGTAAATCGCCCTTCAAGTGTAAGAAAAAAATATTTGCAGCATTTAACTGTTATTCGTAAGTGTAATTCATGTCTGTTGAAGCTGCAGCTTCATGCTAACGCAAAATACATAAGATCTGTATTCTTCAGACTTTCATTTTTCCGCGCTTACACGTTTGGCACGGTTTTTGCGCACAAATGCGGCCAAAAGCATTGCAACAGCAATCTGCGAGCGAAAACAATAGAGGCAGCACCTGTATGGGGTTAGATTTCGGTCACAATTCTACACGCGCAAGATCACATTTTGAGCATACAAAAGGGCATTTCGCATGCGCATGAACTGAGTTTTGCGGAGAAATGTTCGTCTCGCAGATTAGAAAATATTTTGAGCGAACGAAAATCAATTTTACTTTTAAAATAAGTATTTGAATGTGCGCAGACGTTCTCTTCCGCATGTGCAAAATTTCACTTTCTTGCTCCTCTCATACCAGCCCTGAGTGCTCTCTAAGCGCAGACGGCTCGCTTGCTTAACACAACCCAGCGTTACAATATGCCATAATTCCAGCCAATCAGAGATGAGGCTGCTAAATTCTGATTGGCTGGCTTGACAACCAATCACAAGATCTCCTGCATCACAGACAGCAAAAGAGGAAAAAATACATGTTGGAAGAGATGTTTTTTTTTAATGGCTTGAACACTTTAACCCTTGTGCTGCATTAGCTATTTTATGCAGTTGAGTGCATTAATGACCAAAAATGGTCACATATTAAACATTGCCGAAAATGTTATATATTATTATTATTTTCCACTTTTACCAAGTTAAATCTTTTAACCAGCATCAGTCCTCATCTTAACTACCAAATATGTATTTAATTTCAGGATTTTAACCCTTTAAATACCAATTTTGGTGGCGATACCATTAATTTGTATAAGAGGAAAACACACAAAATATTTATTATTTTCCATATACTTAATGCAAAGGCAAAACTTTTGCTTTGGATTATCACAGTCTTGAATATGTCAAAGATTAGCAGCAACATTATTTCTGGTGCATTTAAAGATGTTGTGTTATGTCAGATTTTTAAAAAAAATCCCAATTAGTGTGTTAATGACCAAAAATGGTCACGTATTAAACACTGCCTAAATTATTATATATTATTATTATTTTACACTTTTACTGAGTTAAATTTTTTAACCAGCATCAGTCCTCATAATAACTACCAAATATGTATTTAATTTCAGGATTTTAACCCTTTAAATACCAGTTTTGGTGGTGATACCATCAATTTGTTTAAGAGCACTTTTGCATCAACCGCACTTGTATGAAAGGCAGACTTTGTTTTAGATCCCTCGCAGCTACATATTTGTGTTGCCACAATATGAAAGGTGTTATTATTGTCTAAGGACTGACTGCATGGCTGTGTTTGTGCCTCTACGTATGTGAGAAATTATCAATTAACTTTTGAAACATAGACTGCTAAAAAAACCGAAGTTGTGTCAAAGGTTCATGTCTGTGCGTAAAATACGCATGTGTGGAAATTGTAAAAAAATCGCAAGAGACAACTTCTCACATTGAGCACACGAATGCGTGTGTCGTTTATTATTGTGGAAAACAAAACACTCAACTCAAAATGGCGCTGACTAGCGTCTCACGTCATCACGCATACAGAACATTTAAAGGGACCACGATCCCTGAACAACAGTGAGGAACAATGCCAAGAACAAAAGTGAACTATGTAAGTCATAGTCACTACACATGAATCAAACCGAAAGAAAACAATGCAGTGAGAAGCGCTTTCTCTTGCTAAATGCACACACACATACAGAGAGAGAGAGAGAGAGAGAGAGAGAGAGAGAGAGAGAGAGAGAGAGAGAGAGAGAGAGAGAGAGAGAGAGAGAGAGAGAGAGAGAGAGAGAGAGAGAGAGAGAGATAGTAGACAGAACGGGTAAAATATGACCTTCAGGATATTGTGATTTGTCACTCGCCTAAACACCATGTTAATACATGGTGTTTAGGCGAGTGACAAATCATTATAGCTATATAATTATATGAGGTTACATGCTTTAGTGTTGTTGTTGTTATTATTATTATTATTATTATTATTACCAGAAGGCCAATTATCATTACTAGACTATTGCTGTTCGTTCGTTGGCCAAAGGAGGACTGGCCCCCCGACTGAGCCTGGGTTCTCCCAAGGTTTTTTTCTCCATTCTGTCACCTGATGGAGTTTTGGTTCCTTGCCACTGTCGCCTTTTTCGCCTCTCTTCGCCTTTGTTGCCATTGGCTTTTGGCTTGCTTAGTTGGGGACATTTAACATTTAATTTTGAATTTAACAATACTATTACAACATTGTTTTCCTGTTATCTCTGTGAAGCTGCTTTGAAACAATTTGTAAAAAGCGCTATATAAATAAAGGTGACTTCACTTGACTTGCTATAATTGGGAATTGGCACCAGACCTCTGATATTAATTTATGCTTTATTATTGTTATTATTACTAGGCCTAATAGTAGGCATCATCTGCATTTTTTACAGAAGCTTGCAGGTAGGTGATGTTAATGTGAGTCCTGAGCCTGCTTTGAATTGCAAAGATCCTCAATTCTTGGCTCAATGTTTGATAAGCATAGCCTCAAATAATTCTGAAATTAGCAATAACAACTAAATGATTGATAACACCTATAATGATCAATAAGCCATTGATGTCTGGATAAAAATTAACTGTGTAACAGGTAGGACATATACAGAAATTGAATAAAGTTATCAAACAGTCTGCGGTGCATAAATTAGAAATTATATATAGACTAATCCTTATTAAAGCTACACAAGTTCAAGAGCAGTGAGTCATTTTCTCTGTTCCCTTTGTTCTTTGATTAACTTTACTCAGTGCCGCTGCTAGCCATTTTGGTGCCCTAAGCATAATTCCTTTGTGATGCCCCCCCTCCAAAAAAAAACATTTTCATTTAGGGGGGCTAAGCCCCCAATGAGGTATCAAAAAATATATAACATTTTGTTTTCAAAAAGTAACACTTTAGTTTAGGGTTTTATAATCACTGTGGTCCCAAATTTGAGGCAGGTCAGTTAGGGGGGTTCGGGGTTTCCCCGAGAAAATTTTGGATTGCTCTGAACTACAGATGTGCATTTTAAGATGTTGTGAAGGCAAAAAAAAAAAAAAAAAACGAAAAATTCGATAACAACAGCTTTAAAACCATTTCTCTCCTCATCAGCATCACACTCTTTTTCTCTTTGTTTTTATCTTGCCCTGTCTCTTCCCCTCCTAAAGTTGGCTTTTTTAAATTTACTAAAGGCTTCAATTTGTATTTTATTTTCAATATGTACACATTCATTATTAATCCTGTGCCTAACATGATGAAATGAAAACGGCATTGTTCATGTTTCTTGTCCCCTCACAATGACAGAAGCCTAAACTATTACACTAGGCTAACTTACATGTTACATAGGCCTATTTTCAGTTCAAAATGGCGAAATTAGACACAACTATATTAGTTTGCCTTATTATTTTTTGTCATTTTTTCAACATTTATGACCTAAAAAAACTGTCAAATATATAAAGTTAAGTTTAGCTACTTACATCTTATCTTGCACTTGACCGACTGAAGCGTCGAGTTGCACTGTAAAATTCGCGCTCAGCGTCTGATAACATAAAGCCCGCCTACTTTGATTTGATTGGTCATCACAAATAATCTGACATTGACGAGCAGTGACAGACCAATGAGGCTAAGATCATAGGCTCAGATGAACACACACACACACACCCTGTCCTCTGTTTCTGACGTGCTCTCTGCTCAGCTGCTGATTGAAGATGAAGAACGCGCTGAATCTGATTATAACAAGAAGTTTGATGATTGATTTTTCATTAGGCTATTTTTGGTGCCCCCTCCGCACTTGGTGCCCTACGCACAGCGCGTGATGCGCGTGGTGGGAGCGGCGGCACTGACTTTACTGACAGAACGCTTTATTGCCAGCTGGCCCTTTAAGATCAGCCGCTGCTGAGAGACGCAGATACGAGTCACAACTCTTTATGTCCCTCATAAGACTGCTCTTATGTTATGACGATACTCGAAAAACGACATTTTGGCATAATTGTTCGTTCAAGCGCGAAAGAGAACTGTATTCTTTCTGTCACGCGGTCTGTGCATGCGCATTATACGGGCGCGCGTCTTTCTGTGAGTCACATTCAGGACATTTACAGGCAGCGCGAAAAATGTGTTCGTTTCAAATCGGTAAAATTAAATATGTAAAATAGACGTAATGAGTGGCACATAACGTGAAGTAACATGGCATTTTATTTTGTTTGAAAGTGGGACAACTAATTTTCTCTTCCACTTGTCCTACAAAAAAAATCCACTTGTCGTTGTCCCGGACAAGCGGACAAGCCTTAATGTCAAGCCAAGCGGACTAAGCCCCCAATGAGGGTATGATTTGAAAAAATAAAATAATGCTCACTTTCATTACCATGCAATGGCAGGGTTTTATAATCACTGTGGTCCTGAATTTGAGTTAGGTTAGTTAGGGGGGTTCAGGGTTTCCCAGAGAAAATTTAGATTTCTCTGAACTAGCCTACATATGTGCATTTTAAGATGTTTTGAAGCCAAAAATTGGATAACAACAGCTTTAAAACGATGTCAGTGGGCAGCTGATTATTGTTTTCTCCTCATCAGCATCACACCCTTTTTCTCTTTGTTTTTATCTTGCCCTGTCTCTTCCCTCCTAAAAACTGAGTGATTTGACTGATATGGCTTTTCATTTTTGTCTGTCAGTGAAGAAAGCCTAAAAAGGGCCTAATGACGCCCCTGATGTCGAGCCCTGCGCCCGTCATAAAAAATAAATGCGATGGTTCGATTTTCTGCATTTTTGGCATCCGTAGCAAATATGTTGAGGGGTTTTGACAATTGAGAGCCACCAAATGATGAATATGAAAAAAACGAATACAACAGTTTCGGACTCAGTCAGGGTGCAAGGACCTTAAAGGGATAGTTCACCCAAAAATGAAAATTCTATCATCGTTTACTTACCCTCAAAGTGTTCCAAACCTCTATGTGTGTATTTGTTCTGCTGAACACAAAGGAAGATATTTGGAAGAAAACAGATCTCAATCCCCATAGACTACCATAGTATGTATTTTTTCCTACTATGGAAGTCAATGGGGATTGAGATCTGTTTTCTTCCAAATATCTTCCTTTGTGATCAGCAGAACAAATAAACACATTTTATTTTTGGAACAACTTGAGCGTAAGTAAATGATGAAAGTATTTTCATTTTTGGGTGGACTATCCCTTTAAACTTTGAGGCTTGCGCAGCTTCTCGAGGAGAAATCAAACAAATGAGCGCCGTTTTCTAAAGTCTATGAGCGCAGCACACACAAATAAACTAAATTGACATACTGCAGTTAAATTTTGCAGTTGACTGAATACACTTCAGCAACATACATCACACGACCTGACGACCAAGAGAGCTGACAATTGACCATCACTTAATTTACCATCACTTCACGATTGAAAATGTGACACTGATTTCATATGATAGCTCAACAAACAAGTTAATAATATTGAACTGTTCAGTGCGTACTCGACGCGCTGCGCGCTGTGACTCCGTGTGGCTTCAAGCGCATCATTCTGCGCTCGGGATGTGCATAAGCGCTTTGTGCCGCGATGTATTGGAGCCTTTCATAATATCATAATACTTTTGCGCAATGAAAGGTTATTAATAGTCTTTCTTGTTCTGCCCTATCTATCATAGGTTGCTGCCTCATTAAACACCTGTGCTATACATTTAAAACATATCTCAATTTTATAGTACACTGAAAAAAATTTGGAGTAGGATTTACTTGAAAAAAGCTAGGCAACTTTTTCCACTCAGAAAATGCTAGTAAATTTACAAAGATTTGCCAAGTAAAAACCTAAACATATTTATCAGTAGCTTTAATTAGAAATCTTTAAGTTAAATTTTACTTGGAATATGGAATTAAGTAACCTTTACTTAACCTAGTTAAGTGAAAGTAACAAAGAAAATAAGTAATTTTAACTTGGCTAGTAAAAGGTTGATTAATATCAATTTAATTGTAATTTCCTTTGCATTACATTTCACTCAGACAATTTTATTGAATTATACCAGTCATTTATATTATGTATTTAACTTAGAATATCTAAGTAATTTTTACATCATCATATCAGATGTTAAGCATGATGTGAATGCAAAGACCCCAATACTTGGTAGACAATACACAATGACGGTAACATTTGATGGATCGTTTTTGTGTTTGAATGTGTCATTTTGAGCAGAAAATTTACTCGAAATGTCACAAAATGGCAAGTTACTAATCCTGACAACAAAAGCAATGATAAAACAGTGTAAATACAGCTGGAAACCAGTGAAAAGTCAACCTCATTAATTATTCAAGGTCCAGTGCATGATGGGAACCCCAGTATCAGAAAAGTTGAGTAATTTTTACTTTTTAATAAAATTTTATTGAGTTGATATTTACGCTTTCATTTCTACTCGCTTGAATTAAGTACTGATATGGAATTTACTTAGTTTTTTTAAATTCTTGCCTCAACTAACTTTTTCTTGTAAATTACATTGTTTTTTTTCAGTAGAATTTACCTTACCAAAAAATCATTTTTTTCAGTGTAGCCTAGGCTATATAATACTTGACCAAAGAGCAATGTGTAACGTTTTATGCTCTTATCCCCACTAAATGTTTTTTTCACTAAATGTTCATATTTTATACAATTATTGTGCACTTTGGATTTTTCTAGACTAAATTGTACTGCTGAATTATCCACTAATCTAGTTTATAACAAAATTTTTGTCATAGATTATGATCATATATTTTTTGGATTTGTTGTTTTTCTTTATAATGAAGTTGTCTGTATTAAGTAGATTGTGTTTAACACACAACAGAATGATTATCAGTTCAACACACAGAGTTATAGAAATTCTACTTAATTAAAAAAAATCTAATTGAATCGTAAATCGTAAATTTTTTTAGGGAAAAAAATCGCCCCGCTCTAAATAGATTGTTGTTGCTGCTTCCATACTGGCATCAGTGTATTTTTACTAACTCCAAATGTATTTCTTTACTAATGCTAGTTAGCGTGTAATTAATGCGTACTCTAGCACACACACGCAAGGTCTCTCGCTCTCTCCCTCCTTCTCTCTGTCGTGCGCGTATTCAACGAAAACTATAATATATAAAAAAATATATATATTAACGATGAAATACGGGACAAAACATGATTTTTTCATAATAAGTCGGGACACTCAAATTAGAGTTGAAATACGGGACTGTCTCGGGAAAAACGGGACGTCTGGTCACCCTAGGCTGAAAACGTCTCAGGTTACGACTGTAACCTATGTTCCCTGAGAACGGGAACGAGACAATACGTCATTGACGCCCCCTTTGAGGAAACGCCTCAGGCGTGACAGGTGTCTGACATCACTATCAAATCACTATCAAATCACGTCAATCACATTGACCGGTGACAGCCTGTGAATCATTAGCGGGGAATGATTAACGTGCGACCTGGAAGCATATAAGGGCGCCTTGCAAACATGACAGAAACCTTATCGTCTGAAGGGACTGTACGGTAGGCGAGCCCCGAGGCATGGCAGGGAGACGTATTGTCTCGTTCCCGTTCTCAGGGAACATAGGTTACAGTCGTAACCTGAGACGTTCCCTTTCGAAGGGAACTCAACAATACGTCATCGACGCTTTGGGGAACGAAATACCCAATCCGCCATGCTGAGGGGAGTGCATGCCCAAGGGCAGTGACAACTGTCAGAACCAGCAACTTCAAATAAAACGCTTGAGCCACTCACCCTCAGGTCACACTGGGCTGTCAGTGACAGCATTCCCTCCGGTCATAGCCCAAGCTACAGCCTCACAGGAAAAACCTTCATAAGCATGGTTACCTGGGCCGGCTCCGGGCCTGGAACCACAGCTTCTAATTAGAAGGGGTCCCTTCTAGGGAATGTGGTGAAGGAACCTCGGCCAATCACTATTCATGGGAACGTACTCACCCCTGAAAAGCCACCAGGACGGCCTGACCTGGCGTCAGAACATAGACACTTAGTCTGGCCACTTCCTGTCTGTCTGAAGACAGAGCCTCTGGACAATTGCCTTAAGAACGGCATCCAACCCGAGGGACTGCGAAGCTGGCATTGAACCACTCGGCCCGGATCTCAGAGACAAGATATCCCGGAGAGTATGACTCGGCATAGCGCTTTCCAACCCTTGCTAGCGAGGGGAGTTTCTCTACTCGATCCACGGATCAACCCAGTGTCTGTGTTTCAAAACACTGAGGAGGCCTGTGAAGGCCTAAGGGCTGATCTAACTGGGAGGCCTCACAAGAGGCCTACAACCATCTGACCAGACTCAGGAGGCCGCATGCTCATAGCGACCCTCGGTGAGGGGAGCACAAGGACCGCCTGGTAGGCAAACCAGGCTTTAGGCAGGAAAGGTTTCAGGAGGGAACCAGTAGCAGAGAATGAACACTTTAGAGAGCCAGGGCGCAAGCTCGCCTTCAGCAGCTGCCTACTAAGGCTAGCTGAGACTGATAGCAAGAGGCCAACAGCTTAATAAACCCAGCACCATAAGAGAACCATTCACAGGGAGGCCTGGAGAGGCCTACAACCTGATAACCACAACCTGCGGTAACTCACGTTCAGGGAGGCCTGGTGAGGCCTACTACCTGACCGTTCTCATTCAAGGAAGCCTGGAGGAGCCTACTACCCGATAATCACAGCATGTGGGAATTCACCTTCAGGGGGGCCTGGAGAGGCCTACACCCTGATAACCACAATCCGTGGGAACTCCCCTTCAGGGAGGCCTGGTGATGCCTACTACCTGACCGTTCTAATCAAGGAGGCCTGGAGGAGCCTACTACCTGACAATCACAGCATGTGGAAACTCACCTTCAGGGAGGCCTGGAGGAGCCTACTACCTGATAATCACAGCATGTGGGAACTCAACTTCAGGGAGGCCTGGTGAGGCCTACTTCCTGACCATCACATTCAGGGAGGCCCAGAGAGGCCTACTACCTTACAGCCACAATATTTGGGGGCTCACATTCAGGGAGGTCCAAAGAGGCCTACTACCTGATAGCCAACGTACGTGGAAATTCACCTTCAGTGAGGCCTGGTGAGGCAGGGTGTGTCGTCTGACTTAAAGACTGTTACAGCAAAGGTGGTGTGCTTGGAATGCGGCGGGTGGGTCAAATTGAACAGCCGATTAGCAAATTGGAAAGAAGAATGGATGATCTAGAAACCTACATGGGACGGTGCAATTTGAAGATCATAGGCATTCCAGAAGTAGCTGATGAAAATATTTGTCTAAAAGTTATCAGGATTTGTCGAGCTGTTCTTCCCAGCGAAAGCGATGAGCTTCCAGGTGCCATTGATGTTGTTCACCATCTCGGGAGTGCGCAACAGAGCGGCGGTAGGCCTAGAGCAACCATACTACAGTTTTCCACGCGCTCCTACAGAGATGCAGTTTGGAAGGCCGCCAAAAGTTCTTCATATCTGCAAGATAAGGGCTTGCAGTTCAGGGAGGACTTTTCCAAAGGACATTGGCGAAAGAAGGATGAAGTTGTGGCCGGAAGTTCAAAAAGCACGAGCGGCTGGGAAAACTGCTTATTTTGTTGGAGGCAGAGCCTTTGTGCAAGGGCAAGGTGAAATTATCCTTACTGTCAACTGAGCTGGAAACTAATATTGACTGATTTGTATTGTTTTTACTTTCGAATGGAGTTGAAGTAACAATAAGTTTTTTTGCGTGATCTTATACAGATCTGTAGGCCTACTTTTGGACAGTGAGCTGTTAAAGTAGTTGAAGGAAGTTTATTTGGTAACACTTTATTTGAAGGGGTGTGCATAAGACTGACATGACACTGTCATAAACATGACATAACACCTGTCATGAACATGAAGGAGTCTTTATGAATGTTTATGACTGTTGTCATTAAGTGTCATTCGGTAAATTATGACACTTTCAATGCAAAGTTGACATTGTTTAAAATGTCTTTGTTATGACAACTTGACATTACCCAAGACAAAAATGTCTTTGTTATGACAACTTGACATTAACCAAGACAAAAATGTCTCTGTTATGACAACTTGACATTAACCGAGAAATCATAACCTGTCAACCTGTCACAACTTTGGCCGTCATGACACCATTATAACTGTGTCATGAATATTTTACTTGTCCTCAAGTAAAGTGGAACACATTGTACTAGTTATAAAGATTTCATTAAGGGTTATTACACTGCAAAATGCTTGAAGTTTGATAATTAGACCTGTTATGACATATTTGTGACAGGTTGACAGGTTATGATTTCTTGGTTAATATCAAGTTGTCATAACAAAGACATTTCTGTCTTTGTTAATGTCAAGTTGTCATAATCAAGACATTTTTGTCTTGGGTAATGTCAAGTTGTCATAACAAAGACATTTTTGTCTTTGTTAATGTCAAGTTGTCATAACAAAGACATTTTAAACAATGTCAACTTTGCATTAAAAGTGTCATAATTTACCGAATGACACTTAATGACAACAGTCATAAACATTCATAAAGACTCCTTCATTTTCATGACAGGTGTTATGTTATGTTTATGACAGTGTCATGTCAGTCTTATGCACACCCCTTCAAATAAAGTGTTACCGTTTATTTTATTTATTTTTATTTTAGAGGCGCTTATTTGCACAAATAACAAAAAATATGGTGCAATATTATGTCTGTCAGGGTTGGTGCAGGATGACCGAAGACGAGGACACGGACTTCTCAATATAAGAGTTTTAATAACAAAAATGAACCTTTTCAAACTGAAACAAGAACAAAAACTCCAGAGCTTAAGGGTTTACAAACAACCACACATAGACGACGATCGACAAACACTGGGAGAAAACACAGGGCTTAAATACACTTGAAATGATGGGATAATTAACAGAACACAGGTGAGAAAACTGAACACTAACGAGGAGCGGGAAAACTTAACAGGGCTAAACCAAAAACCACAAAGACAGGGGAAACCAAGATACAAGGAAAACAGAACTCAAACACATTGAATAGTCACAGTACCTCCCCCCTCCCCGAAGGCGCGATCTCGCGCCGTATAATATCCAAAGGGGTGGGAGGGTGGGCGCCCTGGAGGCTGACGAGGGCATAGTGCAGGTCCAGGAAGCCTCCAGGGCGGAGCAGGCTGTGGGCGTGGCCACGACGGTGCAGGCTGAGGTGTGGCCAGGGTGGAGCAGGCTGTGGGCGTGGCCACGATGATGCAGGCTGTGGGCGTGGCCAGGGCGGTGCAGGCTGTGGGCGTGGCCAGGGCGGAGCAGACTGTGGACGTGGCCAGGGCAGAGCAGACTGTGGGCGTGGCCAGGGCGGAGCAGGCTGCGGGCGTGACCACGGCGGTGAGACCCCTTCAGGTGGCCATGGCGGTGAGACCCCTTCGGGCGGCCATGGCGGTGAGACCCCTTCGGGCGGCCATGGCGGTGAGACCCCTTCGGGCGGCCATGGCGGTGAGACCCCTTCGGGTGGCCATGGCGGTGAGACCCCTTCGGGTGGCCATGGCGGTGAGACCCCTTCGGGTGGCCATGGCGGTGAGACCCCTTCGGGCGGCCATGGCGGTGAGACCCCTTCAGGTGGCCGTGGGTCCTTCGGCGCCCACGGCGAGGGCCTATGGCCCCCCCCCAAAAAATTAATGGGGAGAGTGACTGGAAAAGGGACAGGCTGGGCAGACGTGACGTGACAGACGTGGACCAGCGGTGAGGGCTCGGCAGGGCTGGACGGGACCAGCGGTGAGGGCTCGGCAGGGCTGGATGGGACCAGCGGTGAGGGCTCGGCAGGGCTGGACGGGACCAGCGGGGAAGAAGTCTCTGGCAGGACGGTCTCTGGCTGGACGGGCTCTGGCTCTGGGTCAACGGGCTCTGGCTCTGGGTCAACGGGCTCTGGCTCTGGGTCAACGGGCTCTGGCTCTGGGTCAACGGGCTCTGGCTCTGGGTCAACGGGCTCCGGCTCTGGGTCAACGGGCTCCGGCTCTGGGTCAACGGGCTCCGGCTCTGGGTCAACGGGCTCCGGCTCTGGGTCAACGGGCTCCGGCTCTGGGTCAACGGGCTCCGGCTCTGGGTCAACGGGCTCCGGCTCTGGGTCAACGGGCTCCGGCTCTGGGTCAACGGGCTTCCGGGCTCTCTGGGTCAACGGGCTCCGGCTCTGGGTCAACGGGCTCGGCTCTGGTCAACGGGCTCTGGCTCTGGGTCAACGGGCTCTGGCTCTGGGTCAACGGGCTCTGGCTCTGGGTCAACGGGCTCTGGCTCTGGGTCAACGGGCTCTGGCTCTGGGTCAACGGCTCTGGGTCAACGGGCTCTGGCTCTGGCGCTGGGTTAACGGGCTCTGGCTCTGGCGCTGGTCAACGGGCTCTGGCTCTGGCGCTGGGTCAACGGGCTCTGCTCTGGCGCTGGTCCGGTCTGGCGCGTGGGTCAACGGGCTCTGGCTCCCGGATGATGGGTGGCGTGGTTAGGATGGCTGGTGTGTGTGATTGAGTGGTGATGTCAACTTCAGCCTCACCCACGGTGAAGGCCGACCCACTCAACCACAACACATGATCGAGGTAACTGGCGAAGTTTCCTGAAAAAGCTGCTGCTGGGGCTAGCCTGTATAGGCTCTCATCTAGACCGCCCCAGAACACAGACTTCAGGACGTCGTCGGTCCAGCTTACCCCCACAGAAAGCTCCAGGAAACCGGCGACATATTTTTCAATCGGGCGACCGTCTTGAAAATAATGGACCAGACGATCGGCTGGGGTGAATAGAGGGTGAGCTGGGTTAATAGGGGTTAGAAGAATTCCCATGCTGACTCCTTACTTGGTCGATCGTTCTGTCAGGGTTGGTGCAGGATGACCGAAGACGAGGACACGGACTTCTCAATATAAGAGTTTTAATAACAAAAATGAACCTTTTCAAACTGAAACAAGAACAAAAACTCCAGAGCTTAAGGGTTTACAAACAACCACACATAGACGACGATCGACAAACACTGGGAGAAAACACAGGGCTTAAATACACTTGAAATGATGGGATAATTAACAGAACACAGGTGAGAAAACTGAACACTAACGAGGAGCGGGAAAACTTAACAGGGCTAAACCAAAAACCACAAAGACAGGGGAAACCAAGATACAAGGAAAACAGAACTCAAACACATTGAATAGTCACAATGTGGTTGACCCTTTTTCCTTATATAACTGACTGTATATAAGAGGTTAAAAGTTTTTTGTTTGTTTTTTTGTATTGCTTAATTATTTCAGAGTTAGTTGTTAATGTCATTTTCTATTATTTCTTTGAATGCCAGGGGTTTAAGAGAAAGCGTTAAGCGTAAGGCTTTGTTTTTGTTTACTAAGTGGTTTAACAATGACTTTGTATTTTTCCAAGAATCACACTCTATTGCCTCTGATGTTAATTTTTGGAGATCACAATGGGTTAGTGATATTTGGCTGTCTCATGGAACCGAACACTCAGCAGGGGTTTCTTGCCTGAAAAATAATTGGTGAGGTGAGGTTTTGCATTCGGACTGTGATGAAAACGGCCACTTTATATGCTTGATTTTAAAATGTTTTAGTTTAATTTTTTTAGTAGTTAATATCTATGGATATAATTGTAAATCTGACAATGACCGGTTATTATGTTTGTTGGAGGAAAGGCTTAAACATTGGTTATCCAAATTCCCGGATTCCTATTTAATAATAGGGGGCGATTTTAATGTTGCTTTAAATGAATCAATAGATAGATGGCCACCAAGACCACCTTCAAATTTAAATGCTAATTTAAAGTTGTTTATGGGCAGATTTGGTCTGATTGACATATGGAGAGAGAGAAATTTAGATGATATTGTGTATACTTGGAGTAACAAGGATGGCTCTAGACGTTCTAGGATTGATTTTTGGCTTGTCTCAAACCATTTTGATGGGAACAATATTTGTGTTAATGTTATGGCAACACCATTAACTGACCATAAGGCCATATTAATTAAAATTAATATTTCTCCAAACATAAATTGTAACAAGCATAATTCATACTAGAAAATGAATAGTTCTTTGCTTAAATTGAATGCAGTTAAACAGGAACTGGAAAAACTCCAAAAAGGATGGGTTGTTCAGTCATAATTGGGAATTATTAAAATTTGAAATTGGAAAATATTTGAGGAAATTTAGTAGCACATTAGTTAAATCACAACATCTTATGGAAGAGAAAGTTGTTAGTAAAATCTTAGCCATTTCCAACATTCCCACTGTGGACCTGTTAGAAGGACAGAGATCGATTGAGCTCCAAAATGAGCTTGATATTATGTACAGAACGCGAGCACAAGGTGCCTTTATTCGATCAAGGCAAAAATGGTTAGAGCACGGAGAGCAGATGTCTGCTTATTTTTTTAAACTTGAAAAGTCGAGGGCCAAATTAAATTCTGTTTCTAAAATGAATGTTAATGGATTGATTACAGATAATTTTGACACAATTTCTAACTTTTGCTATAATTATTACTCTAATTTATACACTTCTAAATTCAGTGAGCATAATATGACATCTTTCTGTAAGCATTTTGAGAATGTTAAAACCATTACTGAAGAGGACCAAAAGTTATGTGATGTTCCAGTTACGATTACGGAAATTAAGCAAGCTATTGAACGTTTAAAATTTAATAAATCACCCGGTAATGATTGGATTACCATTGAGTTCTCTTACGAGAGTATCTCTCGTACTGCGTAATATCTTACGCTATGGGGGAACACTCTTTCCTCGAGATATTGAAGCCAAAAATTACCCTTAATTTTTTTAATCATGCAAAACGCTTTTGCAGCAGCAAGCAGACAAGGGCGAAACAGCTCGCGTGCCCATTGGCTGCCTCGCTGGAAAAGCTGCAGCCTATCGAGTGAAGGCACTGCGTTACGTAATGACGAATGAAGACGCTTCGCGCTCATTTCGTCATGTCCCGCCAGTATAGGCGTGGTCTCGCCCTATGAATACCCCTCGATAGCTGTATTTCTCTGATTTTTCATTCTTCACGCGAAGCTCACGCATCGCGGGATCCAGAGTGAGAAGCCGCGCCGTTGACTTGTAGCCTTCTCAGCGGGACGTGCCATCTTCTGAAGTCGCTGGCCCAGCCGCCTTCAACTGCCGTACCTGCTGCGCTTTCCGGCGTACTATATCCTTTTACTCTGCTAAGTGTGTGTGTGTTTGCTTACGTGACGCAACACCCATTTCTACTGTTCTAAAAGAGCTGCGTCTTTTTAAAGATGCTTTCCTGTGGTTCTTGCCGAGCCCCACTCAGCGACGAGGACCGCCACGTCATCTGCGTGTCCTGCCTGGGTGAGGATCACGCGGCCACCGCGCTCGCTGACGGCGGATGCCATCATTGTAAACGCTTGCCTATGGTGACTCTGCGGACTCGCCTGGCGTCGTTCTCCGAGCCCGCATCCCAGCCCGCCGTGATGCCGCGCCGCAAGAAGCGCCGCGCCCTGCGCGCTCCCGAGCTATTTCCAGCCCGCCAAAGCTCGCCGGTTCGCCCGCCAGCTTCGCCGGCTTCGCTCGAGTCGCTCCCAGACGGACAGCGGCCGCCGTCTGCCGCCGCGTCCGCACTTGAGCTCGACAAACTTACCGGAGACGGCATTGAAACTGAGCCGATGCGTCCGCTCTCTCAAGCCGTGGATTACATCGGCCTGAATGGTGAGATACATTTGTGGCTAACGCTATCAAAGATGACGGAAGCTGAGCGCTCCGTGTTCCTCGACGTTCTCGCTCTGCTGGACGCCGCCCCCCTCAGCGGTCTCAAGGCCTTCCTAGTCTCTCTAGGAAAGCGACGGTGTTCAGTTCCCGCTGCGGCCGGATTTTCACCAAAACTTCTCGCTCGTTCAGTTCCAAGCAATGTGACTGTTCCAGTGTATTTCGCAGTGAGCAAGCTGGTTCCACAGCCCGCTTGCCTGCGCACAAAGGCCGCCGTTTCAGCTAACTAGCAGCGCCGCCAGGCCCGAGATCAAACACCGCGCTCTCGCTCTGCTGGACGCCGCCCCCCTCAGCGCGGGCCCCGGCCGAGGATTGAGGTAAAGCCCGAGGTCTCAAGGCCTTCCTAGTCTCTCTAGGAAAGTGACGGTGTTCAGATCCCGCTGCGGCCGGATTTCCACCAAAACTTCTCGCTCGTTCAGTTCCATGCGTTGTGACTGTCCCAGTGTATTTCGCAGTGAAGCAGCCGGTGTCTCAGCCCGCTTGCCTGCGCACAAAAGCCGTTTCTATGGCTACCCAGATAAATCCAATAAAGAGTGCATTTTCTGGTGTTCCGGCCACGGCCGATGGTGTTACGAGTGTTGTAAGAATGCCCACGTCCCAGTGCCCATTCCCACACCCAGACACAGCCCGCCACGGTGCAGGGCTAGCACAAATAAAACCAACTCATGTTGGTTGTGCAGAAAATGTGGTGAACGCGCCCATACAATGCCCGCTTACACTACACGATGCGTGTCCCTTGGTTTCTGTAAAAACGAAACTAACACACATTTAGTCGGCGCGAGCCGACAGTGTTCTCAGTGCAGTAAATGTGCCCGCTGTTCCGCATTTCCTCACTGATACGCCGAATCCCACGGGATTCACCCCCGCTCGCTTTCTATGCACAACCCGTCACAGAGAAGCTGAGCGCGGCCAGGCTGCCCGCTGTGATTAGCGCGCACCTCGCACGCTGTGAACACAGCGTCGATTCAGTCGGCGCGAGCCGAGCATTCTCCGTGCAGAAAATGTGCCCGCTGTCTCGCGCCCGCATTTCTCACAGACACTCCGAATCTCACGGGATTCACCCCCGCTCGTCTTCTCTGCACAACCCGTCACAGAGAAGCTGAGCGCGGCCAGGCTGCCGGCTTTGATCAGCGCGCGCCTCGCACGCTGTATACACAGCAGTGATTTAGTCGCGCGAGCTGACAGTATTCTCAGTGTAGAAAATGTGCCACATTTAGTAAATGTGCCCACATTCCCTCACACGCGCCGAATCCCACAGGATTCGCCCCGCTTGCTTTCTCTGCGCGTCCCGCCATAGAGAAGCTGAGCGCAGCCAGGCTGCCCGCTGTGATCAGCGCGCCCCCCGCCTCGAACGCTGTAAACACGGTGCTGTGTTCCCAGTACACAGGGGCTCTCGAGCCGCCGTCCTGCCGCGGCCAGAGCCCAGATTTCATTCTACCCCTAGCTATTCACGCAGATGCGTGGTTAAGGCTTCCCGGGGTATCAGAATGGGTGTTGAACACTATAACGAGAGGCTGTTCGCTACAGTTCGCTCGACGCCCCCGCTGTTATACGGCGCGAGTCGAAACTACGGTGTACAGTAGGTTACCAACCAGAATAATACTTTCAACGCCGCCGCTTTGCCGCGGCGGTGAAATTCGGGGTGTATTTGCTGCCTTTAACCGCTAAGAGGCGCTACAATCACAGACTTTGAAAAGTGTCCGTTTATTCTCTCTATTGCGTAATCTGCCGCTGCGTCGCGGCTCATTCAGAGCGATTGAAAGCTGGTAGCAGATGCATTTAAGTGAAATGTAGTTAAAATAATTCATCACAATACTTAAATTAAATTGAATAAATAATGAAAACATTTCAATATAAAACATTGCAATAGAAACATATTAGGCTACATCAAGGCTTTGGAAGAGTATAAGACGTTGACGTAAACGTTCAGGCGGTGGCTCTGTGGTTAACGCAACGACACGGAGATCTAAGAGGCCCGAGATCGAATCTCAATATAACAACATGTTGGCCGACAGCATTAATCTTTAACCGTTCTTGATGCTTAAATTGACTGTTTATTTGCGAGTTTATTAACTGTTTATTTATTTAAAGTCAAGCGTTTTTTTTTAATAATCAATGGCATATTACAACATTGCTACAGTAGAGCTGGGGGGTTGTAAGGGGGGGCTTCTTACATTCGCTTCATAAACACACGCACACTAGCACACACATGCAATCTTTTTTCTGCACCCGATGGATAGACTCATAATTTTCAAGCCCCACTGCCCCCCATCGCCCCAACACAATGCTAATGAAATACGCAACAAGCTTAAAATGTTCCAATTTATTGAAGTAACAACAAGTAGGCTAGTATCTAAATACAAACTAAACAAACAAAAACAAAAATAGAGAAAATAAAAGTGCTGCTGTGTCAAAATGTTAAAAAAGAAAAGAAGAGAAATCCATTTGGCAAGACAAAAAAATTAAAAAATTCAAACAGACATAACATAGGCTAATGTGTTTGATATGGGATTAAAATTATGGGCAGTGCATGAGATATAAACTAATGATTAATTATGTCAAAATTCCTTTGTTCCGATCAGAGCATGTGAGCATTTCTGGATATTCCTCGGCTCGCTCATTCCGCTCAGGGTCGCGCGCTCATGCTGTCTCCGACTAGTTTTTTTCTAGTCAACTAGTAGCCTAGTTGTTTATTTAAGCCATCAGTGGACAAATCACCCCTTTATATTGATTTAATAACTTAAATAGGCTATACAGGGTAATGAGTGAGTGTTATAAAGCTGCACTCAAGCGCACGAGCCGGAGACAAAAATAGCAAGGAGACATTTAATTGTTTATTAATAAACTGGTGTTTTCTGCGTCGCTGCAAAGATGAAGATGCGATGTAGACTCGCCATGAACGAATAAAGATATAAAGGCATAAAAAGGAAAAGTTCCTCCCGTTGGCGCGCCCAACCTGTCACTTCTCTAGGCTATTTCCCACCCATAGAAGGGCGCGCCCCACACTTTGAGCGGCGACTACCATCTGTAGTTAGGGGGGATCTAGCCGGTGTTCTGTCTCTCCCTCTCTCTGCCGTGCAAGCGGCCGCGCGCTACACAGTTTGAACCTACAGTCTATGGTTTGAACTTACATATTCACGTAGCCTTTCGAAAACAGGGACATTCATTGTCCCGGGAGAGTGCTTAAATTTCCCGGGACAGGTTATTAAAAAGAAGGACAATCCCGGTAAAACCGGGACCGGTGGCAACCTAACTTGCATTTAGACTTTATTTCCATGCAAAAAAGAAACACACAATCTTATTCTTGCTACATTTTAAATTTGTTTTGCCAAAGAAATTGCAGCTAAATTAAACGAAACGGTACAAATCGAAAATAGTCCAAAGCAACATAAATTAAAGACATGAGTTTTGCCTCTCTCGCGCTGGATCTCAGCAAGTTTATTTAGTCTCCCTTGCTCAAACATTCTTAAACTCTACAGAACCAGTTGAAACAACTGGATTGAACACTTCAATTTAAATTTGTGTGTGAAAACACTTTAAATAGGCTACAATAAATAAACAATAATATTTATAATTTAATCAAATATGGGGACACATCGAGAGATGTAGCCTATCCTTAAAATAATTTTGCCTTTGCCATCGGGCTGGCTATCCGACACTCTCCATATGAATGAGGAACATTAACACCTATTGTCTGTCCCTCCAAACCCCCACAGGCTCTCTGAGTCTGAGTCTGACTTAAAATAAAGAGAAGTCGCAATTCACACTTAAATCGCTCTTCTAGCATTAGGCTATTAAAGTGTTGATAATGAAAAAATTAAATGATTTAAGCTACATGTGGTATTTCTGTCATAAAAGTTTATTACTAAATATTTCATTATTTAAATAATTTAAGAAATAAAACTGGTTTGGGCCAGCTTTTTCCAAGCAAAACTAAATATAGCCTAATCTTCAAACGCATGTTCATTTTGTTGTCATGAACAAAATGCTCAACTCAATATTAAATTCTACAGGGATCTTTGGGTCCAGGCATGCAAAATGTGAATTAGTTATTTTTTAAATTATTATTATTCAAATAAATATCGGTGCTTCGTGGTAGCCTACTGCTGATAAACTAAATAACATTTAGATAATAATTATGAACTTTAAATGAAACAATATAGCAACACTTCGACGAATAAATGATTTGATCTGTTTTTACATTTTAATTCAGGGCGATTTAGTCTCTACATTTAATTAAACGAGATTTTCACCTTGTCATTTTCTCATTGCAAGGCGCTCACAATCACATCATAAACTTATTTGAGCAGATTCTCTATACCTCTCGTTTTCATATGGATTACATAATCAGATAACATTTATTAACCTAAATATTTAGACATTTAAAGGCTTTAGACATAGCCGATTTCCTATCTTTACTGAGCTGAGGCAAGTGGCTTTCGGTTAATTTTTGTGACGCGCAGTTCCCGGAGACCGAGAGAGACGACATATAAACTTTTGTCATTAGCCTAAAAAAAGTTTACAGTTTTGAACGATGTAGGCTACTGTACTCTTATCTGTATGACCAAAAAAAATCACGTAGGCCTATAGCCTATTAAGTTATTTTAGCTGTTATGAGAAAAATAAATCAAATGAACGCGCTGCCTCGTTTGTCGAAAACTTTACTTAAAACCATGTTTTTAAAAACTCTATGTAGGTTATAGGGAATAAAACAAATATAGATATATATAGGCCTATATATATTTTTTTTATACAAAACTGCTTTTGAACAATTGGTATTATTAGCTACAGATCTAAAGTCGTTCTGTTGGATAGCCTATTTGTTCCTTAGTGTAAAATGGAAATGCATGGTAATATTATTTAATAAATATAAGCAAAAAAATATGTGGTGTAACAGAGTTTTAGAACTAAACAAATCGTCTCAGGTTACTATTGTAACCATAGTTCCCTGAGAAACAGGGAACGAGACGATGCGTCGAACGACACGGTGGGAACGCCTCTTGCGTGATTGCGTCTGAAGCATCTATGCCAACTAGTCCAATGGAATGAGAGAATGAGCGTCACGGGCGGGTGACGTCATGAACCAGGAAAGGATAAGAGCACTTCCGCTGCTCGCCGGCATTTAGCTTCGACAGTTGCCGAAGCAAGCCGATCGCAGGGACGCAGGAAGTATGGCAGGGGGACGCATCGTCTCGTTCCCTGTTTCTCAGGGAACTATGGTTACAATAGTAACCTGAGACGTTCCCTTTATCGAAAAAGGGAACTTCGAGATGCGTCGAACGACACGGTGGGAACGAGAATACCCAACCCGCCATAATTACAAGTACCTGAGTGTCAGTCTGTTGATCTAAGCACTCAGCACCTGAGAACCTGGGGCAGCATCCAGGTCCAAACTGTAAAATCTCACGAATGTGAGCGGAGAGGACCAGCCCGCCGCATCACAAACATCTTGAAGAGATACCCCCTGCAATATTAGAAGCCGCCATACTCCTGGTCGAGTGAGCTCGGACCACCAAAGGACAAGGCTGGCCCGAGTACTCGTATGCCAGTGAAATAGCCTCGACTATCCACTTACTGACTGTCTGTTTGGAAGCAGGAAGACCTTTCTTAGGTGATCCAAAGCAAATCAGTAATTGGTCGGACTTCCTGATTGAGGATGTCCGACGTACATACGTGTCCAATGCTCGCACTGGACACAAGAGGTGCAGTCTTTCCTGGTCCGCAGTTGCAAAAGGAGGACAGAAAGCCTGCAGCACAATAGGCCTCAGAGTCAAGGTTGGAACCTTAGGGACGTATCCCTGTTTTGGATATAGGAACGCCTTGACCATCCCCGGTGCAAATTCAAGGCAGGTGGGGGAGACCGAAAGAGCCTGAAGGTCACCAACTCTCTTTAGGGACGAAATAGCTAGCAGAAAGAAGTCTTGAAAGTAAGGAACTTTTCTGAGACCGAATCTAAGGGCTCGAATGGAGCCCTAGACAGGCCTACTAGAACTACAGTCAAATCCCAAGCTGGCACCTTAGTGCGAATTGCAGGCCTCAGCCTCAAAGTGCCACGAAGGAAACGTGTAATCAGGGGGTCTCGACCCAAAGATATACCTCCCACCATGGTATGGTAAGCCGCAATGGCTGCCACGTAAACTTTTAGTGTGGAAGGACATAGACCTGACACAAAGCGCTCCTGCAGGAACTCGATTACTGTGTTGACAGAACAATTAACCGGATCCCACTGATGTCGGTGACACCATAAGGAGAAAACTCTCCATTTAAGCGCATACAGTTTCCTCGTAGCTGGAGCTCTGGAGCTTAGGATGGTCTCAACAGCCTCAGCTGAAAGACCACTATCTATAAGTTGGGCCCCCTCAGAGGCCAAACCCAAAGATTCCACATGTCTGGTCGAGGGTGAAATATTGTGCCCCCGGCCTGAGACAGAAGGTCCCTCCTCAAAGGGATCTCCAATGGAGGCCCGTCTAGCAGAAGGATCAGGTCCGCAAACCAGATCCGACTTGGCCAGCGTGGTGCTACTAGCAGTAGGCTTATTCCATACCGACGGACCCTCTCCAGAACTCCTGGGAGCAGAGCAACAGGGGGAAAGGCGTACAGACGTAGCCTCGGCCACGTCTGCACCATGGCGTCCAGCCCCAGGGGGGCTGGGTGCGTCAGAGAATACCAGAGAGGACAGTGCGTCGTGTTCTGAGACGCGAACAGATCCACCTCTGCCTGACCATATGCCTCCCAGATTTTCTCCACCGCCTCGGGGTGGAGTCTCCAATCCCCTGGCCTCAGCTCCTGCCTCGACAGGATGTCTGCTCCTATATTCTGGTCCCCAGGAATATACACTGCCCTCAGAGAGAGTACCTTCCCCAGAGACCACAGGAGGATCTGGTGCGCCAGTTTGCAAAGCGGACGCGAGCGCAGACCCCCCTGGCGGTTCAGATAAGAGACCACTGGTGTGTTGTCTGTTCGAACGAGCACATGATGGCCTCTTAGGTCCGGAAGGAAATGTCTCAACGCATTGAAGACGGCCATCATCTCCAGGCAATTTATGTGCCAAGAAAGATGATGGCTTTTCCACAGACCCTGAACCGAGCGGCCTTCCATTACCGCTCCCCAGCCGGTGAGAGAAGCATCTGTCGAGATCACTACTCGATGGCAAAGAGCTCCCAACACCGGACCCTGGGTTAAGAACCAGAATTTACATATAACTAAGGCACGAAAGCATCGCCGCGTGCCTTGATATGCAAAGTGGGTTTCCCCTCGGGGAGAACCTTCTGGTCCTGAGCCAGCACTGTAAAGGTCTCATGTACAGCATGCCAAAAGGAATTCCGTTGGACGCTGCTGCCAGTAGACCCAACAGTCTCTCGAACTGTTTTACAGTGCGTGACTGGCCTAGCCTCAGCTCTTCTGTGGCTGTTAGGATAATAAATCCCATACCACACCAAGGAAAGTGGTTCTCTGTACTGGAGAAAGTACACTCTTCTTGGCATTGAGCCTCAACCCCAACATCTCTATATGAGCGAGAACGACACCTCAGTGCCGAACCGCCAACTGCTCTGATTCCGCTAGAATCAGCCAGTCGATATAATTCAGAATGCGTATGCCCTGAAGCCTGAGAGGGGCTAAAGCTGCATCCATGCATTTCGTGAACGTGCGGGGTGACAAAGCGAGGCCGAAAGGAAGAACCCGATATTGGTATTCTTTGCCCCTGAAAGAAAACCTCAGGAACTTCCTGTGCTGAGGGAGGATGGAGATATGGAAGTATGCATCCTTTAGATCTATCGTGACGAACCAGTCCTCGGATCTGATTTGGGTCACGATCTGTTTGAGGGTCAGCTAACTTGAACTTTAGTTCTGAACTGACCGAATAAACAGGCGAAGATCTAAAAGGGACGCAACCCTCCATCCTTTTTTGGAACAATGAAATAATGGCTGTAAAAACCCGACTCTCTGACGGGTGAGTACACCTGTTCTATAGCTTCTTTGCTAACAGGGCCTTTACTTCTTGTCCCATTACCAGAGCCTGCTCGGGATGCACCACTGTGGGCAGCACCCCGCTGTAATGAGGAGGACGAGAGCCAAACTGGATTCTGTATCCCTTCTCTACAAACTGCAGGACCCAATGAGAAATATTCGGCAGAAGCATCCACGCTGCCAGAAAATTTACTAAGGGAACCAGCCCCTCGAGGCTGGTCTCTGGTGTTACTGAGGGAGCCAAATCTGGAGCCTGAAACATAATGGCAGGAACTACCTGACCTGACTACTCAAAAGCCCCCCTCAGAGGGCGCGAAACCAATGCTGTACCGCAGCATAGCATCAGCGACTCGCTGGAGACCGCTGCGCCCTGAAGCACCGGAGGTGGCAGGGTTGGCAGGAGGGTCTCGTGAGGACCCCGAAATGGAACGGGCACCGTGAAATGAGGTGTACACCACTCTACTTCGGTCGGGGCTGTCCTCACAGGCCTGATGCCTAAGCATCAGGACCCTTTTTTTTTTTTTTTGAACCGAAGCTTTCTTCGCCTGAAGAACGGTCCTCAGATCCGGCTTAGGCTTAGGCGACTTCGGTTGAGAGGGTTGCGTCTGTCTCCAGTATCTACATGGAGGAACACGAGACGCAGCACTCTCTTTCTGTGCACATAATATGATGAACTCGACGGCTGGGGCTGCTCACGCCCAGCAGCCCCAGGGGGGCTGGACACAGCGAGGGAGAAACCTTATTATATATATATTTTTTTTATATATATATATCTTTTATCACCTAACAACGACCGCATGGAATGCGTCGCCGAAGAGACCCGAAGGCTCAAATTTCGCTATATCCAGAACCCCAGCAGATCGGCCTGATAAGCCTGGAGCATTATAATATAGATTTCTATAAACATTCTCCAGCTGACCTGCTGCCGTATAAGCTTTACCCATAAAACCAAAGTAGTTCTGCTTAAACCTACGCGCTGCCTCGGCAAACGCGAGATCCCAGCCACAGAATCTTATTTTTGCAAAATACACTCGAAATCTAAGCGGTGCCTCGGCAAACGCGAGATCCGAGCTAGATTCTGATTACAACATTAAACCTACACGCTGCCTCGGCAAACGCGAGATTCTTTAGTATAGGCTTATGAGCAAAGCAGAGACTTAAATGATGATACTGGACCAGGTGAAAAAATAGCATTTTCCTATTTTTATTTCTGTTCAGCCTGGGGCATCATATCATAACCGTAATCTTTCAACCCTCTAATCTTGAATAAACATTTAACACGAGGGCTGAAAGAGGTGATAAATACGGTTTATTCCATAATTTAAATATTCAGTGTGTAAATAGGGAAAAAATGGAAGCCTCGTGGTGGAGATAATGTGATAGAAATAAGAAAACGCTCGTCAAGTTTCTTAGGACGAGCGTTCCTTTTTCTCAGCTGGCCATTAAATATTTAATTTACTAACAGCACGGGACAAAACCTCCACCAGTTCATCATATACTGGAAAAATAGATGGCGAATCTAATTCAACAGTGTGTGTGCTTGCTTTCACTTTCAATATTCTCATTTACACAAACCTCCTCGGAGGAAGAAATGAAGGAAAAAAGGGCTCTCTCTCCCCGAGCGGAAGAAACCGCAGAGCGTGCTTCCAACACCGGGGAGATAGAGCTGGATCTTCCGGGCAAGGAAGAAGAAAAGGCCCTCGGACCGTTCTCCCACCCCTCCAAAAGATCCTTTTGCGATCCCCAGGAATGCATTCTCCGCGCCGCCTCGGCAAACGCGGGTCCCGCATCCCGTGAGAATCGCGAGCCTGCCACTATCATACAGAGTGACAGGCGAGAGCAGAGCATGCTAATCTGGTAGTTTCACTTTCACAATGTTAGCACTCAGCATGCTCTTACTCTCAAACAAAATGCCACAAAGCTGTGTGTGTCCCCACCCGTTTAAATAAACGCGGGCAGGGAGGAACACACTGTTTGTACATTTGTTTCGCCATAACGTTTCCGACAATATTGTAACAGACAACAATAAATAGACAGAGACAGTTTGACACAGATCGCTTGCTGAGGCAACAGAAGCTAAATGCCGGCGAGCAGCGGAAGTGCTCTTATCCTTTCCTGGTTCATGACGTCACCCGCCCGTGACGCTCATTCTCTCATTCCATTGGACTAGTTGGCATAGATGCTTCAGACGCAATCACGCAAGAGGCGTTCCCACCGTGTCGTTCGACGCATCTCGAAGTTCCCTTTTTCGATAAAGGGAACTGCATTAATAGCCTAAAAATATATAGATTTTTTACAGAAGTCCATGTTTGTTCGGGATTTGAACGCAGGTCTGCCGATTGATGAACCGTCAGCTCTACCACTCGGCCATGTCGAAGCTCGCTGAGAAAAGCCCAAACATTTATTTCACCAGTGTGTGTTCGCTCAAATGAGTGAGAACGTTTTGTTGTTAGCCTACTGTGAGTGTAGCCTACTTTACATGAATAAAATAGACCTTTTACAGTTTTAAAATATGATATCCTATCTGTATGACCAAAAATAACGAAGTAGGCTATAGCCTATTAAGTTATTTTAGCAGAAAAATAAATTCAAGTGAACGCGCTGCTGCGTTTGTCGAACTTAATTCAGTGGCAGAAGAAAACCCCATTTTAGAATACGCACTAGGCGTGGTGTGTCAAAATACTTAATTATAAACTTTAATATTTCGTTCAAAACCACATCAAAACGCTTTGTGACATTTTAAAAAGCCGTGAATGTATTAATGCCACTGGAACCAGGATCGTATCTGAAATGCGCTGCATGTTATCTCTCAATACAGGAGCAGAAGCGCTGGTTCAGATTTTATTGTTTGTTGTTTAAACGTGCGTGTTTTAGGCTATATTTAAAAATATATATACTATATTTGATAAGGTCTATTTAGGGTAGGCCTATTCGCTATAGCCTACTGTGGAGGGGGGAAATCACCCACCGGCAAATCGCACCTTGCTTAACCATGTTTTTTAAAATTATTTCTGAAAGAATTCCAGTCCTGCTGTCTGCTGTCCTGTCCGTGAAGTTTTTTGTTTGTTTGTTTGTTTATTTTTTAACAGAACTGTTTTTGAAGACGTAAATTTAGTCAATCTGTTGGATGAGATTTGTTCCTTAGTGTAAAATGGAAATGCATGGTAATTATATAAAAAACATATTTATTCGGGTTTCGAACCCGTGTCTTTGTACTGCTTAAACCTTCAGCTCTACCACTCGACCATAAGTTCGGCTATTTAAGCGTCAGTGTGCCCACAAACGACTGATGCACTCTTCAATCTTCTCATTCCTCAATAGTTTAGCATCATTGATTGCACCTAATTTATTTTCACTGACTGCGAGATAGGCCTCTTTTAAATTTTGATTCATAAAATGTTCTGCTCTAAAAGTTTGCTATATTCTATTTAAAATGTAGGCTACTTTTACATACGTTTTGCTTTCGCTAAATGTCCCTTTGCGCCACCTGGCGGTCATTTCGCGAATGACTTAGAAATGCGACTGGGTTTTTTTTGCCGCGGTGAATTCACCGCGGTAGACGCCGCGGCGGCAATAGGCATTCTGGTTGGCTACCTACTGTATAGCGAAGTGTTTCATCTACTTCGAGCCGAGATAGCGAAACTACTGAGAAAAAGGGGCTATAGAACCTCTATCTCAGGGCGAAGGGGGCTTATACAGCAGATATTTTCTGGTACCGAAAAAGATGGTGGGCTCAGACCCATTCTAGATCTGCGACTGCTGAACAGAACGCTCGGGAAGCGCCAGTTCAGAATGCTTACGACCAGGAAAATCCTCGCGCAAGTGCGCCAAGGAGACTGGTTCATGTCAATAGATCTGAAAGACGCCTATTTTCAAATACAAATAGCGTCCCATCAAAGGCGATTCTTGAGATTCGCCTTCGAGGGCCAGGCATATCAATACACAGTCCTGCCGTTCGGCCTGTCCGTAGCACCCCGTACGTTCACGTAGTGCATGGACGCGGCCCTCGCCCCCCCTGAGACTTCGGGGCATGCGAGTTTTGAACTACTTGGACGATTGGCTGATTCTAGCTCGTTCACGAACGGAGCTCATAGAACACAGGGCCGCATTACTCGAGCATCTCGAGGAGCTGGGCCTTACAGTCAATTGGGCGAAAAGCTCACTGCTCCCCAGTCGGAGAATTTCCTTCTGGGAACAGTGTTGGACTCGCTATCCATGACAGCACGCCTGTCACCGGAGCGCGGATTAAATATTCAGCACGTCGCGAGATCCTTCCGCCACGGCTCTATAGTCCCGCTCAGAAGGTTTCAGAAAATGCTGGGTCTGATGGCCTCAGCAGCCTCCGTACTCCAGTTGGGCCTGCTCCGCATGCGCCCACTGCAGCTATGGCTAAAAGCACGAGTTCCCCCAGGGCGTGGACCGCGGGTCTATTTCGCCTCAGGGTCGACCTTCAGTGCGTTTCAGCTCTGAAACCGAGGAAAGTGACCGGCTGGTATCAGTCAGGTGTGAGTCTGGGGATCGCCTCGGGTGTGAAGGTGGTGTCTACGGACGCCTCCACATCGGGGCGGGGAGCGCTGCTCGAGGGCAGACCACTAGCTGGCTATGGCTATGGTCAGTACGGGAGAAGCTCCTTCACATAAACTGCTTGGAATTAATGGCAGTCGACAAAGCGCTAAGGCGCTTCTGTCCCCAGATAATAGGCCACCACGTATTGGTCCGGTCGGACAACATGTCAGTGGTGGTGTACATAAATCGCCAGGGCGGCATCGGGTCCACACGCCTTTGCAGGCTGGCGGAACCCCTCTTGGTCTGGGCCCAGCGCAACCTCCTTTCTCTGAAAGCGGCGCACGTGCCTGGGCACCTGAATACGGGTCCAGACAAGCTGTCCAGAGACAACGTCCCGACAGGAGAATGGTCGCTGCATCCGCAGACGGTCCAGCTGCTGTGGGAAACGTTTGGCAGAGCGCAGGTGGACCTGTTCGCGTCCCGCGAGAACGCTCACTGCCCAGTATTCTTCTCGAAGGGCAGGGACGTGCTGGCCCATACTTGGCCCAGCGGTCCCCTGTATGCCTTTCCCCCGGTCTCGCTCCTGCCTCAGGTGTTGGAGCGGATCAGGGAAAATGGATGCCCAGTGCTGCTTGTGGCTCCGCTCTGGACGAACCAGGCTTGGTTTCCGGTCCTGATGCGGATGACCAGCACTGCCCCGTGGCCTGTACCGTTGAGGAGAGATCTCCTCTCTCAGGCGGAGGGCTCGATTTGGCATCCTCACCCGGAACTGTGGTCCCTGCACGCATGGGTCATCAACGGGTACCCGCTAGCCTCCCAGAAGGAGTGCTAAACACGATCGCGCAGGCTAGAGCTCCGTCTACCAGACGGCTCTATGCCTCGAAATGGTCGGTGTTCTCTACTTGGTGTCGAGCCCGTGGCTTTTCACCCGTGGACTGCGGGGTTAAGGAAGTGCTTGCCTTCCTTCAGGAGCTGATGGATAAGGGAAGGACCCCATCCACGCTCAAAGTGTACGTGGCGGCCATAGCAACGTTTGCTAAACCGGTGTCTGGCCAGTCACTGGGGAAAAACGACTTAGTCGTGCGTTTCCTACGAGGAGCTCGGAGATTAAACCCTCCCAGGCCCCCTTCAGTCCCGGCTTGGGACCTTTCCACGGTCTTGGAGGCCATGAAAGGCGCCCCGTTTGAGCCGATCCAGCTGTCGGATATGAAGCACCTGTCCCTTAAGACGGTGTTTCTATTGGCTCTCGCTTCAGTGAAGCGTGTAGGGGACTTACAGGCGCTTTCTGTAAGCGCGTCATGTCTGGAGTTTGGGCCTAACGACTCAAAGGTCGTACTCAAACCGAGGCACGGCTACGTGCCGAAATCCCTCAGTACACCGTTTAGGGCCCAGGTAATTTCCCTGTCAGCCCTTCCGGTTCTCGATGAGGAGAGGAACGCGAGTCTCCTTTGCCCTGTCAGGGCGTTAAGGGCTTATGTGTCCCGCTCGGCTGGGTTCAGGCAGACCGAGCAGCTTTTCGTTTTGTTTGGCGGCCGTTCTAAGGGACTCGCCGCCTCAAAACAGAGCCTATCCAGATGGATAGTGGATGCCATAGCGCTGGCTTACACTTCCAAGGGCCTGCGGTGCCCATTGGGTGTCAAAGCGCACTCCACAAGAGGCGTGGCCTCGTCGTGGGCATGGTATAGCGGGGTCTCCCTGCAGGATATCTGTACGGCTGCGGGCTGGGCCTCGCCGTCGACATTTATCAAGTACTATAACCTGGAGGTGCCCGCCTTACAAGCTAAGCTTTTGGCGGTCTGAACTTCGGGCTTATCGGCCGCCAATGCGGCTATGTTGCCCTTACGGGTCGGTACCCCTACGGGACTTTTATGAAGGAGTGATGCTTCTAGCCTCTCCTCCTCTACTCTATGTGAGTTATGGTGATTATGCACTAGATGTGCCCCGGGCTTGGCCCCGGGACTCTGGTGTTGGATCCCTGTCCGCACGGCGTTTTGTATGGGGTCCCCATAGCGTAAGATATTACGCAGTACGAGAGATACTCTCGTAAGAGAACGTACTCGGTTACTAACGTAACCTCGGTTCTCTCTAGAGAGGGAACGAGTACTGCGTATCTTGCCGTGCTTGAACTATGCTCTGGTTCGCTTCGGTGTACAAAATCAGAGAAATACAGCTATCGAGGGGTATTCATAGGGCGAGACCACGCCTATACTGGCGGGACATGACGAAATGAGCGCGAAGCGTCTTCATTCGTCATTACGTCACGCAGTGCCTTCACTCGATAGGCTGCAGCTTTTCCAGCGAGGCAGCCAATGGGCGCGCGAGCTGTTTCGCCCTTGTCTGCTTGCTGCTGCAAAAGCGTTTTGCATGATTAAAAAAATTAAGGGTAATTTTTGGCTTCAATATCTCGAGGAAAGAGTGTTCCCCCATAGCGTAAGATATTACGCAGTACTCGTTCCCTCTCTAGAGAGAACCGAGGTTACGTTAGTAACCGAGTACGTTCTATAAGCAGTTTTCTGAGATTCTTGCCCCATTTCTTTTTGAAGTATACTCTGAAAGCTTAAAGTGTTCACAACTTCCTACAACTATGACACAAGGTATAATTTGTTTGATTCCTAAGCCAAAGAAAGATTTGTTGCTTATTGATAATTAGAGACCCATTAGTCTGTTGAATAATGACTATAAAATATTTGCTCATGTCTTTGCACAAAGGTTCAAATTAGTTTAAGATTCTATTATTGACGAAAATCAATCTGGGTTTATGAGAAGTAGACATATATTTAATAATATCAGACTTATTTTTGATCTTATTGATTATTCTGACTTTGTAAAAGATGATAGCTTTATACTTTTTTTTGACTTTTTCAAAGCCTTTGATTCTGTTGAGCATCCTTTTATGTTTTATTGTTTAGAACACTTTGGTTTTGGGGCTTATTTCTGTAATGCCATGAAAACTCTTTATGCAGGTGGAAATAGTTCTGTGAAATTAAATAATGGCACTACACAAAGATTTAATCTGGAAAGAGGAGTTAGGCAAGGTTGCCCAGTTTCTGTTTACCTCTTTCTCGTAGTTGCTCAGGCGTTTTGTCACTTCATTAAAGCTGCCATCGGCAACATTTTTTTGATCATATTCAGTGGATTCGACACTATAATCCGACAAAACAACATAAATAAAGTGGTTTTAGAAAAAAACCCGAGTTTCTAACTCCACCTGGAGCCTGTTATTTGTTTTGCAAAAATCCACAGCTCCCGGTTCATCGGGTCCAATCAGCGCAGGGGGGTGTGAGATCTGACTGTCAATCACAGATCGGGCACACGCCACCCCTCGCGCACGTTACAATCACATGCACACGCCTGAAGTTCACGCAGTAACGAAGAGTGATGGGGGATGTATCTCGCTATCAAAACACTAACAGATCAAGTAAGCTCATTTAGAGTATAAATGACGTTAGCAATTGCAATCTTTCGGTAGATTAGCCAAGGCAGCATACCTGCAAATACTCCATGGTGTTGAATTGATGGATGCTGATGAGACGGGCGCGTTCACAGAAAACCTGCACACGCACTGACGAGCAGCACGAACTCGGTGAGTCAGTGGGAGGGTATCCGTTGATAATGGGGGAGGGGCATGAGAGTTGTAAAGATTCAAAATTTTGCCTAAGTCCACTCAATCTGCCAGACTTGCCGACTGGAGCTTTAAATCAAGTCAGTTAAAGGGAATTCAAGTTGAAGAGAGAAGTGTCCTGATAAGTCAGTTGACTGATGACACAGCTCTTTTCCTGAAAAACGTTGATCAAATCCAGCCAGCTGTCGAGCTCATTGGAATTTTTCCAGTGCCTCAGGTCTATGCCTTAATTTACATAAATGTGAATTGTTTGCCTTAAAAGCTGCCAAGACACAACAATTTGTAATATTCCTGTTAAGGATGCTCCAACTTATTTGGGTATGGTTATTATTAAAAATGAGAAGGAGAGAATCTCACAAAATTTTGATCCAGTGATTAAAAAAGTACAGAACAGATTTAATATTTGGTTACAGAGAGACTTGTCACTCAAAGGTCATGTTTTATTGGCTAAAGCGGAAGGTATTTCTAGGCTTACTTATGTAGCTACCTCGATACATACGGATAATAAATTAACTAAGATAATTGATCAAATTATGCTGAACTTTTTGTGGAAAACCACATGCCATTTCCTATTGGTCAAGGTTTATTGGAACTATGAATTGGAGTAAGATATGGCTGTTGCCTAATAAATATATAATTACAAATAAGGTCAAGGAAATTTAATTTAAGATTTTGCACAAATTTTACCCCGCTTAACATTTTCTATCCAAATTTAACAAAGATATAGATGTTAATTGTTCATTTTGTTTTTTGCAACCAGAAACTGTACCTCATATTTTTTGGCACTGTCAGTATACAAAGAGGTTATGGTGGGAAGTTTCTAAATTTATTAATGACAAATTGGATTGCAACTTCCTTTTGTTAAATGAACATGTTATAATTGGTCTTGTCAAATATGAAAAAAGTATAGAAAATGAAGCGTATATTATTAATTTGATGATTATATTTGTTAAGTTCCATATTCATCGGTGTAAATTTAGCAATCAGAAACCTCTTTTTTCTGTGGTATTGAAAGAATTAGAACATTATATGGTTTCTATCAAGGACAGTACAAACAAAAAAACAGTTAAAACCCATGCATTTATTGAATACATTTAGGATTTTGTGAATTGTCAAAGCCTTTTAATGTCTGTTTGGCTTATTATATCATTTTTTGTATTTTATATATTTTTGTATACTTAACCCTGGCCCTTTTATTTTTATTTTATTATTATTTATTTAAATGTATCTGTTCAAGTTTTGTAACTGTTGTTCAAGCAATAAAAAAAATGGAACCACAGACATCATACATCGAACTCAAATCTATGATCGAACTTCCACTGTAAACCTGCTGTAAACACTTGATGATGCGAGCGAAATACCGGAGTGAACATGGCTGTAAACGACTTTTGCAGATTATGCAAAGTCAATCTACGCATCCACGGTACAATCAGGGCCTCTAAACTGATATTTGACAGTAGAGAGAAACAAAAAAATATATTTGCAGCCAACTGTCAAAGTTAGGATTAGCTCTGTTAAACACAGCTCTTTGTTCATGTCGAGTCTGTCGGAAATGCTGCAACTTAATTGCAAGATTACAGCATACCATGGCAATATTTAAGACCTGGAAAAGAAAGGAGACGTTTGTGTCTTGGCCTCTCATTTTACGTGATTGATTATTGATGAAGTGGGCATCAATGGACAGCGTCGACACAAGCTGAGTTTCGGCGCCCTCCAAGTTCACGTGCAATGCAAGTGATGGTGATTAAATAAAAAAAATAACAGTTAATTTTTATAAACATAAATATGACTGTACAGAGAAATTTCATGTTTTTTTTTTTCATAATGACGTCATATTTTTCAACCCAGCCCTCAGCCCCCCTCGTATGAAACAGCTTCCAGCGCGCCTGGTAGGAGCTGTCTATGAGCTAGCAGCAGGAACAACTTTATGACTCTCTATGGGCTTCTCCCTTGACTTTATGCCTCCACGTCCCCCCAATTGCCTGCGAGCTTCTCCTCCTGTCTATACGGTAATTTCTCTGGGGTGGTGATGGCGCAGTGGATAAGACACATGCCTTTGGTGTGAGAGACCCGGGTTCGAATCCACTGTGAGACACCAATGTGTCCCTGAATGAGACACTTAACCCCTAATTGCTCCAGAGGCGTGCGACCTCTGAAATATAGCAATTGTAAGTCGCTTTGGATAAAAGCGTCAGCTAAATGAATAAATGTAAATGTAAATGTTCTCTAGTGTACGACAGGTTATTGCAACGCGTTCTCACCCCAAGGCGTCATCTAACTGACAATTTTGACCATGCTTCAATATTCGACGCTAAAGGCACCCTTTAGGGTCAGTTAGTTGACGCGATCCCAGGGCGTCATCTAACTGACGCGTTACCTTTAGCGTCAGTTAGATGACGCGGGTAGGTTTAGGTCTGGGTATGAGGGCGTCATCTAACTGACGCTAAGGGTAACGCGTCAGTTAGATGACGCCCTGGGATCGCGTCAACTAACTGACGCTAAAGGGTGCCTTTAGCGTCGAATATTGAAGCATGGTCAAACTGATTCCCAAGGCGTCAGTTAGATGACGCCTTGGGGTGAGAATGGCCTGGTTATTGCGGGAATTTTTTATCCCATGCACACAAGTCGTCATTCAGACATTTGCAACAGTTTATTTTTTTACACAAAGTTTGATATTAAGCAATTCATCTGTTTTGCAGTTCCTGCCTCTGTTGTTTTTGCTCAGATTGCTGTTCATCGGCTTGCAACGCTTTTGGTCACATTTGTGCTCAAAAAACGTGCCAAAAGTGTAAGCGTGGAAAAAATTAAAGTGTAAAGAATACAGAACTTATTTATTTTGCGTTAGCATGAAGCTGCAGCTTCAAAATACATGAATTACCCTTACGAATAATAGTTAAATGCTGCAAATATTTTTTTCTGACACTTGAAGGGCAATTTACACCTTTACAAATCTTCTCTTACGCATGCAAATTACTTGCAATCTTATGTACTCTTTCACAAATCTTACCCTGTGCATGCGATTCTTTATGACATCATTTTACCTTCATAGGATTTGTTATTATTGAAACATCAAATAGACATGGGTGCTCTTGCTCTTGATATTCTGGCCTATAACTCCTCCCTGAACTTCCCGCTGCCCTGTATCTTGCTCTCTCATTGGCTGTAGGTCATCGCCGATGTAATTTTCAGTCAGAAAACATTTCACACTGCAGGATTTTGAATCGCAGACAGGTCTAGATATTTAGCATGCAAAGCAAAGCATAACAAAGCATAACAAAAGCAAAGCATAACAAAGCATAACATGCAAAGCATCGTCCATTCTCTCAGATCGCTTTGATAATGCACACTGCGTGATTGTCACTCGTGTGAAATTTGCCTCAGATTTCGGGCATTTGTTAGGCAAAATCTGTCGGACAGTGAAAATCGGAGCAAAAATTCTGCAGTGTGAACTCGGCATTGGAGGACTTTGGATTTTATCTCTAGACAGGTCAAGACCACAACTGCGAGGATATCTCTAAATTGAGTGATTTATTTGTTAATATCATTAATATGAGTTAATGTAAAACTCACTGCTTAAAATGCAATCAATAACTTATTTTTAATGCAATTTATTGTGTTACTGTGGTGCCGGGTTCGAAATCAATGCAGGATAATAAATGCCCAAACATAATATAAAATGCCCACAAAAATTAAGATATGATTGCAAAAACATACTTGTATGAGATCATGTTTTTGATATTGTCAGGGTTGCTGCAGGTGCTGAAGACGAGGACACGGAATGGCGATATAGGTATTTATTTACAAACTTAATTTCCAAAAACAGACATGAACAAAGGAAAGGGAACTCCAGGACTTCAAAACATACAACCATACGCGGACGACGACCAACAAACACTGAGGGAAAACACAGGGCTTAAATGAACAGGGACTAATGGGATGATTAACAGAAAACAGGTGCAGGGAATTTCTAATCAGACATGGCGGGAAAACTAACAGGACTGAACCAAAAGTCACAAAAGACGGGGGAAACAAGATCTCAAAACAGAACTAAACACATTGAAAATATGACAATCGTGACAGTACCCCCCCCTCTCCGAAGGCGCGACCTCGCGCCGTACAACATCCAAAGGGGTGGGAGGGTGGGCGCCCTGGAGGCTGACGAGGGCATGGTGATGCAGGGACGGGAAGCCTCCAGGGCGGAGCTGGTAGCCTGGGGAACCGGGGTGGAACCAGCTGTGGATGTGGCCATGGCGGAGCTGGACGTGGGCGTGGCCACGATGGTGCAGGCTGTGGGCGTGGCCAGGGCGGTGCAGGCTGTGGGCGTGGCCACGATGGTGCAGACTGTACCTCGGGCGTCCAGGGCGGAGCTGTGGGACCCTCGGGCGTCCAGGGCGGAGCTGTGGGACCCTCGGGCGTCCAGGGCGGAGCTGTGGGACCCTCGGGCGTCCAGGGCGGAGCTGTGGGACCCTCGGGTGGCCATGGCGGTGAGGACCCTTCGGGTGGCCATGGCGGTGAGGACCCTTTAGGTGGCCAGGGCGGTGCAGACCCTTCAGGTGGCCGTGGTGGTGAAGACCCTTCGGGTGGCCATGGCGGTGCAGACCCTTCAGGTGGCCATGGCGGTGCAGACCCTTCAGGTGGCCATGGCGGTGCAGACCCTTCAGGTGGCCATGGCGGTGCAGACCCTTCAGGTGGCCATGGCGGTGCAGACCCTTCAGGTGGCCATGGCGGTGCAGACCCTTCAGGTGGCCATGGCGGTGAGGACCCTTCGGGTGGCCACGGCGGTGAAGATCCATCAGGTGGCCACGGCGGTGTAATTTTTCCAGGCCTCCGTGGATCTTTGGCCGGCCACGGCGAAGGCGTATAGCGCCCCCCCAAAATTTTCTTGGGGAGGACAGGCTCAGGATCTGGAACTGACTTGACATCAACGGGCGCTGGGTCAACGGGGTCTGGGTCAACGGGCTCTGGGTCTGGGTCAACGGGCTCTGGGTCTGGGTCAACGGGCTCTGGGTCTGGGTCAACGGGCTCTGGGTCTGGGTCAACGGGCTCTGGGTCTGGGTCAACGGGCTCTGGGTCTGGGTCAACGGGCTCTGGCTCTGGCTCTGGCGCTGGGTCAACGGGCTCTGGCTCTGGCGCTGGGTCAACGGTGCTCTGGCTCTGGCGCTGGGTCAACGGGCTCTGGCGCTGGGTCAACGGGCTCTGGCGCTGGGTCAACGGGCTCTGGCGCTGGGTCAACGGGCTCTGGCGCTGGGTCAACGGGCTCTGGCGCTGGGTCAACGGGCTCTGGCTCTGGCGCAACATGGGACTCGGAACTGGACTGGGTCAGCACATCAAGGGACTCGGAACTGGATGGGACCAGCATTTCAGGGAGCTTGGGGCTGGGCTCAGGCTCTCGGGCAGGGCGGGCCAGCTTGGCGGGCAGGACGGGCTCAGGCTCTGGCGGGCAGGCGACGGGCTCTGGTGTGAGCGTGCAGGTGATGGGCTCAGGCGTTGGCGTGCAGGTGATGGGCTCAGGCGTTGGTGGGCTTGGAGCTGGTTGGAGTGGTAGATCCTCTACCAAGTAGCTGGATCCACACGCCCACAACGTGTGATCCACGAACTCCAGGAAGGATAGATGGAGATCCTTGACTAGAATTATCTGGGCTAGCGGGTCCTTCAGACCACCCCAGAAACTTCTTGTCAGTTCTTCCTCCTCCAAAGTCACATCATCATAGAAGGCTAGGTAACGCCCCGCATACTCCTCAAGAGAGAGCTCCTTCTGGAAGAGGATTGGTATTTCCATGGGGCTCACCTCTTTCTTTCCTCTTCTCACCTTGCTCATTTTCAGTTTAAGGTTGGTCGTTCTGTCAGGGTTGCTGCAGGTGCTGAAGACGAGGACACGGAATGGCGATATAGGTATTTATTTACAAACTTAATTTCCAAAAACAGACATGAACAAAGGAAAGGGAACTCCAGGACTTCAAAACATACAACCATACGCGGACGACGACCAACAAACACTGAGGGAAAACACAGGGCTTAAATGAACAGGGACTAATGGGATGATTAACAGAAAACAGGTGCAGGGAATTTCTAATCAGACATGGCGGGAAAACTAACAGGACTGAACCAAAAGTCACAAAAGACGGGGGAAACAAGATCTCAAAACAGAACTAAACACATTGAAAATATGACAATCGTGACAGATATAACATAAGATGTAATTAAACAATATTAAAAGAGCAAGAAAGCTGTTAATATAAATTGAAGACTAAAATGTCATCTTTTAATATAATTTCATTATTTAATATTATATATCTGTATTATTATTATTTATTAATATTCATAATCAGTTGTATTATCTTATGGAGTTTTAAATTCATGTGTTTGAATGCTATAGATAGCATGTGTGAGGATCGCATGTCAGATGGAGGGGAGCTGGGAGAATGTAACATGTTCAACTGATAATGATACATCAAAGGAATGTTTCCACTGATGTAATGTACCACAAATGTATACACTGAAGGGAAGTTTCTTAATATGGAAAGTGGATTGTTCCATGGGTTAGCATGATATATACGTTCCATTTTTAAAGGGTACCTATTATGGCATTTAAAATGTTCCTAATGTTGTTCTGGGAGTCCCCAACAACAGTTTTACATGCATGCAATGACAAAAAACACTTTTGTTGTCTTATTTATTTTTATTTAAAAATGCATTTATTTTTACCTGATTTGCTCATCGATTCCCAAATGATTCGTTTGACGACTCATTTTTCAAACCCTGCCTTTGCGTGACGCTAATCCGCTGTGATTGGTCAGACGACCCAGTCAGTTATTTTTCGCGTGAACCCAATATTGTTAAAGCACTGCAGTACTACAATACGCTCTATTCTTTATGACAACTCCAATAACAACGACAAACATTTTACATATTTCAAAACACACACACAGCTTGGAGACCTAAGCACTGAGCGTAAATGACACACACACACACACGCACACACACACACACACAGCTTGGAGACCTAACTGCGTTGAGCGTAACTGACACACACACACACACACACACACACACACACACACACACACACACACACACACACACACACACACTTATTGAGCATGCTAGCAGCTACAAAACCCATTAAAAGCAACAATTATTAACAGTACTTACAGGTTGTGATTCGGAGGATGAAGCCGATCCAAATAAACTTTGTACTAAACGTTCCTTCAGTATCAACCGACTTGCGAATCCACACTTGAAAGCATTTATGTTTGTAAAGGAATCCTCATTAAAATAACGCGAACACAGCTCAAGGTGGCTATACTTGTGTGGTATAGTTGTAAATATAAACTCTAGCCACTGATTCTTCACATGCTCGTTCCTGGGCAGTGAAAAAAAGTTCGCTTTTGATTCGCACTTCAGAACAGCTCGTCGACATGTTGTTTTCACTGTTTTCTGGTGCGCGCAATGAGTGGGCGTGTCTTATTCAAATAACTTGTACAAGTGACGTACGAAAGTTAGAGAAAATGCATCGTTCGTCTATCGATTCATATCAGCGACTCAGAGTTGACTCTTACTTTTGAGAGACAATAACTTTGTATACGGTGAACTTTCATATTTAAAACTTTGCAGGATGTTTTCGTTCACTTAGATCTATGTTACACACTACATGAAAGGTAATTTTCAAAATTCCATGATAGGTACCCTTTAAAGCTTAAGCAACATGTTTTTCTACCTTACAAGGAAGTTGTAAAGTCCCTCAGTGGTGTATACAAGTTCAATCTTACTGTACTATGGCAGAGAAACACAGAAACTGACACTGATCGGTCCCATGAATCAAATAATATCGGGGAAAAGGCTTAATTCCAAGTCTACATTAAGTAACTTATTAACTGTGAGATCCTTCACGCGCCTTATATGCACCTGATGGCAGCACACATTTATAACTGCTAGATCTGCTTGGGGGAATACTGCATAGACAGATTTAGTCTGCCAAGACCAAGCATTCCGGTATGCCCCATTTTTATACTCAAAACTAAAGGGCCAGGCACACATAGCTAGCATACACACAGTTCCTATGGATCTATAGTTTGTTTCTATAATAACCAATAATAATTCACAGTCCCATTGTCCTGGACTGCAATATCTCTGACCTCAACCATGTTTAAAGGCCCCACACAGAAGAAAACATCTGGGAAATAAAGCCAAAGGGATTTCTGCTAAATCATGTAATTCTGAACCCTTGTAATAACCTTATAATAACGGCCCTAAGTGTGTGTGCATATGTGCCTGTGAGTTTGTGTGTAAGTCACAACATGCTTTCTCACATAAGTTTCTTATTTCCTCTTTACAGAAGAGAGGAACAGAAAGAGGTCAAATATCTAATGGCGGTGTAAGACAATAGCCAGTGCCCAAAGAACAGTTGACAGATACACGCCCTAGTGTAACACACCAGACACCACACATAAACACCATTACATGGTCTCTAGTCATAATGGAACCACACTATGGGAACGTTGGTCAACACAAAAGAAAGCTGTTTGGTTAACCATGACAGCTTAGCTCAAGGAGTCAGTGTTTCGCTAACTTCAAGGGGTCCTGCGGCTGCCAAACAACTGACATTTAGATGAATGGGAATGCTAATGAATAGCTCTCTTCAGGTAATAAAGATTTGCTTCCAGGAACTAGCAGACTAATGGCCTTTACTGTCACATGTCTGTGAAATCCACAAGGCCACAGGGTCCACAAGACCATGTCCCATTTGTCATCTTATGATCAGGAGCGCCCTAGATATTCCCTTTTACAGACAGGTATGAACTTCACAGTGGACTAGTACACAACTATGCACCATTATGTCACAAAAATGTGAGGTGAGGGAGCAATGTTCATGTGTAAGGATCGGGATTATGTACATTCAGCTGGTCTTTATCACGAAATAATCCCTGACACCATTCAGCCATGTAGCCATACATGTAGTTATCTACCAATAAGGATATGTAATCTAGAAAGTGGTGTAATAATATGTCGACAGTAATAATAATAATAATATGTACATTAAAAGTGTCAATAATTATTTTTAGAAACTGTAGTTTATAATCTTTATTATCATAACAAATAAATAATAATACTTACAATAGCTTGATCTTCATCACAGGCAAGAGACAAGCCAAACGCAATGCCTGGATCAACTGAAAGGGAAATATAATACCAAGATTATGATGAACAGGAAAATCTGACATCAAGGTTTTTACATTTACTAATTTAGCATTTAAATATGGTGTATTTGACTGCCGTTAAAGACACAAGCAGTCGGTGCAAACTCAGAGTGTTAATTTTAACTGAGCTAACCACTGTTAATGCTACACCTCAGCAGTTAATGTCAATTCCAATAGCAAAAACAACAGCAGTAAAACAGTTCAAATATGTTTTTATATATTAAATATATTAAAATCACATAACATTTCAAAATCACTTCACAAGAAGTAGTGCTGATGTTAAGTGTAATTTGTCAGGACTTTTTTGTTTCAACACTCTTCTGCAGTGTTGAAACTTTCACACAAAAGTTGCCAATTTACTTCCTTTTTTTAATGAGGAAACAATCCATTTGTCTGAATGTCAAAGCTGTTTATAGCAACAACAAAAAAACATGCAGGGAAAAATGCATACATACTCGCCGTATGAGATTAACACTTTCATTGTGTGATCATTGTGGCTTTATTACCAAAAGCAAAACACATTAAAATAAATGTATATTTTGCATCTTATAAGTGGATGTGAAAGAACTGAGGTCAAACCAAAACCCAGCAGAGCATTTGAACATTCATCTGATGGCGTTGGTAAATGTATTTAACCTGATGGTAACCTAGGGCCAGTTGTTCAAAACATTTAATCTGCATCAAAATGATCCGAAAATTGGAAAATCCCATTTTTTCCTATCCAGGATCAGGTAATCCGTCTTACTTTTATGCCAGGTTTTCAAAGCAACATTGGACTGGATCACCCTGAACCAGATACACAGTTTTCAAGATTACCAAATCCGGATTACCAGTGCTTTAAATGGGACAACATATCACAATGTGGGCTACCAGCTATGTAAAGAACAGGTAGAAGAGCCAACATGGGGTCACTGTAAGTGTTTCTTATTTTGAGACAAAACACAAAAATAACATAAACATCCACTTCTGATCATAATTTATTTTATGACCCACATCTGAACCACAACAAAATAAACAACAAACATACATTAACAAATACATTGTGGACATTTTGAAAACGTCTTAAAACAATGAAATGGCTAAATATCCAATAGTTAACGAAATAAAGAATGTTCAGGGTTCTTCTTCATCTGAGGAGGAGAGACCAGCATTTCCAAGCCCCGCTTTTAGGAGGTGGATCTGAAGTTTTGCTTTGGTTTGCTGTAGTTTGGTCAGCTTGATTTGTTCCTCTGCCAGGAGTATCTGTGCTTCTGCTCTTTCAGTTTCTCGTTTAAGAAGTGATTCATAGAAATCATCATTTTTAGATGATGCAAAAATGCAAACGCTTCAAGCCTCTTTTCTGAGCTCCTGTGACTGCTGGCTCTACCAATGAGGATCCAGGTTGTTCTTCAATAATAGGGCTGAGATCCAGAATGAATGTTTCCTCTGCATTAGGAGGAACTGGCTCACTTTCCTCTACAATTGTAGGCTCACCATCCCCTACAACACCTTGAATCCCATGCAGAGCTTTAGAGTTCTCACCTCCAATAGTGTCCAGAATCACATCTGTGTATTCACCTTTCTTAAAGGATTTGTTGCCTGTTTGGGTGTTTTTTGCTTCAGCAAGGTCCTTCGTTGCTCTGGCCCTCAGATTCTTCCATCTAAATTTCACTTGCTCCAAGGTCATCTTCTGGCCAGACCCCATTGCATTTACATTCTGGGTGATGTCAACCCAAATGTCTTTCTTCCTTTTGTTACTCACCATTCCACCTGCAACAGAGCTTCCTACTATTGAGGCATAATGGCACTTAACACCCTCCAGTAGTGCATGGGTTTCTGCAACAGTGAAATTAGGACCTTTTAAGTCCATGGTTTAACCGCTTCTGTTGTAGTGAACATAGTATTTATAGGCCTTGGGCATGATTGATTTAATTGAACACAAGCCACAGCACGTCAGCCAATTGGTGTGTGGGTATTTGACAGCCATCTTATATTCAGCCTTTCTCAGAGGACTTAGAGAGAGGCACTGACATGGCAGGTATTGTCCATCGCTACCACCGTGTTGGTGGAAGAGGATACCGTCAAAGGGTGTATGTTGAGCGTGCACAACCACTGGAGCAATACACCACTGAAGAACTGTATGCTCGCTTTCGCTTTGGGAATGCTGATATTAAGTACATTGCAGACCTTGTCAGGCCAAAACTTCAACGGAGAACCCGAAGGAGTCACAGTATGTCTGTGGAAGAACAGGTCCTCATTGGTCTGCGCTTCTATGCATCTGGGACTTTCTACCAAGTTGTTGGTGATAATATGGGAGTGGACAAATCAACTGTGAGTGATGTAGTGAAAGCTGTGTCAATTGCATTTGCCAGCCTGGTCAATCAGTTTGTTTCACTTCCAAAGGATGTCCAGATTGCCCAGACCAAGCACAAGTTTTTTCTTTTGGGGAACATGCCCAATACTATTGGGGTTATTGACTGCACTCATGTGCATATCCAAGCACCTCATGAGAGGGATTGGGAGTACATCAACCGAAAGGGGAGGCGCAGCATCAACATCCAACTTGTGGGCGATGCTGACCTCATCATCACAAACTGTGTCGTGAAGTGGCCTGGGTCTGTTCATGATGCACGCATCCTGAGAGAGAGTGCTTTATACAGAGAGCTCCAAACCAACTGACCGGATGCCATAATATTAGGAGACAGTGCCTATCCACTCCTACCATGGCTGATGACTCCTTTTCTTGCAGCAACCACACCTGCGCAGGCACGTTTCAACACTGCTCATTGCAAAACAAAATGTGCAATTCTGTTCTGAAGAGACACTTTGCATGCCTTAACTACTTGCGAGTGGAACCACAGGGAGCATGCAACATAATACTTGCGTGTATCGTCCTGCACAACATCGCTACCAGGCGCAATGTCCCTCTCTGTGATGATGTTTATGATGCACATGAGCCTGTTGAAGAACCAGACCAACCTCTGGTGGTCTGTCAGAATCAGGGACTGACTGGACGTATAGTAAGGGATGCAATTGTTAGACATGTTGACAGGCTAATCTCTGATGATTGTTTCTTTGAAATTAATATACGGTGATAAATGACCGAAAAATTAATATATTAGTTTTGTTTGTTATTGAAATCTGTTTGGGGGATTATTTCATGGGGACAAGATAATTATTATTTTATTTTTACTTTACTATACTGAATAGCTTAATTGTTATCCTATGTCTACTTTATCACTGTTACAACAGTTACACAAGTCAAGTGCAAAATATAAATAAAAGTATATACATTATTTGTATATACATCACAATTTTAAAGTTTTACTACATTTTCTTTCTGAAATCCACCTTGAAATCCTACCCCCTGTTGGGATCAGGATAATCCTTTTTTTTTTTTTTAATCAAAGTTATCCAAATCCCACTGACAAGTTTTGAACAACACAAACTGAAGGTTTGATCCAGATTAAAACTAGGATTGGATTCCCTGATCTAATCTGATTTCAGATTCCTTCTTTCCCTTTTGAACAACCCATTTTCAAGATTTGATCCAATCCGATAACCAAAATCCGATCAGCTTACCTTTGAACAACTGGCCCCTAATGTCTAACTACCAAAAGGCTTACTTCATCTGCTGGGCCCATGAGTTTGGGTTTCAAATTAGTTTCCAAGTATAAGTTTCCAAGGTGCACTTGAAGGCAGCATTAGACAACCCTCAGCAAAAAAAGCATAGTCCTCTTTTTGGAGGAGAGTACTCTGAATAAACTGCTGTATTTAAGGAAACAGCTTATCACTATTTGCTATCTTTTGTTTTTGCTATGTTTGCTAACATTCGTCTTGGGTTGATCTATATTTGAAGTTTACACTGAAATAAATGGTTCTTTTCATAAGAGAAGTCACAAGTAATTTAGTCCAATGCCCTGGTACAACAAGCCCACTCAGGCCCTTAAGAGAGCAGCCAGAAAAAACGAGCGCAACTGAAGAAAATAAAACTAGAGATTTTTCGCATTTCATGGAAAGAGAGCACGATTGCGTACAGAGGCATTAAAAGCTGCTAGATCTGCTTATTTTTCGACCCTGATAAAAGAAAAAAAAAACATAACCCTGGGTATTTATTTGAAAGAGTGGCTAAATTAACAAAAGATAAAGCTTCAACCCCAAATGTTCATAGATCCTCTTCTTAACCCCCTGGGGTAGACAAAGCGCCGGCACGTTTTGCTGGATTTTCTTTGCATAGTAGCACAATATACTTAAATTACTCCATTTATGGTTATACAGAAAAAAGAAATATGAAAAAAGAATCTGTGAGATGTCTACTTTTGTATGTGTCCACTTAAGTAATAGTTAGTAAATCAATAACGAATCAATCAATAATGAATTCATGTCATACCTCCTGAAAAACTACTACTAATTGTCTACTAATTAAGGTTCAAGAAAAGTAACTAAGAAGTAACTAATGAACAGTCATCCAAATCTACATTGAGTTGTGACCTTTCTTATTCACTAATGTTATTAATAGAAGTAGCAATTTTAACAAAATATATAATGTTAAAGTTAAATGTTTGCCTTTGTAGTTTTGTGAGTGTGTTCTGTAAGAAATCAACTTCAGAAAGGAACCCCACACAATGCTTTGCGATAACATACCTCAAATTAGTTTCATATTTTTATACAGTACTGTGTGTGTCTGTTTTCCTCAGCATAGAATGCCATTGAGTAAATTCATGTATTAGAGGCAACGACTGAGGGAAACTGAAAATATAGGGAACTTATTAGTAATTAATAAGTAATTATTAGATAATTCTTCAGGAATTACTTAGAACCTGAAACAGTATTCTAAAATGAAAATAGGGAACCCATTAATAATTAATAAAGAATTACCACATACTTCTGACTCAAATCAAACTTACTATAAAAAACACTATGGATGTTATGTACATTATGATAAGTTTAGCTAATGAAATAAAAAGTTATTTGCAGATCAATATATCCTAATAAATTAAGTGTCAGCGTCAGTTCTGGCAGGCCAGGTAGTCAAGCCGCTGCTTATGCTATTTGCTATCAACGCTGTCTGTCAGCTGATCTGCTCCAGCTGAGCTGCATTAGCTGGTTAACTCCCCTCGCTGCTAAATGGCCAAGCTCAAACAAGGCGCCCTATTTATAGCTCATTCACCTTGCTCATACATGCTTGCTGCTCGCTCTGCTGGCTCACTGCTCGCTTCTGCTGGAATATTGACACAGGACTCGATGTGATTCATTCTCCATTCATCTCTGAAAGTCTTCACGAAGCTAAGTTCCTTTTTAATATTCATTGCTAAAAGCTATCAGTGTGTTGGCAACATGCTTCTCGTTAATGCTATCCGTGTGGCATTTGGGCTTATCTAACTTAGTCGTTTTCATAAAAATGCTTATGCGATCATATTGGCTACGTGCGTTATCTGTTGTCATTGGCAACTGATCGCGTTGCTCACGCTGGCTTTTACCACTATGCAGCGCAGATTCAAGCAGCTTGCTGTGATAGGAATTAACTTCTGCGGACTGCCTCCGGACCGTATACAGCTCATTCTACGCATTGTGCAGCAACTACGGCGGCGGCACTCGCTCCGGTTTAACCCTTTAAGCTATGGGGCGGTGGTTTCTGCTGCTTACGAACGATACCTCCGTCCCGATGTTCGGGATATTTTGACGCCCAGAAAGCCATGAGCTCAAGTCTCTGATTTGTTTCATTAATAAAACACTTGATCATTATTTTGCTCGCGCTCTGCTCAGTTAACGCCCCTGATGCGCTATCAGCTGTTTAATTTGTTCATCTAGCTCGTTCTCAGAGGTGGATTAGTCATCTATCCATAGAGCTTACACTGTAGACTGTCAAACAGTTTAAAGACGGATAATCTAGGTAACAGCATGTTTTAGCTATTGCGGTCTTGATTAGTCATTTCAGTAATTAATTAATATTTTTACTTACTATTATAAATCGCTAAATTAGGGCGGCTCAGACGACACCGTTCGAGACACTCAATTTTGTTTTGGGGGGAATAGCTCATGTAGTCAAATAAATCATCCTCTGTATCACAGAGGATTGCCAGGTGTGGTTTTGTTTGGGGGGATATTTTAGCTCTCACAGTCCTAAAACTGTGTGAGCGTTCCCTAATGCTGCTGCTGCTGCTGTCCTGAAAGGTCAGAGGACTCCCTGAACAGAGCCATACCGCCAAATTTCAATTCAGGAACATTAACCTGTTTGCAATCTATTCAATAAAATTCTAAATTATTTTGTCTGTGTGTTCTTGACTTAATGGACCTGACAGAAATTAAGCGTCAGCGTCAGCTCTGGCAGGCCAGGTAGTCAAGCCGCTGCTTATGCTATTTGCTATCAACGCTGTCTGTCAGCTGATCTGCTCCAGCTGAGCTGCATTAGCTGGTTAACTCCCCTCGCTGCTAAATGGCCAAGCTCAAACAAGGCGCCCTATTTAAAGCTCATTCACCTTGCTCATACATGCTTGCTGCTCGCTCTGCTGGCTCGCTGCTCGCTTCTGCTGCCCGCCACCTCCCCAGCTCCTCCTTATGCATAATGTGGCATTTGCTTATGTCATGTTGCCTGCTCTGTTCACCGGGGATATTTTAGCTCTCACAGTCCTAAAACTGTGTGAGCATTCCCTAATGCTGCTGCTGCTGCTGTCCTCTGACTCTATGCTATTTCATGGTGCTCATGAAAGGTCAGAGGACTCCCTGAACAGAGCCATACCGCCAAATTTCAATTCAGGAACATTAACCTGTTTGCAATCTATTCAATTAAATTCTAAATTATTTTGTCTGTGTGTTCTTGACTTAATGGACCTGACAGAATCCTTATTAGGGCTGAAGAATGACTAAAACTGGCTAGAAAAAAAAATCTAAAAAAAGTTTTTTACATTTCAAGTACTTCAAAAATGAATTACCTTTGAACTTTTACTAATAATTTTGAAAATGAATAGGCCTAATTATAATTTTACTGGAGTAATATTTTATTGTGGTATCTGTACTTTTACTCAAGTACTTGATTTGTGTACTCCATTCACCACTCCACTGCTAAAATAAAACGGATTATTGTAACTACTGTGTATGACTGTTCATTAGTAGTTACTTCATAGTTATTTTTCTTGAACCATAATTAATAGTTGTTCTTCAGGAGGTATGACAGAATTAATTAGTTATTGATTAACTAACTGATACTTAACACAATCTGTATTACATACTGATTAGTTAACACATCTTCCTTAGTAGTTAACAGTAGTGACTTTAGTGTTAATAAAGAATTACCTATTTTTTCTTCAGTAATTCCTTATTAGTTATGCAGTAAGTAAGAAACAGTATTCTAAAGAGTTACCGTTTTGATGTAACCACGCCCACACACACAAAAGAGATTGACATGCAAATTTCCACGTGAAGGAACGCGAACGCCCTCATTAACCTCAAAAACAAAGCACCAAACTTCATCAGTCCTCTGCTTTTCGCCAAGTTTGGAAAACACACTGTGAGCTTACATTGGATTTAGCTCAGAAGAAGAACAACACGATTTGAAGAAAAGAAAGATGTAAGGTAAGAAATGTATTCTGAATTATATTAGTTAGTGTTATTGTTGCATAAACTTAGACTAAAATAGACTAAAATGTATGAAATCGACAGAAATATGTTAAAATATAAACTATATACAGACAGGCTACCTTTTCATATACAACACAAGGTTGTTTTTATGTTCGATAATAAAACACAGAATGATATAAAAGTAGTATGAGTGTTTACTCTAATATGGTGAATAGACCCGGGTTTACTGTTAAATAGGAGCTAGTCAATCGACAGGAGAGCATGTGGCACAAGGAAATGTCTCGGTTACTAATGTAAGGTTACTAATTACCTGAAGGAGGGAACGGGAGACGTGGCGACGTAATGGGATCACTTCAGGGAGCCCTATCAACTGCGAGTGTCTACAGAACAAGCCAATGAACGTTGGCGTGCGTGAAACGCGTCACGCACCCCGCCCAGCAGCACGGGTATAAACAGTGACGTCGACGTAATGGGATCCCATGGAAAATGCGTGGTTGCTGTCACATCCAGCGCCCTACGGAAGACTCTCAGACCCCCAACTGGCTGGGGGGGAAGACCTGTGTAGAGGGAGTTCACTGCTGTTCCACACAGTGGAACTCTTGGATAACACTGGGAAAGCGTGCCTTTCCAGGGGAGAGGGAGGCTGCGGAAGCCTCATCCTGCCCGAAGGGAGGTAACGTGGAGAAAACACATACAGTAGGTTGCCAACCAGAATGCCTATTACCGCCGCGGCATCGGCCGCGGCAAATCCACCGCAGCAAAAAAAAAAAAAAAAAACAGTCGCATTTCAAAGTCATTCCCGAAATGACAGCCAGGTGGTGCAAAGGGACATTTAGTGAAAGCAAAACGTATGTAAAAGTAGCCTACATTTTAAATAGAATATAGCAAACTTTTAGAGCAGAACATTTTATGAATCAAAATTTAAAAGAGGCCTATCTCGCAGTCAGTGAAAATAAATTAGGTGCAATCAATGATGCTAAACTATTGAGGAATGAGAAGATTGAAGAGTGCTTCTCTCGTATGCGCGCACATTGACTAGTGAACAACCGAACGTGTGGTCGAGTGGTAGAACTGAAGGTTTAAGCAGTACAAAGACATGGATTCGAAACCTGAATAAACTTGTTTTTTATATAATTAGGCCTACCATGTATTTCCATTTTACACTAAGGAACAAATCTCATCCAACAGATTGACTGAATTTACGTCTTCAAAAACAATTCTGTTAAAAAAAAAAAATAATAATAAAACTTCACAGGGTTCCATATATGCAGAAAGAATTTTTAAAAACATGGTTAAGCAAGGTGCGATTTGCCGGTGGGTGATTTCCCCTCTCCACAGTAGCGAATCAATGCTAAATAGACCATATCAAATATATATATATTAGGGGTGTAAGAAAAAATCGATACACTTGAGTATCGCGATATTTTATTTTGCAATACTGTATCGATTTTCAAAAAAAACACAATATCGATTTCTTTTTATTTTTATTTTATAAGAGCAAAAATATTCATGGTAAGACCGCGGGTCCCGTTTATGTTGTGTTTAAATCCCTACCACTAGATGGCTATGTTGAGAAGCACCACTAGTGTCCTCCTCACCTATTTTGAGTAATATATGCGCGAGGAAGAGAGAGCAAGACAGCGCGGGTGTTGTTTGAAGACGTGCGAGTTGCGCGCGCACGGCCGGGGCTCTCTCTCCCCTCTCCCTCTCTCTGCTCGTTTGCGCAGCAGTCATTCTACATCACTCACCGATCAAAAAAGGCTTTGGCGGGACACAAATTTGCTTTGGCGGTGCCAAAAAGCGGACGATCTGATGGGTTTTAGAAGATTAAATACAACCCGATACTACAAAACAGACCCGGCCTCTATTTGAGACCGGCCTTTATTTACCCAAACCTGTCGCCACACCAGGCGTGTAAAAGATACATGCGTCTATATGGGACTCGGCTATTATTTGAAGTTTTACGGTATGTTGTGTTGGATGTCGGCTACCCTGTGTATGAATAATAGTGCAAGCATTTTTTTTAATGACATATTGCACCTCAGATTGCAGATTGTGTTATGCATTAGCCTAGATGTCGCAGACAGTCAGGGGCTATGTATTTTCTTTAACTGACTATTTACATTTGTTCCTCAATGTTTCCTTTAGGAATCGTGTTCGTGTTTTTGCAACACAAAACGTGTTGGACGTACCCTGTGTACTAGGATAAGTGCAAGCATTTTTTTTTTAATTGACATAGACAAATGAGATTGCACACATTATGTGTTGTGTATTGTGACAGGGGCTATGTATTTTCTTTTATTATGGCCTACTTGAGCATACAAAATTGCTCACTAAGAACCTGTGATTCACAACCCCAAACTGGCAGTTTGATTTTCTGTGTACTGGATTGTTTACCTAAAGTTAACTTGTTTGACTTTTATGCACATTATGTCTTTTTTTTTTAAATAATACTTTTTCTAAAATTATAGTCCAACTTTAAAAAAAAAAAAATCGCAATATATCGCCTTATGCACAGTATCGAAATATATTGCAATATATTGAATCGTGACCCATGTATCGTGATACGTATCGTATCGCCAGATTCTTGCCAATACACAGCCCTAATATATATATATATATATATATATATATATATATATATTTTTTTTTTTTTTTTTTTTTAAATATACAACACACAGGTTTAAACAACAAACAATAAAATCTGAACCAGCGCTTCTGCTCCTGTATTGAGAGATAACATGCAGCGCGTTTCAGTTACGATCCTGGTTCCAGTGGCCTTAATACATTCACGGCTTTTTAAAATGTCACAAAGCGTTTTGAGGTGGTTTTGAACGAAATATTGAAGTTTATAATTAAGTATTTTGACACACCACACCTGTGCGTATTCTAAAATGGGGTTTTATTCTGCCATTGAATTAGATTTCGACAAACGCAGCGACACGTTCACTTGAATTTATCTTTCTGCTAAAATAACTTAATAGGCTATATAGCCTACTCGTAATTTTTGGTCATACAGATAGGATATCATATTTTAAAACTGTAAAAGATCTACTTTCATTCATGTAAAGTAGGCTACACTCACAATAAGCTAACAACAAAACGTTTTCTCACTCATTTAAGCGAACACACACTGGAGAAACAAATGTTTGGGCTTTTCTCAGTGAGCTACGACATGGCCGAGTGGTAGAACTGACGGTTCGATCAATCAGAAGACATGCGTTCAAATCCCGAACAAACATGGACTAGCCTACTGTAACAGTTTTATTTTTAGGTTACAAATGCAGATTTGTTTAATTCTAAAACTCTGTTACACCATTTTTTTTTTTGCTTATATTTATAAAACAAAAATTACCATGCATTTCCATTTTACACTAAACAAATAGTATCCAACAGAACGACTTTACATCTGTAATAATACCAGTCGTTCAAAAGCAGTTTTGTAAAAAAAAAAAAAAATTATATATAGGCCTAGCCTATATACATCTATATTTGTTCTATTCCCTATAGCCTACATAGAGTTTTTAAAAACACGGTTTTAAGTAAAGTTTTCGACAAACGAGGCGGCGCGTTCATTTGATTTATTTTTCTCATAACAGCTAAAATAACTTAATAGGCTATACGTGATTTGTTTTGGTCATACAGATAAGAGTAGAGTAGCCTACATCGTTCAAAACTGTAAACTTTTTTTTAGGCTAAGGACAAAAGTTTATCTGTCGTCTCGGTCTCTGGGAACTGCGCGTCACAAAAATGAACCGAAAGCCACTTGCCTCAGCTCAGTCACGATAGGAAATCAGCTATGTCTAAAGCCTTTAAATGTCTAAATATTTAGGCTAATAAATGTTATCTGATTATGTAATCCATATGAAAACGAGAGGTACAGAGAATCTGCTCAAATATGTTTATGATGTTAATGAGAAAATGACAAGGTGAAAATCTCGCTCCAATTAAATGTAGAGACTAAATCGTCGTGAAATAAAATGTAAAAACAGATCAAATCATTTATTTGTCGAAGTGTTGCTATATTGTTTCATTTAAAGTTCATAATTATTATCTAAATGTTATTTAGTTTATCAGCAGTACCACAAAGCACCGAGATTTATTTGAATAATAATCATTTAAAAAAGAACTAATTCACAATTTGCATGCCTGCATTTTGTTCATGACAACAAAATGAACATGCGTTTGAAGATTATATTTAGTTTTGCTTGGAAAAAGCTGGCCCAAACCAGTTTTATTTATTAAGTTATTTAAATAATGAAATATTTAGTAATAAACTTTTATGACAGAAATATCACTACATGTAGCTTAAATCATTGAATCCCTTCATTATCAACACTTTAATAGCCTAATGCTAATGTAAGAGCTATTTAAGTGTGCATTGCCACTTTATTTTAAGTCAGTCTCAGACTCAGAGAGCCTGTGGGGGGTTTGGAGGGACAGTTCAGCGTGATGCAGGACAATAGGTGTTAATGTTCCTCTTTCATATGGAGAGTGTCGGATAGCCAGCCTGATGAGGAGGCAAAGGCAAAATTAGGTCCCCATATTTTATGAAAATATAAATATTGTAGTTTATTTATTGTAGCCTATTTAAAAAAATTTCACACACAAATTTAAATTGAAGTGTTCAATCCAGTTGTTTCAACTGGTTTTGTAGAGTTTAAGAATGTTTGAGCAAGGGAGATTAAATAAACTTGCTGAGATCCAGCACGAGAGAGGCAAAACTCGTGTTTTTAATTTATGTTGCTTTGGACTATTTTCGATTTGTAGCCTACCGTTTCGTTTAATTTAGCTGCAATTTCTTTGGCAAAACAAATTTAAAATGTAGCAAGAATAAGATTTTGTGTTTCTTTTTTGCATGGAAATAAAGTCTAAATGCAACCGTTTTAATTTTACCGTTTAACTGTCCCACCACTTTATTTAAACCTTGAATTGTTCGATGGGGCTCCAAATTTAAGTATTTTTAGTGTTTTTTACATTACACAATAATTTAGCAGACTAAAGACGAGCTTTTTCATTTTCATTTTCTGGCAATCGGCTAACAATCTTCCTTCAACAGTTTTGTCGTCTGTGCAGCGGCTCTACAGGAATGTAGCAATGTTGTAATGTGCCATTGATAATTAAACAAAACGCTTGACTTTAAATAAATAAACAGCTAATAAACTCGCAAATAAACAGTTACCTATTTAAGCATCAAGAATGGTTAAAGATTAATGCTGTCGGCCAACATAATGCTATATTGAGATTTGATCTCGGGTCTCTTGAAGCTCCGTGTCGTTGCGTTAACCACAGAGCTACCGCCTGGACGCTGTTACATCAACGTCTTATGCTCTTGCAAAGCCTCATTGATGTAGCCTAATATGTTTCTATTGCAATGTTTTATATGGAAATGTTTTCATTATTTATTCAATTTAATTTAAGTATTGTGGTGAATTATTTTAACTACATTTCACTTGAATCCATCTGCTACCAGCTTTCATTCGCTCTGAATGAGCCATGGCGCACCTGCAGATTACGCAATAGAGAGAATAAACGGACACTTTTTTCAAAGTCTGTGATTGTAGCGCCTCTTAGCGTTTAAAGGCAGCAAATACACCCCGAATGTTACTATTATGCTGGTTGGTAACCTACTGTATGGACTGGCCAGAGGGGCAGTGCAACATATGGAATGTCACTGGGGTGGCTCCAGCCTGAGAAGGGGGAGGTTACACCAGACAGTGACGGCAGAGCGGACTCTGCCAAGGGAAAGACACGGGCTCACCGCAGGGAGCTGGTCGTGGAAGAATACTCATATGGGATCGCCACAGGGATCACCACATATGGAACCCAGCCTAGCACAAGTTACACAAGCATATGAGCACTAGGCCTGGCATCGGACGCTCCGCAACGTCCGACTACCGAAAGGGGTGCGGAGGAACTCTACAGGGTTCGCCTGAGTGGAGAAACTAGACAGAAGTGACAGAACCCTGACATTACCCCCACTCCAAAGGGATGCCACCTAGCGTCCCTAATGAGGGACATCAGAACAAAACAGGAACGTAACCGTACAAGACCAAAACAGCAGACAAGGAGGAAGGGAGGGAGGGAGGGAGGGAGGGAGAGAGGGAGGGAGGGGAGCCAAAACAGAGCCAGCATGACAGTCCATACAGTTCTTAGCAGAGACCAGGGTGGGATGGGAGAGTGGGACGGGAGGGTGGGCCCTGTGGTAGGCAGGAAGCTTTCCTGCTCCTCCGTTTCTGTGAGCGAGGTGGCACTACAGGCTCCTCGGCCACCACTGGGGTTGCTGCAGGGAGAGTGGACAGCTCTGGGACAACCCGGCCTGGGACTGCTGAAGTCAGGTCCTCCTGGACCACCAGACTTGTGACTCCAAAAGTCGGGTCCTTCAGGACCGCCGAATTAGGGGGAGCAACAGGAGCCTTCCTCCTCCTACGCCTGCGAGGTGGTGTGGAAACAACCGCCTCTGGAGAAGCCGAAGCAACAACCGCCACCCCCGGGGGAACTGCGGTTCTTACGACCACCTCTGGGGAGACAGCAACTTCCTTAGCTGGAGGAGTCCCTTGACGATCAAGGGAATTCACAAATTCCTCAAGCTTCAAATGATCCAGCCCCCTCATTCTCCAGAAGATGATGGGCTCATCAAGTGCGTAACTAAACAAGTAATTTAATGCTGAAACTCAGTGTAAACTCCCTCATGTCGGTCCCTAGTTGACGGAGGGAAATTAAGTTCCTGAGCTTCAGTATGCATTCATACTGAGGGCAGGAGGCAGGGGAGACCGGGGGTCGGCATGAATCCTTCCTCTGCTGAATCCTCATAATGGCTGGTTCGTAATCTCATGGGATGGTGAAACAGTGAAGCGAGGATTCATGTGCAGAAATAAGGATATTTAGTAAATAATAAAAAACTAAACAAAACTACAAACAAAAACTCCCCGTGGGGGAAAACGAGACAGACATCTGGCAGGAACAGGAAACACTAGGAACATAGACAACTGACCAGCAAAGGACTGCAAACACGGGGAGACTAAATAGGGAAGCAAACAAAATAGGGTAATGAGGAAGGCAGGTGGAGCAAATCAATCAATAATCAGATAACAAGATAGGACGGGCTAGGCAATTGACAGGAGAGCCATTGGCACAAGGAAATACATGACAAGGCATGTGCTCACAACAAACCAGACTATACACAAACACATGACAAACCGGGAGTGTCAGAGCTTGAGATACAAGACAATGATTTGCTTGTATCATCCGATCGTGGTTGTATCTCTCTATTAGTGATACTCGATCTTAGTGCTGCATTTCATACTATTGACCACAACATTCTTTTAAATAGACTCGCAAATTATGTTGCCATTAGTGGAATTGCATTAGCATGGTTTAAATCATACTTATCTGACCGTTATCAGTGTGTAGCAGTAAATGAAGAGATGTCTTATCGATCAAAAATTCGTTATGGCGTACCACAAGGCTCAGTACTAGGACCGCTGCTGTTCACTCTGTGCATGCTACCCTTAGGAGATATCATTAGGAAGCATGGCATTAATTTTCACTGTTATGCTGACGATACTCAGCTCTATATTTCTTTTCCAATTTACAAAATCAACGGAATGCATAGCTGATATAAAACACTGGATGACAAGTGATTTCCTATTACTCAATTCTGAAAAAACAGAGATTCTAATTTTTGGACAAACTTCCTCACATAATAACCTAGAACAGTGTTTCCCAACCCTGTTCCTCGCGGCACACCAACACTGCGTGTATTCTTTGTCTCCCTAATCAAACACACCTGATTCACCTCATCAGCTCATTAACCCATGTGATTATGAGCTAATGAGATGAATCAGGTGTGTTTAATTAGGGAGACAAAGAATACACGCAGTGTTGGTGTGCCGCGAGGAACAGGGTTGGGAAACACTGACCTAGAATACTGTCTAAGGCCCCATCCACACTACTACGTTTTCGTTTAGAAACGGAGACCTTCTGCTACGTTTGCACCTCTCGTCCAGACTAAAACGGCAAAAACGAAGACCTAAAACGGAGAAGTTTAAAAACCCTGCAGACCCGTTTTGCGCTTTGAATCTCCGGAGGGCGTTTTAGTGAAGACGGGTCAAAAGACGGATGACTTTAGAAACGATGACGCAGACGCTCGCGCTCGGCTCTCTGATTGGGTGTCATCAGTCATGACGTATCCTTCCCTGATGCTGTAACGTTAACTGCCTACATGCGCCGGAGGCAAGCTATTATTCCAGCGATCTGTGACAATTCCTATGCCGTGTGCAGCGGCTGTATCGACATACATGGAGCGTTGGTTTTGGGTTAAGCCGGGAAGAACCAGCGCATGGTGGGATCATTTTTATCAATGAAGTTGTGTTGTGTTTACACCGGCACGCGCATGCCCAGTGTAGGTGAATGGTCACGTGATCCGCGTTTTCAGTCATTTTAATGTGGACGGAGATCGCAGCTAAAACGCTGGTGTGGACTGAGATCGTATTCATTTTAATTCTCCGTTTCTAAACTAAAACGCAGTAGTGTGGATGAGGCCTAACACTTGAGGGCTGCTCTGTCAAGTCCTCTGTGTGCTCTTTGATACCAATCTTTCATTTGAAAGTCACGTGTCTATTATCTGTAAAACCGCATTTTTCCATCTTAAAAAATGTGGCGAGCAGGACGAGAGGGGGAGGAGCGGAAGCAAAAAAGGAGGAGCAACGACAGTGGAGATCGAGAGAGGAACAGGCCTGAACCTGTGTTTTGTTTCTGTTTTGTGTGTTTGTGTCGGTTTTGGCATATACTTTTGTTTTTGTTTATTTATTGTATTAAAAGTGTTAAATGTTTTCTGGTTCCCGCCTCTTTCTTTCCGTAACGTCTAACCTAGTTACAAACATATATCTAAATTACGTCATATGCTCTCATTGACAAATGCAGAGCAATTAGTTAATGCGTTCATGACATCAAGGCTAGATTATTGTAATGCTCTTATGGGTGGTTGCCCTGCACGCTTAATAAACAAACAACAGCTGGTCCAAAACGCAGCAGCTAGAGTTCTTACCAGAACCAGGGAGTTGACCATATTTGCCTGGTTCTGTCAACACTGCATTGACTCCCTATTAAAAACTGTATACATTTTAAATAGGGCCGGGACTCGATTCAAAATATTAATCTAATTAATTAGAGGCTTTGTAATTAATTAATCGAAATTAATCGCATTTTAATCGCATAAATATTTGACCTGAGAACAGTGAAAGTCATTTTTTTCACATGGATTTTTAGTATACCATTGAATAATGACTGAAACATAAGCTTAAGCAACAACATAGTTTATTTTTGTTCAACCAACAACATATTGTTTATTTTTGTTCAACCAAGTCCAGCAGACCAGTGCAATTTTTGCCATTAAGTGTAGCAATAGAAAAATACATTTTACGAATAAATGACTGAATCTAAAAACAAAAGAATCAAAATGAAACTGCAAACTTGCAGGAAACTAGAGAGAGAAATAAGATCTAAAAAACTAGACGGAAACAAAATAAGGTTTGGGAGAACTAGAGCAAAAGACTGGAACTTGTCTAAAGTAAAAAACATAGGATCGAGGGAAAGCAGTTGTCAAGTCAAGTCTAATGTTCCACACACATCAAAATGACTGTGAAGCATGCGGAAACTCCTTTCATGCGTACCTAAGGATTTCTTGTATTTTCTCTGATCAAATAGCTATCCAATGTAAAAACACCGAAAGAGAGGGCGTGTTTTCACATTGCAGATGAAACTGGACAAAATGCATCTGGTTTTTGTACTGTAGCGAGCAGGACGATGCCAAGGGCCGTGAGAGAGCGGTACGAGGCCAGTGGCGTGATTACTGATGAGCGCCACCTGCGCTACGCACCGGTCTTGTATCCCTCACAGAGGAGCGGAAGCATAAAAGGAGGAGCAACGGCAATGGAGATTGAGAGAGGCCAGGCCTGTACCTGTGTTGTGTTTGTTGTTTTGGTTATATGTGACAGCAGTCGTCCGTGAGGGGCTGCTGTCTTTTACTTTCATTTTGTATTTGTTATATTTTATGTCATTAAAGGGCACCTATTATGGCATTTAAAATGTTCCTAATATTGTTCTGGGAGTCCCCAACAACAGTTTTACATGCATGCAATGACAAAAAACACTTTTGTTATCTTATAATATGCATTTATTTTTACCTGATTTGCTCACCGACTCCCAAAAATGATTAGTTCAACGACTCATTTTTCCAAACCCCTCCTTTGCGTGACGCTAATCGGCGGTGATTGGTCAGATGACCCAGTCAGTTGTGTTTGTAAAGCAATCGTCATTAAAATGCAATTAAAATGAACACAGCACAAGGTTCGGGCTATACTTGCCACTGATTCTTCACATGCTCGTCCCTGGGCAGTGAAAAAAGGTCGCTTTTGATTCGCACTTCTGAGCACAGCGTCTTGTTCTCGACATGATGTTTTCAAGTTTCCCTGGTGTCTGCGCGGCGCGCGCAATGAGTGGGCGCGGCCAATTTGATCATTTTTCGTCTTGACGTCACAAGGAAAAGGAAAATGACTCATTGGAAAAAACGATTCATTAAATTAACTCAGAGTCGACTCATACTTTTGAGAGACAATAACTTTTTTTACGGTGAACTTTCATATATAAAACTTTGCAGGATGTTTTTGTTCACTTAGATCTATGTTACACACTACATGAAAGGTAATTTTCAAAATTCCATGATAGGTGCCCTTTAAAGTCTTTAAATGTTCGCCGGTTCCCGCCTCCTTCCCGCAACATCTGAACTGTGTTACATGTACATTTGACATGTTTACCTAAAATTGTAAAAACTAAACATGTGAGAGCGTGTTATAATGGCTCCCGGTACCCAGATATGACAGCGCTACTGCAACGCGCATCCCCGTAGATAAATAGCTGAGCATCTCTTCAGCAAGCCAAAGTGCAAACTGCAGCAAATTAAATTGAAAGTTCAGTGTCACATCCTGAATCTTAACACACAGGATGTTTTTGAATACACACAGGTGTATCCTTACCTCATATCCTAAGGGGGTGGAGCTAAGACACAAGAAAAGGAAACGAGAATGCACAAATAAGAAATGAAACGCACCCACAGTTGTCTTCATTAAAAGTAGTGACACTAAAGTATCTTTCTAGAGCTGATGCCGTTCTCTCTCCAATTGCGGTCTTTGATCTTGAAATTGGCTGATGATAAATAAAATAAAGCTCATATCTTGCTGTAAGAGCCAATTTAATATTTTAATAATTTGTATATTAGTATTGTTTGTTTGGAGTGTTGATTTTGCAAGCACTAACTGAATGTATCATATTTGTATCTTTCTTTGAATTCTGATATTTCCTGTGTTTTCTGCTGATAATTTCTGTTCTGTTTCTTTAATGGTTACGCCCACTGGTGGACGGAAGATTGAACTTGAAGTAGTTTGTGCACAGAAGAAAAAGGAGAAACAGTTTTCTTACCGTTTGGTCGGTCATTTATGGATAAACTCGTGTTTAAACGTTTAAGGTAACACAAGTTAAAGGTTTAACAAGTGAAATCATAGGCTACAAGAGCCAACAGGATTTCGTATAATTTTGTAATTTTATGTTTTGATTACGGATTTTTTACTTTTTTACGGATTGTTGACCGACTTTTGTGACGAGTAGGAACATTTTTTTCCTGCTAATACCAGTGAAGTGAACCTAGGACTTTGCATCTATACTTGCTTTCTTTGATGTGAACTCCATGGGAATTGTGGCACAGTGATGGCCAAAGGTTGCCGACCCTTGTTTTAAAACAGTGGTTCTCAAACTTAGGAACGTGAGGCGACAGAGGGAGTATGCGAACAAAATGCAGAGTTTTGCAGTTAATTTAATTGTACCCCATCTTAAAACCAAATTAAAACTGAGCTTGCATTTCTAGCAGGTAAAATGTCAGAAATACATGGCATCCAATCAAATTATCTCATCTTTCACAGTCAAAAATGGGACGTCCATTGCTCTGAGAGACAACAGTTTCCCCTGGGACCACAGGAGGATCTGATGCGTCAATCTGGATAGAGGGTTATGAATCAAGTAGGAGACCACATGCATGGTGACCCCTGAGGTTTGGGAGAAAGCTCCTCAGAGCCCTGCCATCCATGACCGCGCACCAGCCCGTGAGGGAGCCATTTCCACTCTGTCAAAATGGCTTTCCGGCGACATGAGGCCTTGGGACAGAAACCGAGCTTTTTTCCACATAGATAGGGAACAAAGGCATCTGCGCATAACCCTGATCATGCATTCCTCAGGGAAAACTGCTTGGTTTTCAACCACCACTGCAGGGTCCTTATGTGCAGCAGGCTGAATGGAATGACGTTGGACGCTGCTGCCATGAGCCCTAACACTCTCAAAAAATGTTTTACAGTGATGGCTTGGCCTAGCTTTATACTAGTCACCGTGGCCAGGAAGGACTCGATCTGTGCAGGGGACAATTATGCCTGCATCGTGACCGAGTCCCACACCACTCCAAGGAACATGGTTTTCTGGGCTGGTGCTTTTTCTCATGTTGTGTCAGGTACTGTCAAGGTTCTGAAAGAGGAACCAGGTGCAGAATAGCTGTGAAGGGGTTTTTTATTAACAAGACTGTAGACAGGGCACATCAAGGAGCGGTGTGAAACAGTTCGAACAGTAGGGCAGACAACACGATGACAGGACAGGAGGATGACTACTGAAACCAGTCCTGGGTGACAACGGGCTTGAGAACTGCAGAAGAAGAGGCAGCACCAGGTGGAATGATGTTGAGGAAGACCAGGCAGGAACACAAGGAACAAGAGGCTTGATGATCTCTTACCTGTACCACCAGTCTAGCTGCCATGCAGTGAATGACAGTGGTCGGAAAATCTCAGGATGCAGGGCAGGGACTAACACAAGACTCACAATGCACAAGACAAGACACAACAAGAAATAATAATAATCTAGGGTAGAAATATAATCAAAAGAGAAAAAAACAAAAGACTAAAACAAGACTGGAAGGAAAAAAAGGCAAAAGGAAACACTAGAGCTAGGTTTAACCATACACACAGACAGGCAAACTGGAATAAACCACAAAGTACACAAAATGAACCAGCAAAGACATGAGGGAAAGAGGCAAAATATAAAGGGACCAGAGAACATTAGGATCAGGTGAGCACAATTAGTGAAACGAGTAGGCTAATAGACGTGGACTAAACAAGGGGGCGTGGTAACTGGAAACAAGGCGGGACAAGAGGAGCAAAAGGCCAACACAAAAAAAGACAAAGCAAGGTGCTCAGGCACAAGAAAAATAAGGAAACATTAAACAGTGACAAAACAGACAAGACTGTCTCAGCGGGACCCTGACATGTCTCAACCCCAGGCTCTGGATGTGGGCAAGGACAACATCTCGATGCCGAACTGTCAACTCTTGTGACTGGGCCATAATAAGACAGTCGTCGATATAATTTAGCACTCTGATACCCTTAAGCCTCAGCAGAGCAAGAGCTGCATCCATGCATTTGATAAACATGAGAGAGCTAGGCCGAACGCGAGAACCCAATATTGGTACGCTTTCGCCCCTGAAAGCGAACCTCAGGAACTTCCTTGAGATGGAAGGATGCATATGTGGAAGTATGCGTCCCTTCTATCGTGATCTATCGTGACAAACCCTTCCTCAGATTTGATCTGACTCACGATGATGGGAATAGTGAGCATCTTGAACCTGAATCTCCTCAGAGACCGATTCAAATGCCTTAGATCTAAAACGGAACACTGCCTGTGGCCGCAAGCCTGGAGGGCAGCGTTGTACGCGTTGAGATATTTCTCAATAAACACAGCCAGTACGCTCAGGAGCTGACTGTGCATGCCTCGCACCTACACAGAATCTTTATTGCAGAGTAGACCCATAATCTACTGTTGTAGAAATTTTAATAGTCATTTTCTCCTAACAGATATCATAAGGGATTGAACCTATTCAATGTGTAAAAGTATATGCGTGTACATGCTTGTGTGTGACGTTTCAGGAACATATGGGACTTATAACAACAAAACAATTTTTAATGTATTATGAAGAACTATTTAAAGATATTTAGCCTTGTTATTGTTCTTTTTTCCTGTGTATAAATATCATATTATGATGTAAATAAACCAATGATCTTTATGTTTTCTGTTTTGTCATTATGATTTTTCATTGTTAGATAAAACTATGGTATCTTTCCATGATCTTTATGTAATACGTTTATAAGTTTAAATTAGATGAGCGACAGGTGCACTTACACTTAATAACATCAGTTACTCGACAGCACAACCTGGAACAGTTTTCCTCTGGGTTTGTAATGTCAGCACAAGGAGATGGGCCGCTGCTCGAAGATCTCTCCTTTGGAGAAAACTGTTGACTTTATACTCGAAAATTGTAAGTATCGCTCCTTAAAAATTAATATTACCTCAGAATGAATTGCATTGTTAGCCCACCCCAGAACTTAAAATAATATTAAATGCTGACCAATACTTAATTATTCTACTTTTTATATACTAAAAATGATATAATTTAATAAAACAAGCTATAAATGTAATTTGTTTTGTCATATGAGTTATTCATGAATGCACGTGAACATCTCAATTGTCAGTCAAGCAATTAATTAATGCATACATTAAATAATTATATTATACTGACAACAATTGAAACATGAATAAATGAGTAAAAGAACAAATAAAAGTAACCATCACACAATAAACAAATGCATAATACAATTCAACAACACATGAAACAAATCTTTATTCAAACAAGCATGCATTTACAGGCGCTGAACACAGCGGTTCCCATTCTGCGGCTTTATTCTGATGAATTCACCAGAGGTGACCGTGCCTTCGTGCCGGAGCTTGTTGCTGCGCTGCACTTCACAATCTGAGGGGATAAGGGCAGATGGACTGGTGGAGCGTCTCATCCATGACACCGTTTCCAGGATTCAGCTCTGGGCTCCTCATCCTCAGTGCTCACACCAGTCTGAATAAAAACATGTTTAGTTACTTTATAGATTTGTTTATTTACCTTATTTGCAGCACATTTGTCTAATGTCAACAGGGTTGACAACAGTGAATTAACGTTATCCTATAATAATGCCACACATACATCACTCAGATGTCTTTTTCATGTTGTGATGTGCTCACCTGCAATATGCCAATACTTACAATATTTTCCTTTCAGATGTAAATAGACATTTTAAATAAGTGTGTTTAAGATGTATATGGTTATGTAAATCCCCTTTAGAGACGTAACGTTACGAGCTCCCCTGTTAGCTAGCTATACAAAACATGGTTTTACAGCAAAATCACAACTATACTATACTGTCTAACTACTTTACACCTTCAACAGTTAAAACGTTTACTCTATAATAGTTTAACACATAAGGAACCATGTTTACTCACATTTGAAAACCCCCGGCATCTCTGTGATGTTTGATAATGACGTGGCCTCCTGGGATAGAAGAGTATCGGTTGAGCACTCAAAAATCGGGCCGGAAGCAGTAAGCCATCCGGGAACTTCTCCCCTATACTCTTTTATGAGAATACTGATGTTTCGAACGTACTGCTTCCTTCACGTAGTTTTCGCCTACTATCAAAGAATGTATATTTACAAGAAGTGAAAGCCAATGGGCTCTATGCACGGCGGTATTTCCGGTGAAGGTCTGAGGATGCTCGATAACTTCCGCCGATCGTAGAGTCCAATGCAATACTGAGAATTTATTTTGAATTTTATACTCCATGGTTAAAGAAACGTTAGTCACAAAAAACAGACAAAACAGACACCCCTCGTTGTGTTTATGCTTCTTTTTAAAATTATATTAAATAAACATAACTATATATAAAATTACATCTAAACATATGACAGTTTCGTTTCAAAGACGGGAGGACAGTAAATTTTGAAGACTCTGCCATAATCCCGTTTTCCTCGGTTTTCCTCCGCTTTTATCTCCCCAACCGGAAACTGAAGAGCATCCTTGCGTCAAATGCGGAACTTATGCATGCATATCGGTGCATATAGCCTATAGAACGTTCCATTGCAACACCAGCGCCCAGCAGCAGCGCTACGCTTCCGTCATTTTGGGGTGAAAGCCACTCGGCAGTCATATATTATACATATATTTATTCCAGTGCAGAGGTCATTTTTAGGTTGAAATAATTATGTAAAAAGAGGGGGCAGCGCCAGATAATTTTTAACGCAGGTGCCGAGGGGTGCTAGATCATTGACAGGGGGAGCTGCGCACTTATAGCTTATATGTATACTATTATTAAATGAGCAAAACTTCAATATTTAATATTCAATAATTTTAATTATCACAATTAAAGTTTTAATTTTACTAAATCGAATAAGCACAACATTCAGCATTCAATCAAATATATTTAAAGATTTATTATTTATAATGTTATTTCGACAAAATATCTCGTTATTTCGACATACATAATATAGTGTGCAACATAATCAGAGAGTAGCCTATTTCTTTTCGTTTGGAATAGTTTCGTTTAAAGATTTAGTTGCAAGCTTTCTATATTTCTCATGTCTGAGGCATATTTCGGTTAATTTATGATGAGATTCGCTCAAGTTCACGAGCACAGCAAGTGACCGCGCCGCATATGAATGATTATATGGTCTGCTATATTTGCTTATTTATTAAATCCAGGTAATTGGTTGATTTTTATTTTTTTTTTTTTAATTAAGATACAATTTACACAAAAAGAAATTAATTTTAAAGAAAGGCTTTCTACAAAACACAACGTAGGCTAATGAGTCAAAATCATGTATGTATGACCCACTTCATGTCTCCCGATATCATATCCTACTCATGCTGTTCACTTTTCATAATCAACATGGGGAAAAAAACATTATAATATTTGAACAAATATGAAACTAATGCGCTTATTTAATGGCTACAACAACACGTATACAGTAGTAGTCCTACAGACTCTCTATTTGTACAACTATTAGGCATAACAGCAATAGAAATAGCTTTACAGTAAACTTCTTATATCGTATATTAATGACCGTTAAAGCAAGAGTATGTAAACAAGAACACAACTGTACAAAATTGTGGCAATTATAGGATAACGGACACAGCAATGCATCATGTTCTATAAGATCATCATGTTTGTAGCATCCAGGGGATTAAAACGTACAAAATATATTTCAGGCCAAGTGGAGTTGGTAACTAATAATAGTAGTAAATGTGTAAAGTTGCATAAAATGGAAATATTCAATAATGCAAGAAAAAACTACCTCAAAAAAATGTTATCTGTGCTGTTGTCCAGTAACTCTGGCTGCGTTCGGAATCGCATACTTCCCTACTATATAGTAGGCGAAAAGAGTAGGCGAGCGAAAAAGTACGTTCGAATCCTCAGTATTCATAAAAGAGTAGGCGAGAATTACCTGGTTGACGTACTAATTATCGCGAGATTTGGACGATAGTGCTAACCCTTTTCTACTATATAGTAGGCGAAAACAGTACGTGAAAGAAGCAGTACGTTCGAAACATCAGTATTCCTAAAAGAGTAGGCGAGAAGTTCCCGGATGATCTCCTGCTTTCGCCCAGACATTTGAGTGCTTTTCAGCTTGTACTCATCTATCCCAGGAGGCCACGCGAGAGGATACGTCATTATCAAACATCACGGAGATCAGCGACGCGGGGGTTTTCAAATGTGAGTAAACACGGTTCCTTGTGTTTAAATCGTATGTGTTAAACTACTATAGAGTAAACGTTTTAACTGTTGAAGGTGTAAAGGAGTTAGACAGTATAGTATAGTTGTGATTTTGCTGTAAAAACATGTTTTTTTATTTATAGCTAGCTAACAGGGGAACTCCAGGAAGCACACGTAACGTTACGTCTCTAAAGTGGATTTACATAACCATATACATCTTAAACACGCTTATTTAAAATGTCTATTTACATCTGAAAGGAAAATATTGTATAAGTATTGCATCTGAGTGATGTATGTGTGCTATTATGTAGGATAATTCACTGTTGTCAACACTGTTTACATTAGACAAATGTGCGGTAAATAAGGTAAATAAACAAATCTATAAAGTAACTAAACATGTTATATATTTTATTTGTCCCTTATTACTGTTGATAAATTGAGGAACATTTAAGTTGGATAAAAAGTGAGTTAACACATCAGCTACAACCTCAGCATGTAGGCTAGTATTGAGCAGATAAATCACAGCATTTTTTTAATAAATCAAATTACATTGTGCTGTTAAAATGACTGCTTTTGTATAATGTTTGTGCATTTTTGTAGGATCTGAAATGTCTGCAGACTGGTGTGAGCACTGAGGATGAGGAGCCCAGAGCTGAATCCTGGATACGGTGCCATGGATGAGACCCTCCATCACTCCACCGGCCCTTATGAGACGCTCCATCACTCCACCGGTCCTTATCGCCTCAGATTGTGAAGCGCAGCAACAAGCTCCGGCACGAAGGCACGGTCACCTCTGGTGAATTCATCAGAATAAAGCTGCAGAATGGGAACCGCTGTGTTGAGATGGCAGTAGGATGTGGGGTTCAGCGCCTGTAAATACATGATTGTAGTTTGAATAAAGCTTTGTTTCATGTGTTGTTGACTTGTATATGCATTTGTTTATTGTGATGGTTATTTTTATTTGTTCTTTTACTCATTTATTCATGTTTCTTATTGTTTTCAGTATATAAAATATAATTATTTAATTTATGTATGCATTAATTCATTGCTTGACTTTATCTTGTGTGTATTAATGCATAACTATGTCATATGACAAAACAAATTACATTTAGCTTGTTTTACACTCTTAGAAAAAAGGGTTCATTGGGGTTCTATATAGAACCATAGGGTTCTTTACTCCAAATAACATTTTATGCTAAAAAGGTTCTAAAAATGACAAGAAAGAACCCTTTTGGCACAAAGGTTCTTTAGGCTATTATTTAACAAAACAAAATTAATGAATGAACCCCTAAAAGGTTCCATATATAACCTTTTTCCAGGTTACAAAGAACCCTAAAGGGTTCTTTTGATTGAACCCTTAAAAAGGGTTCTGTATAGAACCTTTTAGGGGTTCCAAATACGTAGCGCCTGATAGAACCTTTTTAAGGTTCTATATAGAACCTTTTCTTCTAAATTATATCATTTTTAGTATATACATTTAAATAAGTAATATAATTAAGTATTGGTCAGCATTTAATATTATTATTTTGTTTAAGTTTTGGGGTGGGCTAACAATGCAATTCATTCTGAGGTAATATACATTTTTAAGGAGCGATACTTACATTTTTCGAGAATAAAATCAACAGTTTTCTCCAACGGAGAGATCTTCGAGCAGCTGCCCGTCTCCTTTGTGCAGACATTACACACGCCGAGGAAAACTGTTCTAGGTAGGGCTGTCGAGTTACTGATGTTATGAAGTGTTAGTGCACCTGTCTCTCATATAATTTAAAGTTATTACATACAAGATCATGGAAAGATACCATAGTTGTATCATAATACATAAAAAAAATGTTTTTGTTATAGGTCTGAGGGATGAAACGAGAGGTAATTTCATCAAGAAAAAGGGAAACAAATGAGAAACTTTTGGGTATAAAATAAAGAAATTAACGTCATATTCAAGATTTGGGGGTTTCTTATTAAAAAAATATATCGTTATAAGGATAAAACTGTGGGTCACATTAGTATGGTTTAAAATATAACAACTTAGATCAACCCTAAATGTATTCACAAAATAAATGGAGAGCTGTTTCTTCAACAATACCACAAAATGAGCAAGTTTAATCAATATCGAGATATTTACAGATAGATGAATTAAACGTGTCGCTCATATCTTTTAAGTTGTTGCGCTTGTGATAACGCGTCGTAGGTCACATGATAACGTCAACATGGCGATGATGTCCGGATCGCATTCATACTCAACGAGATTTGGCTATAAAGTACCTACTCTTTTAGCGCTCGTTAAGTAAGTACTCATTGAAATTAAGTACCTACTCATTGAGTATGCGATTCCGAACGCAGCCTTTGTCCAGTAAATCTTCATCCCAAAATGGCGGCCGCGCTCCCAAAGCGCCACCTAGTGGCTGTTACCAGAAAAGCATCAGAGTTTCGCCTCTTGTGCTTCTATACTCCTTGCTACTATATAGGAGGAAAGTAGGCATATTCGAACGCACTTAAGTCCGAATCTCGCAATAATTAGTACGTCATCCAGGTAATTCTCGCCTACTCTTTTATGATTCGTAGGCTACATACTTTTCGCTCGCCTACTCTTTTTCCCCTACTATATAGTACGGAAGTATGCGATTCCGAACGCAGCCAGTGTGTTTGCTCCGAGGCTGTTAGCTCCGTCTAAGCCTCGCATTTCTTTCTGTTTTGAACCATCATTTACTATCATTTCTAGTTGTTTATACTACTAATTACAGTTTACCTAACAGATTAACCTAACATCGCTAGCTTCCGTTATTGTTGGTGTAACCCAGGTTACTAAAGATGTTTTATTTTTTGAAATAGAAAAGAAACTGACACTTATGTGAATAAACAGTTATTTTATTAAATATCTGTAAAGAAAAGAGAAAATAAGATACATAAATTAGAGAAGAGTGATTTGTTTTAATTTAATGAGACGATGATTGGTCCTAATAAACGAATCAGAGTTGGCCGTCTTAGTGGGTGGAGTCATCGGAGTCGAGAGATGATGCAATAATCATTTCCGAGAGAAGCACTGAGAAAGAAGAAGTGAGCGCGATTTGAGAAGAGAAAGAATTAGACTGAGCGAGCTAATAGTTTGTTTAGAGATATAGAACACAAAGATTTTGAGAAATAGAAACAGAACTTGATGCTGTGATAATTGATTTTGAGTAAAGTGAAACTAGCTGTACGTGCATTGAAGTACGCACGGGCCTAAAGCTGAAAGAGCTGCCGCAAACTTTTTCTAAATTGATATTAGAGTACTCTTGGTAAGTGAAGTTTTCGTTTTAATAATAATAATAATTCATTACATTTATATAGCGCTTTTCTGGACACTCAAAGCGCTTTACATAGAAGGGGGGGAATCTTGTTATTACTAAGGTTCTTATGTATAAATATCTGAAAAAAATGTGTTCAAACGCCAGATATGTGTTTTATATTTAGCTAAATTTATGTAAGAGTCAACCTGTAAAAAAAAGGGAAAGAATAATAGAAGATTTCTTCATAAATGTGTTAAATAAGTGATATTATAAAGAGAGAAGTTATTTTTGATGATTTGTGAAATGTAAATTTGTAGTTTTCGTCGAATAACTGAGTTTGAGCAAACTGATGTTTGTGACGCACGTGTAAATTGAGCAAATGTGGCCTAGCGCGTCATTTGAAATCCAGTTTTTTTTAATATAAATGAGAAGTTAATGTGTTAATATTATATGAAAAGTGAAGTTTGAAACGTTAATAGTTGAATATATTGATATTAAGTGGTAATATGTGTATTTTTGAGAGGAGTGCCTAATTGTATTTTTGGCCTTGTCTTTTCAAGGTTGGGTTTTTTTGTTTTCCCCTTTGGACTTTCTATTTCTTTTTTATATACTTTCTGGATTTTCTTTTGGTTTTGTCTGATATTTTCTATTTGCTGAGTTTGGATGCTGAACGAGGACCAAGGAAGCTGCACGTGAGATGTCCCTGCTTCACTGCGAAAGTTCGAGAGTTGGTGCAAGCAGGAACTGGCGAGCCATGCCCAAATAAGGATCGAACTGCGAATCGAACTGTGAATAGTGTAGTGGGATCGAACACAGGTCTTCTCTTCCTTTCCTACTGAACCAGTGAGTTCCTACTGAACCAGAGAAGGATCTCGTGAAGGAACATTGAACTGGAGCTGAGAACTGGTACAATCTCATCACATTGAGATTTCTCTGAACACTGAGTTAATTGAATTGTCATTTATTTTCTTTATTGTTGCTATTTTGTTTAAATTCTATTGTGATTATTTCTTTTGATTTATTAAGTGTTCATAATTTCTCATTTTTTTCATTTTTTTCATTTTCATTTTTTTTTTTTTTGTTTAATAAGAGTAATCTGAAAGGTAATCTGAAAGGTAATTTGAAAGGTAATTTGAAAGGTTGAAATTGAAACGAGTTACATTTAAATCAGACCAGAGGAGAAAAGTATCCTTAATATAAATAAGTCAATTTAGGAATAACTTCAATAACTAAAGAAACCTTATATCTTAATTATACCAAAATAAATGTTAATTAGGTGAAATTAGATTTAAAACTAAATAGAACGTATAAATTATAGTAGATAAAAGACTAAAAGGTTATAATTAGGATTTAAATAAGAGTATATTTCTGGTTTATTTTCATTTATCGACGTGTTGAGTTTAATTTTATTATCTTTTTGAACATTTTCTTTTGTTTTAATTGCTTGTTACTCCTTTTAAATACAAAGTACCTATTTTCCCAACTCAAACAGTGAGTCTTTGTGGTTCTTTGCTGCTATCACGGTCTCTTGATCGAATTCTGGTCTTCTGATCACTGGTCCATAGATTAAAGCAGTGTCTTCTTTCACGCCCCTCTGTGTCTTTTACTGAGGAGAGTGAGGGTAACACACTTGCCACGACACGGGTTACATTAGCACAACATGCTAGTATCTCGCTAGCCTGTTAACCCACCACCCGTGTGCTCAGTTATTTATTTATTTTTCTCGTGCGCGCCCGCGCCTCTGAGTTTATAAAAAGCCCAGGTGAGTAAGAATCAGTCAACAAACACGGTGAGTAATGTCTTGTCCTGTTATTGTCACTTGCACCTCATGCCATATGTTTACTATAGCCTTCCCCATCGGCAATATAGGGTTTATATGTGATAAATGCAAGGAGACAGTCAGGCTGACGGAGAAGATTTCAGAATTAGAGACACGCATCCAAACTTTAATTGAGGATAGTAAGTGTGCTCGAGCTTTAGATACTACTTTGGATGCGCCTAGCATAGTGAACTCTGTACATGATTCAGTTCCGGCTGAGTTATTGCCTGTGCAGCCAGGCAGATGGGTGACTGTGAGAGATCGCTCTAGTCGCGGATCAAAAAACCACACTTCTGTTCCGATTACCATAACAAAACGATTTGCCCCTCTCAGTGAAACACCCACTGAGAATGCTGTTGATTGTGCCCTGGTAATTGGCGATTCTATTACACGGAACATGAAAATAGAGACACCAGCCACCATAGTCACATGTTTGCCGGGAGCCAGAGCGCCTGACATCAAAGCAAATTTAAAAGTGCTGGCTAATGCTAATCGTAAATTCTCTAAGAATGTTATTTACGTCGGTACTAATGATGTTCGACTTCGCCAGTCGGAGATCACAAAAATGAATATTAAAGAGATGTTTGAACTCGCAAGTACGATGTCAGGCACTGTAATTTGCTCTGGCCCTCTTCCTGTTCGAAGGAGTGATGACATAGTTAGTAGATTGTGTTCACTCAATGGCTGGTTGTCAAAGTGGCGTCCGCAAAATAATATAAAATTCATAGACAATTGGAAAAGTTTTTGGGGCAAACCTGACCTGTTGAAAAGAGATGGTATTCATCCCTCCTGGGATGGTGCTGCTCTTCTCTCTAGTAATTTGGCTCATAGTCTTAGAGATAAAACATGACAATCTGGGGCTCAGGTCAGGAAGCAGACAGACTGGCTAAACCGACCGTATGCTAGCACCCTCGCGTCACCAAGGTCAGATAAATCCCATCACATAGAGACTCTTTCACCTAGATATCATCATATAGAGACTGTGTCTGTTCGGAAATTTGGAAATCCAAAAAACGTCCAAACCTATCTAAGGTTAAAAATTTAATTGATGTTCAACAAATAAAAAACAAATATAATACAAATGAGCAAACAATAAAGCTTGGGTTGCTGAATATTCGATCCCTTACTTCAAAAGCGCTCATAGTTAATGATATGATTTCAGATTATAACCTAGATGTGCTGTGTTTGACAGAAACCTGGCTAAAATCAAACGGTTACATTACTTTAAATGAGTCCACCCCACAAGATTACTGTTATAAACATGAGCCTCGTCCGAAAGGCAAAGGTGGAGGTGTTGCTGTAATTTATAGTAATATTTTCAAAACCAATAAGAAATCTATTTTTAAATATACTTCTTTTGAAATGTTGGTGCTTAATGTAAAAATATATAGTGTAAACGATAAATCACGTTTGAGAATTCTGCTGGCTACTGTATACAGGCCACCAGGGCACCATAAAGACTTTATCAAAGAAATTGCTGACTTTCTATCAGAATTAGTATTGACTGCAGATAAAGTACTAATTGTTGGTGATTTTAATATACATGTAGATAATAAAAAAGATGCATTGGGATTGGCATTTAAAGACATCAATTGGAGTGAGACAACACGTGTCAGAACCTACTCATTGTCGTAATCATACTCTAAATCTAATACTATCACATGGAATAGATGTTGATGCCATTGAAATTCTGCAGCAGAGCGACGATATCTCAGATTTTTATCTAGTTTCGTGTAAATTACATTTAGCCAAGGCTGCAAAGCCGACTTTGTGTTATAAATATGTTAGACCTATCACTTCTGCCACTAAAGATTGCTTTATCAATAATCTTCCTAATCAGTTTCATCATCTCAGCATCCCAGATAGCTTAGAAGAACTTGATATTGCAACAGAAACATTTAACTCTCTCTTTTCCAGCACTTTAGACACAGTTTCTCCGCTGCGCTTAAAGAAGATTAAAGAAAATAGTCCGACACCGTGGTACAACGAGCACACCCGGGCACTTAAGAGAGCAGCCAGAAAAATGGAGCGCAACTGGAAGAAAACTAAACTAGAGGTATTTCGGATTGCATGGAAGGAGAGCTCGATTGCTTACAGAGAGGCTTTAAAAGCTGCTAGATCTGATTATTTTTCAAACCTATTAGAAGAAAATAAACATAATCCTAGGTATTTATTTGAACAAGTGAATAAACTAACGAAAAAGACAGCTTCTAGCCCAGAAGTTTCCAAGAAACACAGCAGTAATGACTTTATGAACTTCTTCACTAATAAGATCGATAATATCAGGGACAAAATTATAACTATGCAACCGTCTACTAAAGTATCGCATCAGACAGTGCAGTGTAGTCTTCATGACGAAAATTTTGATTCATTTGTTGCTATAGGAGAGGAAGAATTTTGTAAACTTGTTAAATCATCTTCCAGAGGTCATAGATCCTCTTCTAAATATCATTAATTCATCTTTGTCATTAGGATACGTACCAAAAACCTTTAAGCTGGCTATGATTAAACCGCTTGTTAAAAAAACGCAACTTGATCATAAAGAATTAGTCAATTACAGGCCGATCTCGAATCTGCCTTTTCTGTCAAAGATATTAGAAAAAGCAGTATCATCACAACTGCGTTCCTTTCTTGAAAGAAATGATGTCTGCGAGGATTTTCAATCAGGATTTAGACCGTACCATAGTACCGAGACTGCTCTCATTAGAGTCACAAATGATTTGCTCTTATCATCCGATCGTGGTTGTATCTCTCTATTAGTGTTACTCGATCTTAGTGCTGCATTTGATACTATCGACCACAACATTCTTTTAAATAGACTAGAAAACTATGTTGGCATTAGCGGAATAGCACTAGCATGGTTTAAATCATACTTATCTGACCGTTTTCAGTTTGTAGCAGTAAATGAAGAGATGTCTTATCGATCACAAGTTAAGTATGGCGTACCACAAGGTTCAGTACTAGGACCGCTGCTGTTCACCCTGTACATGCTACCATTAGGAGATATCATTAGAAAACATGGAATTAGCTTTCACTGTTATGCTGATGATACTCAGCTGTATATTTCTTCAAAACCTAACGAAACTTACCAATTCACAAAATTAACTGAATGCATAGCTGATATAAAAAATTGGATGACTAGTAATTTCCTACTACTAAATTCTGAAAAAACATAGATTCTAATCATTGGACAAAAAACTTCCTCACCTAATAACCTAGAATACTGTCTAACACTTGATGGCTGCTCTGTTAAGTCTTCGTCGTCAGTTAGGAACCTGGGTGTGCTCTTTGATACCAATCTTTCATTTGAAAGTCACGTGTCTAGTATCTGTAAAACAGCATTTTTCCATCTTAAAAATATATCTAAATTACGTCATATGCTCTCACTGACAAATGCGGAACAATTGGTTCATGCGTTCATGACCTCAATGCTAGATTATTGTAATGCTCTACTGGGTGGTTGCCCTGCCCGGCGGTAGATCCTTTTCCTATTTAGCACCAAAACTTTGGAACAATCTTCCTACCATTGTCCGGGAAGCAGATACAGTCTGTCAGTTTAAAGCTAGACTAAAAACACATCTCTTTGACCTAGCATTCACATAATACATTATCGACTTATATAATTAAATGTTAGGCTGCATAGATTAGGTCAGCCGGAACCAGGAACAATTCCCTTAAATCCTGATGTACTCGTTACATCATAAGAAGAACGGCATCTACGCTAATTTAGTGTCTTTGTTTATCCCGAGGTTTCCTGCAGCCTGCCGGATCCAGGCCGTTTTCCAGATCTGACGAAGGACCTTCGCATGGACCCGATGCCAACGCAGTGCTGAAGTGCCAACTAGCCTCTCCCTATGGAGGATCCCCATTCCACTCTCTGCATAAAATTTATACGACATTCACCATGACGTCACAACAGTAACAGACGTTCTTCCGGGTGGCAGAAGCTGAAGCGTTCCTATGGCAACGCTAGTAAATTGCTTGGAAGGGAAACCAACTGTCGACAGTAAAAATGTAATAAAAATAAAAAATGTAATTAAATATAATGCGGTTTTTTATCATAATAACAACTGTGTTTAATGATATAAGTAAAAAATATATTAAATATGTAATATAGTAGACCTACACATAATTAGCAAAATACTCACTAGCTCTTTTTTTCTAAGCAAAATAACCCAAAACACAACACGTTTTCATCATCGTTTCAACTTTTATCAACAACATTGTTTTTAACTAAGTAACTGTTACAGTAGCTGGCTGGATCTCTTCAGTAAGTCAGTAGAAGCCGCTCGCGTTCTGCCACCCGGAAGTATCTTTTGCCTATTGTTTACAAACATTCTGAAATGCCCTATAGGCAAGACAAGTAGTTTGTTTAGGCATGGTTTTTAGCGAATTTCAAACCTACGCACATATATTCAAACACACATAACTATAGAATAAATTCTTAATGTGCATGTGAAAGCCATCAGCGCTTATCAAAGGTTTAGAGAGAACGGCGTCGTCTTAGCGGCCCCTAATTCAATAAAAAATGATCACTTCGACAGAAGAGAATCAATCTAAACTAACTTTAGTTGGAAACAACATTATTCAATAACCGCTATAAAACCACACCAATCTCTGTTACCTTAATTTGTATGTTTATCTCTGTAAAGCTGCTTTGAAACAATCTACGATGTTAAAAGCGCTATATAAATGAGGATGACTTGACTTGACTTAGGGATGGTCAGATTTGGCTAGTTTATTTCAGTACCAGTTTGTGTCCTTAAGTAGAAACTGAACAGCAGTGGGGACCTTATCTGAGTGGGTGAAAGGTACAGCGGGTGAGGAGGAACCTTGAAAAGAGTATAAAGGCTGTCTCATGTCTTCCTGGTCCATGTCACTCACTTCACAGGGTAACTGCTCTGATGGCGACCGGGCCTATTCTTGCAAGAATAAAATACTTCTCTTTTTATTAATTTGACTCTGAGTGTCTCTTACGCAGTAATGATGTTTAACAGAAGTTTTGCCACAACATTGCCTTGGCAAACGCACAATCCGAGCCACTATAGATTCTGTATTGCAATGCAGACCTTTAATCTATGCGCTGCCTTGGCAAACGCGAGATCCCAGCCACAGAATCTTTATTGCAGAGTAGACCCGTAATCTACGCGCTGCCTCGGCAAATGCAAGATCTGAGCCACAAAAATCTAAATTGCAATACAGACCTTCATTTGAAGTTCTTATGGGAAAAACAACACCACATAGGACAGACAGTTTTACACAGAGTGCTTGCTGAAGAGTAAAAAGATAACTCTGTTGTGTGCCGGCATCCCTTTGTAGTTTCCGTGTATGCTGTCACATGTTACGTCATAATGCAGCACCCGGCATCCAGGATTGGATTAGTTTCATTCATACTTCAGATGCGTTACGCTAGGGGCGCTCCGCAAAGTGTCGTAGTCGACGCAGTTCGAGTTCCCTTGAAAGATTTGAATTTATACTATTTAGGTGGTAATAATTTTGTTAGTAGACAAAAATATCACTTGAAAAAAATACATGCTTGTAATTACTAGTTTTTGTATGGTAATGCAAAAAGTGATCCAACTGTACACGGTTTATACTACTGTTTGATGTGCCTCCACTTCAAAACACACTACAGTACTAGCATGATATGAGTCCAGTGTTTTTATGCACTGTAATAGTGTTGTGCAGTCTCACCTGTCACCGGGAGCAGCATGCATTTATTACCACTGTAAGAACACCTGTAAAGACCACCAGTCCCATTATGAAGATGAGGGTCCGTCACTAACACACTAAAGGAGAATAAGAGAATTATGCAAAGGGAGGATGTGCAGTGTTGAAACAGGATCTTCATGCAACATGTGAACATGTGCAACATGTGTCTCATTTGGAAGGCTGCACCCTCCAGAGGTCGCATACGTCAGGATTTCTCATTTTAGAAAAGTAACTAATGTAAAACTGACTGTTATACCTCATGGAGCATAAATTGCAGTAATATCTCTGGCTTTGGAATGGAATGGTTAAAATGAGGCAGCTTCAATGACGTATGTGGACAACAAAAGTAATAGCCTTTAAAATGAGACACAGCTATTTTTGCACAACGATGTTAACTTCTGTACATGATGATTCACACTGCATGTTCTGAGATGTAAGGGGGAGAAGGCGGGGGAGAATTTGTTTAGTACATTTTCTCACAGAGGATTACTTAAGCACAACCTCATCATTTTCCAGTCAACAGACTTGTTATCGTCAGGATCAATAGAGACAGAAATTAAAGGTCACATTGTAAAATAACAAAGCAAAATAATCTCTGAATCTGTATGCATCACCTCTCAAATAATGAAAAGTCCCCATGGGCAGCCATTACCATCAGTAGTTTGTTCTACCTTTTGCAGAAATTCATAAAACACAGGCTTTCCTACCTGTCACTTTGAGTTGGTCCAAAATGACAAACCCTATGACCAAAATGAGAGCCACCCTCAGGCGCGGTGAAAACTCTGGCATGCAGTGTCTCTAAACTGAATCCCAACGAATGATGTGCCACTGGGGGATACAGAAAATAAAAAAGGCTTAACAAAAAAGAAAACCGATTGAACAGATTACATATTACTGATAGAGTGCCACAAAGTACAAAAAGTACTGTGGTGGTATTGTGATGGAATCAGATCATAATATCATGGTACTTTTACATAGTCGGTAACTGGAGCAAGTTGTCCCACAGTTGTCACAGGTGCTGAAAATCCTATAACAGCCTGTTTGATGGCAAGTTTCATTGTGAAAGCTAATTGCATACAGTGTGACAACATGCCCTATTGAATATGATTTGTGGTAAAAAAAAAAATGTTAACAAAAAAAATAGTAGTAATAGTAGTTAATGAGAAATAGTGTATTGATTAAACCCCTTCAGACCCTGCAACCCATGTAAAGAACATAACATGGTTTTTGGTTTAAACCTATAAGATTTTATGTTTCTATAATATGAGTAATGCCTGGTCACGGATTGGTCCCTGATCAACCAATCACAATGAAAGTATGATCCATAACTTAATCTGATTGAAATTCAGGCATCACATAAGACATGCATGGCTAACCACCTTGTCACAGGAAGGTCTCAAGCAGTTTAGTCACAATTTTCTGAAGAGACACAATCACTTTATACAACCCCAAATCAGAAAAAGTTGGGACATTTTGTAAAATGCAATAAAATCAAGAATCTGTTATTTGTTAATTCGTTTTAACCTTTTTTCAACTGACAAAAGTACAAAGAAAGGTTTTCCAATGTTTTCACTGACCAACATAATTGTATTTTGTAAATATAAAGAAATTTTGATTTTGATGGCTGCAACACACCTCAAAAAAGCACAAAGACATGTTTACCACTAGCCTGACTACGTCAGACTTCCTACTTCCGCTAATTTCATTTCGCTCCTGTAGTCAGTCTGAGATAGCAGCCTATCTTTCTGTTCCCTTTCAAGGCGGTCACTTCGACATTTACGTCGATGACGTAGTATGGGAACTCCTCCCCTTCTTCACTTCTGCTGAAATCTTATGGGCTAACGCCAGCTGGAGACAGCTGGCCAATTGACGCAAAGTTTGCAAATACTGGCAAGCGCTGGCAGTATAAATTGCATACGCTTCGTCAATTGCATCAGAATCCTTTTCTTCACGCTCAAATCGACGTGTGCTATTCGAATTGGAAAATTATTACTACTCGCCATCGTTGAAGGTGCATCTAAAGATACCTCACTGTCTTTGGCATCCGATGGCCTCCATCTGCAACTTGTGTTCGGGGCCGATTGTGGCGCCCGACACCCACCTGTTCTGTGTCGCCTGCATGGGTCTGGCCCACGCCGAGACGGCCCTGTCAGACGACCTCACGTGCGCCCACTGCGCGGACATGCCAGTGCGCGCCCTCAAGGCCAGGAGAGAAACGGCTCGAGCAGCTGCAGGGATTGGGCCCACTGCCGCCAGCGAGGCGCTGGTGGGCCCTCCCGCCCCCAGGGAAAGGGAGCTCGACACCGTCAGCTTCTCGGACGCTAGCTTCCGCCCCCCCCCGCGAAGTCGCGGATTTCATCTCCTTTGGAGCTAGCGAGGAGGACGACGCCATGTCCCTCTCAGCATCGGAGAAGGACTGGGGATCCGAGCAGGCCGCACCTCCCGAGCAGGGAAGCCCTGCAGACCTCCAGGAAGAGCTCTTTAGGGTCCTTACTAGGGCCGTCGCCGAGTTGGACCTTTCATGGAACGCGCCGGACGAGCCAGCTAAGAGTAAGTTGGACACGTGGTTCCTTCAGTCGAGCCGCCGTCAGGCCGCGTCGAAGAGGGGAACCCCGTTCTTCCCGGACGTCCACGAACACGTGGTTAGGTCGTGGGCTGCGCCCCAGTCGGCGCGCACCCACTCTGCCACTCAGTCCTTGTTCGCGCACGTCGACGAGGCTGTAGCCCACGGTTACGTGCGCATGCCCCCCGTCGAGGAGACCGTCGCCACTCACCTGTGCCCAGCGACGTCAGCACTGGGCGCGGACCGCAGCCTGCCGTCCAAGCCCTGCAGGTTCACGGCCCAACAAGCGGATAAGGCGTATGGAGTGGCAGGAGAGGCAGTATCAGCTCTCCACGCCATGGCTATCTTGCAGGTATTCCAGGCGAAGCTGCTTAAGTCCCTGGATGGCGTCGCCTCTGTTGATGCTGACGTCATCCGGGATCTCCGCTCGGCTACGGACCTGGCGCTGATGGCCACCAAACGCTCAGCGCAAGCCGTCGGCCGCTCAATGGGTTTTCTGGTCGTCCTCCACAGACACCTGTGGCTGACACTGTCAGACGTGAAGGATTCCGACCGGAAAACGTTGCTTAATGCTCCCATCACTCCAGCCGGTCTCTTCGGGAACGCGGTGGAGGCTGTCACGGAGCGCTTCTCGGAGACCCAGAAGCGCGCCAAAGCTATGAGCCACGTGATCCCGCGTCGAGCGCCCCCAGCTCAGCAACGTTCGCGCTCGTCATCGGCTACTCGCCAGCCCCAGAGCTCAGTGAGACAAGCAGCGGCGCCTCGCACCGAGCCGGATGCTCGCGCTTCCCGGGGCAGACAGTGGCAGGGACCCGGGAGAAAGAGCCAGGGCCGGAGAAGGAGCCCGCACCGAGGGAAGGTCAGCGCGCCCCCCTCCGCGTCAAAGCCGTCTACCTGACGGGGCGGCCAAGAGGAAGAGAGAGCGCGAAGGAGGACCGGCCTCCAAGCGCCGTGTTCTTGTGCATTGTGTCCCTCATGTTCAGAGCGACGATTGCATGTGTGTAAATGTTGTTTGTTCAAACTCAATAAAAGCACGTATCCCTTCACAAAAAGAGCTTTTTCTTCCTCTTGCACCTCACATTGTGTCACCCGCCCTCTCGCGAGACAGTGCAGGGTCACACTCGATGACTATAATGGCATCTCATGGGCACGAGATCGCCAGCACCACACTCAGCCCACCGCGAGCCGCACTCCCGCCAGAGTTATCAGCCTCGCGGGAGTGCGGCTCCAGTCTAAACACACTGGTGGCGGCTATGACCGCAGTTCGAGCTCGGACTCTGAGTCATTTTCTGGGTGCGTGGGAATCAATTCCGGGCATTTCACCATGGGTGTTAGGCTTAATTCGACACGGGTATTCGCTTCAGTTCAGACGCAGACCACCCCGCTTCAACGGCGTGATCCCGTCATTAACTTTGCCCCAAAACGTTCCCGTTCTGAGACAGGAAGTTCTCAGTCTGCTCGAGAAAGGGGCGATAGAACCGGATCCCCCGAACGAGAGGGAGAGCGGTTTCTACAGCCGTTACTTTGTGGTACCCAAGAGAGGGGGGGGTCTCCGTCCGATCCTGGACCTGAGACCCATAAACCGAGCACTTCACAAGCGCGCGTTCAGAATGACAACCCTGAAGCAAATTCTGGCACAAGTTCGTCCCGGGGATTGGTTCGCTTCAGTGGATTTAAAGGACGCGTACTTTCATATTCAGATAGCAGCGCGCCACAGGCGTTTTCTGAGGTTTGCGTTCGAGGGCACAGCTTATCAGTACTCAGTACTCCCGTTTGGATTAGCTCTTGCTCCCCGCACCTTTTCGAAGTGCGTGGACGCGGCGCTTTCTCCCCTCAGATCGAGCGGAATGCGCATCCTAAATTATCTGGACGATTGGCTGATTCTAGCCCACTCGCGAGAGGTGCTAATCGGTCATGTGGAAATGCTACTTCGTCACCTGGACTCGCTGGGAATGCGTGTAAACGAACAGAAAAGCGTGTTTACACCGAGTCAGACCACAACATTTCTGGGGTGTGCTTGAACTCAATAACGATGCGAGCCCATCTCTCTCGAGAGCGCATAAGGTCTCTGGCTTTGTCTCTGGACCGTTTCAGACCAGGCAGGTCTGTGCCGCTAAAGGAATTTCAGAGGCTGTTGGGTCTGTTGGCAGCAGCCTCCCCAGTGTGTCATCTGGGCCTGCTGCATATGCGCCCGCTTCAGATCTGGTTGAAGCTCCGAGTCCCTCAAGGGGCGTGGTCGTCCGGCCTCGGGCGCATCACGGTCACTCACAGCTGCATTCGCACTTTGGTGCCGTGGAAAAACCCAGCGTTATTTAGTTCAGGGGTCCCGATAGGTACCGTGGCACATCGCACCGCAGTCTTGACGGATGCATCAACCTCAGGCTGGGGAGCGGTGTGCATGGGCGCGACTGCCTCAGGCTTGTGGACGGAGTCGCAGCGGAAGTGGCATATAAACCGCTTGGAATTGAAGGCGGTATCCTTAGCCCTCAAAGCCTTCCGGTCACAGTTGGAGCGTCAGCATGTGCTGATTCGGACCGACAACATGTCGGTGGTCTCATACATAAATCGCCAGGGAGGCGTGCGCTCCAGACCCCTATTCGAGCAGGCGGCGAGCCTCCTGCTGTGGGCAGACCGGCACTTTCTATCCGTGAGAGCAGCGCATATTCCCGGTGTGTTGAATCGCGGAGCGGATATGCTCTCGAGGAATGGGATTCCTCAGGGAGAGTGGAGGCTTCACCCGGGATCGGTGCAGATGATCTGGGATCGATTCGGGAGGGCGGAAGTCGATCTGTTCGCCTCGAGCGAGAACACGCACTGCCAGGCGTTCTTCTCGCTGTCTCGTTCCCCCTTGGGACGGACGACCGATGCCTTGACTTCGCGCTGGCCGAGAGCCAGGCTTTACGCCTTTCCTCCGGTGAAGATTCTGCCTACAGTGTTGTGCAAAATCAGGGAGGAGAAGGCGTCTGTGATTCTCGTTGCCCCGAACTGGCCGAATCAGCCCTGGTTCACGGACATGTTGGAATTACTAGTGGACTTCCCGTGGGAAATTCCGCTCAGGAGAGACTTGTTATCGCAGGCGGACGGCACGGTATGGCACCCCAACCCGGGGCTGTGGAACCTTCATGTGTGGCCGCTGCGAGGACTCTGAATGAGCGGGACGCCCTGCACTCTCGAGCGATGAGCACTATCTCTGAGGCGCGCGCCCCATCCACTAGGCGTTTGTATAAATTGAAATGGGAAGTTTTCTCTAAATGGTGCCAGGATATCAGTGTTGACCCGGGTAACTGCACCGTGTCGGATATTCTACGTTTCCTTCAGCACAGGATGGACAATGGGAGTTTACCGTCCACTCTGAAGGTGTATGTGGCTGCTATTGCTGCGTTTCACCCCCCGATCGAAGGACAGTCGATCGGTAAACATGCGTTGGTGATCAGTTTTCTCAGGGGAGCTAGGAGATTATGTCCGTCACGGCCGCCGTCTGTGCCGCCGTGGGATTTAGCCCTGGTGTTGAGGGCTCTGTCTCTTCCACCCTTTGAACCACTGGCTTCGATTGCGGTCAAGGAGCTTTCCCTGAAAACTGCTTTGCTTCTCGCTCTCGCTTCAGCGAAACGTGTGGGGGACCTGCAGGCGTTCTCGGTTCACGAGGACTGCATTCGTTTTGGACCGGGAGATTGTAATGTCACTCTTCGGCCAAGACAGGGTTACGTTCCGAAGTCTCTCAATACTCCGTTCAAAGCGCAGGTTGTTTTGTTGCCTGCATTGTCCTCTGAATCGTCAGTCTCGCGTGATACTGATGCTCAGAGCAATGTTTGCCCAGTCAGGGCTTTACGGATGTATTTGACTCGCTCTGCCGCTTTTCGTCAGTCGGATCAGCTATTCGTGTGCTTTGGCGGTTGTAACAAGGGACGTGGAGTTTCAAAACAGAGACTCGCTCACTGGATTTGTGATGCCATCACTTTGGCTTATGATTGCCAGGGGGTGGTCTGTCCCCTCAACATTAAGGCTCATTCGACGAGAGCGATCGCCTCTTCGTGGGCCTGGTCCAGAGGTATGTCTATAAGGGACTTGTGTCTTGCTGCTGGCTGGTCTTCTCAGAATACATTCGCCAGATTTTATAAATTGGATGTACCTTCTGTTGCATCTCAAGTGCTTTCGGTGAGTTGAGCTTTCAGATATGCATTAATTCTTGGTTTGATGTTTTGTGCTTATGTAACTGTCGCCGCTTCGCTGCTGACTTGTATTACACTTGCTATCATATCGTGTTGTTTCTGCCCTGAATGATTCAGTGCAAGACTTCCCTCTATTTCATTTGCTTGGGATATGCAAATTTTGACAAGGTTTAGAAAGCGCGCTATTGGCTCGCTTCGCCCTATCAGGAGATTGTATTTCTAGTAGCACAGCTATTGGATGTGGGTTCTGTCATTCTCGAGTGGGTGGGTTCACTGCTCCACGGCGGGATTTGACACAGTTCCCATACTACGTCATCGACGTAAATGTCGAAGTGACCGCCTTGAAAGGGAACGTCTCTGGTTACTTCCGTAACCTCGGTTCCCTGAAAGGCAGGGAACGAGACATTTACGTCGAACGCCGTGTCGCTTGTTCATTCGAGCGTTCAGTCGTGTTTCTGATGCAATTGACGAAGCGTATGCAATTTATACTGCCAGCGCTTGCCAGTATTTGCATACTTTGCGTCAATTGGCCAGCTGTCTCCAGCTGGCGTTAGCCCATAAGATTTCAGCAGAAGTGAAGAAGGGGAGGAGTTCCCATACTACGTCATCGACGTAAATGTCTCGTTCCCTGCCTTTCAGGGAACCGAGGTTACGGAAGTAACCGGAGACGTTTTCCACCGGCCTGAAAACAGCCGGGCCAATCAATGAACAGAAGGCGGGCTGAGAGCCGTGACGTAGTCGCTAAGCGCCGAGTTTAAGAGTTAGGTCAGAGAAATCGAAAATGAACGCGGATATGGAGACGCGGATGCAATTCGCTCTGTTGTGGAGAATATTCCCGGCATTAGCAAACTAAAGCCCGAAGAAGATGAGTGTGTATTAAACATTTTGAATGGAGGTGATGTTGTGGCCCTACTCCCTTTGGGAAAAGTTTAATTTATCAACTATTGCCGATCGTCAGCGAGAAACTGGGGAGCCTTTTGACAGGTCAGTGTCTCCTTTCTTTTCCAGGTCTTAAATACCGTAAAACTTCAAATAATAGCCCAGGTTTTTATTTGCCCAAATCGTCGAACTGCACCGGCTTGTATTTGAGACAGGCGTCTATATGAGACAGGCCTTTATAGTGTTGAGATGTTGTTCATTGAGATGTTGTTCCTAGAGTCTCTAATCTCTAAAAATCTCCAAATGCTCCACGTGAAACGGCGGTCTTCCGATCTTTTACTATCTTGTCGATTGATTTTGATTAATATTTGCGAGGGAGAGAGAGCAAGATAGCGCTCGTGTTGTTTGAAGACATGAGAGTGCGTGCGTGCGCGCGGCTCTCTCTCTCTCTCTCTCTCTCTCTGCTAGTTTGCGCCCTGTCAAGCGCAGCAGTCATTCTATTACATCACTCACCGATCAAAAAAGTAGTTCACAGCCATGTTCACTCCGGCATTTCGCTCGCATCATCAAGTGTTTACAGCAGGTTTACAGTGGAAGTTCGATCATAGATTTGAGTTCGATGCATGATGTCTGTGGTTCGATGCGGCTGTGTCAGCGCATAACATACGTCATAAATAAACTTATCTGATTGGCTTACGGTTAACCAATGATTTTAAACTTCAGAAATCGCCCCCTAGCGAGTGAAAGTGAAAACACTTCTCTATTATGCTATGCCAGACTCTGTCTACGGAGCAAAGTGAAGTAGCAGAGTCTGGTATTACCAGGCTAGTTTACCACTGTGTCACATCACCTTTCATTTTAAAGGGTACCTATTATGGATTTTTGAAAATTACCTTTCATGTAGTGTGTAACATAGATCTAAGTGAACGAAAACATCCTGCAAAGTTTTAAATATGAAAGTTCACCGTATACAAAGTTATTGTCTCTCAAAAGTAAGAGTCGACACTGAGTCGCTGATATGAATCGATAGACGAACGATGCTTTTTCTCTGTCTAGATGACGTCAACTTGACAAGTTATTTGAATAAGATACGCCCACTCATTGCGCGTGCCGCAGACAGCAGTGAAACTTGACAACATCATGTCGACAGGACGAGACGCTTTTCTGAAGTGCGAATCAAAAGCAAACTTTTTTTTCACTGCCCAGGGACGAGCACGTGAAGAATCATTGGCTAGAGTTTATATTTACAACTGTCCCGAACCTTGTGCTGTGTTCGCGTCATTTTAATGACGATTCCTTTACAAACATAAAGGCTTTCAAGTGTGGATTCGCGAGTCGGTTGATAGCCTACTGAAGGAAGGTTCAGTACCAGTTTTATTTGGATTGGCTTCCTCCTCCGAATCACAACCTGTAAGTATTATTCATAATTGTTGCTTTTATGGGTTTTGTAGCATGCTCAATAAGTAGGCTATGTGTGTGTGTTGTTTAAGTTACGCTTTTCGCAGCTTCTAGGTCTAACTTATGTCTCTAGGCGCAGCTTCTAGGTTCAGATTTCTGTAATATGTGAAATGTTTGTCGTTGTTATTGGAGTTGTCATAAAGAATAGAGCGTATTGTAGTACTGCAGTGCTTTATCAATATGTTTATGCGTTGGGCTAACGCAAACAATAACTGACTGGGTTCACCGTTATTAGCGTCACGCAAAGGAGGGGTTTGGACAAATGAGTCGTTAAACGAATCAGTGAGACGGTGAGCAAATCAGGTAAAAATAAATGCATATTATAAGACAACAAAAGTGTTTTTTGTCATTGCATGCATGTAAAACTGTTGTTGTGGACTCTCAGAACAATATTAGGAACATTTTAAATCCCATAATAGGTGTTAATTACACTTCTTAATCATTTGGGAGTTGAGGATACTAATTGTTGGAGTTTTGCTAGTGGAAGATTTGGCCAATCTTGTCTGATACAAGACAGCCGCTCAACAGTCTGTGGTCATCATTGCCTGATTCTCCTTTTCATGATGGGTCATACATTTTCCATAAGAGACATATCAGGACTGCAGTAAACAGGCAGGCACATCCATTCTATGGTGCAGACTTTCTAGAAACCACTCAGTTGTAGCACGTGCAGAATGAGGCCTGGCATTGTCTTGCTTCCCAGGAAAGATGTCATCTTGATGGCAGTTTATGTCTCTGTACAATCCAAATATATGCCTCCATGACAATAGTACCTTCACAATAAGGCAAGTTACCCATACTGTTTGCAAAGATGCACCTCAATAACAGGACAGATGTTTGCTTTGTTTGCTTTGTGTCACTGGTGAAAGTCTGGTTGGTCCCTTTCATCTTTGGGACTGAGAACTCGATTCCATTTTCTCCCAAAAACAAGCTGAAACATGGATTCATCTGACCACAGCAGACATCTCCACTTTCTTCTAGACCATCTGAGATGAGCTCAGGCCCAGAGAACTCGCGGGCATCTCCACATGGAACTGATGTAAAGCTTTCTCCTTGCGTAACAGAGATTCAAGTGGCATTTCTTGATGCAGCGTCAGACTCTGTTCAGTGAAAATGGTTTTCCAAATTACTCCTGAGCACATGTGGCTGAATTTGACAGAGTAGCATGATGGTATCTTGTGCAATGCCATCTGAGGGCTTAAAGGTCACGCACATTCAACAGAGGTCAACTGCCTTACCCAACACAGACTGAGATTTCTCTGGATTCCCTGAATCTTGTGACAATATTATGTATGGAAGATGATGAAAGGCATAAATGCTTTGCAATCTTGCATTGAGAAATGTGATTTTTTAATTGTTTGACAATCTCTCAAGATATTTGGCACAAAGTGATTAGCCATGACCCATCTTTGCTTAAAAAGACTGTGAAGCACTTTTACATCCAAACATCATACCCTCAGCTATTACCAATTCACCTGCTCATTGTGGACTGTTTCAAAATAGTTGGATAATCTAATTTGGATAATCTTTTCACTTTTATTTGGTCTCTGTCCCAACTTTTTTGGGTTATGTTGCAACCATCAAAATTAGTTCATATTTACAAAATACAATTATGTTGGTCAGTGAAAACATTGGAAAAAAAATCGTAAACATTCAATCTTTGCTCGCGCCTTATAATTCAGCCGCAATTATCACCCCGCAAGAACAATTACAAAGCTTTACAAGAACAAAAAGAGTTACATAAACTTATCATTTCATCTAAAACAACAACATGTTTATTAGATCCTATACCAACTAAACTACTGAAAGAAGTGTTACGTATAGTGGAAGAGCCTCTTCTCAATTTTATTAACTCATCTTTATCTTTAGGTCATGTTCCAAGAACGTTCAAGCTGGCAGTTATAAAACCTCTTATTAAGAAACCACAATTAGATCCAAATAACCTAGCAAATTACAGACCCATTTCAAATCTTCCATTTATGTAAAAAATATTAGAAAAAGTTGTGTCCGCTCAACTCGGCTCTTTCTTGCAAGAAAACGACATCTATGAAAAGTTTCAGTCTGGATTCAGAAACCGGCTAAGGAGACGGAGAAGTCGTCACCCTCTTCCAGTAATCACTCTATCAAACGTGAGATCACTCAACAACAAGCTGGATGAGGTAATACTTCGTGTCAAACATGAGGAGGACTTCAGACGCAGTAATCTCATCTGTTTCACATGGTTATATAAGGACCATAATGTGAATATAGAAGGATATAACGTAATCAGAGCGGACAGAGATAAGGTAAAATCACGAAAAACTATCGGCGTAGGGCTCTGCATGTTAGTTGACAAAACGAGGGCAACACAATTTACTGTGGTTGAACAGACATGCGCAAGAGACTATGAGAATCTGGTGGTATCTTTTAGACCCTTTTATTTACCCCGCGAATTTGGGCAGCTCACAATTCAGGGCGCTGAGGGCTTACATTATCATGCTCCGCCTCTTTCAGGCGTTCGGAACAGCTCTTTGTCTCGTTCGGTGGGTGCGCCAAGGGTATCACCGCCTCGAAACAGAGCCCATCCAGATGGATAGTGGAAGCTATCGCATCTGCTTATGAACCTAAAGGTCTGCAATGCCCCTTGGGTATCAGGGCACATTCCACCAGAGGCATGGCCTCGTCGTGGGCTTGGCCAGCGGAATTTCCATTCATGACATTTGTGAGGTGGCAGGCTGGGCCTCTCCGTCCACATTTGTTAGGTTTTATAACCTGGAAGTTCCCACCTTGCAGGCTAGACTTCTGTCAGTGTGAGCAGTGTGTTTGTCCTGCCCAGTTTTTCATGCGCAGACTATACTCTCACGCGATGTGAGCTCTCCTGGTTGAGCTGCACTATATGGTGAATAGTTATATGGACCGGCGACGCAGCTCTGTATACCCTGTATGTGCTTATAACATGTGCTGGCCCGCATTGCTGGCCACCTGTTTCCCACTCATCTATGTTCCCCGGGAATCCCTGCTGGGACTCATGAAGGAGGCTGGGCACGCACGGCGTTGACAATGGGTTCCCGTGAGAGAACGTACTCGGTTACTTACGTAACCTCGGTTCTCTCTCTAGAGAGGGGAACGAGTATTGCGTAACCCGACCGTGCAGGCGCCACGAGCGTTTTTCGCTTCAGCTGATGAAACCAGTGACGCAGCCTCCGAGCCTGGCTTTTATACGCTAGCCACCCCCATTTTGGCGGGCTGTGACGCGTAGATGGCGCAACGTCATGCGCAAGGCTTGTTTATACTCGACGCGTCCGCATGAGCGCGAGTCTCCGCTGACTGCGCGCGCCCCTCTCCAAACGGACGAGGCATTTATACTTGACGCGCTCGCCGTTGTGCTATTCTGTGAAACGACAGGGGGCGACTCGGAGTAATTCTCCTCTAAACCACCAGGAATCAGCAGTGAAAAAGTAGTTTGCCATTTATTAGTAGTTTATTAATTGCTGATTCATAAAAGAGTAATAAATGCAGTAGGTTTATTGTAGCCTACTTTCACTGCATGTAAACTAAACAACTGAAGCCTTATTGAAGAGTGTTTAAACCTTAATTTCATCAGCAGGGCTTACTTCTGTTATTGTATGCTTATTTTGTAAATGTACCATTACTTTAGACAAGTGCAAACTGGGTGCTTAATGCAAATGTGTTCCTATTCACAAAATGAGAGGCTTTTATGGTCGCCCATCATGTATCTGTGTTTAGAAGGATCATAAACATGCTGGTACAGACGTACCAGTTCGGCCAGATTCGGCTTGAAGTCGTTCATCTTCGGATGCGGCGCCGCGCGCGAAGTTACAAAAAGTGCCGTGCACACCGCCAGGCGAAATGGGGTCTTGCGCACACAACGCGCACGACCGCCCACACCGCAATGACGTCATTTTTTGCCGCGCGCGCTTCGCGCTCTTGCGGACGCGTCACCAGGCTGTAGGCTGCAGCAGTTGCCGCACGGCAGCCAATGAGCACGGAAGGTTGCCTGCTCTAGGTTTGCCTGCTGCTGCATTGTGTTGACAATAAATACAAAAATAAGGATAATTTTTGGCTTCAATATCTCGAAAAAAGATGACTTTACCAGTAGCTTAAGCTAGCTTACGCAATAGCTACTCGTTCCCTCGTCTAGAGAGAAACGAGGTTACGTATAAGCGAGTACGATTTCATTAAAATATCTTCATGTGTGCTTCAAAGATGAACGAAAGTCTTACGGGTTTGGAACTGAAATGAGGTAAATGGTGACAGAACTTTTATTTGTGGGTGAACTAACCCTTTAATAGTATCAAGTGATAAGTTAATTTGAAGATCTTTCAGAGTTGTAGAACACATGATATTTTAAGAGATTACAATGGAAATTAGGTTTAATCTAATTAATTATTAATATTATTAATATTGTAGCAAGTCTGAAACGTATTTTATGTTCTACACAGGTGCTCATATTAATAAAGAAGTCTTAAAATCATTAAGCGAGTCAATTGTTTTCTCCGTTAGCTACAATATCATTTTGTCTTCAATTTCGACCATAAACTGTCATTCAGTTTTTTATTAGTTTTAGTGAAAAACAGCAACAGGAAATGTGAAATTAGTGAATACACAGTTGATGCTTTGATGCTATATAAATATGATATAAGCATACAATCATATGTTTATCAAAACCAGCAATAACACACCAACAAACACCCACATATACACACATACTCAGATTCACCAACTGCAAACAAGAAAAATCAAACAAGTGTTTTTAGACTTTATCTTATCATCTTAGCTTTATTCTACATTTTACTGATTTTTTCATCGTTGTTACAGTATGTGTTCTTTTCAAAATCTTCAATGCTAATTCATATACTGCAACTCACTCATAAGTGCTGAATGGTTAAAATATATAAATATATAAAACATATAAATGGTGTAAAAAACAAAAAAAAACAGGTCTGAATGGGTTCACTACAATAAAATAAATACATTTAAAAAGAAAATTGCTATAGTAGTTGTAAAGTGTCTGGATAAAACCATACATCATGTGGCCCAAAAGAAGTAGGCTATTTGGACACTTTTGGACTTATATATGAATGTCATTACATTAGAAATTAAATATCAAAGCAGGTGGTAATTGCAAACAAATGTTATTTTCTAAGAAAAGAAAACTTTGAAAACCAACTTACTTTTAAGGTCATCATGTTAGCAGATAGATTCAATCATTTTATATTACATTCCTACATTTTCAAGTGTTGGTGCACGGGCCACTGTTTTAAAAAAAAAAATATTATAGACAAAGTATATTACTTACACAGGAGAAATCCGAAAAATAAATAAATTAAAATCACTTGACATAGATGAAATATCCAGTACATGGTCGGTTTGAGCTGCAGGGATGGTTTAAATGGATACATATTCATATTTTTCAGAGATTGTTGAGGATACAAAGAACCTTTTGAGTAAAAGCAAATCCGTTCAATGTACACAAGTTCCGCAATAAGAGTGAAGTGAAACGAAGCTGTGATGCTGTAGTAGCAATTTGATGTGAGGTATCATGTGGGGGTTGTAGCATGAGAAAGTTCCGTGAAGGGCGATGAAACCGCCCACCAGGCACTAGTGTGACGAATCAATAGCTAAACAACGAGTTGCGAGTATGGCGCTTTTTCCGTGCCAAAATCAAACATTCGACCGACCGACCGACCGTTCAAACGTCTATCCGAACGTGTTGTACTTTTGAGCGTCTGACCGAGCGGTTTGACCCACGTGACGACCTGACGTGACGTCAACGTCTTGAAATTAGCAGTTTTTTAGCCATGGAAGTATCCAAGCTGATGTGTAAAGACTATAAATGGACATGAAAGGCAATACATATAAATATTGTACCCCTAAAACAACACTAAAACATTTTTCCTGAATCCTGTGCATGTAAGGTTATGTGTTTTACTTTCAAAGAGCAGAAATACTGTAGGCCAGCCTATATACAGACATTCAATAGTCTTAATTTGACCAATAATCATTTTAACTAGTTTGTATTGTTAATTTTATTGCCCAATGTTCTCACAGTTCATAAAAAAACACTCCAAATTAATAAATGTAGCATATTATGAACTGAAATAAGAGGTTGAAATGAGATCAGATCCAGATGGATTAAGCTGTGATAAAATATTTGCTATTTATTTTTGTAAATGCGTTATTGAATTTCAATGTTACATACGTGTAGCAAAATGCTTTCTCTGTATTCAGGTTTGAATGTAGTAATGATAATAATGCAAAAACGTGTACACTTCAAATGTGTTATTAGGCCTATTATTATTTTTTTATTAAAACTTGTGTGATTTGAAAGCATTGTTTGATTTTGAGTACAGCAATTGTTTGACTTTGAGAAGAGTCAATGGTTTTGTGAGTTTAGTTTGAAAATTTGAATTTGTGTTTAATGTTGTGTAACAAACTAATAAAAGGTGAATCTAAACAAGCATGATGTTTTATTTCAAGAACTTATCTCAATACTGACTTAATCTTAATAAAATTACTCAATTATCACAATCTTTCACAAATAAACATCATAAATGTTAAAGTGGAAAGGTTTATTAAAAACATAACCTATAAGAGTTCTAATATTAGGTATAGCCTACATTTAGACATAATCAGCTGAATAGGCCTATTTCACTTTTTAATTGATGCTCGTTGATTTTCATGTCAGCCACATATAAACTACGAGCCAAAACGAAATGATTGATCATTTTCATAAAATCATATGCAACACGTTCCTACATGTGCTTACGTGTTGTTAACGCGTTCCTATGGCGACCGGTCGGACGTGCGAGTAACCGATCGTTTTCCAAACGTGTTGTTTAGGTGTGAAGACACGTTGTAACACGTTTGTGTTTTTCTTACCTTTGTTTGACTTCTTATGCTTCTATTGTATCCTATAACTAGTCCACATTTGATTAGTGCAATGGCTGATGGCTTAGAAAGTTATGTGCGCTGTAGGCTATTAAAGTTAAATATAGCAGGCTAAATATTATTGACAAATCTGGCATGCTTTAACGACTATTTCGGAAAATCACGATGTTATACATCATTTATATACATCTCTCATTAAATCGGAAGGTTTAGGAATAGATCTAATTTCGGGATGTGTCTTAATAGAAATACGCTGTACCATATTCAAATGCAGCGAAAACTGCAAGCAGTTTCCCATCTGCTTTGCCTAAATATAAATGGGCAATGAATATATAATATAGGCAATGAATCATATAAAGTAGGCTACAAAATATCCTGACCATTTATCAGACAAATTGACATATCAAATACAAAGCCAGCCTATGTCTACTTTATGATACCCTTAAGAGTGTAACCCTGACTTAATTTCAAGAGTAGGCTAATAATAAGAATTGTATATAGTTTAAATCAATTATAACTTATGGTTATATGATTGTTAACTGAAATATAATACATAATAATAAATAAATGTGGAAGAGGAATAATTCGAATAAGATGTATAATAGAATTGACCAATGAGACTGATAAATAGAAAAGACTGAGAAACTCCGCCATGCTGAGTCATTAGAAGCAGCGCGATCTAACGAAGCAACCGAGAGAGAAATAAGCTAGAGCGAGTATTCACTAAAAAAGAAGGAAATATAGGCCTGATTTCAAATATAGGAAATATAGGAAATAAGTGTAAACTGTTGACTGTTTTGTCTAAAAACGTTTTGGATTTCATGAAGAGACAGTTATGTTGATAGAATCCAGTTAATTTTATGTTCGTGTGCTGGTGTGCATATCAATTTTGAAGTAACTTGTGGAAACACTGGATGTGGTGATCGAGTTAGGGTGACCAGACGTCCCGTTTTTCCCGGGACAGTTCCGTATTTCAACTCTAATTTTAGTGTCCCGACTTATTATGAAAAAATCATGTTTTGTCCCGTATTTCCTCGTTATATATATATATATATATATATATATAATATATATATATATATATATATATATATATATATATATATATATATATATATATATATATTATAGTTTTCGTTGAATACGCGCACGACAGAGAGCGAGAGAGAGAGCGAGAGACCTTGCGTGTGCTAGAGTACGCATTAATTACACGCGCGCACGACAGAGAGAAGGAGAGCGCGAGAGACCTTGCTCTGTGTGTGCTAGAGAGTAGCCTACGCATTAATACGCACACGTCCGACCGCCAACAGATTTCGCTTTGACTGCAGCGGGGCCATCTAGAAGGCATTCAATAACGTCTGCATTTTCTCGTTCTTTGATTGGATGCTCAGAGCGCGTACTATTACTGGTAGTGTCCGCATCTGTAGCGAACTGCGTAAGCTAATGTAGATTTAATAGTTTTTCAATCCACAAATTAATGTTTCTTTCCCTCCTCGACCCCCAGCAGGTTCAAACCTACCGGAAAAATTCCTTATTCAGCCTGAGCTAAACAGAGTCACGGAGCTCTATATGTGTCCGGGTAAAAACAGACTAATGTAAGTTATGCCACGAATGATTTTGAAGGCAGAAGTCCCGCTGATCTCATTGATTTCGTTAAAAACTCTGTGTGAGAGCATGGTTTCAGCTGTACACATCGTCGTGTTTTGCGGTGATTGTGTCGAGCAGACACTAAAAAAGCGAAGTAGGCCTACAACTTATGCTAGAAATATGACGGGACAGACACATTGTTGGAACTGAAACGAAGTATAACCTGTACAACTGTAATTAAAGTCTTCTTGAGGAAAGAAATAAGGATGGATTTTGTGTAAAACATAATCAGTAGTTTTGGTGAGTATAGCCTATGCTTTTTTCCCCGTGGTGAATATGATTTTCTTCTTAATTTTTATTTTCAATTTATGATCGAAACTCAATTTTTTTCAAATTTTCATACTATTGTAACGTCTGAAAAGGGACTATTGTAACCCTTGAACGACACGATAAGGGAGGCTCCATTTCTGAACTTATAATCGGATTCGGAACGCAAGAACCACTGTACACAAACGCACCAGCCGAACTCACGCGCTCGTTTCTCTATACCGGCCTTTCCGAACTCACCGCATTAACCCCATAACTGCCGGTGCAAAATAAAAACAACAATTATAGAGAGTCTTTTCGCTGCTATACTATTAAAAGTTATTAATTCAGGTAGGACAGAAGGCCTAGGTGTGAAATGCACGGCCCGCCACTGGAAAACTCACAACGACAAAGTTCTCAAAGGTGACATATGAACTTGTAAATAATGTGAAATAATCATTAAGTAAATGTAACCTACAAAATGCCCCAAAGGTATATGAAAAAAAAGAGAAAGTGATTGTATGAATCAAGCAATACCAAATGTCTTGGCACAAGCTATGGCTAATGTCATGCCTTCTGAAAAGTCATTAAATTTTGAGCACATTGGTAATCGATGATATTATATATTATATATATATATATATATATATATATATATATATATATATATATATATATATATATATATATATATATATATATATATATATATATAATATATATATATATATATATATATATAATGAAAACCTTCACTGAAGCAAAGAAAACTCACAACGACAAAGTTCTCAAAGGTGACATATTGAACTTGTAAATAATGTGAAATAATCATTAATCTATAATGTAAATGTAACATACAAAATGCCCCAAAGGTATATGAAAAAAAAAAAGAGAAAGTGATTGTATGAATCAAGAAATGCCAAATGTCTTGGCACAAGCTATGGCTAATGCTGATTGTACAACCAGTTATAAAGCTGCAAATGGATCATCATAGTTCTATTTATGATATTTTAAACTTTAAGTGTTAGATTTATCTATTTTTTAGATTCATTTCATTGTCAGGAAATATCAGGCCGATTATTCATGTTAGTTATGGGAAAAAGTGCAAATAAAATGATTATTATGTCTATGTGCTCAGGGAATACCCATATTGCACTGTGAGAATCGCAAGCCTAAGAAATTAATTCGTATTGACAGAAGATGGCGTCAGCAGCGACTCATCTATACAACCATTTTCCAAAGCTGGGTCCAAGTGGCTTCAGTAATATTATACAGGTATTAATTCCTTTTTAATTTATTATTAAATTGTCATGGAAATAGTGTGTATAAACCTTACATAAACAGAATTCAAGATAAATCTTTTCATCTTACTACTGGAGCTGCCAGTTTCCTGAATTTCAAATGATTATTAAACAGCAGACACAATATGCAAAAGCGGCAGTCTTTCCAAACTATATTAGTGGAGTAATGTAGGGATTAATGAATAAGGCTATACGAGGCAATATTTTATAAATATATTATAATAACTGCATATTCTAGGGATATTTGCCCAAAAATCTAAATTCTGTTTATTTAAATTTACACACCTATGTCGTTTCAAACCTGTATGAATTTCTTTTTTTTTTCTTTCTTTTCTTGCTGAACAAATATATTTTGAAGAATGTTGGAAAACAAATAGTTTTGGTCAGTTCTAAATCTAAATTCAGATGCAGCTACTGTGAAAAAGAAAAACATGGCCGTTGTAGCATAAAAGTTTATATGTAATACATTATATATTAATCAAATACAATTTCTTTCTAACCCTTCTTTTGTAATGTCTATTTGATGCTGTTCTTATTTAACACAATGACTTTAATCTTTTGGGTGTAATTTCTCAAACAAATTTGGTGTGGGATTAATTACAGTAATTAATCAGCACATCATGTGATTAATTAGATTAATTATTTTAATCGCTTAACAGCCCTAGAAAATGTAATAAAAATATGATGTAAAGGAAATGAACATACAACACAGATACATGTCTGCTCTTAAAGACAGGCTAAATAAGTAAACATTCACTGACACAGACACTCACTTCTCAGATGACATCAGTGTTTTGAAATCTTTTCCTGGAGGCAACAGTGCACATTTTCAGACTTTCTAATCAAACACATTCAACTCATCGCTCATTACTCCAAGGCTGCATTCGTAATCCTGTACTTCTCTACTATGTAGTATGTGGAAAATATTATACTAATCAAGCAGTATGTTTGTATTCATAGTATTGATTAAACCGTAGGCATGAAGTGCCAGAATGACTAACAACTTCTGGAGAGATTTTGAAGTGCGCATGGACTTTGCTGAGGAGCTCATAGTGCACACATTCATATATATATATATATATATATATATAATATATATATATATATATATATATTATATATATATATATAATATATAATAACATTATAATACATTAGGAAATTAACATTAAAATGTGAAGTTTAACTTTAAAATGTTTTTATGTATCCTCACATTTGTAATACTTTGGTCAGTTAGGGTTAATAAGAATAATTTATGTAGTTTTATATTATTTATTTGGATTTATTATGAGCAGTTTAATCACTTAAGTAGTCGAGGTTGATATAGGATTTAGAAAGTACTTAGTAATAAGTCATTTTTGAGAAAGTACTTTGTCACTTAATTACTTAGTAACTAGTAATTAATTACTTTTTTTGAGAAACTTACCCAACACTGTATAACATTATTTTTTGAATGGCTGTAAAGTAAATACTAATTCAAAAGAGAAAGCCACTCGGAGTATGCAATTTCAGATGAAGCCCAATCCTTGAAATGGATGGATCATGTAAGGGAGACATCCAAAATGTGTACTGTTGGTGTGCCTCCAGGAAGATGGTTGGGAAACACTGAAATACATTTGCTTTTAACACACTCAGGTACAGCAAATCTCAACATTTAATTTACTTTCCACCTCCAGTAGCCAATCTCTCCAGAAAGCAAGAGTTCTGTTCTCAGACCTCCTCCTGTTGCTTCCAACTGGAGAGAAAATTGGTGTAAAAAGATTGACCATGTCGGTTGAAGTTAAAGGCACAACAGATTCAGTGAACACTGTGTGGAATATTTCGGGGTTGGCCACAACCTCATCTAGGACCCCCAAAGTCATTAGACCTTCCTTTAGCCTAGGGTGCAGGACAGGACAGAAAATTAATGATTTAAAAAATATATATACCATAGTAAATGCTTCAGTTAGTGTTTATATATATATATATATATATATATATATATATATATATATATATATATATATATATATATAATAGATAGATAGATAGATAGATAGATAGATAGATAGATAGATAGATAGATAGATAGATAGATAGATAGATAGATAGATAGATTTTTTTTTTTTTTTTACTGGATTGCCGAAAGTTAAAATTTCAAAATTAGATAAATAAATAAAAACAAACGTACTGTGAAAGAGCCTGTGCAAGTCTGTCCGTAAATTGCTGCCCTTACTTCCGCCACAGATCCTGCTGTGTTGATCTGAAACACAAAAACATTGCAAGAGCTCAATATTAACATTTTTTTATACTTAACATACCCTCTAGCCCAGTGGCGTGCACGGGGGGGGGCCGGGGGGGCTCAAGCCCCTGCCCCTTTTGTCTCAAAATGTATTGTGCCCTTTTCTGATAATTGTAAATAATAAAAATTATTAATATTTTTATAAATATTATAATAAATAACAATACAATTACGCACCATTGCCACTCAAAATAATAATACAAACAAATATTATATATAAAAAAAAGTTTTGGCGGAGAAGTGGTAGGCGGAGTTTCCTTTGCAGCGCCTCATACGCATTTAACGGTTCTGGTAGGCGCTACGCAGCAGAGCTCGCGCGAGTCTTCAAACTACACGAGCAGGTAACAGATAATTACATTTATCTTACCATCACCATGCTACTCTAAAAGTTGCGGCAGCACGCGAGTCTTGATTGTTACATACACCTTGTGATGCACTCTTGGACACATCCTCAGTGATAGTACCTGGGGTCATAGGGGGTTTCGGGTCTTTCAACCTCAGACCTCCTCACCCAGGCGACCCGACCGGGAGGAGGAGTGATCAGTTCCCGGCCTGTGTCCAAGAAGCGTTCGCCCACAGTTTGTCCCTCCTGATCCACAGCCATCGTGAGGCTTTTTCCAGCAGCACGCGAGTCAGCACGCGAGTAGCACGCGAGTCTTAACTATAATAAAAGTATAACTCGATATCAGACGAGATTTCTGAGTGATAATGTAATTCGTTTTTATCCACGGAATAAAAGTGCAAGGGGAAATGCATCTAACGTTAGTTAAATGAAATCTTAAGTCCATGTCCAACGTGTAAGGAACTTATAGCTTTCTTTGATTTCATTGTAACGCTTTACAATAAGGTTCATTTGTTCATTACTCATTTATGAACTAATGAACTAACCATGAGCAACACATTTGTTACTGTATAGGCCTATATTTTAGTTAAAGGGACACTCCACTTTTTTTTTTTTGGATATAGGCTCATTTTACAACTCCCCCATAGTTAAACAGTTGAGTTTTACCGTTTTCGAATCCATTCAGCTGATTTTCTGATATTTAGAAGAATGTCTGCTTACCGATATTCTTCTAAATATCAGAAAATCAGCTGAATGGATTCGAAAACGGTAAAACTCAACTGTTTAACTCTGGGGGAGTTGTAAAATGAGCCTTTTCCAAAAAAAAGTGGAGTATCCCTTTAATAATACAACTGTTAATTGGTATTATGTCACAGTCAGTGCATTAACTAATGATAACAAAAACAACTTTTAATTATTAATTATGTTTTAGTAAATGCTGAAATTAATATTAACTAAGATTAATAAATGCTGTAGAAGTGCAGTTCATTATTAGCTAATGCTAACTAATTTAACTAATGAAACCTTATTGTAAAGTGATACTGATTCTTGATAGCTAACAGTGTCTCTCATACATATAATACATACATAAAATTTACAACATCAACAAAACTAAAAAATAATTTTCCATAATTACCTTCTTGATTCTCTGTTTTGTTTGGTAAAGTAAATAATATTTAGTAATATTATCATAATTTCCCTATTTTCATTTGATGTGTTATGCATTCTAATAATTGTATCAACATATTTTCTTAGAATGTCAAGAAAAAAAAAAAAAAAAAAATCAGGGAACTCTCTGATGCAGCCAAAGGAAGCATCCCTCTCACAAATTGGCTGAAAAGAGAATAAAAATGCAGGTACTGTTAAAAAAAAAAAAAAAAAAATAGTGCCCTTTTTGGTCCCTCCGCCCCTGCCCCTGAAGAGGTCTGTGCACGCCACTGCTCTAGCCCACCAAACAGTGCGTTTTAAAGACCAAAAAACTAGTTTTAATGTTGTTTATATGTCTGTGTGTTAGTTTTAATATGCTTTAAGACAAACCATGTGCAAATTCATGTCAACAGCATTGCTGAGTATTTTCTCTTTAAAACTGCAGTGAATCAAAGACAGTCTCAAAAACACGGTTTTGAAATCGCCAGTGTTTCTAACGTCACAAACTACCTATAACTAATTAGATCAACGTGTGAGCGGGTTTTTAGCATAGCCTATCATTAAATATGATCGCTCTGAAGCAGAGGAGAGATGCCAGCTCATTTGGCTTTCTTATCTTATCTTTTTTCTGTTGATATGAACAATACGTAACATTTATCTATATTGTGGGTGAATTATGTATATGATGTATATTACGATGTTATGTTGAACTATATGCCTTTCTCCACTGACGTTCTGAGTTGTTGAATGTAAAGATGCTGATTTTTAGAAGGCAGCTCTTTGATTATGAGATGGCGAAAAGGAACATCCAAAAGGGGTTTATGTAAGGGCTTTGTACATATTGTACAAGGTTTGTGTAACATTAACACATTATTAGCTGTTTGATAACTTAGTCAAGCAAAAGGATAATCATTATTTGCCGCTATGTGTCCTACGTAGAGAGGAATACATAAAACGCATTACCATTCTGATACATCAACTTTGTATATGAGCCTGTATAATTCACTCTTCCTATTCTTCTTCTGAATCAGTTTCTGCTTCAAACATATATGGCTGAATTAAACCAGTATTTCCACTTGCCATTGTGCGTTTACTTCAGAAAAGTTCAAGGATTTATACTATAACCAGCGGCGTGCAGTGGAGTTCTGAAATGAGAAGGCAAAGTCCTCAACATTTTTATATTTAATTATTTATTTGTAAATCATATGTAAACCATGTCCGTTACTCTTAACGGTCACATTTCATCATCATTTCACCTCATCAACTAAACTGATAAATATAATAAAATAAAAATAAAAGATAAACTGTAGATGATGTAGTCTCAAACATAAGTACTTACTTTCTCCAACTGATTCCGGATGTCACGGTCGGCAACTTCCTCCAATGTAAACTTGGGTGGCAGCACAGCACTAATTTGGCTGTACAGCCTCTCTGAAAAAAAATGGATCTGCAACCCTCCCTGAACCACAGCCACCGAAATCATTTTACCAATGGTTCTGTACAACCCTTCTTGCACAGCTATAAAATATATTTTTTTTAAATTAAGCAAATACATTAGCAAAACAAATTCTTTCAAAATTCTGAATTAATACATTACAGAGTGACTGTGAAACTAACTTACCATCACCATGAAGGGCTAATGACCTTGATTCCTCTGGCCCTTCAAATATCTTGCAGTGTTGAACTTCCTGCATCAAAAGGCGCAGGAATTCACGTCTGGGCCCACCCTCATCAACTGATCCTTCCCCTCTGCCTTGGACATCAACAAATGCAACATCAATGCGGGCCTCTGCACTGAACCTCTGCCTCTGGAAGGCCCGTATGGCACAATCTAATACATCCTCCCTGTACACATTTATAATATTCGCTCTAGGTGGCTCTCTTTGTATTTTTTGCTGAAGTTTTTTTATTAATTCATTAATATCAGTTGCAGAGTTTGAAGCCGGAAATACATTTTCAGGACCTTCTTCATCCAATATGGACAGGACGGGCGGGGCTTCTCGCAGGCAGTTGTGAATGGACAGGTGGACCCTCTTCCTCTGATTCGGAGAGGACGGGGTTTCTCGCAGGCAGTGGTGAATGGACAGGTGGACCCTCTTCCTCTGATTCAGAGAGGACGGGGCTTCTCGCAGGCAGTTGTGGATGGACAGGTGGACCCTCTTCCTCTGATTCGGAGAGGACAGGGCTTCTCGCAGGCAGTTGTGGATGGACAGGTGGACCCTCTTCCTCTGATTCGGAGAGGACGGGGTTTCTCGCAGGCAGTGGTGAATGGACAGATGGACCCTCTTCCTCTGATTCGGAGAGGACGGGGTTTCTCGCAGGCAGTGGTGAATGGACAGGTGGACCCTCTTCCTCTGATTCAGAGAGGACGGGGCTTCTCGCAGGCAGTTGTGGATGGACAGGTGGACCCTCTTCCTCTGATTCGGAGAGGACAGGGCTTCTCGCAGGCAGTTGTGGATGGACAGGTGGACCCTCTTCCTCTGATTCGGAGAGGACGGGGTTTCTCGCAGGCAGTGGTGAATGGACAGATGGACCCTCTTCCTCTGATTCGGAGAGGACGGGGTTTCTCGCAGGCAGTGGTGAATGGACAGGTGGACCCTCTTCCTCTGATTCGGAGAGGACGGGGTTTCTCGCAGGCAGTTGTGGATGGACAGGTGGACCCTCTTCCTCTGATTCGGAGAGGACGTGGTTTCTCGCAGGCAGTTGTGGATGGACAGGTGGACCCTCTTCCTCTGATTCGGAGAGGACGGGGTTTCTCGCAGGCAGTTGTGGATGGACAGGTGGACCCTCTTCCTCTGATTTGGAGAGGACGGGGTTTCTCGCAGGCAGTGGTGAATGGACAGGTGGACCCTCCTCCTCTGATTCGGAGAGGACGGGGCTTCTCGCAGGCAGTGGTGAATGGGATGAATAGTTTGGGATTTCCATATTCTCTGACCCGTCAGATGATGTTTTCTGTACATTGTTCACCTCTGAAAGTTCATCTGGGGCACGCCTGTCATCTCATTGTCCATCTACAACAAAGACAAAAATTCCAATCTTGTCTAATAATGCATCATGTTATTTGTTCAGTATATCTCATTTTAAGTCAGGAATGTAAAGGCAAAAATATCAGGAATTTCAGGAACACAAGATAACACATCTGAAGTAAACATATCTGTATCTGACAACTAAAATTACAATTACAAACAGTATCTGACAATTAGTTATTAGTAGTCATATTGGTAGAAAGTGATTGCATCACTTTTTGACAAGTAATTTTAAAAAGTCCTATAATAATCTGCAATATCACTTATAGTTTGAACAATTGCATAGCTGTAGTTGTAATTATAGTTGTAATTATTAATGTCTAAAATTAATGTTTGTGTCCCTATTAAAAAGGCATTTACCTGTGGCCTGATATACAGGGCAGATCGCTCAAGTTCACCAATAGCCCTGATTGCAGAAGGTGTCTTGATTGGGCAGGCCAAAACATGCAGCCTTCTGGTCTTGTCCATTCTGCAGAGTTCAAAACTGTTTTGACCAAGTAGTGGAAACTCCTTTCGAAGAAACTCTTCAAATTGCTGAGCATTTAGTGTCAGGGGAACTGTAATGCGTCGCATCTAATTGGCTAAGGGGAAAATTCAAATCAGTAATGGCAAACAATAAATATTTCAGCAATAAAAAATAAAAATAAAAAACTCATGTACAAATCTTAGGTACTCAGTTCAGCATTTTTCTAAATATTTACCGTTTAAATCAATGACATCTTCAAACAGTAAAACTACACTGTTTCCTTCCTAAAACTACCTTCCTAAAACTACAGTAAATAAAACCATAGGGTAAATTTTAAGTTCTGTAAAAGAAATTACCATCTTTTGAATTATACACGTCCATGAATGGGTCATGCACCAGCACCACTCTTAAGGACCAAGATGGTTGCATTTGTAAAGGGTTTTCATGGTGAGGGGTGCTGTGGAATACAGGATTATAATTTTCATAAGTTTATAAAACCTGAAATATAGCATGTTGATGCAATACAGACATTCTTTGTTTGCTTATCAGTTTGAGTGACAGACTAGATTATCCCACAGCAGGGCAGCACACAATACATAACATCGAATTATAAACTCTTTTCACATTTCTCATAAACTGAGGTCGTCATAGTTAGGTAAACTTCTATAACGGAGAAGGAGAGACTACATTAAATATATTTTTTGTGTTCCCATTTGCTCAAAAGGCAAAAGAGAACTTCCAGTATTAGAAACACCCTCGCAGCAGCGTTAACTAGTTTTTTTGTAAATTAATACAAAGGTAATATAATACAAAGTATAGTGTTATAGGTGAATTCACATAAACAAAAATACATTTAAATATAAAACAAACTTGATTTACAATGCTGATGACTGTTTAAACACGTCATCAGTCTGTGAAAAAGGTATATTGAAGCTGTAATATAACAAAGTATCCAGAAAGGTAGGGTGACCAGACGTCCCGTTTTTCCCGGGACAGTTCCGTATTTCAACTCTAATTTTAGTGTCCCGACTTATTATGAAAAAATCATGTTTTGTCCCGTATTTCCTCGTTAATATATATATATTTTTATATATTATAGTTTTCGTTGAATACGCGCACGACAGAGAGCGAGAGAGAGAGCGAGAGACCTTGCGTGTGTGTGCTAGAGTACACATTAATTACACGCGCACGACAGAGAGAAGGAGAGCGCGAGAGACCTTGCGTGTGTGTGCTAGAGAGTAGCCTACGCTTTAATACGCACGCGTCCGACCGCCAACAATCCGGTGAATATCCTCAAAAGTAGGCTATTACATTCCTAACACGTTCTTTGATAATTACAGAAAATATAAGCTCGATTTAACAACACAATCACCTATTAAATATATTAGGCTAGTATTATAGCTAATGTTGTCAGGGTTTGTGCAGGTGCTGAAGACGAGGACACGGAATTTCCATATAATAGTTTTTAATTACAAAATGAAAACTTTCCAAACTTAAACAGGAACAAAACTCCAGGAAATCAGGAAACACACAACCATACGTAGACGACGATCGACAAACACTGGGAGAAAACACAGGGCTTAAATACACTTGAAATGATTGGATAATTAACTGAACACAGGTGATGAGACTGAACACAAACAAGGAGCGGGAAAACTTAACAGGGCTAAACCAAAAACCACAAAGACAGTGGAAACCAAGATCACAAAACAGAACTTAAACATATTGACTCGTTACAGTACCTCCCCCCTCCCCGAAGGCGCGTCCTCGCGCCGTATAACATCCAAAGGGGTGGGAGGGTGGGCGCCCTGGAGGCTGACGAGGGCATGGTGCAGGTCCAGGAAGCCTCCAGGGCGGAGCAGGCTGTGGGCGTGGCCACGGCGGAGCAGGCTGTGGGCGTGGCCACGACGGTGCAGGCTGTGGGCGTGGCCACGATGGTGCAGGCTGTGGGCGTGGCCAAGGCGGTGCAGGCTGTGGGCGTGGCCACGATGGTGCAGGCTGTGGGCGTGGCCACGGTGGAGCAGGCTGTGGGCGTGGCCAAGGCGGTGCAGGCTGTGGGCGTGGCCACGATGGTGCAGGCTGTGGGCGTGGCCACGGTGGAGCAGGCTGTGGGCGTGGCCATGGTGGAGCTGTGGGACCCTCGGGCGTCCAGGGCGGAGCTGTGGGACCCTCGGGCGCCCAGGGCGGAGCTGTGGGACCCTCGGGCGTCCAGGGCGGTGCTGTGGGACCCTCGGGTGGCCATGGCGGTGAGGCCCCTTCGGGTGGCCATGGCGGTGAGGACCCTTTAGGTGACCGTGGTGAAGACCCTTCAGGTGGCCATGGCGGTGAGGACCCTTCGGGTGGCCATGGCGGTGAGGACCCTTCGGGTGGCCACGGCGGTGAGGACCCTTCGGGTGGCCACGGCGGTGAAGACCCTTCGGGCGGCCGTGGTGGTAAAGACCCTTCGGGTGACCATGGCGGTGAGGACCCTTCGGGTGGCCATGGCGGTGTTATTTTTTCAGGCCTCCGTGGATCTTTGGCCGGCCACGACGAAGGCGTATAGCGCCCCCCCAAAATTTTCTTGGGGAGGACAGGCTCAGGATCGGGAACTGACTTGACATCAATGGGCTCTGGCGCTGGTCACGGGCTCTGGCTCTGGCTCTGGGTCAACGGGCTCTGGCTCTGGCTCTGGGTCAACGGGCTCTGGGTCAACGGGCTCTGGCTCTGGCTCTGGGTCAACGGGCTCTGGCTCTGGGTCAACGGGCTCTGGCTCTGGGTCAACGGGCTCTGGCTCTGGGTCAACGGGCTCTGGCTCTGGGTCAACGGGCTCTGGCTCTGGGTCAACGGGCTCTGGCGCTGGGTCAACGGGCTCTGGCTCTGGCGCTGGGTCAACGGGCTCTGGCTCTGGCGCTGGGTCAACGGGCTCTGGCTCTGGCGCTGGGTCAACGGGCTCTGGCTCTGGCGCTGGGTCAACGGGCTCTGGCTCTGGCTCTGGCTCTGGGTCAACGGGCTCTGGCTCTGGCTCTGGCTCTGAGTCAACGGGCTCTGGCTCTGGCTCTGGCGCTGGGTCAACATGGGACTCGGAACTGGACGGGACCAGCACATCAGGGGATTCGGAACTGGATGGGCTCAGCAAATCAAGGGACTCGGAACTGGACGGAACCAGCATTTCAAGGGACTCGGAACTGGACGGGGCCAGCAAATCAGGGAGCTTGGGGCTGGGCTCAGGCTCTGGCGGGCAGGCGACGGGCTCAGGCTCTGGCGGGCAGGCGACGGGCTCAGGCTCTGGCGGGCAGGCGACGGGCTCAGGCTCTGGCGGGCAGGCGACGGGCTCAGGCTCTGGCTGGATGTGGCTGACGTGAACCCCAGCCTTGGGAGCCTTCTTTTTGGCCAATCGCACCGATATCAGTGGGGGATCAGTCATACCGGATATCATCCGGGGAAGTCCAGGGACCGATCTGGCGGTAGGGCTGATGCGGTGTGCAGGCTCTGGTGGGCAGACGATGGGCTCTGGTGTGAGCGTGCAGGTGATGGGCTCAGGCGTTGGCGTGCAGGTGATGGGCTCAGGCGTTGGTGGGCTTGGAGCTGGTTGGAGTGGTAGATCCTCAACCAGGTAGCTGGATCCACACGCCCACAACGTGTGATCCACGAACTCCAGGAAGGATAGATGGAGATCCTTGACTAGAATTATCTGGGCCAATGGGTCCCTCAGACCACCCCAGAAACTCTTTGGGAGTTCCTCCTCTTCCAACGACACATCATCGTAAAGTTCTAAATAAAGCCCCGCATACTCCTCGAGTGAGCGCTCCTCTTGGTAGAGGATGGGGTTTTCGAATGGGCTCACCTCTTTGATCTTCCTTCTTCGGCTCATATTTGTTTATGGTCGATCGTTCTGTCAGGGTTTGTGCAGGTGCTGAAGACGAGGACACGGAATTTCCATATAATAGTTTTTAATTACAAAATGAAAACTTTCCAAACTTAAACAGGAACAAAACTCCAGGAAATCAGGAAACACACAACCATACGTAGACGACGATCGACAAACACTGGGAGAAAACACAGGGCTTAAATACACTTGAAATGATTGGATAATTAACTGAACACAGGTGATGAGACTGAACACAAACGAGGAGCGGGAAAACTTAACAGGGCTAAACCAAAAACCACAAAGACAGGGGAAACCAAGATCACAAAACAGAACTTAAACATATTGACTCGTTACAAATGTATTATTGTAAAATAATAATAATAATAGTATATGGTCCTCGAATGTGTTCGAATATTTTACCAGTATCAGCACTGGGAATTCAGATTTCAGTGAATCATCGTTTGTATTATACGCTGTCTTTGCTCAATGTAATATACAACCCATAACATTTGGTTCCATTCGAGCACTGATAATTACTATAATTTATCAACATTAGATTATGCAATCACTTGGCATAAGCGTACGCTAATCATTGGTCGCAAAATGCACTGTAACCGGGAAGATTAACGTTAGTTTTTTTTCTCTTAACTTTGAAATTTGTAGCGCTCACGTTAATGTCATAGCCTCTTAGAGTTTAATAATCATAGTAGGCTGTAGGCTACCGAAACTGTTTATTTTGTCCACACTTTTAAGAATTACAAGACCACCTCCTTATTTCTGCTGCCGAAATTAGTTATGGTAAGGTTAGACTATAATGAGCCTGTAGCCAAGACCCAGCAAACAACGATAAAGTCTGCTTTTAAACATTAAAACGTCGTAAATACATGATCAACTTAATACATATTAAGATCAAATAAATAAATAACTGCAACTTACGGAAATCGACCGCTCTGCATTATACCGCTTAAATGAGGCGCGCAGCTGTTCAAATTTGGCGGGCTGCCCTGAGATATATGCGTACGTTTGCCTTCCCAAGGTTCCTGCTATTTTCAGTCTTCTAATTGGTCAATTACCTGCCCAATCACAAATATTAGTTATAGAAAAGTTATTTTATAAATGATTCTGACACATTCACGATTATTTTATTGAAGATAGCGACATATGTTTTATGTAGTTGATGATACAGGCATTACAAACAGTGACTATCGATTTTTTTTTTTTTAAGCAGTGGAAACAAAATTAACAATGTTATTCTCTGACTATCATCACCACTGAAAAGGGGTTGCTTCTGTATAGCTCTTAAGCAGCATGACAATAAAACAGTAATCATACATCTGTTTCTATATTTACACCACAAAGTAATTACAGTTAGGCCTACTTGCTGTTAATAATACATCTAGCAATTAAACAAAATCAATCCAATGTGCAAGCAGAGGCAACTCACAGCTTCCTTGTAAACCTCCATGCCAAATTACTGTGCATGAAAGGGTCAATACTGTCCTGTAATTTGGCCACAACCACCTCCCTAAGTAAGGAAGGGGGTTCTGGAACAGAAACTGTTGATTCTTCATCAATCTCGGTGACGACCGGTCCATCCCAGTCAATGCTCAACTGATCAGATTCCAACTGAAATAACGGAGGGAAAAAAAATACAAGGATTTTTTGAAAAAAATATTGAATTATTTATTTATGTTTTAAATAAAGAAATACCCAGCTATCAAGGCTTACTCCACCTGATCACACAATGTTTCTGTACTTGAAATTTGTCCTGAAATCCAAAGTTGCTGAGGAGATTTGTTGCCTTGTGAAGAAAGAGGGTGTCGGTCCCATGTGCTTCTGAACATATTAAGATGCGCATTTAATCATGACAAATTGTAGACATAAGATGTGCAGGTCATCGTTGGGATCTAGAAAGCCAGAGTCCTCAAGATGGTGGAAGGGTGCATAATAGTTGCTGAAAACCGAGCACCACAAGTCACGCCATAATCGCTCAATTCGTTGATTGTGCACACTTCTGCCTGTAATCATGCTCCTTTTTTCTGCCAAGTAAAAAAGGAAGAAATAAAAGTGCAATGCTGGTTGTGTTAGTAATGTAGAAAAAACAACAAAATAATGAATATCAACATCTCATTCCATATCTTATATCATGCACCTTTTAAGTACAGGGGATGAGATTGTAAGTTGAAAAATAAAGAATTATTTAAAGTTACAGTTTTTACCAACTGCTTGCACACGTTTTCAAATCTAAGTCTCCTTTTTTCAAAACTCTACACACAATTCTCAAAACTGCACACACAAAATGCAAAATGCCTCACATATCCTTCAAAATGCAACACTTACACTTCTTTCATAATAATACATTTTTGGATATACCATGTAAACACTGCTGTTCTAAATCTAAAGCTCTTTGGTCTTTCATATCTACATTTCAATACAATGTTCTACAGTGAAAGTAATCTGCTAAGAGTGGTAACAAGTACACCGGAAACACCAATGCAATGTAGAAACAGAAAATATTTATTAGGCCAAACATTACTGTTGTATACATTAGCATACAACAAAACTATAAACATTTACGTAAACCAAAAGTATATTCTTTATAGTAGAATACAGTAAATTGTGTGTGGGGTCTCTTGTACACCTGTATGCAAGCGTCCTCGTCCTCCATGATGTCTTTTGCCTTTCCACTCTGTACAGAATTCAAACACAGTATGTGTTCAGCATAGGAACTGTAAACCATTTACAAAAAAAAAAATGTAGTACAGCATGATAACCAACCTCATTCATTCAATGCAGTGCAGTGAATGGATGGCTTAGAGTTACAAATGTTTATGCAATACTATGCAGTCATATGTATTTACAGTACATTACTATAATGCTAAAATAGTCATTAGATAGTTGCATACCTGTTCTCATTATTGAAGGTTCGAATTATGGACGCCACTGTAAATCGACTCAGCCCAACCTCTCTCATGGTCAAACCGTGGTTGATAACATGATCAACAAGTGTTTCCCTAATCGCATCAGAGATGGCTCTCCTTCCTTCTCTTATTTATCCTCTTCCTCTTCCTCTTCCTACTGCTGCTGCTGCTCCTCCTCCTCCTCCTCAATCTGACCTTTGACCTATTTATAGGCCTATCTATACTAAAGTAAAGCAGTGATTGGTTAGTGATCAGTTAAGCAATTAGTGTTTGCACATTTGAGGAGTGTGTCTGTGTGACCTGGTGAATAAGTGTAGCATTTTGATTGGTTGTGTTTGGAAAAGGAAAGCAAGTCACTTCCTGATAGATCTTTGTGTTTTAGGTAGAGAATTGTGTGTAGTGTTTTGAAAAAAGTGTTTTATGCAATTGAAAACTGAGTCAAAGGCTGAGATATAGCTTATGGTTTTGAAGATTTGGCATGTAGTTCTCTTACGAGAGTACTCTCGTGTTGCGTAAGCTAGCTTACGCTACGGGAAATCCCCTTTTCTCGAGAATACTGAAGCCAAAAAATTATCCTTTAATTTTCACATATTTAAAACGCATGCTTGCATAGAGCAGACCTAGAATAAGCAGCTCATGCGCCTATTGGCCGCTCTGTGGCAAGATGCTGCCCAAGTGCGTCACGTCCCGCCAGAATAGGCGTGGCTTACCTTTATATAAGCCAGGTCCAGATAGGGTGTTCTTTGATTTTTCGCCTCTTCAGCGAAGTGTTCACTCTACATCGCTGATTCTCCGGAGAAGCCTGCTCCGTCGAAGCAAGCACCTCAGCGGGACGAGCCCTCTGCACTGCAGTTGGAAGCCGCCTTCGCCGCTTCATCGCCGTACCTGCTGCTCTATCCGGCGCCCATATCCTTTTCATATTCCTTCTCTAGCATTCTAAAAGAGCAAGAAGAGGCATTGTTTCAAATGCCTCGAGTTTCCAAATGCGGCTCGTGTCGAGCCCCTCTCAGCGTCGGGGACCGCCACATCTTGTGCGTTTCCCGCCTGGGACGGAACCACGCGTAGCTTCCTTTACGTTACAAGGAAGCTACCGCGCCCAGAAGCAGTCACTCTGCCCCTTGTGGGACCGCGCAGTGATAAGCGCCGTTCCCAAGGGCAGCCGGAGCCTGTAGCCACAGCGACGCGCTCGCCGGAAAGCCTCCCTCGAGCCTCGCTTTTTCACCTTCCCCGCCTCCCTTCACCGACGCGCAGCTGCCGCTCACGAGCCTCACTGCCGTCGCGTCTGAGATTGAGGGACACGCATCAATGGACTGCTGTTCTAACCGCGGCTAGCTTCCTTTACGTTACAAGGGAGCTACCGTGCCTGCTCGCGCTACTTAAGCTTATGTTGTTTCCCCCGTGGCTCAGTGGCTAAACTCTAAGCATTCGCGCCAGAGACCCGTGTTCGATCCCGGCTCTCGCAGCAGAAAAAAATTTATGCAGCTCTCCTCTCTGAGCTCGCGACCAGCTTTCTTACGTACAGGAAGCGAGCGCGCGACCCGAGGCGTCACCGTCGAAAGAAAGAAAGTGTGTTTTTTTTGTCCCGCCGAGGCCTGACAAACCCCCTCTTCTTCTCAAACATTTTCCAGCTCCTCCTAGTACGAGCGGCTGGTAATGTCTATACTGCAGTAGTGAGCCTGTTATACACGCACGCCTGTAAACAGTGCCGACACACACACGAAAACTGTGATGACGCTCTCTCTCTTATTTGCTCGCGCCAACTAAAGTTTATGTTGTTTCCCCTGTGGCTCAGTGGCTAAGCCCTAAGCTTTTGCGCCGGAGACCCGTGTTCGATCCCGGCTCCCGCAGCAGATAACATTTATGCAGATCCGGCTCACGCAGATGGTGTTTTAGTGTAGAAAGGTGCCCACATCTCAGCGTTCACCCCTACACGCAAGCACAACGCTCCTGTTATTCACAGAGCCCACTCCCTTAAAGCGGGAAACCGCTCGAGTGTTGAACGTAGGAAATGTGTCCGCGAGTTCGCGTCCACGCCTATTTTTCTGCCCGCTCTATCACTAAAGACTCATATCAAACTATGACGCCGGTTTCACACTGCACGCGTTAGCAGAGCGTTAGCAGCGCAGGAGCAGTGCATATGGTGAGCGGAAGCAGGACACGCGCGTTTTGCTTTCATACTGGCAGCGTTTGACGCGCGCGGCGTGTTTACAGACAAAGTACTCTATAATGGGTAAGTTGGCATTACTTTATTTCGTTTTCAAATACATTTAAGAGAAAAGACTTGTCAAGAAGCTTATTTTATTAATTAATAGGCTATATTATATACTTTTTGGTTCATCTTTGTTTTTGTTGACTTTGTTTTCTTTTTAAATTGATGAAGGTCATTTGATTGACTGTTTAAAACACAATAGATATCATCAATGCGCTTTTGGGTAAAACTGCTGTGTATTTTGGCCATGATCAATGCATTGTCACTTTAATTCAGCGTAAGCCGCGCGTCAAAAATAGACCAGACGCCGAAACAATCCCGGCACTGCTGCTCCTGCTCTGCTCCTGCTACGCGCTGACGCGCCGCCTCTGCGTGCGGTGTGAATGCTCTAATCTGTTAACATGGGCGCCGAAAAAAATACGCACTGCTTACGCCCTGCTAACGCGTGCAGTGTGAAACCGGCGTGAGAGAGAAAGACGCGCGTGTCCCGCTGCGGCCGGACCACACTCAAAGTTTATTTCCCTGTCAGTCCCCTTCAAAAAGGCTACTGCAGTGGTCCATTTAGCAGCCAACGAGCCGGTTCATTTACCCTCTCGCCTGCACACATACGCCGTTTTCACGGCGACCCAGAGAAATCTCAAAAGAGTATACTGTCTGGTTATCCGGCTCACGCCATTGGTGTTTAAGTGTAGTGAAAGTGCCCACGCCCCAGTGTTCACCCCTACACACAAGCACATCAAATCTCGTGTCACTCACAGAGCACACTCTCATAAAGCGCAGAAAAGCCGCTCGAGTGTTGAATATAAGAAATGTGTCCACAGGTCCGTGCCCACTATCTGCCCGCTCTGTTACACGTTCAATAAAACAGCTTATGAATGTAAGTCTCGTGCCCGCCGGAGAGCGTTCTCGCTTACTAACACACACGCCACCCGCGCGTTAAAACGAAACACAGGGCATTGATATGACGCTCCCTATCCGTTATGATCGGGCGTCAAATAAACTTGTAAGTCTCGTGCCCGCGCACACGCGCTCACGCTTACAGAAAGCTTTTCCGCCCAAAGCGCTGCGTAGCACACCTACTTCACGCAGAAATAGCAATACTGCTGTGCAAAAGGGCTATAGAAAAAGTACCGCCTTCTCTTAGCGAGTCAGGCTTTTACAGCCGATATTTTCTCGTACCCAAGAAGAACGGAGCTTTCAGGCCCATCCTAGATCTGAGACATTTGAACAAGGTGCTTGCAAAAGACCGTTCAAATGCTTACAACCAGGAAAATCCTCGCGCACGTTTGCCCGAGGGACTGGTTTATTTCTCTAGATCTGAAGGATGCCTATTTTCAGATTCAGATATCACCCCGTCACAGGCAATTTTTGAGATTCGCCTTCGACGGTCAGGTATATCAATACACAGTCCTGCCGCTCGGCCTGTCTCTAGCACCCCATACATTTATGAAGTGCATGGACGCAGCGCTCGCCCCCCTGAGAATTCAGGGGCTGCGAATAATGAACTATCTGGACGACTGGCTGATATTGGCACAGTCAGAGACGGAACTGTTATCTCACAGAACAGTGCTTCTCAGTCACCTGGAAAACTTGGGTCTCACGGTCAACTGGACCAAGAGCTCATTAATGCCCAGTCAGTCAATTTCCTTTTTAGGAATAGAACTGAATTCTGTGGCCATGATGGCTCGTTTGTCGACACAGCACGCGCGCTGTGTTCGCCACCTAGCCGCGTTTTTCCAGAAGGGCAGCTTTCTCCCTTTGAAAATGTTTCAAAGGAGGCTGGGCTGCATGGCATCAGCTGCAGCGGTGCTCCAGCTGGGCCTATTGCGCATGTGCCCGCTCCATCGCTGGTTAAATGCTTGCGCGTCTCGCCGAGCCTGGGTTTCTGGCGGCCAGAAAATCAGAGTGACTCAGACCTGCATAGCGGCTCTGCAGCCCTGGTTAGTAGCCGACTGGTACCAGCAGGGAGTGACGATGGGAACCATCTCTTATCGGAAAGTAGTTTCGACAGATGTGTCCAACTCGAGTTGGGGCGCGCTGTTTGAAGGCAGACCGGCCTTTGGCCAGTGGTCAGACCAAGAGAAGTGTTTTCACATAAACTGTCTGGAGATGATAGCGGTCGAAAACGCGCTGTAGCGCTTCCTCCCGTTCATACAGGACCAACACGTTCTCGTTCGCTCGGACAACATGTCTGTGGTTTCCTATGTAAACCGTCAGGGTGGTGTCAGATCCAGGAACCCCTGCAATCTGACGGAACGCATCCTTGTTTGGTCCCAGATGCACCTGCGCTCGCTGAGGGCGGCGCATGTGCCTGGCCATTTGAACGACGGTCCAGACAAACTGTCCAGGGACAACGTTCCCCCGGGGGAAGAACGAGGACACGCTGGCCCAGGTCTGGCCCAGCCTCCCACTGTATGCTTTCCCTCCGGTCTCTCTGTTACCACAGGTAATCAAGAGAGTCAGGGAAACGCGCCACTTGGTGCTCCTCATAGCTCCGCACTGGGAGAATCAGAATTGGTTTCCGGAACTAGCACGGCTGTCACATGCAGCTACGTGGCCTATTCCGGTGAGGGCAGATCTCCTCTCTCAGGCTCGCGGCTCGATCTGGCATCCCCATCCAGAGCGCTGGTCTCTGCACGAATGATTGATCAACGGGTACTCGTTACCCTGCCAGAAAGAGTGATGAGCACGATCACGCAGTCTAGAGCTCCTTCCACGGGACGGCTCTACGCGTCTAAATGGTCGGTGTTCTCCAAGTGGTGCACCGACAGAGATCTGGACGCACGGTCGTGTGAGGTTGCGCATTTGCTCACTTTCCTACAAGAGCTGATGGATACGGGGAGGTCCCCATCCACGCTCAAAGTTTATGTGGCGGCCGTGGCGGCGTTCGCAGAATCGACGCACAGTCAGTCACTGGGAAGACATGAGCTGGTCATCCGCTTCCTTAGGGGAGTAAGAAGGATGAATTCGCCGCGCCCCCCGTCGGTTCGTATGCGGCCTCGGCAGTGCTTCGGTTGGGTCTGCTGCGCATGCACCCCCTCCAGCGCTGGCTGAAAACACGAGTCCCGCGACGAGCTCTCAGTGAGAGCGTCATGTTTGGAATTTGGGCATAAGGATTCTAAAGTTACGCTCAAACCAAGATACGGTTATGTCCCCAAAGCGCTCTCTACTCCGTTCAGAGCGCAAGTCATTTCCCTGTCGCCCCTTCCGGAAACCGACAGTGACAGCGATGTAAACTTCCTTTGCCCGGTCAGGGCTTTAAGAGTTTACGTTCAAGGAACCGCTGCCTTCAGGCAGTCGGAACAGCTGTTCGTTTCGTTTGGTGGCCGCACTAAGGGGCTAGCTACCTCGAAACAGAGTATTTCCAGATGGATAGTTGATGCTATCGCCTTGGCTTACAAGTCTAAAGGCTTTCAATGCCCTTTAGGTGTTCGAGCCCATTCCACTAGAAGTATGGCCTCATCATGGGCTTGGACTAGTGGTGTTTCACTCCATGATATTTGTAGAGCGGCAGGCTGGGCCTCTCCGTCTACATTTATAAGGTTTTATAACCTGGAGGTCCCTGCTTTGCAGGCCAAAGTGTTATCTGTATGAGATTGTCATACACGCTGACTGTTATACTGTGTTAAGCACTCCCTTATACATATGAGGCGTCACCATATGGTCAATATGTGTTAGGGCTCACTTTGTGTCGGCCCACATATCTTCACTATTATGTGTTCCCCGGGCACTGGCCCTTGGACTTAATGTGAATGGTCTCAGCATACACGGCGCTTTAAACTGGGTTCCCGTAGCGTAAGCTAGCTTACGCAACACGAGAGTACTCTAGTAAGAGAACGACACTCAGTTACTAACGTAACCTCGGTTCTCTCTAGAAGAGGGAACGAGTGTTGCGTAACCCGGCCGTGTTAATGCTGCGTTCTTATTTCGCTTCAGTGTGAAAAACCAAAGAACACCCTATCTGGACCTGGCTTATATAAAGGTAAGCCACGCTTATTCTGGCAGAACGTGACGCACTTGGGCACCCGCGCTCCTATTGGTGCTGACGTCACTATCAGTCCACCGATAGGTTGCAGCATCTTGCCACAGAGCAGCCCATAGGCGCATGAGCTGCTTATTCTAGGTCTGCTCTATGCAAGCATGCGTTTTAAATATAGTGAAAATTAAAGGATAATTTTTTGGCTTCAGTATTCTCGAGAAAATGGGTTTTCCCGTAGCGTAAGCTAGCTTACGCAACACTCGTTCCCTCTTCTAGAGAGAACGTTTTGCACTTTGAGTGAGAGGTTTTTAAAAATCGTGTGTCATGAAAAGATTTTGTGTGTAAGCAGTTGGTAAAAACTGTAAAATACCTGATCCCCTTAAGGGATGTTCTAGCATGAAACGAGCAACATCAACATTTTCACCACCCTTGTCACTTCGGACACGAACAGGCAATCCATGACTCTGTACAGCCTCCAAAAAACACTGAAGCACCGTTGAGGCTTTGTTGTTAGTATTTGCTTGAAGATACATGATTT